>OZ014533.1:113858911-114458911 GCA_963966105.1 Volucella zonaria
GTTTTTCGGTTTCAACGATCCAAGTGCCATTCATGGATAATGACTGGGTATTTAAGTTTCGCTTTAACGACAGCAGACAGCATTGTGTTTTAGAAGCATTAAATTCTACTCTGTTAAAGGTTCCCCAATTAGTTATGCTGTTAATGTCAGAATTTAATGAGCTAAACATACGCTGCCATTCCCGTTCTACAGTCGAAGAACAGGGACATGAGTTCGGAAACGAATATGAAAAGCAGAGAGTACTGTCGTCGGCAAAGGAATATATTGGATTAAAAGTACCAGTAAAGTGATCATTGATGAAAATTAAGAAGAGTTTCGGAGACAGAACGGAGCCCTGGGGCACACCAGTATTCATCTTCTGAATATCAGACTTGAAACTATCCAAAACTATCCATTAAAAAGCACTCATTTTCGACAAAAGAGCTTATGCCAAACTCTGTCAAATGCCTTAGAAATATCAAGTGTAACTATCTTGCTTTCGCCAGATTGGTGTAGACTTTGGTTCCACTTTTCGGTGAGACATACCATCAAATCACCAGTGGATCGGTTGCTACGAAAACTATACTGCGGGTCATTAAGAAGTTTTCGTGTTTCGAGATATTTTATGAGCTGACGGTTTATCAGCGTTTCCATGACTTTGGAAAGAAGGGGCGTAAATGCAATGGGTCTATAGGAGGAGAGAGAGGAAGACTCGCCTTTTTTTAGGGACGGACTGGATAAATGCTGTTTTCCACCTGCTCGGAAAAAGTCCTAAAGAGTAGGATTGATGCGAAGTAGAACACCTCTTCAATAAAAGGGGAGATATACCATCTGGGAGAGCGGATTTATGTATGTTGGGACATTGTAGTATTTTTTGCCTCAGTTTTTGGTCGTTTACGTTGCAGTCGTTCCTGGCATAAAATTCGTATTTTATGTTGTTGGAATTAGTCATTGTCTCAGTGTCAGTTTTTCCAGACTTACATCTTGGGGACTTATGTTCAAAACGTCCAACCTCTGTCGGACGAATTCTAGTTACATCTTAAGGAATATGGCACTAAGACGCCTTTTAGGTCGAGAATATAGGAACGTCTTCTCCTTTTAGGAAGCAATTTTACGCGTACGTTACCAGGATAATCTAGTACATATGGTATTGTATATGGAAAATGTAAATACCGCATACTCTTCCTAGTTTACATTCTATATACTCGTATATTTGTAGATAATTAACAATAATTAAGAAAATTGCCACATTTTTGTTTCACATTATTTATTTATATTTTTTTTTCTTTATTTCAGGTACGTAATTGACTGGAAGTTGAAGTTCGTAAGTGTTTTGGGTGCAATACATATACGCCATTTTTTACAGTATGACTTGTGTTGTGTTTCCTGTTATAAAGAAATCCAAAAAATATGCTAAATCTATTTTCACAGTGCATAGTAATGAAGAGCAACCAAATTATGGGTATCGATTTCTTTTATTTCTTTTCTGCTGGAACAGAGCACTTGGACAAAGAAAACTCCATTGCACTCCTTGGAAATTTTTAAGTCTTTCGTAAAATGATAAAGTACTTGTACTAGTAAAGGGTGATTTATTTGCAGTGTTCTATTTTTGACAGCTCACGCGTGATTCGTGACATATGTCAAAGTCAAACATGCTCAGTTAGCACTGTCATTTCATAATGGAAAAACTTATACCCGAACAACGCTTACAAAGTATTTAATTTTATTATTCAAATTCCTGCTCTGTGAAAAAGGTTTTTCGCTCACTTCGACCATTTTACGGTCCTCATAATCGACCTACTTAGCAAGCAATTCAAGCCATAGTGACCAAATTTCGCATGAATTTTACGCTATTGGATATCAAGCCACCTACCCGTATCCTTACAGTCTGTGCTGCTATATCCGAGAGTATTAATGAAGACCGTGATTTGTCCTCTCGCCGCCGTTGGCGTCAATTGGGATTGTATTACTCGACTACGTAAAAGATTTTGCGGAAGGATCTTGATATAAAACCTTAGAAAATACACCTCGTGCAAGAGTTGAAGCCGAACGACTTTTCGGTGAGAGGGCCTTAGAAAATCTGGAGGAAGATGCGCTTTTTTACCGAAAAATTGTCTTCAGCAAGGAAGCTCATTTCTGGTTGAATGGTATGGTAATAAACAAATCTGATGTATTTGGTCCGATGAGCAACCTCGGGTAATACAAGATCTGCCAATGCACCCGGAAAAATTTACTGTTTTGCGCGGTTTATGGCTCGGCGGAATCATTGGCCCGTATTTTTTCAAAGATGACCGTGAGGGCAACGTTACCGCCAATGGCGCCCGCTATCGTTCAATGATTTCGAACTTTTTTTGCCCATACTGCACGGGCTGAACCTAGTCGACATGTTGCTCTAGCAAGACAGTGCTATATAGGATACGTCAATGACGATAAACCAGTGTCAATTGCAGCCCTGGAAGACAACATTACACGTGTTATTAGCGAGATACTAACCAATATGCTCGTAAAAGGGACTAAAAATTGGACTCTTCGTATAGACCACTTGTCGTGGTCAACATTTACATGAAATAATCTTTAGAAAGTAAATGGCAAAAATTTTACACACTTTTGCAATTTTCCTGTGTTTTTTTTCACCAATTACTACCAGAACCCACCACAATATCGTAGAGTATTTGTTGCCTAACAAGAGCGTAGATACTCAGTGTACACCAACAGAGATAGTGGTGCGAGATGTCGTTATCAGTCTCATAGCAAGCGCCGCAGGATTTTGGGTCACTTATGCCTATTATCCTAAGGTGTTTGGCAAAAGCGCCCAGCTACGATGCAGTCCGACGCTAATAGCCCCACCTCTTACAGACGTCGGGAAGTATTCGTTTGGTCTACCGGCGTTCTGAAGACTCATGCCATCTACATGTACGGAATGTGGTCAGGAGAATTTAAGCTTTTTGAAAAAAATATTTATTCTTCAACATTAATGTTGTCGCCTTCAAAATAGTTCCACTTACGAGTATTATATATTATGCACTTGTGCCAGCGTTTCTTCTAATCTTCGAAACACTTCTCAAACTCGATCTTTGGGATAGCCTTTAGCGCTTTCAGCGATCTTGGCTTTTTCGGTCTTGGCGAGCCAGAACGCCTCCACTGGAACGATTGAGAATTAGTTTCGCTGTCATATCCTATGTTTCTATGCATCGTCGTTGACTTCATTTAGTGACTCCTAAGCAACTTCCATTCGCCGTTGTTTTTGTTAAAAGTTCAACAATTTTGGAACAAATTTTGCTGCCACGCGTTTCATACACACAACATTTGAAAAAAATTCATGACATGAGCCAATCGGTATGCCAACACCATCAGCGACTTCTCAGATTGTGATTCGGCTATCATTTAGAACCATTTCTTTCACTTTTTCCACGTCTTCATCGGTTGTTGATGTGCTGGGGCATCCGGGGCGTTCGTCATCTTCAACGACATCACGACCATCTGGGAAACGCTTATACCACTCGTAAACTCTTGTTTTACTCATACTCGTAGTAGACCCACTACAGGCCTTTGTTAACATTTCACACACTTTGTTACACTTTATTTCATTTGTTACGCAAAATTTGACACAAATTCTTTGATCCATTTTTTTTAACAAACGAAAATCGTCGAGCTCAAATAAACACGTCTAACCTACAGCTGAAAAGTGTATCATACTTCCTGGGCATATACGAGTATATCAACATAATAAAGAGAAATTTTGACAATCGGACTCTCCAAACCCGCGAAATTTAAAAATTCCCGTTATTTTCTGAACACACTTCGTATGCTGTCATGACACTGGTTGCAGGTGCTCTCAACACAAGTTTGGGTTCCAAAAAACTCTTGAACCCAACTCCGCTTTCTATAGCGGTTTCGAAGCAATCCTTGAAGGACCATTCCTAGCCCAGTTTCTGGCCGAAACTATTCTTTGCAACAGTAAACTCAATTTTAGGATTTTCACTGTAGCGGAAGTTATGGTACTCGTCTGATTACAAAAGACGACATGTCCATAAGACTAAAATCGAAAGAAAGTCGGCGTCCATGGTAATCGAAACTCCATTTTTTTTTTTAAATGGAGATGGCTTTGAGAGTACTATACATCCCTTGATATGAATATGCGATTCGTCATTCTTTCAGGAAAGAAGTCTGTTAAAAGGAATAGTAACGAATTTTAGTGAAAATTTGTTCCACCAGACAACCGACGCATCGGATATAATTGGTCTTATCGTAGACTTGTAGATCCAAAGGATCCTCCTCCTCTGCCACTCCATGAAATCGAAATACTAAGTTTCATTGGAGAAACGAATGATGATGCCTTTGAACATTTGATTAGTCAGACCAGTCAACTTTCTTCTTCTCATAAGGAAAAGAAGCTCAGTTTTAAGAAGAGTAACTGAAAGCCGAGACACCAGAACTTCATCATCTGCATGTGCCTGTGCGCAGACGCAAAATTGATATTGCTATACAGTGACTCGAGCAATATGCATTATAGACTGGAATCAAGGTCCTATTCACCAGCATTGCTCTTATACAAAAAACTGGTCTACTAGGATTTTGTGTATAATAGACATGTTGCGTCTTGGGCAGAAAATACACTTGGGTAGCAGTTTTGGGCACATGAGGTTCAAGTATTCCCTCCCTGTTATTCATCATTTATGAAGTCAGACGGATACATCTGAAGCTCTTGGTGATTGTATCGTCATATTTTTTGGTTTTCGATATAAAGGCTGCTCGTAATGTTCAACAGGAGTTCGGTATGTATCCCAATTTCATGTAAGCAGTGAAGATTTTCTGAAGAGTTTCCCGCAGATACAATCGATGTTAGGCCATTTGAAGCCATCAAATGAAACAACGGCGATTTAAATGGGCTTATTCATCACCTCAACCGATGGCCCGTAGTATTGCTCAGCTCAATTGCAGCTTCTGTAGTAAGAGCTAGTGGCAAGCCGGTTATGAGTAAGTGAATCGCCAGTATGAGGAAGATAGCCTTTCCTTTCTGCTGTTACATTTGCTACAGTTCCTAAACTAGAACCGCAGCAAATTATATATACCATCTCCCTGAAGTAATGGTAGGTAGGTAGGTAAAAGTGGCTGTTGGAGTCGTTCATAGACCTCCGTGAGGAATAGACGTGTTTCGGCTTTCAAAGTGAAAAAAGTAAATAAAAAAAAAATCGATATAAAGTTTATTAAAAACATTTTGTCCAAGTGCATCGGTGGCACAGCGGTAGTGGTGTCGGCCGACAAAGCAGCAGTCGTGGGTTCGATTCCCGGAAAATTTTCCATCGAATTTTTAATTTATATTAAGTTTAGTTGAATAGACAATTTCGATAAACAAAAAGTGAGATCGATCGTGTGATGAGTGGAACTAAGCGGTCCGCTAACACAGTGGAGCGCTACCACAAAATCAAAAGTTTATTGAAGGATTCGACGACGGAGTTCTTCTCCTACACCCCTAAGGGTGAAAAGCTGCAAACAATGCTGCTGAGGGGATTAGAGCAGTCGACTGATCCGGGGGAGCTCCTTGCACTGCTGAAAGAGAAGGAGTGCGAAGGGCTCAAATTCGTGGGGGTCAAGCCATTTGTCACGGCTAGAGCTAAAAGGGAGAAGCGGAAACTACCGTTCTTCCTGGTTCAGCTAAGTCCCAACAGCAAACTGGATGGTCTAAGGAGTATCAAAGTCCCAGACTACCAGGTTGTACACTGGGAAAAATTAAAGAGGAGCGAAAACATTTTACAATGTGTTCGCTGCCAAAGGTTCGGGCACGCCGCGTCGAACTGCGAAATGCAGCCTCGATGCGTGAAGTGTGGAAAGGACCACAAGTCAGAGGAATGCGCTCTAGGCAAGGACGGAGCGACAGAAAAAAGCCAACTCTCTTGTGCGTTATGTAGGAACACGGGACACACCGCAAATTATCGGGGTAAATCTGGCTCGGCAGCAGAAGGTGGAAATTAAACGTCCACCCGTGCAAACACAAACACCAGCCGTTACTCCCCAAGTTACCTACGCCCAAATGGCGGCAGGTAGGGGAAATACGGTACAACAAGCAAAGGTAGCTTCTCAGGCCCCAACGCCTAGAGCACCAGAACCTGTACCTGACATGCTGGCTATCTTGCTCTCTATTCAGGGGCAGATGGCTCAGCTTCAGCGTCAAATACAGGGACAGGCTACGCGGGTAGATCAAATATACGCGCTGCTGCCGGGCTTAACGCACCTCCAGTCGTAATGGGTACGTACATGGCGGAGCAAACCCTGAAGGTCCTTGCAGTGAATGTGAATTCACTGATTAGGTTCGAACGACGAGCCGCACTATTTAAGTTGCTTAAAGACCAAGCCCCTGATGTGCTTTTGGTTAGCGAAACTAAGCTTACCAAAAGACACAAAATGAGGCACAGAAGATATGAAATATTACGAAGAAACCGACCCAATTCCATTCAAGGAGGAGGTGTTGCAATCTTTGTAAGAAAGGGACTGCGTTTCAAAAGAATATACAGTCGTGTGGTACGTAGGTTTCGGGTGCTGGAAGCATGCGTCATGTACATCCCTCTCCGTAGTGGAAAGCGGTTGTACATGGTGTCTGTCTATGCACCTAAGGCTACTCAATCCACGTTATTCATCTCAGAGCTCGAGACACTTTTTCGATTTCTGAGGCTGGAATTGGAAGGCAACTATTTTATTATCGGCGGAGATTTCAACGCCAAACATAGTGATTGGGGAAATAATATACCAAATACTAGAGGGAACCTACTATTCTATTGGTGGGGTCAGCACAGTGTGATGTATCGACTCGGCCTCAAAGCGACGGATAGTCCGTCATTTCCCAGACACGGGTCCTATTTGGATCTCCTGCTGTTCGACTCACGAATACAACTGACATGCACTAACCAACAAACTACAAACTGTCTACAAACTTTCGTGTATGACAGTGACCATTGTGGTCTCAGCACCGAAATAACTGTTCCCAACGAAACTGCGGAATTGGAAGAGTTTGTTGCATAGGGCTCCGCTTATGCATGGACATGCTGCGTAGTTTGCTGCAGTTGGCTGCATAATTTAAGGCTGTGCACCAGACAACAACCCCATATCCCTAAAATCTTGATATTCAATGAATTCGGATACTGCCTTTGATAGTTGGGGAAGTGACGAACCATTTAAAACTCTGTTCAAAAAATAAGATAGACTCTGACTAAAAGATGAGCCCTCGGTCTTTCCTATCGCTCATCATGCAATGGCTTAAAATCTTTTAAATTTTCGAAACCACAGATGCATGGTTTCCTGTATGTCTTTTATGTAAGTTTTGTGTCATGCAGTTTTTTCAAGGCTGGTGGCAGTTATTATAGACACAAAGCAAGCCCGGCGATTAGAATATCAGCCCTATCTATCTCACTCGGCAAAGATTATCGTACGTCTTTTAATAGCTGCCACGAGATCATGTTATATGAACGCCTAAAGTCATTCTACTTCACATAAATCGCTCAAAATCAGTGCGGATTTCGGCCTGGTAAACTGACAAAAGAAAAATCCTCGGTAAAAGCTAATCTAGATGTGTCGGAAGGCGCAATTGGAAACAAAATCTCTCAATTTTTGCAGAGGTGCATTAAATTTCCAAGAAGATGTCCACCTTTGACATAAATAAGACTGGTCTGCCTTGAAAATCTCTTGTCAGTTACCATTGCATGAGGTGAAAGTCAGGAATTCGCATCTCTTAATCCGTAGTAAGTGTCCTCATCGATGTGGCATTTCGGGAAGTCGTCTTCTACAAATTTGTTTGTAATGCTTGTCAGATAGATCCCTAAAGTTCAAGATGTCTGAAATATACCAACGTGTCGGCTGCTCATACATTTGACTGACACATGCCCCTGTATGACTTTACAATGATATCAATTCAGATCTGTTTGTCAAAATATTTGTGAGACATTCAGAAAGTGATTGTTTAAAATAGCTAACCGAAGGTAAGGAACAATTCTCTCCAGACTGGAAGCCTAAACTCTGATCCACACATTTAAACATTTAACCATATTTCTCGAGTATTGAGTATCCAAAAACCATATTACCGTCGAACCGCTTTTTGCAGGAACATTATTAGCACTAGCGTGCTAATTGTAATGCAAACCACATGTCGACAATACACTATGCGCACTTTTATTACCCCCACTTCGAATGAATCGCATTGAGTTCAAATAGGTTGCCAAATATACTTAACAATTAATTTCTCCGCTTTATGCGAAGTCGTTTTTTTTATCTGAACTTTATTTAATTTTTCAATTCCGAAACAGTTGCAGACATTCCCCATGACATCGCGCGGCAGTTTCAATAAAAATCACTGCAATCGTGCGTGTCCTTGAAAATTATTCGTTTCGTCACTCACACAAACAAATAGCCAACTTTTTGGAACAGAGGGTAATTATCTAAGCCACTTAGTTAGAGTTTTATTTGATTTTCGACTCAGCGAAACGCCGTCTAGCATACGAAAAAGCCCCCATCTCTATGAAAACGCTAAACAATTTGAAGTGAGATATGTCTTTGGAGGCCTTAATTAAGTTATTTGCCTTTGTGTCTGTAGAAAGAATCGTATCTGTTAGCTGGCATGTGTGTTCAACTCACAGCACGTACGTGAGCGGTTTTTTCGCTTTTTTTTTTTTTGCCTATTTTGCATGATATGAGCAGTTTGGTGTTTGTATTTATCTGTATTTACCCCATGCCACCCACAATGACATGGATTTCGACGCACACTTTCCTGGGTAGAAGAGAAAAGGCTATGCAGCTTTACATATTTTGAATAAGTCTAGACATGGTTATGCTTTTGAGTAGGGGTATAGCACGCCGCATGTAATGGATAATAAGCAGAGTCATCTCTAAACAAAAAAAAAAAATTGGGGTCACCAGCACAAAATTGAAAAAAAAAGAAGAAAAGTTAGGAAAGGAACTAATTAAGGGATGCACACATGAACGCAAACAGTATCAAAACGAAGTCAAGGGCTGTACAAGTAAACCGATCGATACAACGATGTCAGCTTCAATGTGTTATACCTGTAGGGAGCATATACCAAGTGCAACCTTGACACGGTTTTTCGTCCCTACGGTGAGCATACTCGTACATCGAAAACCTTAATTAGTTTTAGCCTGAAATAGAAAAAGGGGGCAGTTCATAGGAACTTTTTTTTCTTTCGAAATTTGCAAGGATGCTTACAGCGTTGTAGAAACGGAAATACACTGAAACTTAATCCATTTTAACAGAGAGTGTAGGTGAAGGCAAACTTTTTTTATTAGGCTTAGTCACAATCAAATCCATGAATGTTGCTACTATTCTGCGATTGATTTATCGTTGGTTGTGGTTTACCTTAGTTTAGGGGAGATGAAATTTATCTTTCAAGTCGCAAGGACTTCAGGTCCATCACTGCCACCAGCTTTGTAGATTTGTATAGCACTTTTGACTACGGGATGCAGTGAATTAGAGTAAGTTGGGGTTAGATCTACTAACATTGGTCATGTGCAAAAGCGATTGGTTACGGCAGGATGGACTATACAACGAACGAAAAGTAGCATTAGATCGTCGTGGCGCCTGCTTGTTGCTCTGGTGATTTGATATATACTACTGCCAGGAAGAAGCTGAACTCATTGAATATTGTGATTTCAGGGAGATAATGAGAGAGGAGTTACATTACAAATTTACCAATTTTATGCTCAAAATATTTTATTTTCAGCAACAGGATCAATATGCATCATATGCATCTGCTGAACTTAATTTGTCTTTTTGTCTTTTTTTAACGGATCTAATCCGCTAATTGCGGGTGCACTGCGACGCAAAATATCCTTTGTACAAAATCAGTATTAGGTAGCCTGATGCTCAACTCTTTTGATGAAATTGAGGGTCACTTTTTTTTTCCAGGGATTAAAATTTCTCCTGAGGAAGTGGGTTTCTTTTTCTCTGAAATACTGTATTACGACTCGATAGATGTGGATCTGCCGAAAGTAAAAATTTGTTCAGTACATTTCTATTCGTACTTTGCCTTGAGGTCTTTCGGTTGAAATGCTCTCGAGATCGGCTATATTCCTTATTGCTCGCTTCCTGTGCTTCTTTCGACAACTGCCCAAGTGGCAGAATGCAAGCTTGAATGACATCCTTTGAATGGATGAGAAGCTTTAGTATGCTCGCAGGCATATGATACCCAAAAATAATGCTCAAGGTATATTTTTTTTGCTTTCACTGGCTCACTCGATAAAATTCGAAAATATTGGATGAGATCAATGTTGATGCCTGTTATCTCCGCGCTTATTTCAGCGTTTCTTAAAAGTGTTCGTCCTGTGTTGCCATTATTTCTGTTCCCTGCTATTTGCTTTGGCATGTCTACTAAACCTAAAAATGTCAACGTGTTGACATTCCTCACACTGATGATGAACAACCTGAAGATTGTCTTCACTTCCGATCCGGATTACTGTGTCGTTTATAGGAGTGATCATCTTTCTTTATCTTGACTATCTCTACCGCATGCAATTTAGCTTAGTCTCGGACCCCAAACGCTTCTACCAGATTGTTAATACCAATAATTAATAAAATTTGCCTGACATTTTAACAAATCCTTTTCTTAGCAAACAGCTGAACCTGATTCTAGTTACTTTAGCTATATGAGAAACGGTCCCGAGAAGTCAACCATATCCCTAAATATAACAACATCTTTGGTATCTGAAATTAATACCAAATTTAAAGAGAATCCATCCCTATTCATAAAAAAGGAAGTTAGACCAAAGTCGATAATTATAGGCCCATACCAAAACTCTCCTGCATACCCAAACTTTTCGAAAGCATAGTCTATTAAGAACTGCTTCCGTACTGTAGGCCAACTGCACAAATTAGCACGGTTTCATGAAAGGTAAATCAACCACCACTAACCTAACTGAGTTCGTCTCTCCTTTGTGCTTTAGAAGACAAAGATGAAGTCGATTCAATTTCCACAGATTTCAGCAAGGCATCCGATAGAATCTCTCACCAGTTTATTTTTAAGCTAAAAAAACTTGGTTTTCCCCTTCATTTTGTTGCCAAGAATACAGAGTTATCTTCAGATCGTCAATATCCGACCCCACTAAAGTAACATCTGGTGTACCTCAGGATAGTCACGTTGGACCAATCATCTTTGCCCTAACGATTAACGACATAAATCTCATCTTAACGAATTCTAATCTTCCTATTTTCGCTGATGACATGAGAATTTCCAAAGTCATTTCATTGCCTTCTGACTCCCATTACCTGCAAGATAACTTTAATAAGTTTTCGATATGGTGCAAGCAAACGTTCTTGGAGCTTAATGCCAACAAATTGTGACAGAGAATTGAATTTTGACTAACATATTGACAGCATTCTAAATAAAGCTAACTCTGCGCTTGGCTTTATCAAACGCTGGTCAAAAGAATTTTTCCAACTCTTACGTTACAAGGTCCCTGTACATTACTTTTATAAGGCTTCTTCTCGAATATTGCAGCCAAGTTTGGTCACCCTATAAGCAAATCCAGACTCAAAGAATTGAAGCAGTCCAACGCAGGTTTATCCGTTTTGCACTTCGTGGTCTACCTTGGTCCGATCCATATGCATTATCTCCCTATGAAAATAGGCTAAAACTAGTTAGCATGCATACCCTAAAAAAAACCTCATGAAGTCGCTGATGTACTTTTTATCCACCAGTTACTGACTGGAAACATCGATTGCCCGAGAATAACACGCAAAATATAATATTTCATTTAAATCTAAGATCTGTCTCATTCCTCCTAATCCGAACTCACCGCACCAATTACGGTCATTTTGAACCAATATCTAGAATGCTGCTTATAACAAACAATAACGCCGAAGTCTTTGACCTTAATAGCAGCAAATACGAAAAAAAACCCCGCTCAAAATGGCACTCCCTCTCCCCATTGAGTTAAGAATATGTTTGTTAGTTTATAACTCTAGCTTTAAGTTTTTGCTTGTTAATAAGCTTAATTAAGTCGTCCGGGTATAATAATAATAATAATAATCCCTCTTGTTCCCGAAATCGTGATTATATACAGGATGTCAAGGTTTAGCAGTATAAGCCTTTAAGGACACATTTCCGAAGTTCCGCCAAAGAAGAAATTGTATGGCATTCCATTTCAAGTTCCACCCCATCAAAATGGGTAACCTCGAATTTGGAGATGTAACCACTTTAAACGCTACAATTTCTAAACTAGTACAGGCACAAAAATAGTTTTGGACATTTTGGAAAGATAATTTAGTAGTGCATACAAGTCTTTAATGCATTGGGTACTACTGTGCAGCAATAAAAAAGTTATGGCTCGTTAAACTCACAATTATGAAAATTTGCTGTTCCATTTTTGTACTTAAGATGCATTTTTCCTAAAATTTTTACTTAATAAATTTTCTGAAGTTTTTATCCTTGCTAAATTTCCTAAAAATTGTGTTTAGAAACATTTTTACGTACGATCAACAGATTTTGTAGTAAAAGCCATTTTTCGTCAAACAAAAATGGCCAAAAAGAAGTGTACCTATCGAATCACTCATAAAATCGCTTAGATAGTTTTATGTGGTCCTGAGAAGGACCTTTTTGGAACAGTTTATAGAATTTGAATACACTTTCGAGCGCGTTTAACCATTTCGGATGGCAGATTAACGGTCATCAAAATTATTTTCATCTCTTCTGAAGCGAGACAAATATTTTCTTGGAGCTCTAAAATAAACCTTTTCTTTCTAGAACCCCAGAAGAAAAAAATCCATGGGTGTTAGGTCAACAGATCTGGGTGGCCAAGGGGAGGAATCGACCAATCCATCGTTCGTCAAAAGTATGGCTGAGGAACGAAGTTACCCCGCTGCTACTGTGACATGGTGCTCTATCTTGTTGAAAGAACATCGCCCTTCCCTGAACAAGAGGAACATCTTCAAGGAGCTCCGGCAATCGTTCTCTAAGAAATTCCAGGTAGTAATGGGAATTAACTGTTAATGGAAGAACGTGCGGGCCTACTAAAGTGTTTCCTATTAATCCTGCTCAAACGTTTACGCTAAACCTCCTTTAAAATAAACCACACATTTTGAAGAAGTAGTTTACAATAATTAAATTTTTACCTTTGAAAGGATGTTGTGCGTATTAAATGGGGATTGAGTCTGACCAGTGGTGCAAATTAAGGTGGTTTGCAACCCCATCTCTTGTGAACTGCTCTTCGCCAGTCCACAGAATGTTCTTGAGGAATTTCCCGCATGTTTGCGCAGTGGCCATTGGCAAAATTCCACTCCTCTTTGCGCATCACCTGATAGTAAATCCTCTACCGATGTCAAATGGAAAGGGTGTAATCTATTTCTCTGTAGAGTCCTGTGAATTCTGGTTCTGGGAAGTTCCAACTGCACAGCTAATCTACGGATGCTGACTGAAGGCTGAATTTCCACAGCACGCAAAATCCCATCCCCAACCTCTGCCACCGCTGCGTCTGAACGTCCTTCTCTTTCTTTTGGTGCAGTTGATCCGGTATCAACGAGGCGCTGATACGTATCAGCGAATAGCCGGATTCACGGTGTTCTACGATTTGGGTATAGGCGCTGGTACTTCAATCTTGCCAACGAAGTGTTTCCATTGCTTAACGCGTATACAAACACTATTTCCGCGAATTGTCCACGATGTCTTCAGTCTAAAACCAGCACCAAGCAGTGACACTCTGTGGATGCTTTTGTTTCTCAACAATCAGCGGATTTTCCGAACCCTAACTTCGACAATTTTGACGATTAGCTTAGCCATCATAATGAAACTGAGCCTAATGTTGAAGATGATTTTGTTTGAAAAATCAGCATCCCCTTGTCATTATTTCATAATCCATGAAAACCCGTTGTTCTTGTATGGTTAAACGCAAGTTTTGAAGGTTTTTTCGAGAATGAAAATTGACTGAAAGCTTATTATTGAAAACTAGTAAGATTAAATGTAATAAATATATATAATATTTATGATATGTTTAATATTTATGACTGCAATTGATGTTTCAACAGTTCTTTTGTGTACCGCTTCAATTTTATTAACACTGAACTATCATTTGTCACGCTGTCTTTTGTTTTTTTGGCAACATCTTATCGCACAAATAGTGCAAAACTCAAATTTTGAGTGAATTTTGGGACACCCTTTATAAGCAAATGTTCTTTCTCTTACTTTCAAGGATACTTACAATTTTGGAATGAAGCCCACTTCTGTCTACATCGTGTTTTAAAGGACATACTTATGTAAGGTATGACACGATGCCGTCTCACAGCTCTGCAAGTTTATTTGAACACAATACAATTACTAGGAAGATTCTCTGTCCAACTCAACATCCTTCGAACCATTAATTCACTTCGTTTGCATAATGCAAAACAAAATATCCTTTGTTCTTTATAACGCATCTGAATTCCATAAATCTTCGCGAATCCTTCGTATAAAATCGAATGACTCTTTAAAATAAATATTTCGCCGGGCAACATACTCGTAAATTCAACGTGAATACTGATTTGTAGGAACCTTTCATTTGGAGCACTTGAGCGTGCTAAAGAAGCATAGCAAGGCAGTACTTAACTTAACAGCTACGCAGATTGGATACACAGAATGAAAGTTTAAGCACTCCAGAGGCGAAAAAATCAAGCCAAGGGTTGATGGAAAAGTATCATACTTCCTAATTGGGAATACCAATGCTTTTCCTAATTAAGTGCATTTGTTAAATGCACCATGTACTCGTATAGTATTTCCGTCCGGATCCTCCAGAGATAAGTAGGATATTCTCCAATTCCAGTTTCATAATCAGACCATCTAACAAGTACACCAGGCCACTCGACAAAAGCAAGGGAAATTTGAAACCTGAAAGAGATGGAATCACTGGGACGAGAATAAAGAAAAGATCTCAAACTTATAAATTTCACGACATCAAGTACGAAATCGAAATCTTTATCTGCTTAACGGTAAGCTGTTGCCGATTGTGAACGTGGATGGGGTGGCAGATGAAGATAGAAAAAAAAATACGAAAGTAATAGGATTTACTTCGTAAGACGACTTTCTACAATCACCCATCTCTGACAGGGGATGGTCGGTCCCATTCGTAGACTTTATCCTTTGCAGCGCACTGGCAACAGATTTTAGTCTTAGAAGGCAGTTCCACTGATTCAGAGATGGGGGTAGAGGCAGATTATCAATTTTCATTCGAAGAAAGTTTTTTCGGTTTTTTTTTTTTTTTTTTTACTCGTATTCCGCTCTTCCCTTTCACTGTATCTATCCATATACGAGTAGTGTGTCCGGAAGATGCTGCCTCCCAATTTACAAACAACCTTAATGCCACATATTGAGTGGAGGCTGCAGGATGTCTGGGAAGCACTGAAAAAAAAAAAAAAAAAAAAAACAGAAGAGGGAAAAGTAAACGCACTAGTATCCTTCAAGCAAAACCACTACATCGCGCAGTGAACTTTTGCAATCTTCGCAGAAGGATAATGCTGAAGGAAAGTCTTACGATTTTTGCAAGGTTATGCAGGCGAAGGACGTTTTACGTAAATCGAAGGAAAGTTTCCAGATTTCAGTCTTCTTGTTCTTTTTTTTTTGTGTTTTTGTTTTTTTTTTGTCTTCAAGGAGTGTACAAGTTCTTCATCGAATTTCGAGGATTTTTCAATCAGCCGAATTTGAACAAATGTTCTTGAGTTCTAGAGAGCAGAAATAGTGGATGAGCAGAGAGATTCAGAGAAAGTGGAAATTCGTGGTTGAGTGTAGAGAAAAGTTTCTTCCAGTAGTGGAAAAATCTATTGTTCTTAGTTTTCGGGAGCGATATACTTGAGCAGGATGACGTCTATTGTTACTTGTTAACTTTGGTTCGAGGAATCCGATTAAGAAGATCATTAAAAATGCAAGCTGAGGAAGCTACCTTAGTTGGATCAGAACTAAATAAGATTCTATTTTGAAGCACCGTGATCGAATTTGTTCAAACATTTCTTTGGATCAATCGACACTAGCCTTTTTTGAGCGGTTTTCAAATTGTGCGGTATTCTCCGCGAAGAAATATTTTTGACGGACAAATGCTTATGCAACAACATTAAGTGCTAGTGAAACTAATGGCTGAGCATTCCTCAATTTTAAGATAAGCGGCATGACGATATCATTTCCCACACAGCATCGATGTTTTCTGGCACAACAGCCAAAATTGGACGAGTTTCACGAAATTCGTCTCTTGGCAAACGACTACCACGATTAATTTCAGAAAACTACCGAAACACGGTAGCCCGGAATTGTTCTTCATCACGCGCCAATAAAACTATGTAGTATGGAAACACGTTCTTAGGTGGCGCTTCAGTTCGGGGTGAACCTGAGTCCTAACTAAACAAGCCGATCTTTGGCGCACTCTAAGTCGTATGGGGTCCCCTTCTACTCGCCACCTAAGGTGAGGTCTTCCTCCACTTCGTCGTCCCTCCGGGTTAGATTTGAAGACTCTACGGGCCGGAGCATAGATGTCCATTCATCAGTCTCGGCTAATGTAACTGTACAGCTCGTATAGTTTGTCATTGAATGTACTCCTCCTGAACCAGTCAACGCAAATGGGATCGAATATTTTTCGAGACGACTGAGGATATTTTCATGTACTTTCGATAGAGTTCATGCTTCTGCGCTATGAAGTAGGATTGGGATGATCAAGGCCTTATATAGAGTTTCTTCAGTTTTTCGGGCTAAGGCCTTATTACCAAAGATTCAGCGATTGTCAAGAGAGATTCTTCATTTTATTTCTGCTAAGGTGCTGTTGGCAGAATTCATAACAAATCCAAGGTGGACAAAGTCCTTTACTACCTCGAAGTGACAGCTGTCGATTGCGACGTTCTGTGTAATTCGTTGATGTTGTGTTTCCCTTCTTGTAGAGAGCATATACTCGGTTTTGCCCCCATTTACCGCTTAACCCATTTTGGGAGCTTCTGGTTCAATACTAGCGAAGGCACCAGTGACAGCTGAGTTCTGCCACTCATATCGATACCATCGGCGTACGCTTATAGACAGACAGACTTTTGAAAGTGTTCAATTGTAAGTTCGGCACAATTATTTCTGGTATAATGTCGAAGATGTCACATGACAGGGGGACACCTTGTCGAAAACCTTTTCTGATATCAAAGGTCTCGGCTAAGTCGTTGCCGACCTTGACAGAACAGCGAGAGTTCTCGTCTCTGGATGTTGTCTGTATCTTCCTTTTTTAGTATCTAGTTACCCGGTATTATGACTTACCTTGCTTTAATCGAGGTTGATTCGCAAACCACTTCGCAAATTGATGTTTGCTTCTCTTGTGCGGTCTCCTGTTATTTCAACATACAGACTCTAGTGGCTTTTGCATAAAATCTGCGCCCGGAACAGTAGATATAATCACCAAGTTGCACTTATGTTTTTAGGCTTAACAAGTAGCGCAAACAGCTGTCAATCTTTGTTTTTTTTTAAATAAGTTTCCTTCAATCACAAGGGTTGAAGCGCAGCTTATTTTCGTTAGACGTATGGGTCCGGCAATGAATATGTCATTACATGAAATCCCATTGTTAGTTAATGCACGATATTGACTTAGAGTTAAAGCCTGAATCTGGACCACTCTTTATCACAGATATAAGGCAAACTTTTATCTTAACTTTGTCCTATTTCAACCCGTATCTAATCCGTCATGACCTTGAGGTTTAACGTCAATCTCTCACCTGACTAATAAGAGTAATAATGTGTTTGCCATGTTATCGTAATGGGCTACCTGTAGTGACAGAACTGTCATTAATCAGTTCAACTATGCTAACTTAAGACTGAAGTCACGATCAACTTCCGACAAGGACAATGTCAAACAACACCGGTAAACACGAGCTATCACATGCAAGTCTTTATTTACTTATTTTTCTCTTCGCATATCCAAAAGTTTGAAAAAAAAAAAAAATTTTAACCGTCTTAACGTCACTCTTATCTCGATCTACACATTCGAAAAGAAAACTTTATTTTTTTCTGCCTCGAAAAGAATTTGTTTTTATCAAAAAAGAAAACTGAGATTTTTCAAAAAAAATAACAAAAAATTCTCAAACTTATCTGTGTGAAAGTTTTCCTTGGTTATGTACGAGTATGTTCATCGACGCCTGAAAAAGTTCACCTTCGCTTGAAGTTTTCAAAGCCAAAAGCATGAAAACGAAAATAAGAATGAAAAGGAAGTTAATACTCGTACATGTCCTAAGGATTCGTTTATTACTTCTTCATTCAAAGAAATGAGCTGAAAGCAAAAAAAAAAAAAGCAGAAAAACTTTAACAAGAGGAGGACGCAATAATCTTCATTTTCTTCAACTTTAAAAAAACAGCAAAAGACAAGACGTTCACCTTAGTTAGGTGGAGAGAGGAGCCGGAATGAAGATGAAGACTTCTTGAAGCTGCTTCTATCTACCTTCCGTTTGCATTAACATGCGAATAAGTTGTGTGTCAATTTGCGGTAATTGGATCTCCGATTCTTACCAAAGTAATGATGCAGAAAAAAAAAAACAAAAAAAATAGGATGGTTGGAGGAAAATATGAAAGAAACTGAAAACAAAACTTGTCCATATGTGTGGTGGGGAAAGTTAACATTGCAATCAAGCAAATGTGACACTGAGCGGCAGGGAATTAAACTCAATTTAAACAAACTTTCCATCATCAACGTGTAACAGGAAACTATGACTCAACATGTATTGGAATCCGGCTTCATGGAAGGCCCTTGACTGGTTTTGGTCGTAGATCGTTCGCGACATGGGTTCATTTTCCAGCAGAATGATCAGTTCGTCTATAGGGAACCATTGAGAGATCGGCCCACTCGTGTGGCCGATGAGCTAATATTATCTAAACTTGGCAATTTTCGAACTATGGTCTGGTTGCTGCAGACATAAGCTACGAAATAAACCGAGAAAAGCACAAATTCATCCTTGTGTCTGCTTATTTTCCCTTACGATTCGATATTACCATCGCCATTGAAGGCGGTAACCAAACACGTTGAATACTGTGATTCCAGGAAGATGACACTTACTATATGCTGCGATGCTAATGTTCAGAATATTTTTTGGAGCAGCAGCAAATGTAACGTCAGAGGCGATCATGTCCTGGATTTCATAATAACGTCTGACCTGGCTGTCAACAATGTTGGTATCTGTTTCGTGTGCAAGACTGCGAGTACACGCTATCCGACAGGTATGCTAAAGAGATTACCTGCTGGAAAGTACTTTTGGAGGCCTCCGTGTCAGATCATAAGTACATCAAGTTCAGAATCGGATAGGAGGTATCGGCGGAAACCAACTGGACATGATTTAACAAGATGCTCGGCTCCAACAGTGCTCCCCCGAAACTGTTCGGTACCTGAACAGTACCCTCACCAAAAATCTTGAACTGGGACGTCCACCTAAAAAGTAATTATGAAGATCGCCCGTTCCTTGATGGCACGCAGATCTGCAGCAACTACGTAAAGAAACAAGAAAATTTCTAAACCATCAGTGACTGAAGACTAATTTGGATTAAGACTGGAGTGTTTAGAGATCGAAGCAAAAAGAATGTAAAAACCTAATTCGGATTTCGAAGATTGCCTCTTATACAGCTGGTCAAAGTCCTTAAAAATGGAAGATATACCAGGCTTTAGTCATTCAATGGCACCTACACTGAGTCCAAAGTAGAGACTCTCTGTCTCATGCTTGAGGCTTACTTCCCAGGTAATCTAATCAGAACCAGTTCACAACCGGTTTCAATTAACGAAGCTGCAAGTAATCTGAATCACATAACACCGGAGCTAGTATATCTCATTGGTTGTGGTGATGGATGAGACCATTAAACATGCTGTTGCCCACTTTGATGATTTCACGTCGGCTGGTACCGATGGCATTTACCCAGTTATATTACAAAAATATATACACCAGCAGCTGGTAACTTTGAAGAGAATCTTCACTACTTACCTGGGACTAGCATACATATGGTAACCCTGGCGAACAATGAGTGTAGCCTTTATAGCGAAAATCGGAAAGGAGGACTAAAGGCTCGCCAAAAGCTTCCTTCATGATGAAGACCATGGAAAGGTTAGTCGAGCTCCGTGAGCGGAAACCTGCTTTGCGAATACATCCTCTGTTGCCTCTTAGACATGTTTACCAACGCAGAAAATCGTGCGAGAGTGCGCTTTAAAATCTGGTAGTCTGGTAGGCGGAATTGAAGGCGCACTTGACAAGAAAGGATACGCGCTGAGCATTTTCATCCGCATTGATGGCGCATTTGGTAATGCAGCTTTTGACGGCATATATAACTCGATCAGACAGAACGGCTAAGACGAATCATTATTTTTGTGGATAAATAGGTGAATAGGACACTGATTACGGATACTGACTGCAGCTAATTTGTGATGAAGGGGGTAAACAGGAGTTGCCCGCAGGGCGGAGATCTGTCTCCACTGCTACGCCGCATGTTGGTTGACTCACTGCTCGACGCGCTCAATAGTTATGATCCGCATATGCGGATCATGCAGCTGCATTGCCTGTTGGATCGTATCTAGCGACTGTCTGATCTAAGGCGCAGGCAGTCCTAGACTTGATCGACGATTGGTGCACTAGAAATGGGCATGCAGTCAATCCTCTTAAAACTGAGGTAATACTCTTTACGAGAAGGAGGAAGCCGATTGGTCTGACTCAGCAAGTGCTTAAAGGCAACACCATCCAATTCTCCGAAGTACTTAGCTTCTTGGTGTTATCCTGGATAACAAATTTCTATGGATGTCACGTTGAAAGCCTACAAGAAGCTATCGGCCTTCTAGCAGTGCAAAGGAGCTGTCTGCAAGATATGTGGCCTGTCACAGAGAAGGGCCCCTTGGGTCTACATGGCTATGAAAAGGCCAATTATATCCTGTCCATCGGTTGTCTACTGTCTATATGAGGAACCGTTGAAATTGTCAGGAAAAAACGTAATTTTACCAGACTCCAAAAAGGAGTCTGTCTCGGCTGCATGAGGGCATTGATGAATCTTACTCCCATTGATAATCATATCATGGGCTGCACTCTCAAAGCTGTTTTCTGTATAAAAAGAAGTGGTCTTTGGTACAACACGCACTGGAGCTTTGATGAACTTACGCGCTATGACATCCGATATGCTGTCTGATGCAGTGACACAAAGAAATCGACTTTCCCTGTGCCCAGGACTGGTTTCGTTCACAATCAGAGTCAAGAAATGATGCAGTCGGATCTTCACAGAAGATTAGATTTCACTCCTCGATAGGAAAACTTTCTGTCTGTTTGTCTACCAACCGGAGATATACGTCATCCTGATCGTAACGAACTATATTCTGAAGAAGGTGTGAATGGGGCGAAACTTATGCATCTGTAGCGACAACCAAGCTACTATTATAGCTTTGCTGAACCCTGTTACGACTTCGAAGCTATTTCAAGGATGCAAGACTTCACTGAATGCAATTGGAAGGCTAAATTCAATGAGTCTTGTCTGGGTCCCAGGTCAATAGGATCACGGGAAATGAAATCGCCAATGAACTTGCTAGACAAGACTCAGAGGTGACCCGAACCTACTTAGGACTGCCTATGTCCTCGGTTACGCTTAGATGTCCAATGCCTATCATAGGAGCTAACATTGTGTTTGCGATTACTACTCGGGTCACACGAATTTGACATCACCTTTCTTCTGCTTAGATAAACCTTTGCCAACAAATTCAGTGTCCATATGCAAGGAATTTTATTGTTGTGACCGGGAGAGACCATGTGAGGTTGCAGTAAGTCTGCATACTAATACAGCTGCAAGTGTCCAACCTTGGCAGCCTCTATTGTCGAATATTTTAATTGGGAGCATAAGGTTGGGATTGCTTGGTAATTAATTCAAAAGTGAAGGTAGTAAAAGATTTTGTAGATGGCCTCTTTATATTGCATCACTTACTTACTAAGCGAATAATCTCTGCCTGCGACACGAGTTCACCTTTTTCCGACCTCGTGCATTCTTTCTCTAAAACGAAAGTTCGGTTTTTCGTGTCGTCTCGAATCTGGGGTCAGCTCAACGAGTTTACGGTTGCATCTTCACCTCGAATCGAGCTCCTTGCATACTGTGCCAAAAATTCGATGAAGAATTTTCCTCTCTAAAGTGTTCAAGATAAACTCTTCGTTCCTGCTTATCGTCCAGAACTCGGCTCCATATAACAGATCTGGGAAGATCACTGTTTTATAGAGCATACCCTTGGTGTTCCGAGTTAGGAATTAAGAGATCATTTGTTTCCTAGTTTAACTGTTCGCCGATCTCCACATGGGTGACATTCGTAGAGTTGATGTTTTTTTCAGAGTAAGGTAATCACCTTAACCACTTTTATGTTGCTTTTGTCAACAGTCACGTATTGTCGACAGATGATTCTTTGTTTGTTGACAATATGTACTTGGTTTTGTCTTCATTTACTTCAAAGCCAACTTGTTTCACCTGTTCTTCTATAACGGCACGCTAGGAGCGATGTTGTACTTAGATGTCGATATCGTCTACGTATCCCATCAGCTAGGCAGACTTATTGAAGTTAGTGCCATCCGTGTTAAAACCTGACCTGCGCACTATCTGTTTAGGATAGTGTTCTAATGTCACGCAGCACAACTGGACCAGGTTTCCGTGATCCCGAATTCGGCGCCATGTTGACAGCTGATGAATGCAAAGATATGTTACTTTGAAATCGATGAAGAGATGGTAGGTCTCGACTAGAAATTCGGATTTAACTTAATTTGAAAATTCGTTCGATCGTCGATCTGCCGGGTTTTAAGCCTACCATAAGCAACACTCTTTTCTGCAAAAAAAACCGTCTTATTTCTCAACATAATCTTCTTTTAGCACGATACACTTCGTTCAACATTTCTCCAATTAGCTGATGCCCCCTAAATAACTTCTCAAGACCTTCAAAATAGGCGTTTGTTTCATCGATAACCTCTTTATTCGAACTAAGTCTCTTACCAGCGATCCAATTCTTTATGTTTGGAAACAGGAAGTAGTCGCAGGGTGCTAAATCTGGAGAATTTGCTGGGTGAGGGAGCAATTCGTAACCTAATTCATGTAATTTTGCCATTGAGATTGCGTTTCTCGCCAAATGCTGTCGTTTTTGCTTCAAATCGGCGCCGAATCGATTCAACAGCTCTACAAAATAAGCGCCGGTGATCGTTTCACTGTTTTCAAGTATTCGGTGTGAATGACACCGCGTGTATCCCAAAAAACTTTCGCCATGACCTTTTCGGAAGCCAGACGCACCTTGGCCTTCTTCGGCTTCGATTCACCAGGAGAAGTCCACTGTTTTTGGTTATTTGTGAGTTGATATGAGTCCATGTTTTGTTCTCTATTACGAAATGGCGTAAAAACTCCTTCCGATTGTGATTGACCATCACCCTTGAAGTTGTCAAATAATTTCGTTTGTTGTCAAGTGTGAGCAAACGCTGCACCCGTCTGGCGGAGAGCTTTCTCATTTTTGCAAGACTGAAATCACTGATGCATGTGATAGGCCTGTAGCCTCTTCAAGTTCGGGCACCGTCACTCGCTGATCGTCCAATATCATCAGAACGTTTAGCGTCACTTGTACTGTACGACCGCACCGAAATTGAGTAAACCAGTAGTGGATGGTTCCAATCCATAATACTGTTCAAGCTTTCGTTTGGTTTGCGTGATGGTTTTTTTCCGCAGAAAATAGTGTTTAATGAGGTCCATTTTTACGAAATTTCGTGTCCGTCTCAAATGTCTGCTATAGCAAAACTATTTGACAGATCTGTCTGAAAATTTGGGTGCGTTCTTTTGAAAGATACTTCTTGACAAGCAAAATTTTTGATTTGAGTTGGTAACGCCATCTGTTTTAATTTTCAGGGACTCATTGGCCCACCCTCGTAACAGGGTCGGTGGCCTTGTTGTACTTCAGACTTCTTAAAGCTGAGCGAACTTCTTCTATACTGAGAAGAGAACGGCTCCGTTCTTGCCCTATTTCACTCTATACCTGATGCCCATTAATAGCCCTTGAAAGTACTGCCTTAACAATTCCTTGCGCTTCGGTGGTTAGGATTCCTGCACTGTTTCGAAGAGCCAACTGCCAGTGGTGTGAATTTTCTGTCACATGGTTTCGTCGTACGCACTAATCACCATTGCTGCCGTCGCAATACTGATTCCACAGATTATTGATGGTGAATACACAGTGGAGAGTCCGTCGTTTAAGCGCTCTCTGTAGGCTCTGGTTACTCCAGTTGTGCAAGTGCTTCCAAGTTTTTCTCGTCGGTTCGCACCTTATTCTGCAGCTTATTGCAGGAAGTAATCAGAGTCGACATTTATTCCTCTGAACATTTGTAATATGAAATGCTGCATATCTGATGCAGCATCTTACAGGACGTGGTCGATTTGGTAAGCGGTTCGACCGCTATGTGGATTCGTAGTGTTGGAAACCAGGTGTTACTTATCACCGTATTAGTTGTCGTATGGTAAAGGCTGTACACTCCGCCGAAATTGTTTTCTTTCCGATTTTCATTAAAGTATCCGAGTACAATATTAACATCAAACTCCCGTAGGCCCTGTCCAGAATATGATGGAACTCCTCCTTGTTATCTTGACGCAGATCATAGCCACCAGATTGGTTATCGGCTTCAACTCAATTATCATTGAGCATAACCAACTTCCGTAGATGAATCCACATCCTTTCATGTAGAGTGCTTTGTGGCAAAAATTGTTTCGTTTTTGCTCAAGTTTTTGAGCAGCAGCAGGGTTGTAAAGTGTTTGTACCTACGTTCAAGGTACGAGTACATATGCACTTTCAATTCGTAGTCCGTCGACATTCCAGATCGCGATCTTTCGTGGGATGCATGTTGTTATCCGAAGCTTGTGTCTCTTCTGTATCGAGTTTTGTTTGTTACTTGGTAAGGAAGGTACCCCAACAACGCAACTCCTAACCTGGGGTTCCATTGTAGAGCCCCTATGACGAATGTAACACCGATGTCAGTAATCCACTTCGGGGATGTGAGTGTTGCTGCATTAAAAGGTCATCCGCCACCTTCTCTTTTGCAAAAATCTGACTTCTTCTCCGAATTGTCGAAGTTGCCCAAATAAATTGTATTTTCTGCTTCTGTTTGAAGCTGTGATGACACCGTTGACACCATATAGAGAATTGTCCGCTGTCGTGTTTGTACAGGGTCTTCCAATAGGGACTTCCAAACTTTGACAGTTGATAGCGGCCATATTGTTGAAGCTAAATCTGTTAAATTGGCTGTCATTTATTCAGTCTGTTTTGCCGAATCACAATGGACGGACATAGCGTTCAACAACACATGCAAATGATAAAATTGTTTTATCAAAATGGGTGTTCTGTTCGGGCAAAACTCCGCGCGTTTCGTCCATTTTACGGTCGTCATAATCGTCCTACCGAGAGGGCTATTCGCAGTGTGGTGGATAAATTTGAGTCCATGATAAACCAACCCCCGTAGTCGACGAAATGCAAGATCTGCCGGAAACATCGTCGCTGCCTATGAGAGTGTGCAGGAGAATCCGAAGCAGTCGACTTTTCGTCGCTCACAAGATCTTGGCCTTTCGCACCCGTACAAATTTCAACCGACTCAGGAGATGAAGGTAAACGACCATAGAAAACGACGTGTGTTCGCTGAATGGGCTCTGGAGCAGTTGGTTTCTGAGCCTAATTTTCATCGAAAAATCATCTTCAGCGATGAGACCCAATTCTGGATGAATGAGTAGATCAACAAACAAAATTGTCGAATTGGGGACAATACCAATCCACATGAGATCCAAGAGCATCCAATGCATCCAGAAAAAGTCACAGTTTGGTGTGGATTTTGGGCTGGCGAGTGCTATAGTTAAATGATTACCAACTTCTTTTGGCCTGAATTGGATGATATGGACACCAATGCCATGTGATTTCAACAGGACGTCGCTAGGTGTCACAAAGCTCCCGCAACATTGGAAATTCTGCACGAGCGATTCGAGGGCATGGTCATCTTTCGTGGTGGTGATGTGAACTGGCCAACGAGATCGTGCGATTTGACCCTGTTAGACTTTTTCTTGTGGCGTTCTCTGAAGTCGCAGGTCTATGCAAACAAGCCACAAACCACAGCGACCCTCAAAGCCAACATAACCCATGCCATCGGTCAAATTCAGCCTGATTTATACGCCAGAGTCATGGAAAATTGGCCATTTCGGATGCGCGCCACGCAGAGAAGTCGCAGCGGATATATGAACAATGTTATATTCTTTACATAATGGCATTGATAGGCCTTTCAAACGAAAGAAATATTTCGAAGGTATCTCACACACACTTTGTTTTATTTAAATTTAAAGATAGGAAGCGCTTAATGAAAGACCCTTTAGTACTACTTTTGTCTCTCGCGCTTATAAATGCATCAGTTCGAGTTCGGATGGGGATCAACCACTACGCGTATATACCACTTGGAAGGATGATAACCGTGATTGAAGTGTAGTAACAGTTACAACACTTGACAGTGTCTATTCTCGAGCCCTCGAGCTAAACAAATTGACTTTCACGTTACATCCTCTAATGTCTTTTGGTTTGGCTTTTCCGTTTTAAATTCAATAGGAATCCTTTTACGTATTTTAGTTTATTTTTCAGAGCATGATGCTGCCCATTTTCTCCATATGGATACAATTATCCATCCCTCAGTGTTTTCAAACAAAAACGAAACGATTCGTCTTAGTGACAACGAAGGACGGAGCAAACTTTTCAACTTATCTCATTCTAATTTGTCAAAAATGAGCTTCTCCTGTAACTTCCTGTGGAATTTATTTTTTCTCCTTAGCCCAGTCAAGTACTTTCATAGCGGTATATGTATAAGTACATTAGCATATATTACTGCCGCAATAGAGATGAACTTGTGAGGAGACTTATGGGCGACTGAAGCCAAAAGACTTTCCTAATCCTGTTGAAAGGATTCAATTAAATATTGCACTGTGCCTGTTTTGGCTCACGGTATAAAATATTCAAATCCGGCAGTCTCTCTACTGATGTTCTTTTGCAAGCGATAGTGTTAAATTCACTCGTGTTTGTGAAGGTGGTTGATAGTTTAATTGGCGCCAAAAAAAAAATTAAATTAAGGGAATTTAAACGGTTCCCAGTCCCAACTGTTTGCAAAACGTGATTGAAGTGAGATACAAGTTTGAAACGCTCGAAAACACAAAATCGTGTTTGAATAGTTTTCCTTTGGAAATTCCTTCAATCACCCCAAGGATGTTGTTCTGAGTTTTACATTTGAATTGAGTTCAAAAGAGTACATGGGTTGGTGATGGCTCCTTAGTGGCGTCTGGTTCGGGTGAACGAATGAGGGAATATGTATATTCCCGGTAATGAAATGTTAAGTGAATTAAAATTTTATTTCTAGCCAGGAGGTGAATTTTTGAAGTTCATATTTTTTTTTTCTTTTTTTCTGTTTCATTCAATTTCATTGTGTGGTGGAATGGCAATGAAATGAAAACGTAACTGACGATGGATATTATTATTGTGCATGATAGCTAGAGGCTGGCAATAATAATTTACAGCAATTAATTTAATTTCCATTAAGTTGGAGATACAGATATAATTGGAGAATATAACATTGGTGATGCCATGTACAATTAATTGCCAAAGTTTGCCTTTGGTTTTTTTTTGTTTTTTTTTTTCTGAGACAATTTGTGAGGAAAAGCTAATATTTTCGAAATGAGTGAGAACTTGTGGCACGTTCAAAGTGTTCCCCTAAGCGTTATACCTTTTGTTAAGTAAGTCTTCATAAATAATTGGATTGGGTGTTAGGATTTATATCCTGCAGGTAGTTCCGCTGAGTACCTTGTTGACGTTTGGGTGATGAATGCGAACTTGTTTCAGAAGGTTTATCACATATAAATCAGGCTTATCATTTGATAGTGCTGGTGTTTAGAATTTTTTCTGTTTTGAGTTGTGTTCTAGGCAATACTTTGCTGCAGATGGTATATTTGCTGTATTTACTGAAACACCTTCCATTCGTTTAGTCCGGCACCGCTCAAAGCACTTCTTAATGATGTGTAGCTGTTTAGTAATTTTTCTTTGCTACCCAAGTATCAAATATGAGTGTCTCTGACAGTACTACATTATTTGCTACATGAAAGGAAGCATCTACCAAAAGGAGCAAATCCATAATTCAAATATAGTGATGCGATTCTTACGCCAGAATTGGAATGTATGCCTAGTAACGAATTTCAGCAAGTTGGCTTGTTCATGTCCAACATCAAACGGATAGCACCCAGATCACATTGCCATGAATGCAAGGCACGCTTCTTTCTGGGCGTATGCCCTGGAAGGGAATATCCCATATCTATCAAGGAACTCTATCCTCAGAAAACTGGTAGTCTCCTAAGGGTGTCTTAGTAAGTTCGCTGTCATGTGTCCCGTATCGTTTTTCACCCAGCAGCCAGTGGCTTATTTTGCGTACAAATACGTACACTTGCACTTTGGAATGTGTATAAAATTTGTTTAGTTCAAGAACCTGAGAGGTTCTACTATAGAAACAGTGTACAGAAGTTCATACAATGGTGGATCAACAAGTCTTATTTGAGCTCAGTGCATTTTGTCCAACGTTTCTGGAATTTGTCGATATCTTTAAAATAATAAGACTTGTCGCTCTGTGTACAAACAGTTTAAGGGTACTAATAACCCCTTGAGTGCGGGCTCATTATAAAAAAACCAAAAAAAAAGGTCATCAATTTTGCTTTGATGGAAGAGAACTTTCTTTTTGCTCAAATGCTGTCGTTGGACTGGTTCAATAACTTGGCATAATATTTCCATTGATTTTTTTTTCCATTTTGTAAGTAATCGATGTGGATAATGCCGTGTGTATGCCAAAACACAGTTGGCAAGACCTTGTTGATCGAAAAATCCATCTTGGCTGTCTTCGGAGCCGATTCGACCGGAGAAACCCTCTGTTTCGAATGCTACTTGATCTCTGGTGTGTTGTGGTCGAGCCATGTTCCTACGGTTACTATGTTTGGTTCCCGGCACCAATAGCGCGATGCTCCGGATCAAATAATAACTTCTCTGCTGAGATTTCGCTGAGATAGCTGTGGGTTCTTTCAGGTAGCGCTTTGATGGCAGCTAAACCCGGGAAAACGAAATGGGCTCAATGGAGCTCGACGATTTATTATATTTTTTTGTTTTGGTTAGCGGAACACTCGTCGATGGAGTGACCCGCTATTTCCACGGTCCCGCAAAACGCAAAGCTCTAACTAAAGGGTTGCGTGTTTCGTCTATTCTCGGGAATTTTTGCACGCGAGACCTACCGGAGTTTTGATTGTCCCAAAAAGGAAAAAAAAAAACGCGTTTCTAATATTGGTTTTTACTTTTTTTCGATACTGTTTGCACTATACTGCACTACACTATACTTACTTAGCTTTTTTGTTGTTTGTGTGTTTATGTGCTCCCTCGTTGGAGGCTGTCTTGTTGCTTGGCCGTCCGCCTACACGTCACTGCTGCTCCTTCGGTGCTGGCTTAAAAGGGGTCGTCATCCCTTCACCCATCGACCCTGACTTTTACCGCTGGTGCATCGTTGGGGTGTGCTCGATTGTCTTGGCCGTCCGCCTGCACACCACTCTTGCTCCTTTGTTGCTACTTTGTTGCTCCCTCGTTGGGGTGTTGCTATGAAAGAGATCGTCGTCTCTTCACCCATCGACCAATTGGCTCGGCGCATCCACCCCCATTGTAGGCATGTGATGCTGGTGCTCGTACCCACATCGGTAGCAGGATGGGGTGTTCCCCATCCATAAGATCCAGGGATCGTCTTCCCCCACCCGTCATCATTGTGTTGGGGTGTCTGGATTGAAAGGACGGTCCGTCCCCACCCGTCGGCGACTTTCAGATGCCCTGTTTAATTCAGCCCTTTGTGAGTCTCCCGTCTGTCTATAGGCTCCGACAACGGTGTTCCTTTTGGACTTCCTGTCGCACCTTCGGCTCCTGGTTCGTCGTGAGTCTGCCTACTGTCCTTAGGGTTCTGATTGACCGAACCTCCTCGTTCTCGTGCAGAGGAAGCAGGGAAAATCACACGTGAAACCTATATGGGTTATTTTCCGAGGTCTGGGGTTGGTGGGCCACTGGTTGACGGGACCATGGCAGCCCTCCACCTCTGCCAGAGCTCGGTGTTCCCACTAAATGAAAAGAGGGACCGAAGGGACTTCACAAGGAAAGAGAGAGCCAAACTTGTTGCGGGAAAATTTACCGCAACACTGTATTGAAAGTTTTTAAATACCAATAAGCGAAAAATCAATATGGTTTACCCGATTCACAGGAAGAAGATTTCTCAACTGCAGAGGTATTTACCTCCTCAAGAAAACGTCTGACGCATTTCTTGTGGTCTCGATTGTTACACTTCAGTAAAGCCAGACTAAACGCATCAATTCTTAACCGACATTCGCCACCTCTTCTTTATATGTAAAGTCAAACATCTTAAGAATCTGGCTGTATAGTTATGGTTATATCCCTATCAAGCTTGAGAGTTTGTGCGATATAAAAACTGCGAAAACTCGTTGTATCACCAATTAATGGACTAGATAAAAGTAACTGAATAGGGTTTTAGGCTTGTCCCGACATTCGCGTGCTGTTAGATTTCCCTGCTATTTCAAGACTACGCACAGGGCAAACATTTCTTAACCTCACCTGAGCGTTGTCAACCGAGTCCATCAAAGATCTCATTGTGAACTGGTACCCGAACAAGACCCTGTGAAATCGGCTTTTCAACTGCATTTAGAGGTGATTCGGGCTTCGTTAAAGCTTTGAACGCGGATACTGTGCGGAAATTTCACTCAATCCACTTACGAGTATCTCTAACAATACAGTTTTTTACTTATTTAGTCTACGAATTTAACTTCAACAGATTTCGAAATATATATGTAGCAACTTCGCATAGACTCGACAAACGCCACTACGCTAATACATTCACTGGAAGTGAAAGCATCATCAATCGTACGATGCACTACTGCGTCGTTTTCCTCACTCACGTCTAAGTTAGCCCGATGGAAAAATCAGTTTCTTCCAGAACGTTACACAGCAATTTATTAGTATTGTCCAAATTATCACAGCGATTAGTAGTTTTACGTACAATTTACAATAACAAACCATTGTTGTTATTCTGACAGGGGCTGTTTCTTCATTTTTAAATAACTGTGGTACCCACAAGTGATAAACATACTTCAAAAACGTATTAAGGGGGTCATCAATAAAAAGACTAAATTATGTAATATAAATTCGGACATAATACTGGAACTAATCGGTGCCGCAGATAACGATACACACAACGAATCGCATCCGATTGCAGATGGGATTGTTCAAAACTCAGCAATAGCAGCGGCAAAAATTCCAATGCCTACCCTGCAGCACACGAATATTGAGGCATGGTTTCGAAGGCTGGATTTCTGGTTCCCATACACGCAGAAATAATGGGAGACAAGCAGAATTCACAAAATCGAAGAGATAATTAAAACGACCCCAAACACAGGTAAATGCGACTATAGTACATCAAACAATCACTAATCGCACATTTCGCAGATAGCCTCGGTGACCAAAAGCCGAGTCAGGTATTCCATGAAATGAGGCCCGTGGCTGGCACTACTATGCGTGATGACACTTTGAAAGGGCTATGGGTACAGTGGTTAGCCGATAATGCTAAGGCTGCTGTAGCAGCGTCTACGGCTAATGCCGCCGAACTTGTTACAATAAAATAGCCAACGCTGTAGTAGACGCTATACTATAGATACGCGACAAATAAGTCAAATTATAGCCCCAATCCACACTACTCCGACGCTCCAGCAGGAAGCTAACCATGTACAAATTAGTGCCATAGTGACCCATGTATCTAGCCAACGACCAACGCCGATACCCTAACCAACAACGCACCACCTGGGGGGAACTACGACGCCGTTCAACCGAACGCCATAATGAGGATAACAGTAGCGACGAAGGCGCAATATATTGGTACCATCGCCAGTTTGGACCTAGTGCAGTTTTGTGCCGCGCCCCATGCCGCTACCGCCGCCAGTCATTACCAGGCGGGAGAAGCGACCAATGAACCGACCCGAAGCCAGGAACACCGAAAAAGTAGCTCCAACGGTGTACTGGCTATTCGTCGCCTTTGTGTCAATGATCGGATAGCGAAAGATAACTTTCTTATTGACACAGAAGCCGACATTTCCGTCATCCCACAGAAGCAAAATCTTTATCTACAACCAACTGATCTCCAGTTATTCACAGCAAACGAATCGCCCAAATCGCGCGAAAATTATGAATTCTGATCTTGGTCTGCAGAGATGCGGTTCCAAGAGCTGTCCGCATTAGAACGTGACATGGCCCAAGACCCATACGCCGATCTAGTTATCGAATTTTCCGACATAGCCAGAATGTAAATGCACCAAATTCAAACGACAGGTCAACTAGTCTTCGCACACCCACGTCGACTTTCGCCAGAGAAACTGGAAGCCGCAAGAGCCGAATTTGAGTGCCTAATAAAAGCCGGAATATCCAGACCATCAAGCAGTAACTACGCGAGCCCACTTCACATAGTGTTAAAATCGGACAAGTCATGGCGCCCATGTGGTGGCTATCGGGCACATAATGCTCAGACGATACGAGATCGCGATCCCCTGCCGTACCTAGACCTACAAAAAGCATTCCACCAGGTACCTGGTACATCCCGAAGACATCCCAAAAATAGCCATAACTACGCCGTTTGGCCTTTACGGGCTTATGTACATGACGAATGCAGCTCAGAGGTTCCAAAGGCTGATAAACGAAGTTCTACGAAGCCTCGATTTCGTCTTCGCCTATATGGATGACATAGCCATCGCTTCAGAGGGGAAGAATAAATAAATCAATAAATTCGGCCAAACGCGACTTTGGAAGAAGAGAGATGAAGTTTTAAGGCCACTTGGTCAAGGCATCCAGCCACTACCCGAAAAGGTCGACGCGATCAAAAACTTTCCCAAACCAACTATCGCTAAGGACCTGAATCAAAGCTGCAGTCATTATTCAGCGGCAATACGAAAAACGACTGGAGAATCATCAGATGGACTCCAGAAACAGAAGAAGCGTTTAACAATTACAAGTCTGACCCAGCGAATGCAATGCTCCTGGCATTCCCGAAGAAAAACGCAGAGCTATCATTAGCAGTTGACTCAACAGATGTGGCGGTGGGTGAAGTGCTGCACCAAATGGTCAAACTCAACCGATACTGGATTTCAACTACTGCAGGGTATATTACTCGTACTTAGCTGGAGCTGGAGTACGAGGTGCACGAGCTGGCTGTGTTCTTGTTGCCAGAAAAGTGAGTTTCAAGCATAAGTCTAAAAATCTCTGATTTCGACTGAATTTAGGCGCCGCGCCATCAGATTTTCTGGCCGTTTTGCCCAGGTGCTAGTTTCACTGCATTAAGAGGCACTCTCGGAGTATTACCTGGTAGGGGATATGAGTCTTGTTCTGAATTTACGCGGAGTTCCGGTTGATTTACCGAGTACCTTCTTAAAGCGTGTCCAGATGAGTTCTCTTGGACCCCTTCTATTCAGTAACGTTTTGAGTTCGATAGCACTTTCTAACCAACTTTGCTGACAACCAAGTCAGACGATAGTATGAAATCTAATCAAAATTGGTAAGCTATGCAGTCCGGTACTTTATCCTTCAAAGAACTCCTTATCCATGATCCGTGCCCTACGGTAGCCCTAACTACTTGATGATATCACTTTACCAGTGTCCCGTATTATTAGGTTTTGGCTGTTTCGGAAACTGTGAGTTCTGTTCAAATGAAAAGAATCATTTTGAACTAATGTCCTAGAAGTTGCCTCTGATTCGGTTTAGAGTTACTGAATTTGGTTGAGGGGCTCCAGAAATTATTCGTCCATTTAAACTGTTACGGGCTAGAGCACTGACAGTTTCGATTCATATCTGAAAATCCCTTTTACCCCTGTTATTCACATTTGCATCGAAACCCCCTGAGTATGTTATACTCTTCAAACCGAAAACTCATACAAAGTTGTCAGTCACTTGTCATTAGTCAGTCACATCATTTCCGACGTAATTTCCACAGAATTTCACAAATCAAATGCATTTGTCGCCTCAGGTGAATACAATATCCTTCTTGTAAAGTTAATTCCGTCAAATGTAAACCCACTTCATTGCCACAATACCATATACCACACAAGCTCTCTCCAAAATCGCTGTGATATTGTGGTCTTTACCCCTCGCTAAACTCTGCACGTCAAACGATATGATATCAGCTGAGAAGGATGAGTATTCGTATCTTTTCCTCCAGCAAGTGAAGCACGCACTAGCCACATAATGTTGCGCCATTAAATGTACATTTCCCCTGAGCAGATCCTTTTGTTCTATCAGATGCAGTAGCTCCATCAAGTTTGTAGAGGAAAATTCCGCCTTGCAAATACGTGCAATATGCACAAGTACATATGCAAATCTCAAGGCCAGAGATGAACGTGGGTGGTGACGGTGGTGGTATCGTAGAGAACGACACGCAGTAATACTCCTGATTGTCTACAGGTACACCATTGGAATTCACAATCTGTGAAATCTATGCAAATTCTAAGTTTGCAAACAGGTGATTATTGTAAAATTTGTTTTCCCGTACCTGCCAACAAGGATATTGCTAAAAGGGATTTCAATGGAATGAAAGAGAATACATGGAGAATAGCCTGCTATCTGGTTTCTGGTATCTGGTATCTCTGGCTACTGCTACAACAGAGAAGATTCAGATAAAAAAGGCTTTCGAGGAGTTGCAAGTTATTTGCTCATTAATCTTCTTCAGCTAGAGATGCATTGCATACATATACCGTAGATACATTGCGTACATATGTACATGTATTCGCATACCAATGGAGAAATGATATGCCTCCATAGAGACGTGTGTTTGTTCAGATTAGGCAAATGCAAGGATTGTTGATGCAAATTCGAATTAATGTTTTCGGCGGTGAAGAAGGAGTGCAAATCAGCTTAAAATATTTGCTTGTGTGCCTTTAACGAGGACACACAAGTGCTTTCTAAAGAATTTTTAATGCCTGTTCGAAGAATGGAGTACGGCAGCAATGAGCTTTTATAGTGATTTTGTAAATTAAGAGCAGTGTTAGGCAGTGTGTTGCCTTAAGTGGAAAAACGAGTATTTCACTCAAGGAAGTTGTGCTTAAATATTTTGTCTGTTAGGAATGGCAACTTTATTAGGACATGACATATTAACAACAATTAAAATTGGGGTTCAAATCATCAGCAACAGTACTTAAACGGGTTACAGAATGATGGCATACTTAAATTAACTGAGCCCTAATGGTTACGACACGTTTTCGAAGTACTCGTATGATTATTCGATGAAATATGTTCGCTACACGAGACTATATATCTTCTGCACTCTGGGGTTTCTTGCTCTGACAGGATAACGAAATCGCATTGTAATTTTCAGATGTTATGACAAAACACTTTGAAAGTAATGGTTCTCTTCCAAATAATCCTATCGCTGAGCAGGTAGCTTGTATCCCTATACATTTAGGGCTATAGTGTTCTCTCCAACAAATTTTGGAAAATACCATACATTTTTTTGAGTTTACTAGTCTTGCTTTTGAGCCGGTTTAAAATTCTTTCACCCTTTCTGACCCTCCTATTCGCCATAGGTATTTTTAGTTTCAAGAGCTGATACGTTAAACGTTTTTTGCTATGGCCTTTAATTCTTCCATTCTTTCATGGTGTCGATAACTAGAAAAGCCTTTAGCTTCTGTCGGAAGGATGACCCAACTTTGTTGCTACTAATGCACTCGATTTTTAGCAAGGCTCTGGGACTTTTTATTGTGATTTTATACTGCATCCATTTGACTTATGCTATTTTCTTCTATTCTCTAAAACCTGTTGGAAGCACAAGCTTGTTCGGAGTATCTGCTACAGGTTCAGCTTAGCTTCAGCTGAAAGATTCCAAACCAGGTGAACCTTATTGCAACTAGCTCTCTGAAAGATAATTTGCAACTGATGGGCAGACAGCTGTCAGTATGAGAGAGTCCAGGAATCACTCAAAAACATAGAAACGAATAGAATGTTGTTAAAGGTTTTTCTAGAGATAAAGGAGACATTGTTATGTTCGGAACATCAATAAAGGAAACATTTTCAGCATACAACCTAAGATAATGGCGTTATGTTCAATATCAAATCTGTACTGCATTAGAGTGCGGTACATATTGGATGCCTGATTAAAGGTCTAATACTACAAACTTTGGTTTGTAATGTAAAATATGGTTTCCTTTCATAACCCGCACTTATCAGAGGCCTAAGTGAAGTAGGATCAGAGCAGTGGAGGTGTAATCAGGACATTAGAACAACTGACTAAAACGGGTTTAATTCGAAACCGATAGCGCGCAGAGGCTTCTGAGTGATTATGATCTTTGAATCAGAGGATCTCAATCGTGGCTCGTGTTGTCGAGATAATTGAACCAATTACCTTCCAGCACGATCGTGCTATCAGCAGCTTTGAATTTTCCCCTCGAATAATTTTTAGCCATAGTTCGCACTAAATGGAATCTAATACGCTTTTCTTACTGTGGTCTCAACAATCAAAAAACAGGTGTTAAAGTTGGACGAACGACTATTGTGCATAACAATCCTTTAAAGACAGCAATTTCTAAACATAAGTCCAACATAAGTGCAATAAAGTCAGCAGGTGATGGTGGGATACAGAGAATTTCAGCATTATTTGTCCGATCCGAAAAAAGGAAGATCCCTTGAACCACGCCGACCACTGTCTTTTCAATATCGCACATAAACTGCTGTCTAAAGTATTATGTGAAGGCCTGGGACCCCTCCTTATTAGTCTGCCCGATCCTTATTAGTGTGGTTTTCGATCAGAAAGTCCACCGGAAATATTTCATACGGCTAATCTCTAAAAAAAACCCAAGAGTTCCAAACAGATATACACCACCTCTTCATCGATTTCAAAGCCGCATATGACAGCATCTACAGAGACGAACTTGTACATGTATTTATATATTACGTATATATATATAATGTATATATATTATGTATGTATATATTATGTATTAGATGTAAGTAGGTTAAGTAAATTAAGATTTATTCTTAGGTAGTTTGTAAGTTTTAGTTTTAAGTTTTATAATAAGTTAAAAAAAAATATAAGTCATGATACTAAGTTTTTCTTAAAAAATGTTTTCTTAGTTCTAATTATAATAAACAGACATAGTATAAACATGTAATGTAAGATACGTCGAAAGACATAATTTAAGTATTAGGTTTAACTTAGAGTGCCCGCATGGGGCCAGTAAGTTAGAATAAGATTATTTTAAGTTAATTAAGCTAATTTTTAAGCGTTTTTTTTGTATAGCATTTAAGTGTAAATTAAGTAATATAAATAAAAATGCATAAAAAAAAACTGAACAGAGACGAACTGTACTGAGCCATGTCCGGTTTTGATATTCCTGCCAATCTTATTCGACATAGCGAACGGACGGTATGTATATGGTATCAATAGAGGGGGCCACCCAACATTGCGAAGAAAAAACCATCACGATAGCTAGCTACAGCTTCGAGGGTAGTCGATCGGCTCCGCTATCAACTCTGGCAACGACACTAATGCGGAAATCATCCGAAGAATCACTCTCGCCAATCATTGTATTTTGGACTTTGAGTAGTAAAGGGAACCCTGAAAATCCAGTCCCGGTTTCCGGTGCAGAAGCTTGGACACGGGCAAAACCGGATGAGAACAATCTCGGGCCGCTTCGAGTGAAAACTTTTACGGGTAATTTTTAGTCACATTTGCATCAGTGGAGAATACAGGCGACGTTTTAATAGCGAACTATGCGATCTGGACAGCAATGCCGACCCCGTCAGAAAAACTCAGATAACTTGGTTTAGATTGTTTAGTCACTCCGACTCGGAGAGTTTTCGACACCAACCCAAATGCACAATGCGGTAGATAACGACATCATCTTAGGAGACGCACACAGGCGGATGGTGCCCTCAGCCAACGTCGTGCGCGCAGAGGCATGTTAGCTCAGATTCTGATCCATCCTTCATTGTATCGCCATTTAAGTACGTAAAGAAGTATAGATATAAATCATCGTGAATAGATTTAAACAAGACCAATATGCGTATCCTTCAAAATTGTTTTAAAAATCGGTTTTCAACTCTCGAAACGTGTGAGGGATTACGTGATATTTTTGGTCCTCAACTGCGTTTACTATTCGCCGAGTTGTGGCTAAGCTCCATTCAAGCTATACTCTGGTAGTGCCTTGCTTACAACCAGCTCCTATGAATGAAGCTGCTAATGAGCTGAAAAATACAACACGCCGTAGCTTTTATATCTCATGCTACCGTTACTGCTATTTCTTCCTTACATGACTTCAAGTCGCCTAGCATCGATGGCATATACCCAACTATATCAGCCACCTGCCTGGCAGTAGCATGCACATCTAAGCCCTGGCGAATAGTGAGAGTGCTCATATCTGCTTTGCGAATGCATCCTTTGCCTAAGACGCAATATGCCTGCCAATGCGGACACTCCTGCGAGAGTGCGCTTCACAATCTCAACAAGATATGTCTTGGGGGTTTTCATCGACATTGAGGGTACTTTTCGACGGCATATGTAACTCAGCTAGACAGCACGAGGTAGACGCGCTAGTGAATAGGACACTGATTACGGATGCTGACTGCAGCTAATATGTGATGACGGGGATAAACAGGAGGTGCCCGCAAGGCGGCGTTCTGTCTGCTACGCCGCACGTTGGTTGACTCACTGCTCGACGCGCTCAATAGTTTTAATGTCTCTGCACCAGCATATGCGTATGATACACCTGTACTGCCTGTTGTGTCTAGCGACTGTCTGCTCTAAAACGCAGGCTGCCCTACACTTGATCGACGATTGGTGCACTGGAAATGGGCTTTCAGTGAATCCTCTCAAAAATCAGGTTGTTCTCTTCACGAGAACGAGGGAGCTGTCTGGTCTGATTCATCTGGTGCTTAAAGGAATCACCATCCAATTCTCCAATAACAAATTTCTATGGACTAAACATGTTAAAAACGTCGAACGCCTCTAAGGCCTTCTGGGTTATCTAGATCTACACATGCATCGGTTGTCTCAACGAAAATACATGATTGCTGCATTTATCAGACTCCAAAGAACGGTCTGTCTCGGCTGCGTGGCGGATTTCCCTAGCATCCCTGGCTCCGGTTTAGATGCATTAGTGAATCTCCCTACCCTTGATATATGTACATATCAGGGGCTGCCCTCTCAAAATCATCTTCCGTTTAAAAAGAGGTGGTCTTTGGCACACCACGCACTGGACCTTTGATGACCTTGCTGGCCGATCGTCTCATGACTCTGATTTTATCGACATGCCGTCTGATGCAACCGACTTTCCCTGTGCCTAAGACTCCTTTCATCCAGAATCTGGGCCATGAAAGGAATGCAGTCGGGTCTTCAAAATAGATATAGGATGTGGCACTAGTGTCTTTCTGGAAGACGACAACATTAGATTCCACTTCTCTTTAGGAAAACTTGCCTCTATCATCCAAGATGAGATATACGCAAACCTGATGGCAACGAACTATATTATGAAGAACCGGTGAAACGAGCAAAGCATTTGCTTTTGTAGCGACAGATGCACTTAGAGCCAAGTTAGTTCAGGAATGCAAAACAAGGCTTTGAGTTTTGTCTGGGTCACCGGAAATAAAATCGCCGATGAACTTGCCGGGCAAGGTTAAGAGTAGAGTTTTTCAGGACTCAAACCTATGATGGATTTGCCTGCCTCGATTAAGGCTTCCATTGACATTTGGGTTTCATTGAACAACAAGTTTAAATGTCAGTCCAAACGAATGCTTTCCGATGTCTCCATCAAGTAAGCGGCCTTCCTGCCATCCCTCAGCCAGAAAGACTGTAGGTTGGTTTCTGACGTCGTGACGGGGCAATACACTTTTGCTAAGTACTTAACAGTAATTTATCGGGCATAAGTGATACAAAATCCTGCAATGCTTGCTGTGAAAGTGATAACAACAATGCCGAGCACTGACTCTATGAATAACTGGCTTACGCTAGCATCAGGCTGCAGGTATTCAACATTAACGTAGTGAGTTCTGGTACTGTAAGCACTTTACCACTTTGTCTTTCTTCGAAAGACTGAAAGATTCCATTAAAAGGAATTCACAAAGAGTGCAATGGAATAGTTCTTTGTCTGAGTGCTCTGTCCCGACAAAAAAAAAAAAACTCTGAATGATGCAAACCCAACAACGCGTTAATATGGACACGTACTGAAGATTCTGTAGCCAATGTAAGCGAAAGTGTGGAGAATGATCAGGAAATGTCAATTCGGCGTCGATCACAAAAATTTATCCTGCGTCTGTTTACTTTGTGAAAGTTATCGGCGGCTTACACCCGGATAAAATCCAGCTGTTATAAGGAAATTAAGTTACGAGATCATGGCTTACAGCAGGGCTTGGGGAATTGCGCTCTTGACCAGCTTGAAGTCGATCTTTATTTTTGTCGAAAAATCATTTTTAATAAAGCCAACCGAGAAGAAATAAACGAAACTCAGATACACTCGCAAAAGAACGCTGTTTGATTTTCACATTGGTTGCCTCATCGGTCCTTATTTTTCTTTTTTTTCAAAACTGAGCATTGTTGTATAGTTGTATGGATTTGTATCTGGTGGAAATCTCTTCATAACTGACAGCCTTCTTTGACATCAAAATTCTCGGTAAGATCCTCGTGAAGCAGCGGGCTTTCTCTTTGATCATTCTGGAGCCGAAAAAGCTTCGAAAAAATGACAAAACTGCACAGATAGGGTGTCCATAAGCGGTCTTAAAAGAATCTTCTCCAAGGTTCTCTTGTTCCTTCTTGCCTCCGTTCCTCAATCTTTTAGTAAAATTTAGTAAAAATCTCGGAGTTTCCTTTATTTCGGACTTCCCATGCTGTTTTTCTTCCTTCTGCAGCACCGCTCTATATCATTTAAGTATCTCTGCATACACTAACCTGTAACGCCGGACAGCGCTTTACAGACAATGTCCAACGTTACCCGATAATGATGAGTGACTATTTATTCGAAACATGGACGGTATGTGGTTCCAACAAGATGGCGCTACGTGACAAGCTCCCAATGAAACCATTGACCGTCAGATGACTTGATTCAACGCCAACGATTAAACCGAGATTGCGCAAATTGACTGCATTCACGATTACTTCTCATAAGACTATGTAAATTATTTGATCTATGCCGATACATACTCATATACCGCAAACTATTCAGGCCTTACAAGCTAAGATTCAGCTCGTTATTAGTAATTTAGAGCCCTAAATATTCGAGCATGTGGCCCAATTCATGTCTTTTCTGAAGCTCAAATTCCGATTTCAGATTTTGTACCTCTTGCCGTACCAACTTTTGCTTTATTAGCTATTACAAGTCTTTCGTTAAAGTACCAAGAACAATTTAAAAAAAAAAAAAATTAATTAAAATTCTTGTAAGCAACTATCAATCTAAAATTCAGTGCAGACGTTTAGGGGCTAGCCAAGACAATCACCAAATCAGAGAAGAAAACTTTTGTGTTGGCTCATTTAAGGTCGAAACTCAGTAATGTGTTACTTCCTTTCCACTTTCGTCCTATTCAGATTTGCGCAAAATAACTGCCCACAGACCACTGGTTGTAAAGCCCTGATCTGCAATGCAACATGTTGTAGGAAATTCTTCTCCCACAATAGCAAATTATACATCCGAATGAAAGGAGCACGATGAAAGGAGCAGAAGAATCGAAAACAGAGAAAACAAAAAGAAAGAAATGACGACTATTATCCTTTTACCAGTTTGTTTCATTTCCAATGTTAAATTCTCATTTTTATTTTTGTATTTTATTTTAGTTTAATTTGTTGTACTTTTTTTCTGTTCTCATTGCAGAGAGGAAACTTTTCGTTGGAATGCTGAACAAAAAGTTCAACGAAAGCGAAGTGAGGCAACTATTTGCTGGACATGGAACAATAGAGGAATGTACCGTGTTACGGGATCAAAATGGACAAAGCAAAGGCTGTGCTTTTGTTACCTTCTCAACGAAACAGGCAGCAATTGGAGCAATTAAGGTAATTTCGAACGTAATGTGAGTGTGAGAGTGTTTTCTGTATATGAGCTCATGAACTGAAGTAGTCGGTAGTCCTTGCACTGGGATTTTCCATGTAGCAATTGAGGGGGATGATGATACGAAGGTATTCTGATGGAAATGCGCAAAAATAAACGTATCCGTATTTCTCGGGATAATAATGAAAAGAATGTTTATTGAATGAACTAAATGCGAGTACATCCTTAATATGGAAAATAAATTAATGTCGAACAGAATACGAGTAGCAGTATTCGTAATCGCAGCTGAAAGGAGAGCTGGGGAAGGATCCGATTGGATTCCTTTTTTCACTACTGTGGACATGAATTGTAATTTTTCGTCTCGTTATTGCTATGCGCTGGCTTTTTATGTTCTTTCAGCCCTATGTGGGTCATAGTGCAATATCTGTGTATCTATGTAGGTGTATCTATGGCATAAGGCAGTCGTAGTTGCCTATTGTTGTAGAATAACAATGGCATGGATTTTTTGTAATCTAAGGGGGGAAGGATAGGTACAAGTTTGTCCTTTTCTTCGGTCTTGAAACTATTTTATCTCAGGTGTTGGGTGTTGCATTTGCTAAATTAAAATGTGCATGTAACATATATACATAAGTATGTCGGTGTCCTTATTGTGGATTACTCTCTAGGTTTATTGTTCAGTGGTGCGTTCTAAAGATAGGGGTTGCCTGTAATGGGTCAGTTTCTGTGAGGGGCTTTTTACATACATATTGTACATGACTTCAGATAATCGTGTCGAGAAGGAAAACGAAAAATCTCCAGCTTCATGGTACGAGTAAGTTTATTTGTATCAGCGTATACAAGTCGGAGTGAAACACGATACTGACTGCCTGACTGCTTTTGGTATGGTGACTCCAATCATCAAAGTAATTCGTATTTGATCTATACGCACCTTAGTTGTACAAGTTGTAGCATGTCGCTGGAAATGAGTGCTGGCTGTGTTTCATTACACGTGTTGATCTTCTGAAGCAACATTTTGGTGAACTTACATTACAAGACTAAGGAAATGTTCCAATGGTCTATGTATAACCTTCGATCTCAATCACATAATCTCGACTTTTTCGTGAAAAGCGTTCGGCTTTTTTCTAACCACTGAATTAAGTTTCCAGATTAGCTTGAGCCAAGCACTGAATCTTTTGTTTTGGATCTCCTTTATTCATTTGCCATCTGTGGGGTTTTTAACTCATTGCTCTTTTTGTTTTTTGTTTTTTAGAATCAGCGCGCGCTCAAGGGGTTTTTGCACCCTTAAAATGTTCGTACATGGCGCGGGCGAAGGAATTTTAGGGAGGAAGAAAAGACAGGTACCGATGTACACTGTTCTTAAATGTTTTCAAGTTATAACGACCAGGAAACACAGAGGTCGGCAGGGCATTCCATAAGCGAGTTGTATGGCTTAGGAAAGGATCACGATATTTTAGAGTACGTCCGAAAATGGGCTTGGGGGAATACTGATGAGCATTCATAGCGAGACGGGTGCTACGGTTGAAAGTTTGAATAGGCGGAATGCTACTGGTGATTTCTATGGAGGACTGATGGTGGAAATAGCGATAAAACAAAGTGAGACACGAGACATTTCGTCGGTGTTCGAGGGTGTCCATTGACTGGGTGATATTAGCATCATCTATGAGTTTTATCGCACGGTTTTGAATCCTATCTAGCAGGTGCAGAGATGTTTTAGGAGCACCTGACCAGATGTGGGCATTGTACTCCAGTTTTGGGCGGATAAAGGCCCTATAAGTATATTGGGGCCAGATCAGAGGGAGTAAAATATTTCTTACATCGCTTGAGGAAAGCTATACATCTCGCACCATTTTTGGCGACAAAGAATATGTGGTCATTCCAACGTATGTTGAGTTGTCACTGATACACATACCGAGAATGGAAAGTTTATCGGTTTCGACGATGCAAGTGCCATTTATGGATAATGGCTGGGTATTTAAATTTCGCTTTGACGACAGCAGACAGTATTGTGTTTTGGAAGCATTAAATTCCACTCGGTTGATAGTTTCCCAATTGGTTATGCTGTTAATATCGGTATTTAATGAGCTTAGCATACGCTGCCGTTCCCGTTCTACAGCCGAAGAGCAGGGGCGTGAGTCCGGGAGCGAATATGAGAAGCAGCAAAGGAATAAATTGGATTAGCAGTAGCAGACAAGAGATCGTTAATGAAAATTAAAAAGAGTGTCGGGGACAGAACGGAGCCCTGGGGCACACCAGCACTTATTTTGTGAATATCAGACTTGAAACCGTTCAAGACAACTTGAATTGAACGCTCCGAAAAGTAATTTCTAATCCATTGAAGAAGAAAGTCATCGATCCCAAAAGCCCGTATTTTCGACAATAGAGCCTGATGCCAAACTCTGTCAAATGCCTTAGAAGTCTCAAGTGCAACTATCTTGCTTTCGCCAGCTTGATGTACGCTTTGGTTCCACTTTTCGGTGAGACATGCCATCAAATCACCAGTGGACCTGTTGCTATGAAAATCATATCGCCGGTCATTGAGAAGTTTTCGTGTTTCGAGATATTTCATGAGCTGACGGTTTATCAGTATTTCCATGACCTTGGAAAGAAAGGACGTAAGTGCAATGGGTCTATAGGAGGAGAGAGAAGAAGACTCGCCTTTGAATCGTATATGTAAGGGTTCCCTTGAGCAGGCCTTAAGTGAATTTCCATCAACTGAATTGGAGTCTCTCGAATCGATAGAACATATTTTTTCTTTGTTCACTGTTGATTCCCTTACTTCAAGAAAAGCCGATATATGTAATACGAAACGACTTAAGGTGTTCACATTTTCACTTTATAGAGTCAAGTATGGCAATGGTTTTCAAGGCTGTGCACGTAGTTCTAAAGCAAAAATTCATCACTTTCCCAGACCAGTCGATAGAGCTAGAGGAATAGAAAGGCCATAGCCGTACTTTCTGACATTGTTTCGGGCAAGGGATCAGTGCCTCAGAAAACAGACTTTTTGTTTCACCTTTTTTGAATTAACACAATTTAAATTTGAACTGATGGAAACAGGACTCGAAATCACATGAATAGCATTTCTTTCGAATTAGCCGAGGATATTGTCATCCATCTTTGTAAGAGTTAAACAGCGCTAGAATAGTAAAAAATTTGTTTATCTATATAAGGTCAGCTTGGTTGCTTTCGGCTGCAAAGGACATAGCTACACAATTGCTTGCCGAAATTCTCCTCTTTTTTTCGCTGGAAGGATAAACCTTGCATGAGGAACCAATGGGCCGACGCCGGATTCTCACTAAACCTAAAACCACCTCCACTTGAGCAGATCCCTTTGTATCCCACGTTGTACCGCAGCAGGACATTATTTCGCGGTGGTTTATTCGAAGATTTACAATTCTGTTATCTAGGTAGGTGGGTAGGTAAGAGTGACTGTTAGAAACACTAACCCACTTAGGCCTGTTGGCCCATTGTGATGCCAAGTGGATCTATGATCGTCTTACTAATGGAACCAGTTTGAGCTTACGATGAAGCGTAGCAGACTGTTAACGTCTACATTCTGCAGATCGCTTAAGTCACTGTTGGAGAAAGCCCCTAGATGCAGTTTTCTTCTTTGGGAGAAACCTGGACATGTGCAGGGTAGGTGGAGGATTGTCTTTTCCTCCCCCTCGTCCGTGCATTTCTACTGAAATCGTTTGTAACGGCGCCAAGTATTCTTGCATGCTTGCCTATAACGCAGTGGCCAGTGATGACACCTATGATGGCGCTGAGATGTTTCCTATTTAGGAAGATCAGACTCTTAGAGCGATTCAGATCCAGCTTTGGCCACATCTGTTTGGTAGCTAAACATGTTGGTTCAACAGCCCACCTAAGGCCTGTTCTTTTATTAGCATCCAGCTTTAATATTGATTTGGACAAAGTGATGGGTACTCATATACGTATGCCACCCTTTTCCGGTAGAATAGGTAGAGTGGTTCCAATTTTGGTGAGTTTATTGGCCCTACAGTTCCCTGGAATGTCTCTGTGGCCCTGCACCCAGCAAAGGGGAAAGTTGAACTGTTCTGCAATCTCCATTAGAAATTATCGGGACTCAAGGGCACTTTTTTAATGAGACTGAGTCCAGGGACCAGATAGAGGCCTGACTATCCAAAAAGATGTGGATATCCTTTTTTCGCCAAAATTTTCGCCTGGAACACACTGCAGTGATTTGGAAGACGGAAAAAGAGGCTTATATTTAGCTTATCTGAGAAAACACCGCCACCCCGCTATCGGTTTTAGATCCATCTATGTAGAAATAGATTGACGTGTCCGCCATGATAGCATCTTCCTCCCAGAAGGATCCAGAGGGGAAACTTACATGGAAGTCTTTGTCAAAACAAAGTTCAGGTATGATGTAATCGATGTTCTCTGTGAGGATTATATGTCCACTGTTTAGTCGCTATAAGGCGAAAAGCTGTAGTCACAGCTACTTGCCTGCTGAAGATATCGAGGGGTGTCAAGTGAAACACAATGTCTAATTCCGCAGAGGGAGTAGACCGTAGGGCTCCGCTTATGCATAGACATGCTGTTCTTTGGACTGAGCTTAGTTTGCTGCAGTTGACTACATTGTCTAAGGCCGTCCACCTGACAACAACTCCGTAGGTCAGTACCGGTCTTATGACCGAGATGTATAGCCCCATTTGTTCCCAATGGCGTTTTTGCAAGGGAATAAAGCTACTGTAGCTTTATTGACTCTTTCTTGAATGTTAGGTTTCCAGTTTAGTTTATTGTAAAAACGTACTGGGAGGGTCTATGATTGGAATTCTATATTTCCTGGAAAAGATAAGTTTTATGGGGGTTTACTCCCAATCCACAGCGATTTGCCCAACCGGTTAATTAATGGATATTAAGATTTAGCTGAAGGAGTTCTTTAATGGTACTTAGATGCATCCTCATAGGCAATCATACTGCTACCATCCGCTTCCAGCTATATCAGCAGTTCATTAACCACTAAGTTCCTGATAAGGGGAGAGAGGACACCGCTTTGCGGTGTACCTCGCTGTAACGTCTTTTAGCAGAAGCCCCACCCAGTCTGGAGTTGATTATCCTCCTGTTTAGCACAATACTGATCAACTCCCCAAGTGAGTCGTCTACCTGCAGAGTTGACAGCGCAGTCGTGATTGCGGATGTGTTGACATTGTTAAAGGTACCCTCTATGTCCAGGAAAGCGACCATTGTGTACTCTCTATATTATAGTAATCGTCCGATATGGCAAGTAATTGAATGCAGAGTCATTTCCATCGACTTTCTTTTACAGTAGGCATGATGAGCCGCTGCAAAGCATTGGATCAATTTTAGCTCGTAGAGTTTGCAGAAAGAAAGATGATAGACTTATAGGTCTGAGATCCTTTGGGACAACATGAGAGCATTTTCCGGCCTTGGGAATGAAAACTACTCGTACATTGCCTACTCTCTATGACAATGGAATGTGGATCAGTTCTACACAGCTCCTCATGATATTCGCTAGCGTTGGCAGAATAATATCTGAGGACCTTTGTAGCTCGGCAGGTATATGTATACCGTCCAGGCCAGTAGACTTGTATGGTTTGAAGTTATGCAGCGTCCAAAGTAGTTTGTCTCTCGTAATCAGATCATAAATTTTGGTAACAGTTGCAGTGGTCTTGTTTGGTTTGCTACTGGCCGCGAATAAGGAGCTACCTGGAAAGTGGGTGTCCAGTAGCAAATTAAGTGATTCATCACTTGAGGTTGTCCAAGAGTCATCTGTTTTTTTCAAATAGCTCGGCATCATAGGATTTTTAGAGAGGGTTTTTCTTAGCCACGATACCTCAGAGGTTTCTGTGATTTTGACACGGAATGATCTGCAGGATTGCCGCTTTGCCTTTTTGAGGGATTCTTTGTATGAGTCCCAGTCAGCCACTTTTCGTGTGCTTTTTCCTAGGTTAAAAAGTTATTCTGCTATCTAACCTTTTAGGTTTTACGTTGATACTCCTACCGTCTTAGGTCACTGAGTATGTGCACTGCTATATGGCCCATAATAATAGTTCAGTTTTAAAGTTTATACGCAACGATATTATCGCAGACTTAACTTTTGTCGGGCTCGAGCATATTTCCGCTGCGCCAGCGTCATCAGCAAATTCGATAATCGACGCCCTGCATAGAATCTGTAGGCCTAAAATTTAATCATACATAATGCTCCACCGCTTATAACTTCGTACGTTTTAACTCCATCGTAAAGGTCATAAATGAAGATTTTATTCGAGATATAGCTCGTTTGACGGATGTAGTCCGGTATTTCATTCCTCTAAAGACAGTTCATAATACGTTCCCAGTTCACCGAAAACCGTATTGGTGTTCCAATGGACCTCCCGCTGTTTCAATTACTGGAAAGAGTCTATTCTAAATGATCCGGTCAAGGATTCTTCCGACTGTGCCAAGGGAGCATTCAGCACGATAAAATGATAAAACAAAGGACCGTTGGCGCTCCAAAGGCTAAGGAAAAACGCCTCCTTGCAAACACGCGTTAAACATTTTGGCAAGTAAGTCCGGTCGTATTTTAATAGAGATCTTTTAGGCTTTATTAAGAATACCTTCCAGTCTCGGTGATTTTATGTCGCGCACCTTTTTATATACCTCGTAGAATTCTCCGCGTCTAATAAGAGGTATGGGGATACCCTCGTAACGAATTTGACCAATCGGTATCCTACTACCTTGGCGAGAAAATAGGCTCGCAACTATTTGCTGCAGCAGTACCGGATATGTGGGGATCTGATTGATACAATTTGAAAAGCACTGCCCCACATGTCGTTGTTCGCAAAAATCTCTTAAACAAAGCTACTTGCTAGACTTAGTAGCTTTCCTTTGCTTCTCGATAAGCATTACATGTCTGTAGCACTTGCTGGTCATTGGCATGCTTAGACATTGGTGCATTGCATGCGTTGATTATTAACTCTGGGTTACAAAATCATCTGGGGTTTTGCGTCAATTATTGCGTCATTACCGACGAAACCTAGTAGATCTGCATCTAGGGTATTGACATTCTATTTGGCCGGTTTGACTGTTATTCGATTAATGCGGATTGCTGATCCGGTGCTGGCAGTTAACAGCAAAGCATTATGATGGCTTTGGGCAAAATGATTACTCACGCGGCTTTATTATCCCTCACTCGGCCGCTGCTTCCAAAAGTGATATCAATGATATGGGCTAATCCTAATGAGCTAAACGTGTATGTATATGTAGGTCCATGCAAGAAAATCCTTCAAGCGGAGCCCACACTCTTCGATTTGTATATGAGCTGGCCCATTCTGAGGCCCATGTATTGAAATCGTCAGAGATTATGATAAAACTCTGCCTAATATCGTCCGCGACAAGTCTATTCAACATCACTGTCTTTCTGGGTATGTTGAGTTTTTTTTAAGTTCTGTTGTAGAATGAATATTTGGTCCGTGAAGGGCTTTCAGTTGAATCTTACTTAGTAGGCAATTCAGAGAGCCTTTAATACCCCAATCTGGCTTGCTTTCATCCAATAAAATTTTCCAGATGATTGGGTTCAGGATCCGTACCAGGCTCTTGGCTGTCGCTGTTTTCAAAAAGTCACTGGAGAGACCACCAGGTCAAGCTGCCTAATTTCTAAGTTTCTATAGGCCGCAGTGGAAATTTGGTCATCTTCCCTTATAAGCAACATGTAGAAGTGTACCTTCCGAACTCAATTTGCTACAACTATTGTACCGCACTGAAAACTAAGGAATATTTCTCAAAACTTTTTTTTCTATGTATTATCTGTATCACTCATTGGCTGCAAATTGTAGAACAACTTATTCGAAATGACTCTAATTTGCCTTTCAGCAACGGCAAAGTGGGTCTGGTCTCTCATCGATTGCAGTGCGCACCGAATGCATTGGAAAATTTTCCACTGCCAGAAAAAGGGTGCGCTTTAAAAACTCAACACTTGGATGTCGAGTGTGCAAGCCATTACCTGCGGAACGGGCCATAGTTTGTAGTCTAATGGATTGAGGTCTGGGATACCAGATGGCCAATCGTCTGTGTACCTAAATGAATTACGGAACGTGTCTTTTGAACCATGTTTTAATCGTTTTTGCCCTTTGAGCTAGAGCGGAGTCTTGTTGAAAGGTCCACGGTTTATTTGAGATTATTGTTCTCTAAAACGTCTATTTGATACACTTTTGCAGAGGTTTTAATACCTTTCTCAAAGTGATGAAGCTCAGTGATGCCATCGTGGGCAACTCCTCGCCAAACCATCACAGAAGCTGTGATGTTGGCCATATTGAATTTTCGGAACGAGTTCGATCTATCTCTTGTTTGCGCTGAGTCCCAAATCACGTTTTAAGATGCACGACATGCTGTCCTCGCTGATATCTATCTCCCGAGACACGATTTTCTGCTTGCACAGCGGATTTCAACGAATTCGATTCTCCACGAATTTTGTACAGTCGACTATTCCACCAGTATCCTCAAATAACTTTTCGATACGATACACAACGTTTCATCTGATTTTCAGTGGCCGCAACATCCGAAAGATTTCGCCTTTTCCGTACTCGCGTTTTGGAAGGCCAATTAGCCCCATTCCATGATTGCAAGAAACAGGTGTGAAAAACTTATTTACACGGGAACTTTGCATGATTGGAAATTGGAGTGGATGCTTTCATTGGTTCTTGGAAATGGATGTATTCATTCCGTGTACCAAAACATTGCTAGTACGCTTGATATCAATTTTAACGTTTCGCTCTACACCAAGATCTTTGAGCTTAAGTCCATTTCATGTCTTGGCATAGTGCAGGTTCTGATTTTCGACTACCTAAACTGCTTTCGCTTCGGTTTGTTAAGATTTGCTGTAATTGCATAATGACCACCAAAAACGAAGATAAGATACATACAAATCAACTCGACATTTCAACTTACGTCCGCACGCAAAATTTGAACGAACTAATCATATCAAGTGCAATTAAGCCCAGTAAACTAAATTTCAACTCAGCTGTACATGTGTCTTAACCCAATTTCAAGCCAGCTTCGACTTCGAGACAGTCTATATATGGGCTTGTGAGGCTCAAGAAGAATGTAGATGAAACCATGGATTATGCAGGGATTTATTTTCATTTGCTTACCACACTCCTTAAGCGGATTTGTTGCTAGTCGACATCTGCTAGTGGAGAACCATCGTCACCAAATTGATTACTCTGATGAGAAAAATTTTAAGAAGCTTACCTTTGAAATTTTTATCGACATGCATAAGAGTTTTTAGAAGTTGTTGTCCGGGGACCAATATTAAGAGACAAAGTTAGGCCTTTATCATGAGCAGGAACTGGTGTGATGCGATTTTTTCAGTAACTTGGAATGCAGATCCACAAAGCAGTGTGTTGACTTGCTATTATTCAACCTGCAATAGTCTTTAAGGTTTGATTCTTTAACGTCCGATTTTCCTTGACGGGAAGTCCACAAATGCTATAGCGTTAAGTTTCTATTCTGCAACTCATCTTTGAGTAGCGCTGATTCTTTTCAAGCACCTTCCTCGAACACCGCCGCTTGCCTTTTTCGTAAATCGGCCCTCAATATGTTATAATACTTAAATGTTTCTTTTGGGGGTAGTTTTAAGCTTAAATATTGTTCCAGCTATTTTTACGATAGCTACGTCATCTCCGTTTTATCTTTAATATCAAGGAATGTGTAGCTTTCCTCGGATCCGGTACTAGATAACTTACCGATACTCATTTTTTTAAGTTATATCTATATCGCCATTCTCATGAAAAAAAAAAACTTCTAGTTACTCCTGGGTTAATTTTAGCTATATAATATAACCTGGTGGTCATCGTCCTTTAGGGGCTGGGAATGATGAATCCGTTTACTATTTTTCTGGTTATTTCGTTACAACGATAAAAAATTGCTAAGTCGATTTGCCTGCTGGTATTCAGTACGTTTTAAAAGGCTATCACCAATTTCGATTTGTCATTTTTGTTGATTCTATGAATTCTACGTACAATTTCCTACCGGGATCGTGATTTTAGGCGCAGGGTGCTCTGCTCGGTGTTGTAAAATGCTTCCTTCTGCAGTATTGTAAAGTAGACATCACCTCTGTGACTTACAACACTCTGTTTTGCCGGCAATTGACATTGAGATCCCTTGCTCACTTGCTATATTTGAATCGTTATTATGTCGGCTAAGGAAAACTTGAAATACATTTATTTTGGAAAAATGGTTACAAATGAATCATTCAAAGTATTTTCCACCGCTAGCTACAACCGTTTCCCATCCGAGCTGGAATAGGTTTACGGTAAAAGTGCTCATCTTTTGAGGCTATCCATGAATCAAGCCAATTTTTTGACGTCCTCATATGAGCGGAACTGCTGATCAGCCAGACCATGAGCAATCGAACGGAAGAAGTAATAACCGGACGGCGCAATATCGGGAGAATATTCCCACTTAAGCGTTTCCAAGTAGGTTTTACCGGGTTTGGCAACGTGAGACCGAGCGTTGTCATGCTGTGAAATCACTTTTTCGTGACTCTGCTCATATTCTGGCCGTTTTTCAAATGCAATCGCTTGGCGGAAACTCCTAAGGCAAGGTCTTCTTGCATTTAACATGTATCCTCAGCGTGCAATGCCTCCAATTCAGCGTGTTTGAAGGTTTTTGGCCTTCCTTCACGCGGACGGTTGTCAACATTGAAGTTCCGCGACGGAACTAATCACGGCACGTTGTTTCACTTAGAGCAGCATCTCCGTAAACTTTTTGGAGCTCTCGATGCGCTTCAGACGCTGTTTTCTTCGAATGAAAGAAGAAAATCAACACTTCCCGCAAATGACGATTATTTGGCATTTTCACACAACCAAAAGTATATGACGCCAAAACAAAATCACTAATGTGTCAAAATGACATTACCATAAGCTTGGTTCATGACGTTTTGTATATATCAAAATCGAGCAGCACTTACTACTGGAGCAAAATTAATCATCTAATTTTGTTTTTGAATTACTTTTTTACTAAATAACATAAAATGATTTTGAGTAATGAAAGTCTTTATTTTGACCTTTACAATTGTCTTTGTTAAGTGGAAAAGATGATATCCGCCAAGTGGCTGCCGCCACTATGTTGATACACAGTTGTGCCCGTTTTATTGCATTTTCCATGACTTACCGAAAGATTTCAGGTGATAACTGCTCGCACTCCTGTCGAATATTACATCTAAGTGCTGCGATTGTTAATCGAGGAAGAAGGGATGGTTAAATCGGGTGATCTTGCTGGCCATGCCAAATCGCCAAACGCTTCCTTCACAATACCCATTGTGGCTCGTGCTGTGTGTGCGGTTGCACCGTCTTGTTGAAACCACGTGTTCATCAAGCCCTACTCATCCAATTCCTGCAATAAGAAGTCGTTTATCATCGCTCTGTAGCGTTCGCCAGTAACAGTGACCGTATTGCCGATGGCGTTCTCAAAAACATACGGCCAAGTCACTCCTCCCGCGTGAACGCTGCACCACACAGTGGTTTTGAGTGGATGTAATGGCTCTTCATGCATCACACGCGGGTTTTCAGCGCTCCAGAAGTGAAGATTTTACTTATTGACGTAACCGATTATTTAGAAATGCGCCTCGTCGCTCATGATGATTTTCGACACAAAATCGTCCTCTCCGTTGTTCAGATTGAGGATGGCTTTACAGTAATTCACACGCGACTGATGGTCAAGAGGTATTATCTGATGTACTTTGCACTTTGTACGGGAACATGTGTAAGTCTTTCACTAAAATTTGCTGTAGGGTCCGTCTGGTGATGCCCAATTGCGTGGCCCGTCGTCTGGTTGATGTTTCTTCGTTCTCAGCGACATCGGCAATCACAGCTGCGCGATATTCTCGGCAGCGGCTACGCCCTGCATGGTCTCCGGTGGTTCACTCTGTTCGAGTCGAGTAGCTAAAGGCCGGAATGTTTGGCCAGTTGACGCGACAAGATTAGGAAATCGACGTCGAAATTTACGCTGCGCTAACACCACCGACCGATTATTGGTCAAATACATCGACACAATTATTCCACGCTCTTGCAGAGTATAGCACTCTATTATATGTTTGTATACTGCAGCTGTCTAGTTCACAAATTCCAAATGTGATTGACGTATGACGCGATTTACAAAAATTATACCATCTTCCGATAGTTGAATTTAAGATGTTTGCACATCATTTTATGTAAGTAACCAGCTAAAAGTTTTATTGAGTATGGTCAGCGGTTCTGACCTTAATTTTAAGATTGTCAGAATTTGCTGCATGGTGCAGATGTACCTACATTTCGTTGTACATAGTTTTTTTCGTAAGCCGATCATATTCTTCTAATTACTACCTTGGCATCACTATTAATCTTCAAATCGGTGCCTTCATGTTTCAACCGCCACTTTAATCTGTCTAACATGATGTTCTCTAATGATGTATTCATACTGCGTATGCCATAACATTTATGTCATGGACTTAGATACAAAGCTACTTAATTTAGCTTTAATGAAAAATGACACAAGAATAAAAACAAATCATCAAGCACGATGCACAAGTAGAAGTAATTCAATTCAAAGTATTCATCAGACACCAATCCGGGGACAAATTGTTGCTCTAACATGCCACTTTTTAAGGAGTGCACTGTTAGAAGTGAGTGGCAAATACAAAACACTTGACAACAAAAGTTGTGCCATTTAAAATGCCAAATTCGAGGACAAATGACCCAGAAAGCACCGGTCTTCCGGAAGGAAAAGCAACTATTCAGACGGTAGGTTTGGGTAACTCTCAGACTGTAATAGTGTTTACCATGGTATGCCACAAAGTGGTCTACACGACCAATAAATAGCAACCGCAGAAAAACCAAAGGCCTAAGGAAAAAGTGGTGTCCGAAAACCTAAACTCTGTCGGAAGTCTGTGATCTACAATACATGTGGCTTGTATGCGCGCCATTTAAATTTTGTTTGCATTCGCGACATGCATGCACTTTGTATGCTCTAGAGATTATGCATCTTTTGCAATTATTTATGATGGAGAAAAAACAAGAAGATAGATGCAGCTAATTGGACATGTAGCGAAGTCTGGGCTGTCCGCACTCTATGTGTGTATCTATGCACCGTGATGAAGTGATTTTTCTTTTTGTTTGTACTTTACGATGAAATCCCCTTCTGAACAAAAGACACAAGTTGAATTCCCTCAGTGTGGTTGCACTATCAATAATTTTTCAAAAGAGCATAAAGTCTGACATCCGCGTGATCTAATGCATCACCTACACGGTCTGCCTTTTATCCACTAAGCATATTATGACGAAAATAGTATCAGAAACAAGAGAAGAGACACTTGAGTCTAAGTAGGCCTGGACATCTCAAGATGCATTCATTAACAAATGGCTACTGAAGACAGTAGCTCACATATCACTTATTGGAAACTATGAGAATCACAATGGAGGAACATTTCATATATTGTACGAGCACATATTGTAATTTCGATTTTTCAAAAAATTTAAAAGGAACATGAAGGAAAAGATCAGCCTTTGTATGCTTCACTTAGATACTAAAAGGATGATTAGCTGTGTACCCAAACTTGAAAGGAAGATTGCAACTAACCACGTTTGGCCAATAAATGAATGACTTTTACGTTGGCCGTGGCTATCTACATTTTGCTTTGCTCAACTTATGGTTGTGTCTCAATAGTGGACTATGCAGAATACCTATATGACTCACAACAACTTTGCTCTTTTGATAGTAATCCTAGGTACCGAATCCAGAAACTGTGTTATTTCTAGTTTACATTCATCACTAATCACTCCCGTGATTAGTACTGCCATCCTTGCATTAAATCTCTCCTTATTTAAAAAATAAATTCAAGAGTTATATTCGAGGCTTTTTCTTTACCAATAAATATCGAATTAGTTTCCTTTATGCGATTATCCTAAAAGTTATCTAATAAAAGCAGTCTGAAGCTGATTTGTCTTTGTATATTTAGAACAACCAGTTCAGTTTAAAGACGCATATTTTTTTCGTACAGAATATATCCCACTTTCGGCCGCTTCCTTATGTTAAACTTCCTCAGATCACAGAACACAACTTTCATATTCATTACCTTGAGCCATTTAATGAATCTACTCAAGCCAGCTACTTGGTTTCCAAAAGCAGTGTGAGACTTCTGCTTTCATTCTCAAGAGTGGAGTAACAAATGCACTCTTTGGTTGCTGAAATTCAAGAAAGAAACCACATAGGAGAACACTCCAAAGCATGCTCTCTCTTCTGCTACTGAACTTGCATTTTAGTGGGCTGCTTCCAGAATTAGAGGCCGCGGAATGTAATGTGCGGAGATACTATTGCCCTTCATATGTCGGCCAAATACTCACAGAATATACCTAAGATATACTCTTCTCTTAGATACGTGAATTCGGCCTAAATAGAGCTGATCCTTTTCACAATTAAACTCCAGATATCCTGGCTCATCCCACCCAAATTAAATGGCACACCTCTGAGTTTCTTGAGGAGTGTTAAGTAGTTAAGATCTACTTGCCCTATACTCACTTAAGACTGGTACAGGCTCAACTTGGAATCTACAATACAAAGTCATGCATTGGGTTCGCATCACCGTCGTGAGTCGAATATTCAGTGAAGGCACAAAAGTGTGGTGGCTTGCACTGTATCAAGCTGAAAAAAAAGCGACTGGCGCGGTAAAAACTTCTCCAACGTAGGCTCTCTAAACATTGCTCCACTTTCTACCTATAGACCTGTTCGACATGGAGGTAGCATCCAACTCTACCTTTAGACTAAGACACATTCAGTAATTGAAGAAGCTAAATGTTAGATTGGGAATCTGTTCAAGTTGCATCGCGGACACTGTCAACAGGCTTTCAATTGAAATACAATGATGACTTCATTCATCTGTCTCTTTTCAACACAGGCTCTAGGAGAGCGATGTTGGCGCAGGTGTCTTCCCTGAGGACCTTTGCATACACAAAGTTTCAGTTTACCCACATACTGTACAGTCTTCCAAGTCGAAGTCTCAGCTATTCATCATACTGCTGTTTGATTCAGGACGAATCCAATAATTACTTCAGACATTGCAATATACGTAGATAGTAAACCAGCGGTGGGATCCTTAACACCCAATGCTGATTAACAATGACATTCCAGCTGTCAGCTCTTTGGATGAGGTCAATCTGCTTGCTGCACACTTTGTCGGTAGCTCAACACTTCCAGATTGTGCCTTTCATCAACTACACTTGAGTGCGTCGAATCTTCAATTGGATGAATCCACTTTCGCACTCGTGTAGTAGCAAGAGTACTTAAGGATCTCACTATACATAAATCCGCTGGTTCAGATGGTATATCTCCCCTTCTTCTGAAGAGGTGTTCTTCCACGCTGACAAAACCACTGCGTAAGCTTATTCAACAATCCTACTCTTTACGCCTCTTTTCGAACAAATGGAAAACAACATTTGTCCAGCCCGTCCCTAAAAAAGGCGAATCTAGTTCCCCACTTCCTACAGATCCATTGCATTTACGTTCCTTTTTTTCATGGTCATGGAAACGCTGATAAACCGTCAGCTAATGGAATATATCGAAACGCGAAAATTTCTCAACGACCGGCAGTACGGTTTTCGTAGCAACAGGACCACTGGTGATCTGATGGCATGTCTCACCAGAAATTGGAACCAAAACGTACATCAATCTGGCCTAATCAAGATAGTTGCACTTGATATTTCTCAGGCATTTGACAGAGTTTGGCATCAGGCTATTTTGTCGCAAAATGCGTGCATTTGGGATCGACGAATCTCTTCTTCAATGGATTAGAAATTACCTTTCGAAACATTCAATTCAAGTTGTCTTGGACGGTTTCAACAAATGGTATGCCCCAGGATTACGTTCTGCCTGCGACACACTTTTTAATTTTCATCAACGATCTCTTGTCTGCTACTTCTAATCCAATATATTCCTTCGCTGATGATTGTACTCTCTGCTTTTCGTATTCGTTCCCGGACTCACGTCCCTTCTCTTCGGCTGTAGAACGGGGACAGCAGCATATCTTTAGTGGCACTTATCCATGATTGGCACTTGTATCGTCGAAACCGAAAAAAACTTTCCATTTTCGGTACGGGTGTCAGTGACTACTTACGTTGGAATGACCATATATTCGATGCCGTCAAAAATATTGCGAAATGTCTAGGTTTCCTCAAGCGGCATTTATCCGCCCGAAATTGGAGTACAATGCCCACAACATCTGTGCACCTGCTAGATAGGATTTAAAATCGTGCGATAAAACTCGTATGTGGTGCTAATATCACCCAGTCAATGGACAACCTCGAACACCGACGAAATGTCTCGGGTCTTAAATTGTTTCATCGATTTTTCGAACATCAGTACTCCATAGAATTCGCCCCTTCCTAAGCCGTACAACTCGCTTATGGAATGCCCTGCCGAGCTCTCTATTTCCTGGTCATTATAACTTGCAAACATTTAAAAACAATGTAGATATATCAATATTTCTCTTTTCTTCCTCCCTAATTTTTTTTCGCACGCGCTGTGTGCAAACATTTTAAGGGTACACAAATCCCTTGAGTGCACGCTCATTAAAAAAAAAACCCTTACACCATAAATTCGAGAGTGATTAAAGACTTCTATGCATCTCTCAATGAAATACCAAGGCATGATAAGGTAACACTCTCTTGAGGTCCGGGGCACTTTGATCCTTCAGGGAACCAAACTTAGCAAACTCGAGGATTCCTGTGAACAAATAATAGAGAAGTCGCTACTATCAAGCCACCAATATCCTACACCAAACAAATGGCAAATTTCCAAGCCTTTAAGGCTAATCACAGGTTATTTAGTCTACACTAGTATGACTCGTACTCATTTGTGGAGAGTTTATATTATTTGACTCTAAGACTTGTGTCACTAAGGGATGGATACCGGAAGGCCTTAAAAATTCGAAGTTGTGCACTGGAAGACACACATGTAAGTTAAACTATGACACGCATTTTATTCATTGTTCAATTAAAAGGAAGAAGTCATCATACAAGATCCGCTCTTTGTAGGCTATGCAAGGTTTGATTCGAAGATCCTTCCATCTTAAAAGGGCTTCAGGAATAAAGATAAACTTTGAAAATATTTGTAATTGCTATAGAATCTTTGCTTGCCATCTGTTAGTCATACTGTAACTTTCGTAAAACAAGAATGTGAAATCCTTGGTTACCTCGTGCGTACCTTTCCCTAAACATCTTTGGTAATGCAATTGAATGCGGCAACCGCGATGAAGGACAATCAATTTGGCGTACATCAAAGGACCATACTACAAAGTCTCATATTTCGTCTCAATCCCATTAGCGTTCTGAATGCAGGCACAGCAAACATTTTTAATGAAAAACGGACATCTAAAATCCAATTATTTTCTTTTCATCTTATGAATTATTTTGTATATAAGCATGTAAGCAAAAATTAGATTTAAGACGTCAGATAAGTAAAGTAGACTCTGTCCCTGAAAATAAAGTCGCTAACGCTATAACGTCATATAAAAGAACAAACTCCAAGCATAATTCATTGAAGTAAATGTATCTTTTTAGAAAAAATATTCACATTTGTATTATACTTTAATTTAATTCGAAATATGCAAAATATCCTTACGTGTTTGTTGGATAGTCTTGAAACTGCTAGCTGAAATTAACTTCATGAATGAAGCTCAAAATTGTTTGACTTGACATCAGATGTAATGGAAATGCCTGAACCTGTGCCAGGAAAAGTTAGGGCGGTCGCAAACCACTGTTTCGTTGTCTTCAAGACAGGATAAACACTGACACATTTTAGACGTTGGGCGCATATTCTTTAAATTGAACAGTATTTTAGTTAGCAAGGACCATATTAGATTTATTTTTATTTATTGCTTTTGTAGCAAAGACATCCTGTCCTTGATTTGCTTTTTTGTTTTTTTTAATAATAACTGCTTCGCCTTAAGTCACTTTGTGCGCTCCAAAAAGAAAACTTTTTTTGGCGTTCCCATGGATTTAGCTCAATCCTTATCCTATTGGCAGATAAGTCCCAACTAAGTTCAGGCTCTGTCTTTTCCATACTGTGGATGACATCAAGAAATAATAAAAACACTTACTTAATTAGGGTGGCGCTGCAGTCCGGGGCGACCTTGGGCCTCAACCGACAAGCGTCTCCAGCCAGCGCAAATTTTAGCTAGCTACTTCCAGTTTCGTACACTAAGTTCTTTGAGGTTCCCTTCCACTTATGTGCGCCATCTGAGTCGTGGTCTTCTCTACTGCGCTGTCTCTCGAGGGCGGACTCGAAGACTTTTCAGACGGGAGTATTGGTGACCATCGGCCTTACATGACCCAGCCACCTCAGTCGTTGAAACTTCACTCGTCCTATTTTTGATAAGGTCCATGCATCTGCGTTATATTGTAGAATAGAATAATACTGGGATTTTTAAGGTCTAACTTAGGGTCACTTTTGTTGATCAAGATAGGAATTTGCTAGTCAATTGCCTTCTTAGCCCAAAGGAGCAGTCATTGGCAAGAGTTATTCTTCATTTGATCTGAGCCCTGGTATCGTTTTCAGAAAGTCCTTAAGTAAATACATCAAAGTTATATATGTCTAGAATGCAGTTCTGTCCGAAACGTCGCCGTTGAGTGTCCTTTTTCGTTGACAGCTTACACTTTGTCTTGCCCTAATTGACCGTTAAGCCCATCTTCACCACACCCGCATCAATACTCGCGAAAGCGCCGCTGACATCACGCTGCTTTCTTCTGATTATGTTAATACCATCGGCGTATACGAATAATTAGGCGGAGTGTTGAAAGATTGTGCATCTTGTGTCCACATTCACGAATGCGCTCTCAACTCTGCAGATATTGTAGACGACTCACTTGGGGAGCTGATCAGTCTTATGCTAAATAGCAACATAATCAACTTCAAACTGGGCGAGGTTTCTGCTAAAATATGCGTCAGGAGAGGTGCCCCGCAAGGCGGTGTCCTTTCTTCCCTTCTCTGGAATTTAGTGGTTAACCAACTGCTGATATACCCGAAAACTAAATATTAACAGATTAACCGGTTGAGCAGATTGCTTCGGATTGGGAGTAAACCCTCATAAAACTGATCTTGACCAGGAAATATAAAATTCCAATCATAGACGGTACCAGTTTAGTCTTTTCCGATACAGCACAATATCTGGGTCTGAAATTTGACAGGAAACTAAACTTGAAACCTAACATTCAAGAAAGAGTCAATAAAGCTACAGTAGCTTTATTATCTGCAAAAAAGCTATTGGGAACAAATGAGACCTTCAACCTCGCTTAATCCACTGGCTATACATCTCGGTCATAAGACCGGTACTCAACTCGGGATTGTTGTATGGTGGACGGCTTTCGACACTGCGGTCAACTGCAGGAAACTAAGCTGAGTCCAAAAAACAGAATGTCTGTGCACAAGCGGAGCCCTACACTCTACCCCCTCCGCGAAACTTAATATTCTATTTCACTTACAACTGCATCTATCCGCCTTAAGGAGACTTCATAGTGGACAAATAATTTATTTGGCCACGCTAATATTCTTAATATCCTTCTGGGCGGAAGATGCTTTCATGGAAGACAAGTCAATCCACTTTTACACAGATGGATTTAAAACTGACAGCGTGGTTGGTGGCGGTGTTTTCCCAGATAAGCTAAATCTAAGCCTCTCATTAAGTCTTCGAAATCACTGTAATCCAAATTTTGGCGTTTGAAAAAGCTCTGTCCTGGCTGAAGAAAATCGTGATATCTGCAAAGGATATCCGCATCTTTGAGGATAGTCAGGCCTCTATCTAAATTCTAAAGCCTCCCTTAAATACCGATCATCTCTTACTGACATGGCAGAGCAGTTCAACCTTCACCTCTATTGGTTTCCGGCCACAGAGATATTCTACGGAAATTTAAAGCCGACGAATTTGCCAAAATTGAAACCACGTTTTTACAAATGATTTCTGTAGAGGCCGCATGGACGAGGCGGAAGAGGAGAAAATCCTCCAGCTACTCTGTACATGTCCAGCTCTCTCTCCCAGAAAAGAAAACTTCACTTATGAACTTTTTTCTACCATGACTTAAACGATCTAAAGAATATAAACGTTTGCAGTTTCCTACGCTTCATCAAATTGGTTCCTTGAGTAGGAGGCTCACAGATCCACATGGCATCACAAGGGGGCCAAGCTAAGTGGGTTGGTCTTTCCAATAGCCACCTTTACCTTCCTACCTACCTACCTACCTACCTACCTGTGTTGGCACGTGAGTTTTGCACTATTCTTTCAAGAATGATGTTAAAGAAATCGCATGACAGTGCATTGGCTTGTCCAAATCCTTTTTTGACATGAAAGGTCTCGGTGAGTTCTTTACTAGCCTTGATGGAGCAGCGTGTAACATATTCCCCATCAATACCCTGCACAAGCGGACGAACTTGGCAAGGATGCCAAAACTAGACATTGCTCTGCACAGCTTGTCATTTTAGATGCTGTCATATGCGGCTTTAGCGATGTTAAAAAGACTGATGCCTCTGGGGTTGGCGCAGATCAGACTGCCTCCTTTCTTGAGAATCGGGCAAGCAATGCTGAGGTTCCATTCATCGGGCATACTTTCGTCCGACCATATTTTACAGATGAATTGCTGTATGTACTTTATCAAGTCATCGCCGGCAGCTTCAAAAAGTTCGGCAGTCTGGCCGTCCGCTCCAGTGGTTTAAAGACACTCAGACGATCAGCGGTTACCGCAATTTAAAAAAACAAAAATCCCAGCTGTTTCATCCTCAATCTTGCGATAAATGGAAACCATGTTAATTTTAATTAATTAAAGATATGTCAGGATATAAGGGTGTGTATAACTCCGGAACGTGAACACAATTTATGACCCCATCTGGATAGATCGATTCAAAATAATTTTGCTAAAATAATTTTGTTCTTGATCCAGGATGTTGGGTGAGGTATGCAGAATGCAACTACCATCGTATCCTAAGTACTTAATTAGACAATATATTTTTAATGATCTAGTTAAAATTTGAAGTAGATTGGTTGAAAATTGTTCAAGTTATGGGTGCGGCCTTGAAAAATGCAGTTTTAAGATAAACGCGTTTAAAATTTTAAAATTTTAATGTGCGATGCCTGCACCATATAATTGACCTTCTGGATTAGTGTCCTGCTCTTCCATTTCTTTTCTATTGGATTTTAATAGGATCCTCCACTCTTTTGCAGCTTCTGACAACGAACGACAGCAAAAGCAAAATAATGATGTTCTGGAAGGAGAATAAGCCATCTAAGTACGTACAACTTTTTCGCCGTTAGTCAATATGCGGTAAAACTATTCCTGGGTAAGCCGTCTTGTCTCTCCTTTTGATGTTAGAGAGCACGAATCTGAATGTCTGATTGTTGACGCTTCGGCGAAGTTAGTATTGATATGCTGAACAACTTCCTGGTCTTGCTGGATGAGATGCAATCGCATATTTTCATCTATGTGTTCAGGCAATTAACCAATATCGTACAAGTTTTGGTATTGAATAGCAGACAATGCCGATGCTGTATCAGTCTCGGTTTCTAAGCTATCGAAATCCATGTCTAGACATACAGATACAGATTCTAATTGAGTAGAATTGTTTGGAATTTGATCTTCAGGAACAATGTCAACATTTCTAACAGGTATCAGATCAATAGTGTCAAGTTCTTCTATTTTTTTCCGGCTTGTTCTGGGTTTAAAGGTCCAGTTGTCTTTAATGAATTTAAGCCCAACGTGGAATCTGACGTCTCAGGAAAAGGACTTTTCACTTATTTAAATAAAGCCCCATCATTTTTTTTAATATTTTCCTACTTAGCCCTTCTTTTATTACGGTAAGATGTCTCACTTTCTTTTACTCTTTTCATTTTTGATGCTACAACAAAAAAAAATAATTATGGACACTTTGATATAATAAATAAGAAAAGTGCAAGTTGGAGTCGTAAACGAAACTATCGTGGAACATTTCAAAATAATAACTTACTTTACTAAAATTTACTTGTTCTAATTTTTTTTATTTTAATAAATTAAACCTTGGACAACATTTATAGCAGGTAGTTAAACATATAGTTACATAAATAAAAAATGTACCATAAATGAAATATTTAATACTCACGTAGTTGAATGTATGTATACGAGTATGTACACTAACAATACAATTTTTCACGAAGTTCAATAATTTAACAATCGCGATTAAGTTAATGTTAACTCGACAACTGACGATCCATCAATCAAACTTTCTTTGAATTGTCAAAGCATCACTCACGGACTTCCCTGAAGGGACTTTATTTCCAGGTGTTATTACACAATATACTATTCTTTACATGTCTGCAAGTCAGTACAGACGGTGTTGCCAGTCGCTACAATGAGCAAGATGTCCGATTTAGTCACGGTATAAGTAATGGAAAATTCCGTGCTCATTTCAGTGGATCCAACAAAAATATGAAATGGTTCAAATATTTACAAGATATTATTATTATTTATCGTGGACTTTTGACGACCCCTAAAGGTGCCTTCCCTGCCTCCCCACTACGCTACGCCACTGATTACTACGGTAGCGCACGATAAGCCCACATGAATACCAGATGTTTATAGTCATACCGCCAACACCATTGACTTATTTTTAACTTCTCACCCTGACAAATACAAGATCAATGTGCTATCCCCTCTAGGCTCGTCGGACCACTGTGTCATATCAGCTGATTTCTCGTACACCGACCACACAGTTAGAGAAGAGATTCCTAAACGATACGAGAAAGCCAATTAGAGCGGACTTAACAGCTTCCTTTCCTCGATAATGACGTGGATGCCGCTACTGATATGATTACAAACACTATTCCCTTTGATCCTTTATCCCTCATCAGGTGAAGAGCATCAAACCCAAAGACTGTCAAGTTTAGAGAAATGTTTTTCGGTCCTTCAAGGGCAACCCGACCGAGGAAAATCGAAAAAAGTTTAAACGAACCAGGAATGACTGCAACGTCTTTCTTAAGCATGTGAAATGTGAAATTCCAATACGACCAAAATTTGACCCAAAAAATACTACAATGCCCCAAAGGTAGTAATAGTTTTTGGTAGTTCGTCAAAAATTCTAGAAATTCTGCCTCATCCCCTATACAAACGCTCATTTACAATGACATTCCAGCTGTCAGCTCTTTAGACAAGCCCAATCTGCTCGGTGCACAGTTTGCGACCAACGCAAAACTCCCTGATTGTGCTTTGTCTCCGCCTACACTTGAGTGCGTCGAGTCTTCAATGGGACAAATCCACTTTCGCACTTGAGTAGTAGCAAGAGTTCTTAAAGATCTTAACATTCACAAATCCGCTGGTCCAGATGGTATATCTCCCCTCCTTCTGAAGAGGTGTTCTTCCTCGCTGGCAAAACCACTGCGTACGCTTTTTCATCAATCCTACTCCTTAGGACACTTTCCGGAAAGATGGAAAACAGCATTTTTCCAGCCCATACCTTCCTCTCTCTCCTCCTACAGACCCATTGCACTTACGTCTCTTCTTTCAAAGGTCATGAAAACGCTGATAAACCTGCAGCTAGTAAAATATCTCGAAATACGAAACACGTATTGACCAACAGTACGGTTTTCGTATCAACAGGTCCACTGGTGATTTGATGGCATGTCTCACCGACAAGTGGAAAGTAAGCGTACATCAATCTGGCCAAAGCAAGATAGTTGCACTTGGTATTTCTAAGGCACCTGACAGAGTTTGGCATCAGGATCTTTTGTAGAAAATGTTTGCATTTGGGACCAACGGCTCCCTTCTTGAATAGATTTTCAATTCAAGTTGTCTTGGACGGTTTCAAGAAATGCTGGTGTGTCCCAGAGCTCCGTTCTGTCTCCGACACTCTTTTTTAATTTTCATCAACGATCTCTTGTCTGCTACTTTGCTGATGACAAAATAATCTGCTTTTCATATTCGTTCCGGGACTCGCGTTCCTGCTCTGTGGTTGAAGAATGGGAAAGACAGCGTATGTTAAGCTCATTAAATTCCGATATCAACAGCACAACCAATTTGGGAACTATCAATAGAGTGGAATTTAATGCTTCCAAAACAGAATGCTGCCTGCTGTCGTTAAAGCGAAATTTAAACACCCAGCCATTATTCATTAATGGCACTTATATCGTCAAAACCGAATATCTTTCCATTCTCGGATGTGTTTCAGTGACAACTTACGTTGGAATGGCCATATATTCAATGCCGCTAAAAATGCTGCGAAATGTCTAGGTTTCCTCAAGCGTTGTAAGAAATATTTCACCCTCTTTGATCTGGCCTCAATATATATGGCATTCATACCCAGAATTGGAGTACAATGCATGCATCTGGCCAGGTGCTCCTAAAAAATAACCGCACCTGCTAGATAAGATTCAAAACCTTGCGATAAAATGCATATGTGATGCGAATATCATCCAGTCAATGCACACCCCCGATCACCGGCGTAATGTCTCCTGTCTCACTTTGTTTTATCGCTATTTCCACCACCAATGCTCTATAGAAATCGGGAATAGCATTCCGCCGCATCAAACCTTTAACCGTCTCGATATGAATGCTCATCAGTATACCCCCAAGCCTACTTTCGGCCGTACTCTGAAATATCGTGATTCGTTCCTAAGCCGAACAACTCGCTTGTGGAATGCTCTGCTGATCTCTGTATTTCCTGGTCATTATAACATTCAGACATTTAAAACCAGTGAACATCGGTACTTATCTCTCTTCCCTCCCTAATTTTCCTTCGCCCGCGCTGTGTGTAAATTTTTTAAAGGTACCTCAACCAAAGAAAGCCCTGCAAAGATCAGCGCACTCTGTGATGAGGAAAGAGGAGGATTTACAACTGTCTGATCGGACATGTACCATATTCTCATTATAAAACCTCTGCTTCTGTTAGCCATTTAAAAATCGTTTGCTGTCAAATATTTAAAACAAATAGAAATTTATTTAAGAAATACTCACAGCTTACTTCACCTAATCTAAGGCCGCATATTTTCGTCAATCCATCCCAAATAAGGTTCAACTTTCATAAAGACGTCTGGCTTCATTGAGGCACAATTTGGATCACCATAAGATAAAATTCCATACTGAACAATATCCTGTTGCGAGGAGAAATTCGATGAAATGCGTATCAATGGTCCTCCAGCATAACCCAAGCATGTGTAGTCCCAATCTCTTGCCTTGATGCATATCTGTTTCTCGGTAATTGGCATCCATGAGAACACTGCTTGACAGTATCTGATGTCGTAACTAAAAGGTACCTCAACCATATGTAAAATTCGTATTTTAAGTCCCGTTTCAAAGGTACCCCATCCCACTAGTAATGTTGTCGGAAAGTTAGCGTTTTTGTAGGAACTTCTTGGTAGTTTAGGGAAACTGAAATTGCCTAGCAAAAAAAGGGAAGACGCCTTTAATTCATATTTCAAATTGTATTTATTGCTTACCTGGGATATTGGCTTTTTGTCGAAGGCGTATCAATCCAATGTCATTTGCGCCAGTATTGTTATCATATTCTCCGTGGTATATACCCTCCTCTATTTCAATCTCCTGTACTGATTGACATGATTTATTTCTCCCCTTTCCGAAGCAGTCGGGATCTTCGTCTATGTCGTAGTCGCCTAATCTCACTTTAAATCTATTTGGAGGTTTATTTTTTATTTAATTTTTTTTTTTTGTTGTAAATGATGTTTTCTTTCAGACCAATTAAACTCACAATGCAAAGTCAAACATAACGATACAATGGGCAGAAGTTAAAACATACTGTGCTGCGATTAAAGTCCCAGCGCATTGTATACCTTCCTCAATGCCATACACTAATAAAGCCATCCATGAGCTGTAGCTGATTTCAGCATCCCGTCCATAGGGTATAAAATTCATTGCATTTTGGTTTAACACCGTTGTATATGTGCTTCGATTTTTCTTTGACCCAGTGACTATTTGAAAAGATCCCTTGATCTCGAACACAACAACCACGGTCACGATTAAGTAGACTAATGTCGCCTTGCGGAAATGATTTCTCTCTGACATTGTTTCTATCTATTCACGTGATCAAGCCCAAACTTGCGACACAACTGATCATTCAGATTTAAAAAAAAGTACAAAACACCGAGAAAAAACATAACTTCAAATACAAAAATGATTAAATGAGTAAATAAGTTCTGAAACAAACTTACAGATAAGTAAGCATGAGTAAGTTTCTCCCAGAAAACATGCAAAGTTTTGATGTCGGACGTGAAATAAACACCATAAAGCTATGCGAATAGTACATGTTTTAGCGACGGCAGCCTTCAATTCAAAAGTGCAGAACGAGATTTAGATGTTTTTAATAAACATTCATATGTTGCATAGGGGATCACGTTATCTATGTATATCAGCCGGAAACTGTACTTTTTGCAGTATGGTAATATAAAATTCTGATTTGGCTGTTGCTTTTGATGTTGAAATCTGTCCATGAATCATAGGAATAACATTAATCATAGGAAAAAAAGATCATTCATAAGAAATTATTCAATTTATGATTCTGTTCGTAATTTCATCAATACGAATATAAGTTGAAGTTCTATATTTTTCAGACCGCACATTCCCGGTCGGGGCATTGGTGTGCTTTTGCACAGCATGTTGAAGTCGCCTAGGTCAACGAATTCATCTTTCGTATCTTTCCCTCTCATTTACTTTTATCCAGCCAAAAACATTCATTCAAAGCACTATGAACACCTTTAAAATACTTGCACGCCGAACTGGCTGCGAAAGAGAATTAGAAAGGCATGAAAAGGAGATATAGATGATGTACATTGGTTTTGAATGTTCGCAGGTTATAACGACTGGGAAATAAAGAGCTCGATAGAGTGATTAAAGAATGAGTTTTACGGATTAGCAGAAAACATGATATTTCATAGTATGTTCGGTTTTGAAAGGGCAGAATGCTACTGGTAAATTTGTTGGAGCACTGGTGGTGAACGTATCCATGAAACAAGGTAAGCCACTTAGTCATATTGGCACATTGTAATGCCACGTGGATCTGTGATCCTCCTACTCATGGAACCAATTTGAGCTTATGATCAAGCGTAGGAGACTGTTAACGTTTATATTTTTTAGATCGCTTAAGTCACTCCAGAAGTTGGGAGAAAGCTGGACAAGTACAGAATAGGTGGAAGATTGTCTCTTCCTCCTCGTCGTCCATGCAGTTTCTACAGAAATCGTTTGTAAAGACGCTAAGCCTTTTTGAATACTTGCCTATAAGGCAGGGTCCAGTGATGACACCTATGATGGTACTGAGGTATTTCCTATTCAGAAAGATCAAACTTTTAGAACGATTCAGACTCAGCTTTAGCTAAATTTGTTAGACATGTTGGTCCAACAGTCCATCTAAGGTCTATTCTCTTATTAGCATCCAGCTTTAATATTGATTTACACGTAGCGATTAGTATACCTATGTTACCCTTTTCCCAATCCAACAAAAGTGAAGGCTGAACTGCTCTGCAATCTCCATGGGAGACGATCGGCATTCACGGGCGGCTTTAGAATTTAATGAGACTGAGTTCACGCACTTGATAGCGGCCTGGCTATCCGAGAAGATGCGGATATCCTTCCCAGATATCATGGTTTTCTTCAGCCAGGATGGAGTTCCTTTAATCACCAAAATTTCCCACACGCTACAGTGATTTAGAAGACGGAAGGAGAGGTTTAGATTTAGCTTATCTGGGAAAACACCGCTATCGGTTTTAGATTCATCTGTGTAAAAGTGGATTGACTTGTCTTCCATGAAAGCATCTTCCTTCCAGAAGGATGTAGAGGGGAAGCTTACATGAAAGTCTTTGTCAAATCAAAGTTCTGGTATAGTGTAATCGGTGTTCTCGATAGCTGCAGTCATAAGTGAAACAGAATATCCAATTCCGCGGAGGGAGTAGAGTGTTTTTTTTTGGTTGCGTCCAAGGATGTGGCAATCTTCGAAAGATATTAATAGCCCGGGCTATCAGCATGCACGATTCACAAACCCCAAGTAGTCGATTTCGGGGGTGCGCCTACATGCTAAAACACACCCTGCACTCTTCTACCACTCTCCCCGCGGAACTGCCATTAAGTACTACTTCGCAGGGCTGGTTAACACTTTATGTCCTTCTTTCTCCGTTTGCTAGTTCGACATTGTGTACAGTATTTACTGTTCTTTGTTGTATTAGAGATACCTAGTGCTCTCTCTGACTCTTTCCAAGCGATGAAGTTCCTTCATTATTTCTGCCGCAGCCTGTTTCACCGCATCCCATATCATACTTGATGTTAGCATATGGTTTACGATGTTTTCAGGAGCTGGTATCTCTCCAATTTTCTCCTCTAGTTCCCTGCGCTCTGTTCTGAAGTGTGGGCACTGCAAAAATACGTGCTGTGCATTTTCCCTGGCCGCTCCGCAGCTTAAGCAGAAGGGAGATTCCTTCAGACCAAACCTGTATAGATATGATGGAAAGCAACCATGTCCAGTTAGGAGCTGACTTAAGTAAAAATCTACTGCTCCGTAATTACATTCTACTCATTTACGAAGATTGGGTATAAGTCGGTAGGTCCATCTCTCCTTTGTAGACTGGTTCCATCTCTCTTGCCACGCACTTGTGCTGCGCTGCTTTTCTCCCAGCTTGACATCTTTGACTGAAACTCCGGGTTCCCGAATTTTGGCATCGTGGGTCCTTTGTAGCTCAGTAGCCAGTATAGTATATCTGCTGGGAGCATTCCCGCAATGACATATATAGCATCATCAGACACTGTCCGATATGCAAAGCAAACTCTCAGAGCACATACGAGTAGTCTGTTGACAGAGTTAGTCTTTCTTACGTGTGACTTAATTTTCAATGCTTTCGCTCATATTGGTGCATTGTGATTGACTGCACCACCCCTGACAGAACTAGTTTCATTTGTTGTCTGGGTGCTACTATGTTTATTGTTTGTCATTATTCTGAATAAGACAGCGCTCAGCTTTGCGGCTTTTACGCACGTTCTTTCAAGGTGTTCCTTCTAAGTGAGCCTAGCATTGATCATCATACCTAGGTATCTGATAGCCGGTTTTGATGTTATATCGTGATCGCCCACCCTGATGGTGATTGTTTCTCTTTCCTTACGACTGGTTACCAGAACTGCTTCCGTTTTATGTTCTGCTAGCCCTAACCCGACTGAGCCCCCCGGATTTCGTTCCGCCCCCTTGTGGGAGCGTCATGTTGGCTGTGGCTTAAACCCAAATCGAGGGTAGGGTCTTACTGTTGGTTTGACCCATTGTAGAGTAGCAAATAAGTACTGGGTGATGTGACCCTAAAATCAGCAAGAGGTTTTAAATCGGCCTCGACCCATACCAAGGGTGGAACTTGTGCCTCCAACACAAGTTCTGCTTTGCTATTATACAATTAATGTAGGTAAGCAATGGCAAGACGTATCCTTGCTCCCATGGATGTATGGGCATAACGTAAACATAAGTCTACACGACAGGTGGCTTACGATAAAAACCAGAGACTATGTTGCCATCCACCGTCTAACTTTTCGAATATATTCATTGCCAATGTCTTCTATTTCTTCCATGTGTTTCGCCGCCACAACGATTGAAATATCATCTGCAAAGCCTAAGATTTTAGCCTCAATCGGGATTCCAAGTCTTAGAACCCTGTCGTACATAATGTTCCATAAGAGAGGTCCTAGTACCCATCCTTGTGGAACTCCGCCAGTTATATGGTACTGCCTTACTCCATCGTCGGTATCATACAGTAGGAACCGATTGTTGAAGTAACATAGCATAATTTTTATTAAAAACCATGGCACCGTCATTGACCTAAGAGAGTGTACTATAAGTCCCCAGTTTGCTGAGTTAACACATTTTTGACGTTAATACGGCGCCGTATTTTTTGGTACCTCCTCTCCATCTTCTGCCCTGAATGGCTTCTTCTAAGGCCGTAGTTACCTTCCGAATAGCATCTACTGTAGAGCGAGCCTTTCTAAATCCATACTACTGGCTTGAGAGTCGTCCGACTTCTTCAATTGACACCTCCAGTCCGTTGCATATTATTCACTCCAGTATTTTACCCGTCGTGTCTAGTAAGCACATGGGATAATATGACGAGGGCTCATCTGGTGGTTTACTAGCTTTGGGTAGCAGCACAAGACGTTGCTTTTTCCATTGGTTGCAAAAACCCCTTCTGTTAAACACTTGTTATACATTTCCACGAATGCTTCTGTGTTTGTTTCAACGGCTAGCTTAAGGACTTTATTTGGTATGCCGTCCAATCCAGGTGATTTATTATTGCTAAATCCAGAAGTTCCGCTTGTGGGATCTCACCTACTTCCTGCGGTGGTTCCATATGCTCTGTGTGTTTGCGGTGGAAATAATCCCCACACCATTTTTTACATCAGCAAAGGGCATGAGGGTGGGGGTGCCCCAGAGCCCTTTAGTTTTACCATGACCGTCCTGTAGGCAGTGCCCCAGGAATTTATATCTGCTTCCTCGCAGAGTTTTTTAAAGCTGTTGTTTTTGCTTCCCCGAATGGCTAATTTAAGGTCCCTATGCCTATCTTTGTATTGCACCTCTAACTCCTGGTGGGAGGGCTGACCTCTGGATCGCTGGCATAGTCTTCTAGCTCTATAGCACTTGCTGTGTAGCTCTGCTATCTCTTGATTCCACCAGCATGCTGGTGGCCGGCGGTTTGTTGGCGTTTTCCGTACCATAGATGCGTCGCAAGCCCTAGATTCTGTTTTAGTAACCTCCGCAGCTATCATGTTTGCTGCTCCTGGGTTTATTGTGGATTCTCCAAAAATCAGGAACAAGGTTTTTTCGTCCAGTGTGCTTGTTTTCCACCCCATTCGTTGTGCCTTCTTTAGAAGGCGCCTCTGGGTTGCTCTTCTTGATTGCACTTCAAATAGGATAGCCTGGTGGTCACTGTGGGTGTAATCCTTACTAACTTTCCATCTTGATCCTCTCACTAGAGAACTGAGTCAAATGACGATACTGCGTCTAGCAGAGCCTCTCCTCTCCTATTGCTCCGTATGCTGCCCCAATCAGTGGCCCAGCTGGGATTGATGGAGTACGACCTCTAGCATCATCCACGAGCCTATCTAGCATTATCCGGAATTCTTCCAGCGTTCTATTTGGAGATGCGTAACAACTGTATCTACATACATATATACCCCATTGACCTTCGCTCGGACCTATTCCAGGTGTCATTATTCTTTCTTCAAATGCGTAGTCTCCGCAGGTTCAAATAGCAGCTCTCTTAGAGGCGTCCATTGCCCAAACTTTATCATCGAGGTTCCTATACTGCTCGCTTACTACGGCCACATCAATCTTCTACTCACGAACAGCATGTGTCATAAGTTCCGCTGCCGCTTCGCAGTGATTTAGGTTAAGTTGCAGCACTTTCATATTCTTCTGGTGGACTTTGCAGCTTCTTGGTATGCAGGGCATACTGAACTTCCTGTCGCGTGTTTGGTATTGCTACTTCTTCTTTCTTCACAAAGGTCGCACCTTGGGTCATTGTTGTAGTTCTTGGACACGTGGCCTTTCTGCCCGCACTTGACGCAATTTTCGTTTCTGTTCACAGTACTTTTACACACCTTTGCAAGGAGCCCAAAGTTAAGGCATCTGAAGCATCGTAGTGGTACTACTTTTTCCCGTATTCGGGAAGATTTTTATTCTTCCTAACTCCAGAATATTTTTAGCAGCGTTAATCGGGAGACTGATGACTGCTGTTTGCTTCCCTGCGTAGGCTGTCCTCAGGGATTTAATGGCTGAGGCCTGAGTACCTCGTAGTTCCTCACACTGCTCGGACAGGGCTTGGCAGATCACTTCCTTTGTAGTGACGCTATCATCTTGATCTTTGCATGCAATAAGTACCTCGTGCGTTAGGTACATCACTTCCGCAACTTCCCCAAGAACTTGTCATATATTAATTCGGTGCCCTGAGGTTCTCTCATCCGACGCTTTCTTGAGCTCAAGCAATAATTCTCAATTAGCCGTCTTCCTTATGCGAGTTACATCAGAGCCTAGTCCATTTAACTCCGGGTTGGTCTTCACCTTTCTGAGTATATCATGATAGGATATTTCGCCAGTTTTCTTAATTACCAATGCATTCGGCTTGACGCGTGTCTTGCCTCGCCTTTTTCCCACCACTTTTGTCCACTCCGCTTTCTTATCCTTACGTCTTGTAATTTCTACGCCTGGCTCAATGTCTAGAGGTTTCGCCTTCAGACCCATGGTCTTCTTCGTTTGCTTTTCCTCCCTTTGGCCCTTATGGGCGGTTTGTTTCACCTTTGTTGCCTATTTTTCGTGACGTTGTCTGCGTATGATGGTGCCGATGCTTCGTTGTTTGATCTAGCCCTTTTTCGCTTGGGTTCTGATAGACGTTCCATGGCCGTTCAGCTATCCGCCACCGTGCTGACGTCATCGGTAGCCTAAGCCCGGCCATGACAGGGAGTATAGTGTAGGGCTCCGCTTATGCATAGAAATTCGGTTTTTTGGTCCCAGTTCAGTTTTCTGCAGTTGACTGCATTGTCTAAGGCCGTCCACCGGAGAACAACCCCGTAGATGAGTACCGGTCTTATGACAGAGATGTGTAGCCAGTGGGTTATGCGAGGTTCACAATGGCTTTTTTGCAAGAGAATAAAGCTACTCTAGCTTTTGAGGGTCTATGATTGGAATTTTATATTTCCTTACTCCCAATCCAAAGCAATCTGCCCAACCGGTTAATCTGTTAAGATTTAGCTGAAGGAGTTCCTTAATGATATTAAGATGCTTACCTGAGACGGCTATAGCAACGTCATCCGAATAGGTAATCACCCTGCTACCACCCGCTTACTGGTTATCAGCAGTTCGTTAACCACTAAGCTTCAGGGAAGGGGAGAAAGGACACCGCCTTGCGGCATACCTCTGCTGACACGTCTTGTAACAGGAGCCGCACCCAATTTGTAGTTGATTATCCTATTTAGCATGGGTTTAATCAACTCCACAAGTGAGCCGTTTACCTGCAGAGTTGACAGCGTAGACGTGATTGTTGATGTGTTGACGTTGTTAAAGGCACACTCTATGTCCAGGAAAGCGACCATTGTGTACTATCTATATTATAGGGATCGTTCGATGTGGCTAGTCAGTGAATACAGAGCCGTTTCCATCGACTTTCCTTTACAGTAGGCATGTTGAGCCGTTGACAGAAGTCTTGGATTAATTTTAGCTCGTACTCGTATATGGATATTAGTGTCAGTTGTTCTAGAGTTTTCAGAAGGAAAGATGATTAGAAGTATAGGGCTGAGATCCTTTCGAACAACATGAGAGCATTTTCCAGCTTTGGGAATGAAAACTATATTTACTACTCTCCATGACAATGGAATGTGGATCAGCTGCACACTTCCTCAGGATATTTTCTAATGTTAGCAGGATAATGTCAGAGGATCTTTGCAGATCGGTAGGACCTGCAGACTTGTATGGTTTGAAGCTATGCAGCGCCCAAGGTAGCTTGTCTCTTGTAATCAGACCATGAATTTTAGTCACGGTTGCAGTAGTCTTGTTTGGGTTGCTACTGGCCGCGAATTGAGAGCTACCTGGAAAGTGGGTTTCCAGTAGCATCACTTAAGGTTGTCCAAGATCCATCGGTTTTTTTCAAACGGCTAGGCATCATAGGATTTCTAGAGATGATTTTTCTTAGCCGCGATGCCTCAGAGGTTTCTGTGATTTTGTCACAAAATGATCTCCAGGATTGTAGCTTTGCCTTTCTCAGTTCTTTTTTGTATATTTTGAGGGTTTCTTTGTATGAGTCCCAGTCAGTCACTTTTCGTGACTGCAAAAGTTTCTAAGCGATCCCAGTGCTGATGTCCACCAGTGCGACCTTTTTCTTGCCTCTAGGTTGGATAAGACGGCAGGGAGCGGCCATAGCCTTATTGAGAGAAAGGGTGAATTTCTTGATTTTCATATCAAGCTCGTTGGTGTCACGCGGGGGTCTTGAGAGTTCAGAGGATAGCGTTTTTGACAGTATTCCCCTGTGCTTTGGCCAATCAGTTTTCCGATAATTCCGGAATGCTGGTTGACTGGGAGCAGCATGTGTCTATGATGTGAAAAGGAATTTTCAGACGATACCATCCAGTTCGTTAGCATTTGAGTGATGTTGTAGGAGACAAGAGTGATGTTTAGCACTTTATGTCAGATTTTTGTTATAAAAGTGGGCTTATTGCCAATAGTGCAAACAATAAGGTTCGAACTTATAATATAATCAAAAAGTGACTTACCTCTATTGTTGATGTCGCCCCATACCGAGTGATTATCGTTAGCGCTGCATCCGATAATGAGGCCAGTTTTGGGCCTTTCAGCTTAAAGTACCACCCTTTCTAGGTTATCAGTAGGAAAAGGGCCCACATAATCGTGGCCAAGATATGCCGATGGCAGTCAGTGGGAGCCTTTGACTGTCTCTAGTTTGGCAACGGTTAATTCGGGGTCGCTGAGGTTAGAATAAGAATATAGTTTAGCTTACAGCGCCCGCTTGAAGGGCCAGTAAGTTAGAATAAGTTAATTAAGTTATGTTAAGCTAGCTTTTAAGCATTTTTTCCTGTATAGTAAATTTAAGAAGAATGAAATAAAATACATTCAAAAAAAACAGCGTCGGTTTCGAAATCTTAAAATGACTCCAATGAGTGAATTCGTATGATATTAACACTTAACTAAGCCTACGAGTCCAACATGTTCGTTTTTCGTCAAAAAAAATGCTTTATTGGGTCCATCTATTGAGGCCTATGACGTTTATGGAAATCTATCCAATCTAAATAAGCCTCTACCTTAGTGAAGACATCAGGCTGTTTCTGCTCACAATTTAGATCACCGAATGACAAGATTCCAAACTGCACTACCTTCTTTGCAGACACTCGAATTAATGGGACGCCAGGATAACCCATACAAGATCGTCCCTCCTCTATTGGCATAATGCAGAGCTGCTTGTCCGTAATGGCCATAGTTGGATATATTCCTCTACAAAAGCTTGTGTCGTAAGTAAATTGAACTCTTTCATTTCGTAGAGTTTGAGCTTTGACACCCGAAGCATAATACCCCCATCCTTTTACAAATGTGTGCTTAAAGTCTTCATTGTAGTTCTTACTGATGGGCAGCATGATCCGCTTAACATTGCCTAGGAATAAAGCATTATGATTAAGATTTTTCATTTCGATGCAAACTTACGTGTGGGAGTAATTTTTTTTCTAAGAATAATTAGTCCTATGTCGTTTGCGGCTGTATGCGGGTCATAGTCCTCATGGTAGATAGCCAGTTTCACTTCAACATATTGTAGATTTTGACAGTATCCATTTTTGCCCGTACCGAAGCAGTCAGGGTCTTCTGCTAAATTATACTCACCCAAACGCACTTTGAATCTGTTTTGTTTACAGGGGAGTATAAAAACGATAGTAAAGTTGGCCTCTATTCGTTGGAATATCTTACAGCGAAAGATTATGCTTAGTGATACATTGAGCGGTAGTTAGCACGTGACGTTGCGAGATTAAGGTTCCAGCACAGTCAGTTAATTCTTGAGTACCATTCGAGTATATCAGCTGGGCCGTAAATGTAGTCGAACCGATTGCATCCTTAAATCTTAGAACGATTGTCACCAGAAATACTCGTAACAATTTAAAAAAACAACTTCTTCCTGCCATTGTGCTTTTTAACTAATCACACTTGTAAGGGCAACTGAATAGAAGTGAACTTTGTTTTATAACAAAATGGAAAAGCCTGCTCACTTCATTGATAAGCTTGACTACTTTAAATGGCGGAGAATATTAAAAATAACAAAAGCTGCTCGCCCGCGATCTTATCAAGAGAATTCCATGTCGACGCTTGCAAAAATTCAAGAGCAGATAAGTAGCATCACATGAGTGTTGAGTAGAAGCAAATAAATTTCCGTAGCCGTTACTACGTCATATGCATCGGACTTACCCGGACATCCATTACCTACCTCAAGGAGTATTGCAGTGTCTTCAGAATTTACTGCGACGAGTGCAAATAGACCACCACCTTGGCTCAGATTATGCTGGCAATTAAATGCAGCAACGAGTCTATTAATGCAATGCGGAGAATGGTCATATTAGCAGTTCAATTCTTGACAAAATAGAAAAAATTGAAGGCTCAGTAAACTGCACAGGAAAAATGATCGAAAAGCAACTTGCAGCGATTTAAAATCTGTCGAAAAACCAATCTAATCACGATAACGAGAGCGAAGTGATCAAATAAAATTTCGATGGATTAAAAGCATTCCTCAAAACAATTTTCGCCAACCTCCATAAATCCAACGGCTCTATCAATCTTCTCCGTGCAGATCTCGACTTGCTTTTTCAATCCTCCTCCAAGGCAATACATCCCACCCCGCATCCATCAGATCCTACGCTCGATGACCTGACCCTAAAAATGATTGACGTCAGCGAGGAACTCATAGCAACTCGGTTGACCGTTGAGGAAATCGGTAAAGAAGTGAGATTAGCTTCCCTCAAAATTGATGGAGTCGACACGGAGTCTCATATGCCATCATTTTCAACTACTCCTCCCGCCGCCTTAACAGCGAAAATCGAAATCGCTCTGCCTTTACCAGCTAGTATCTCGCCACCCTCCACCGCTCCTCGCAAACTGCTTTCGCAATTACTTCCACAGCAAGCATCGCAGGATGTTACGAGTGATGCTGTAAGTAACTTGCAGTCTTTCTTGCTGACGAACAGCAGGAAGGCCGTTGACTTCCTAGAGACATCGGGAAGAGATGCCATCTGCAGTTGTGCTGATATAAAACCCAACTAAATATCAATGGAAGCCTTAACCCCTGACACAGGCAAACCCAATGTGTGTTCGGGTCCTGTAAAACCTTGTCTGGCAAGTTCATCGGCGATCTCATTTCCTGTGATTCCATTTTGACTTGGGGCCCAGACAAGACTCAGTGAATGTAGCATTCCGTCTATGTTCAGTGATGTCTTGTATTTCGGAACCAGCTTAGAAGTCGTAAGAGGGTTCCGCAAGACTCTAAGCGCAGCTGGGCTGTCGCTACAGATGCAAATGCTTCGCCACCTCCGCCGGTTCTTCATAATATAGTTCGTTGCCATCAACATTGCGTATATCTCCACTTGGAAGACAGACGCATGTTTTCCTCACGAGAAATTAAGTCGAACGTTGTTGTCCTCCAGAAAGACACCAACGTCCTTGAAGCTCTGTGAAGACCTCACTACATTCCTTTCCTGGCTCAGATTCTGCCCGAAAGTAGTCGATTTCGGAATTTTTCCATAGCAGGATTTCTAGTGTCATTGCATCAGACTGCATGTCTCTAAGACCAGAGTCATATCTCCAGTGCGTGTTGTACCAAAGACCATTTCTTTTTAAACGGAAGCTGACTTTGAGAGCGCAGCTTTTGATATGTATGTCAAGGTAAGTAAGATTCATCAATGCGTCTAGAGCAAAACCAGGTGTGCTAGGAAATGCCCCATGCAGCCCAGACAGACCATTCTTTGGAGTCTGATAAGAAGCTATGTATATGCATAGTCGTCAGAACTATTGAGCGCGTTGAGCAGTGACAGCCTTACGGACAACTCCTATTTACCCTCCCCATCTCATATTGGCCACAGTCAGTATCTTCAATCAATATTCTATTCACCAGCATTTTTTTAATACACAAAACTAGTGATTCGTCTACACCGTTATGTCTGGCCGAGTTACACATGCCGTCGAAAGTTGCGTTATCGAAGACAACCACAACGTTGATGAAAATTCTCTAGACGTATTCCTTCTTGTCGAGTGTGACTTCAATCTTCTAGGCATATCCGTTGGATAACTTTAAGCTGATTACTTGCTGTAAAGCAAGTTAATGGTCCTTTTGGTCAACCTTGGAATGCTGGCCACTGGCATGGATCTTGCTTTACCAACTGTCACACTTAGTCAACTCACTGATCCCACTGAACTCGTCCACTTGGACAATCTCAAGCTTCTTGGTTTGCTTCTGTAGACTCTATAACCTGCCCTTTCGGGGCTCTCTTGTCTGCGTACTTACTGGATAAGATCGGCAGAAAGAAGACGCTTACTGATATGAATTCTGTGGCCGTAATGTCATGGGCCCTGATGCCCTTGGCAATCCAAGATGACCCTCGAACTGTGTACATTCAGTTCATCCTGTCTAGATGTATCATTGGTGTCGGCATTGGAATGGGCAGTGCGCCATCTGAAGCGGAGATTAGTGTGCCGAAAATTCGAGGAACATTAATTCTGGGGGTTTCAATATTCGTATCGACGCACGGGTGTTCTGTTCATTTACATCTTAGAATACTTCAAAAGAAACGATTGCACCTCACAGCCATGATTATGCTTGGGTATCCGATAGCTTATATTCTATTTCTGGGTCCAGTGCCAGAGTCCCCCAGTTGGTTTCTATCAAAAGGACGTTCAATAGAAGCTAAAAAATCTTTGAAATACTTCAGAGGACTTAAAGCTGGTCAAGTTTACGTAGAAGTCGAAACAGAAATCAATTCAACTTGGGACTGCTGTAAAGAAACCTCCCTTCGTCAAATCGCTATGAATGCCAGAAGTCTATAAGCCTCTTCTTACCATGGTCGGTCTGATCAGCAATTTTCTGGAATTTTTGTCGTCGTGGTTTTTGCTGTCATTACTACTAACATACTTGCATAACGGGATGGCTTCTGGAAAAATGGGGACGTCGATTGTCCGGTAATAACTATTGTCGTCTACATCATTGCAATTGCCATTCTTCATGATCTCCAAAGTATTTCCACAAAATGTCGGTTGTGCGTGTACTGGAATCACAGTCTGTTTCGAGCTGTTGATGTCATTCTTTGCCCTCAAGGCATATCCAACGATCTTGTTCGTATTCTTCTTCCTTCCAAAGACCAATGGCAAAACTCTGCTCGACATTGAGGAGTACTTCTGCAGCAGCAAGCAAGGAAGCCGACAACACGACATGGAAGTCAAAATGAAAGAATTTTTCGACATTCAGAGAGCTTAAGGGTGGCCATGTTCTCCTGTAAGACATAAAAAGACTGTGATAGATCTGTAGAGTCAAAAATAAATCTTACCCACGTAACGAAAGTTGGCTGAAAGCCAACATTGTTGACAGCCAGGTCAGACGATATTATGAAATCCAGGAGAAGATTGCCTCTCACGTTGCATTTTCTACTGCCCCAAAAAGTATTTTGAGCAGTAGTATCGCAGGATATGATCAGTCCCATCTTCCTGGATGCAACCACGAATTTGTGCCATTGTCCGTTTGTTTCGGAGCTTACATCTCCAGCAACTAAATCTTGGTTACAAAATCGCACAAGTTTAGATGGTGAAAGTGAGTTCGGGACATAAAAAAAAGTTCTCCGTCTTCCCGATCGCTCGTCATACCGTAGTGTGAAGTAACCGCAAGCAGAGATGCGTTAATTCCACACCCATGGTTCCTGTAAGGATATTATGTGAGGTTTTGTATTCCAGACGGAAAGTTTCCTACATATGGATGCAGTAGCAGACTTGAAATGTTGAAGCTTGATCTGAGTACAGAAAATAGATGAATACTAGGGTGGTCGTCTCACATCTGCACTCATTTGACAACAAAGTGGAAAATAACCTTCCAAGGTGCAGATAGAGACGTGAGTCATAGCTGGACTTAAAAAGTCGCCAGAAGCTTTGTCTGAGCTCACAACAAGAGGAGAGTTATCCTTGTTATCCCAATTCTTTCTCTCCCTGTGAGAGTAGATTTTACACTTTTTTTAATGTCGAGTCCAGGGTTCTGCGTATGAAAACGCATAAGAACATAGTCTGTTTCCCTGAGTTGCCCCGGAATCCAGAATATGGCCCGCGTCAGTTTTGACAAAGATCTTGCTCTATATCACCTTGCTAACTAGCACCAAATGCTGAACGATAAGTTAGAAAACTCAACTAGTTCATTTTAGGCGCTTTTGAGGGAAAAAATACTCTGTTGCATGTTTGTTCTTACCAGCAAACAAAAAGCCGCCAACTTTAATTAAGTCTACTGGAGGCTTCATTAGGCAAATGGAAAGCAGTTCTCCAGTCAAGAGAGTTTCAGATTCCCACCCAACTGTCCTGGTGACAGCATGACATGCTCGGATGCCATACAGAGCTGTCTTACAAATTACAAGCGAGTGCTTGGGGTCCTGCAGGGATTTAAGGTACCGGTGAACGTTGGTTTTGAATGATTGAAGGATATAATGACAAAGAAAGAAAGAGCTAGGCAGGGCTTTCCATAAACGAGTTGTACGGCTTAGGAACGAATCACGATATTTTAGAGTACGTCCGAAAGTGGGCTTGAGGGCATACTGATGAGCATTCATAGCGAGGCGGGTGTTACGGTTAAAGGTTTGAATGGGCGGAATGCTACTGGTGATTTCTATGGAGTACTGTTGGTGGAAATAGCGATAAAACAGAGTGAGACACGAGACATTACGACAGTGTTCGAGGATATCCATTGTTTGAGTGATATTAGTATCACATCACCTATGAGTTTTATCGCATGGTTTTGAATCCTATCTAGCAGGTACAGTGATGTTTTATTGTGGGTATTGTACTCCGATTTCAGGCGGATAGACGCCTTATATATTGAGGCCAGATCAGAGGGTGGTGAAATATTTCTGACATCGCTTGAGGAAACCTAGACATTTCGCAGCATTTTTGATGACACCGAATATGTGGTTGTTACAACCTTGGAAAGAAGGGACATAAGTGCAATGGGTCCGTAGGTGGAGAGAGAAGATGACTCGCCAGCATTTCGCCGGACTGGACAAATGCTGTTTTCTATCGGCACGGAAAGACTCCTAAGAGTAGGATTGATGAAAAAGCTTACGCAGTGGTTTTGCCAGCGAGGAAGAACACCTCTTCAGAAGAAGGGGAGATATACCATCTGGACCAGCGGCTATGTGACCTCTAAGCCTTGTTAGATAAGTATGTACTTAATTATCAGGAGTTGCCACTTGTATTTCCGGTTAAAAGATTTAAGTTAAACCCCCTTGTTCACTGTTGTGTGATTTCCACCGTCCACCTAATATGTAAGTTATCTCCTTAATGTGAGGGGTACTTTTGACACTTCTTACTACTTTAAGTAATTTGATAAACCTTTCCTAAACTTTGACAGAAAACAAAATCATAACAAACATTTTTCCGCATCTTTCTTTCGCAGTCCTTACATCAAAGTCAAACCATGGAGGGTTGTTCGGCACCTCTAGTCGTTAAATTCGCAGACACCCAAAAAGAAAAAGACCAAAAGAAACTGCAACAACTGCAAGCCACCCTTGTGGGTAATGGCTTAACAGCAGCAGCAGTATCATCATCATCAGTTGTAGCACGTACAAATCCCACCGTCCAAGCATTAGCTACCCCATCAATAGCACAAAGTGCAGCTGCCATTGCTGCGACCCCATCCATATTAGCTGCCAATCCACCACAACAAGCTTCACCCTATTTAGCAGCTGATGCAATGGCAACACCAAGTCAAATGCAGCTGTTCCAACAGCTGCAAACCTTCGGTATCCATCCACAGTTCCTGCAAGGTGAGTTCTATTCCCCATTCAATACAATTTCAATTCTATTCAATACTACCAAATGTATACAGTTAAATGTGTTTGCATTCATTTATGTATTCAGTTCCAAAAAAAAAAAAACAAAAAGCGTAATAGTAATTACTGTTTGAAAAAAAAAAATAAAAATAAATAAAATCCTTTCCCCCAATGTTGTTTCATCCTCGCAATGAGCCAGCCGCCAGTTTGAAAGTGTTTATCAGTATCCGTATCCGTACTTCAAAAAACAGCTAACCCCGTAAATGTTTTTGAATGGATTTTGTTCTAAATATAATTGTCCTTTGTAATTTTCTTTCAGTGTTACACATGTGGCTTTCCAAAATGTCCTTCCTTAGACCTTAAACTTCCCTCAACCATCAATCTTTGAGCTCCTAAAAAAAAAAAAAAAAACAAAAAAAAAATCGCACCGCTAGTTTGCATTGCATTTTAACATATGGAGCTATCCTTGTGTATTCGTATCAGTATTCGTTTCTGTATTTGTATCTCTTTTTTTCGTGTTTCTGTTTTACGTCTATGTTATATTTCCTTCCTGAGTAAGGATATTTAAATGTCATGCTTGTTTCTTCAACCGCATTCATAGTGTCAGGACATTTCAAGAATGATGAGGATAATTTTTCTTACTGTACTGAGTTTGAGTCTAAGTTTGAATCTGAATCCCTGTGTAAAATTTCAAGGACATAGCTACTCGTACTCGTAGCTCTGCTAGTATGACTACCTCGGGGGCCAACACAGAAAGGACGATAGAAAAATTTCTATTTTCTAGCATTGAAACTCCACATACAAATGGTATGGAGGAAGTAACTTCCAAAAAAAAGGATGGACTTGTCGACGTATATTTTCAAATTTCCATATTTTACATAAACGTCCTCCAGTATACGAGTAGTTAAACAAGTTACGAAAGATGTTCAGCAAAAAAAACGAAGAGAAGAAAAATTGCTGTATGAGAAATGAAATATCCTTTTCCTACAATCTAGTCAGTCAGTCGGTATGCGAAGCGCATATCAAAAGGGCAATCATTTGAGCAGCTTATAACCACGACGAAAAGTGTTATTCCCTTTGAATACTTAATCATGTTGTTGCTGTTCTTGTTGCAAGAAAATGTAAGCACCCATTATGTTGCTTGTTCAGCACAGTATGTTAAACAGGAATACAGAATTTCAGGCAACAAGAATTTTTGCTTCTGTAATTGTGACATATCCTTCCTTCAAATTTTCACTTTGAACTTCAAACGAATTTTGAGAAATCTCCCACAGGGGCTTGGATATAGTACACCAATCGTACATATGAACACCATTGAAATGCTTGAAGACAGCACAGGCGAAGCTGGATCAGGGAGGAAACTTAGAGAGATGCCGATATATTACACATTGGTCTTAAATGTTCGTAGGTTATAATGTCTAGGAAGCACAGAGTTCAGCAGGGCATTAATGAAGTGAGTTGTAGGGGACTTAGGAAAGAATTACTTGACGGGTGTTGAATATTTGAGCGCTGGTAGTAGAAATACTCGTAGCTACATTGGACTAGTGTTAGAGAGTGCCAATTCCAGAGAAGTTTTGGGAACACCTGACCAGATGTAGGCATTTTACTCCAACCTTGGACAGATAAAAGCCTGAAATGTATATTGAGGCCACATCAGATAGGTTACAAATTTCGCAACATTTTTGGCAACATCGAATATGTGGTCATTGCGATTGACAGACCTTCAGTTTCGACGATGCAAGTGTCATTTATGGATAATGGGTGTTAAAAAATCATCTTAGGGATACCAGAGAGCATAGTGTTTTGAAAGCATCGAAATCCAGCTGGGTGATGCTTTCTTAATTAGTTATGTCGTTAATATCGGAATAATTCAGCAGTGCTGCCGCCGGCATAGTAATATATACTGAATTAAAATTGTTAGACAAGAGTTCATAAATGAAAATTATGAAGAATATCGTAGACAGAACAAAGCCCTGTGGCACACACCAGCAATTATTTTGTAGATTGAAGGCTCCAAACCGCCTAAGATAACTTGAATTGAATCTTCCGAAAGCTAATTTCTAGTTCATTGAGGAAGAAATTCGCTGCGCTGACGCCAAATGAATGCATTTTCGGCAAAAATTCCCTTTATTAAATAGCTTTTCAATATCAAGTGCAGTGCAATTATCTTACTTTCGCGAGATTGGTATAGACTTTGGATCCAAGTTTCAGTGAGAAACGTCTTCAAATCACTAGTAGACCTGTTGCTATTGTATGAAAACCACACTGGCGGTCATTGTGAAGAATTCGTGTCACTAGATATTTCATAAAACAGGCAGAAATATCGTAAGGAGAAGAAGATTCGCCTACTCTTTAAAGACAGGATTGAAGAAAAAGTCCACGCAGTGATTTTGTACCATAGAAGGAAAAACACCTCTTCAGAAGAATGAGAGGTATACGATCTGGACTTGCCACCTTGTGTATGTTAGGATCTTTAAATACTCCTTGTGCGAAAGATTTGTTACATTGAAGATTCAACATGGTTAAATGTAGACTGAGACATGCCTCTTAAAATGTTTTCACACAGCGCAGGCGAAGGAGCTACGCAATAAGCAGATTGATCTTGTAAAAAAAGCTGACAGCTTAAAGTTTATTGTAAGTGATCGTTGGAATGGAGAATGAGGCATCTGACACCATCCTTTGCTACCTTTGGGGTATTGTTGTGTTTTTGTCTCAAGTTTTAGTCATATTGAAATTTGCTGCTGTCACTTCTGACTCGCTTGAACCTTCAGTTTTGGCCTATTGTGTTGGTCTTAAAAGGCCAAAAAACACTGTTCCCCAACCTTGACAGCCTCTTTACACCTCCTAGTCGTACCAAGGCTTTCCTTTTAATTCGAATACTCTTCATCCAATGAAGCATGTGATTATTCCAGAATCAGCATCTACGAGGGGCGTTCAATATATTCTCGGTATCGATATGAAGGAAAATGCGAATTCAATTTAAATTGTTTTTATTTTTCAATATGATCTCCCCTAACATCAATGCATTTGTTACATCTTGAGATACGCTTTTTTAAACCCTCAAAAAAATAAATTTCCTCTTTCTCTGCAAAATACCGACTTGAGTTCTTCATCATCCGAAAATCTTTTTCCACGAAGACATTTTTTCAAATCCGGAAACAGGAAATAATCGCTAGGGGCAAGGTCTGGACTATAGGGTGGGTGTTGGATTTCTTCGAAACCACAATCTCGCGCAGCAGCCTTGGAAACTCGCGCCGTGTGAACAGGAGCGTTGTCATGAAGAAGCAACACACCCGCTGCGAGTTTACCCCGTCTTTTCTTTTTAATTTCCTCCCGCAAATTATGCAAAGTGGAAGCGTAGGATGTGGCGTTGATGGTTTCACCTTTTTTTTGTACGCAATGAGCAAGATTCCCTTTGAGTCCCAAAAAACTGTGACCATGAGCTTCCCGGCAGACGGAGTGACTTTGAACTTCTTCGGGAGGTCTGTTCCTTTTTTATGCCACTGCATGGACTCTTGTTTGCTTTCAGGGTCATAGTGGTGGACCCATGTTTCGTCCCCAGTAACAATTCGATCCATAACACCGTCCGCGTTCTCACTACACATCCCCAAAAGCTTTCTACAGCATGCGATTCTCACTTTTTTCTGAGGCGCTGTGAGCATTCGTGGCACCCACCTTGCACTGACCTTTGAAAGGTTAAGATGGTCATGAAGAATGGTGTGAATGGTACCAATTGAAAGCTTGGTGATCTCTGCCATCATTTTCACCTTTATTCGGGCATCCTCAAGAACAAGTTTTTCGACTTCTTTGATGCTTTCTCCCGTGCAAGCAGTAGCCGGGGCGCCGGAGCGGGGGTCGTCTTCAATGCTCTCTCTGCCTCTCTTGAACTCACTTGACCACTTTTCCACAGTTGATAATGAAGGTGCGGAACCCTGGTAAACAGCCACCATATCTTCATGAATAGTTTTTTTACTTTTTCCTTGATTAGTGAGAAACTTAATTACAGCGCGATGCTCAATTTTCACCATCATCGTCTCAGTTGCCATTATGATTCTGTTTAACTAGAGATAAAACGCGAATTAATAATCACATTTATATGAAATTTTACATGAATACACTAAAATAATAGTATTACTTGATAAATAAGTCAATTTATATATACAACCACAGCTTCACCCCGATATCGAGAATATGTTGAACGCCCCTCGTACGTCGTTATAGATGTTACATATTGACCAGTTAAAATTTCTGTAGTATCCATTAAATCCAATCCAATTAGCTTTCTCGTATTGCCATTTGGTTTTCTTGGTAATCTTTCTCTTATTCCGTGGTCAGCGAACGAGACAGCAGCCGAAACTACACGGTAGTCTGATGAATCTAAAGGGTAGAACACATTGACGTTGTATTTATAGGGAAATTTAGAACAGATCAAGTATGTTGACGGCATGACGGTCAGGTTAAGTTGTTTTCTTCAAGGAAGATCCCAAACTATCGTCCTTCGGTTATTGGGTGTCAAGAATGTCGAACAGCGAAAGTGGCCTTTATACCGAAAATCGGAAAGGAGGACTACTCGCTCGCCAAGAGTTTCAGGCCTTTAAGTTTGGCTTCCTTGATGCTGAAAAGCATCGAAAGAGTGGTCAAGATCTATGTGCAAAAAACCGTTTTGCGAATGCATCCTCTGCGGTAGACCTTGCGAGGGTGCGCTTCAGAATCTGGTAGTCAGAATTGAAGGCGAATAGGACATTGATTGCGGATGCTGTCTGCGGCCAATATGTGGTGGCGGATGTAAACAGGGATTGCCCGCAGGGCGGCGTTCTGTCTCCACTACTAAGTTGCATGATGTCGGTCGACTCACTGTTCAACGTGCTTAATGGTTCTAAGGTCTGTGCACAAGCATACGCGGATGATGTAGCTATACTGTCTGTTGGATCGTGTCTAGCGATTGTATGCTCTAAAGCGCAGACAGCCCTAGCCGTTAAGGACGACTGGTGCACAAGTAATAAGTAATTTAAAGGCATTGCCATCCAACTCTCGAAAGACGCGAAGTTTTGAGTGTCATTCTGGATAACAAATTTCTATGGACTAAACATGTTACGTCGGGGAGTAGAGGAGATATCGGCAAGTCATGGGGCCTGTCACCGAGAAGGGTCCTTTGGATCTACATGGCTATTTTACGGCTAATTATATCCTATGCGTCGGTTGTCTAGTGGGATAAGCTCTCGCCAAAATACGTGATTGCTGCTTTTACCAGACTCCAAAAAACGGTTTGTCTCAGATGCTCCCTCCCCTTGATATTAATATCATGGGATGCACTCTCAAAGCCATCTGCTGTTTAAAAAGAAGTGGTCTTAGGTACAACACGCACTGGAGCTTTGAAAACCCTGCGCGTCGGCTGTCTTACGACTCTGGTCTTATGGATATGCTGTTCGATGCAATGACACCAGAACTCCTGTTGCGGGAAATCGACTTTCCCTGTGCCCGGGACTGGTTTCGGCCAGAATCTGAGACAGGAAAGGAATGTAGTTGGGTCTTCACGGACGGCTCCAAAATTAATGTAGGATGTGGCGCGCCAACGTTAGATTTCACTTAACGTTAGGGAATCTAGCATCTGTCTTCCACGGAGATTTACGCAATCCTGATGGCAGTGAACTATATTGCGGATAACCGGTGGAGGGAGCTCAGCATTTGCATTTGTAGCAACACCCTTCGCTTAGAGCCTTGCTGAACCCTCTTACGACTTCCAAGCTATTGTAATTCAAGAATGCAAGAGATCACTGAACGTAGTCCGAGGGCTAAATTCAGTGACCCTTGTCTAGATCCCAAGTCATGGGATCATGGGAAATGAAATCGCCGATGAACTTGCCAGACAAGGTTCCAAGCAGAGTTTTTCAGGACCCGAATCTACGTTGATTCTGCCTGCGTCCTCAGTTAAGGCTTCTATTGACAGTTGGGTCTCATATGAGCACAACTGCAGATGGCATAGCTCTCCGGGATGCAGGCAGACCAAACGAATTCTTCCCGACGTCTCTAAAAAATCAGCGGCCTTTTTGCTGTTCCTCAGCAGGAAAAACTGCAGGTTGTTTACTGGCGTCATGATAGGGCACTATACTTTTGCAAAGTACTTAAATGTGCCGCGTATAAGTGACACAAAATCCTGCGATGCTTGCTGTGAAAATGATGACGACACCGCGGAACACTATCTATGTGAATGTCTGGCTTACGCTCGCCTCAGGCTGCAGGTACTCGGCGCTGACGTGGTGGATGCTCGTACTATAGACACCTTATCGTAAGACTAAAACATTTCATTAAAAGGAACTTACAAAGAGTACATTGGACTAGTTCTTTGTCTGAGTGCTCTGTTCCGACAGAAAAAAAAAATTCACTCAGTGAAGATTGACCGGGGAAAGTGGCATTGACCTAAGTTTACATGGGTTGGTGTCAAAAGAGATATGTTGAAGTAAAGAAGGACAATCAATATTACCAACTAAAATGTAATCAATAAAGAGATTATCGGCAACATTTCGGCACATAAAAAGTTGTTGCAAATTTATAAGGTTCAACCGATCAGTGTGGAAAGTTTTAGTTAAAATCCGAAGGAAGTCCACGTAAAGCGAATCGTAAAAACCTGCGTTAGCTTCTACCCGGAAGATGCAGTTCTGTAGTAGTTCTTCAGGAATAGGCCTCTTCATAACAAAGGTTATGTAGAGAGATTTGGTTATAAAATTTGGAAAACACCATAGTCCAGCGCTTAATGAAACCAAGGGCAGAGTTTATCACAGATAACACTTAAGTCACGCAATTTATTCACAAGGGGAAGATACCAAGGCACTTACCGGTATAAGTTATAGCCTGACACTTATCGACGTTAAGTTCAATTCTTCTGACACCAAGTACAAAATCGGTCTAGATCTTCCTCCAGTGGTTTACAATCAGAATCATTAACAGTCAGAATAAATAATAAGGGACCAAGGTGACTATCTTAATGGACATCAGAGGAGACTTTAATTGGGTCAGAAACCATGGGTCTAAATATAACATAATAATGTGGTTCATTTAAATTTAAACCATATTCCTAGGTCGGTATATGGTCGGTAGTTGGAAATATCATCTTTGCGACCTTTTTTATGTAGGTGAATAGTAAAAGACCTTCTCCAGGTTGAGGGAAATAATCCCTGGGTGATATATACCCGAAAAAGAGCAGTAAGAGGTTGGGCTAGATGCGTTTCTCATTTCTTTAAAAATATATCGGGAAGATCATCAGATCCACCAGAAGAACCATTTTGAGATTTATCACTTTATCCAAAGTGGGTAGCTATTTAAGTAGGAAAAGTAAGAGTCGTCGAGCTCTTGGGTATGCATAGCAAACGCTTGGCTACAAAAAATTGCGAAAAGATTTGCAATAATTTGGGGATCATCCGAAGACTTATCAAGAAAATTCAGACATGATAGAGAGTTATCCGATTAGTGTTGAAATGAAAGAATCGTTTGGGGTCGGAAATGAGTTTGTGATCCATTCGGCTTAAATAGTTGTAATAGACAGATTGGCAAATATTGCGAAATTTATTTGGTCAGACTAGTAGTTGAAAAAATCGGCGTCGCACTGCTATTTTATGTAAGAGTACTAGAGCTTATTTCTGTGGTTACAAGGAGAACGCAGGGTAATGAAGATGAGGTGTGCTTTTTGGGTAAAAAAAGGCACAGACTGGGAGAGATATTTGAGAATTCCTGTATACAACGACGTGAGAGTATTGAGGTTCTGAGTTGGTTGTTCAGTTTGGCACAGTTTGCCCTATGAAATCTAAAACTGTAACAATACTCATAGGAAACGGGATTAAGACCACTGTCATACGACAATGTAAGATAAAGGGAAGGGTGGTAACTATCCAACTTAGAGATAAGATGTCTTGTTTCTAAGTGGACGCAAAGACTAAGCCGAGTTGTGTTCCAATGTTATTGGCGACGATTTGATCATCCGCTCTTCACTTAACATTCATACACTCTTTTTTCTATTCACGTGATATATTGTAGAAGTTAAATTTTACCCTATGGCCCCGTGCCCCCTTGACAGTTAAAGTTCAAAGCCTTTTTTAGGCTCTAGATTTCAGTCGTAGATCTCGCCATTAGGATATTCAATTGAATTTATCAACAGTTTTTGCATGTTTTTTGATGCCAAAGAGTTAGTCTAGTGAATATCGTACATACTTCTATCTATCCGAGAGATCTAGCATCTGAATTTCCTCTAAGATTTTCGTGCCACTCACATGAAGACCAACTTGTCGACCGTACTGTGAATTGATGTTTTAGTGTTATGTGGTACAATTGTAGGTGCTAAAAGCATATGTCAACTGCAACTGACTGCTTTATGCTGGATATAGGAGACCGTTTGTGATTTTTTTTTCTTTTCCCACAGTTACCTCAACCCTTTCCCCAGATTTAGGTGTAGAGGCGGTACCCTAACTGACGTGGTTACCATTTTTGTCGTCGTAACCCTCACGTTTTCGCATCGCTAAAATATCCATTCACTTCTACCCCCTTCGCCATTTACTTCAGCTCCACTTACATTCTGTGACTATGTTTAGGAAAGCTTTCTGGTCTAGATGCTTTTGCTGATGTTGCTGTTGAGCTACTAGTGCTTCAGTTACTGCCTGCTGGTGCTTCTGCTACTGCCTCAGCTTCTTCGTTTTCTTCTGCTACAGCTGCTACTTCTGGTAGAGTGAGACACAAATTGTTAAGTCAACCTTATGGTGCTTAAGTGTAACCCACGTTTCGCTCCAGTTTCCCTGAACTTACTCACTCACAACTTCGTCCATGATTTGTACAATGACCATTGTTTTGGATTTTGTGTTCTGTGCTCTCCCCCCTGCTTCTCCGCATTATACCATCCTCATCTTTTTCCAATCCTCGTCGCCGTCGCTATACCTTAACAAAACTGAAGTGGTTCAGCAGACGTGTCGAGGAACGTCAAGTGGGGAGAGAGACCAAGTCGTTGTTTTCCATGAGAGCGAAAGAAAATAGTCAATCCAAACCTGGAGCCATTAAAATGCATTATTTTAAGTACCGTACCGTTCTGTCCGCATTGCTGAGGTCGTTGTTTTCTTCACTTGAGATATTCACTTCGTCCTTCAGGGACTTTGGTTTTAACTATTTGGATGTGGGTATGTGTGGGTATATGTTGGACGTTTCTGTGTCCTTTTTACAGTGCCTTCGGCACATTTCCTTACAATTCTAGCGATCGTTATCGTTTGTTGATTTTTTAAGCGCTACGGATACACCAGTTGGATGCCAGACGAATTAAGGAGCGAAAATGTAAATTCTGTTGACATCATTGTATCTGCAGTGAATTTGTTAAATTTAATGACAATGCAGTCGAATTTTAATGACCGATTCATTGAATATACATACATACATATATTTTTGTCCCTTAAGTTCTGGTCATAGATTTGGCCAGCTAGTATGCCCTGTCAAGAGCTGAATCACTGAATACCCTTTGTCTTATTGGAAATGCTTATGTTGACACGAATTAAAATGTTTGAAGTTTATTTTTATTGGGCAATGCCTCACAGATTCACATCCTTCGGAACATCTTAATTTCTGATGTGCTGAGAGTTCGACATGTCCTATTGATGATGCGTAGTTCTTACTTGTTTGGATTCATACATCGTTCTTTAAGTATTAGCCGCTTGGTATTTTATTCCTGCCTGGAACACGTTGCCGGTGATTCGGAAGGCGGAAGGAGAGGCTTAGATGAAGTTTATCTGAGAAAACAAAAAAACCTCGCTATCAGTCTTGGATCCATTCGTATAGAAATAAATTTACTTGTCATCTATGAAAGTATCTTCCTCCCAGAAGGATCTAAAGGGGATGCTTACATAAAAGTCTTTGTCCAACCAATGTTGCGGCATAGTGTAGTCGATATTATCTGGAATTGCCTCCTGAAAATATCGAGGGGTAGCACGTAAGACTCCGCTTATGCACAGACATACCGTACTTTGGACTTTGTTTAGTTTGCTGCAGTTGACTCTGCATTGTCTAAGACCGTCCACCAGACAACCACCCCGTAAGGTATACCGCCTTCAGGCTCGAAGCTTTTGCTTTCTTCGCTTGACAGATGTGAATTCTTTCTGGCTGTTTACCTATTGTTCTAACTACAGCTCGTATCTGTTTATCTTTTAATCCCTAATTTGCTATTTCACAACATTAGAGATCTTTGTGTACAGGGCAAACAACCTTTAGCCGTGCTATGAATTTTAATATTTTACCATTGTTGTAGTGTGTGCCGATTTAGTGTCGCTTACTTCCTGCTTCTTCAACCACCCATTGACCCCGAGGGAATAGTTCTAAACAACAACCTCATTGTTTAAGAAGGCACAGAAAACTAAAATCTCGTCCTCTACAGGACCTTTTACAAGGCTTGTCAGTAAATGAAAAGCCGTCTCCGGTGACCTGTCCATAGTAAGTACGAAGAAGTGTTTAACTAACTTTTCGATAGTTTTCACGTCTTAGCCTAGTCTTTATGAAGGGCGAATAGACGAGACGAACTTCAAAGTCCTTCCTGGCTTTTGCAATAAAATTGGATGTTTCACCAGGGAGATTGTTCTGTGTTTTTTCATTTGAAGACAAATTCAACGGGCCGCGACAGGCCCGCTTTGGTGTCTGGTCTCTATGTGATGGCATATCCGTCATACCTCTGTTTACCCTAACCTAACTTAATCTAGGCAATGAAGTCGTACGCCAATGACATATGCTGTTTCAGTAACACAGTGTGTTCCCTGTTAATGTTTTGTTTACCTTGGACAGCCTGTATGTCTCAGCCTCCATTGTTCCTATTGGTAGGGGATCCTTTTTGATATGACAATAACCAACCGGCAAGTCTGCGTTTTTGTTGTTTCTTTTTTCTTGAAGAACCATGCTATAGGTATTGCATTCTTCGTTTAAATCAAGTAATGTCGCGCTTTTTTTTAGAGTCAGTTAATATGGTATTCTGATTAAATAGCTACCCAAGGAGGTTCTTGGTATCGCACACTTCTAAAAGGATTCATATGCTATATCTTTGCTATTGTAACCGCTATGCCCTGGCATTCAAATGAGGTATACTAAGCTTGAGTAGGATAGTTTTGGAACCAGATAGATCCAGGCGCAAACTGGTTTTGATCTTTTTTTAACATGCGTTGGTAGCGCGGATTTGCTGTCAGAGTGCTCTGTAGTAGTCTTTTCGCTTTTAGATCTCTTTAAACTCACTGTGATACAGTGGGAATACCGAGCCCATACGTGGTTTGCGTATCACCATAATGGAAATCACTATACCTGCTGTACGTTATTCTTCAGCTATGTTTTCAAATCCTTGTTCGATTATATAGTTTTAATTACCCCATGTCTAGGACATGTAGACCCTGTGAACCAGTAACACTCCGATTCCAATGGGTTTTGACTGCATGACAGCAAGTATTGGCCTAGGAGGCACGCACGTGTAAAAAAAAGAATTGAACAATTTGGAATGCGTTACTAAGGACTAAGCCAGCAATTAAAATTATCTGGCTAAGATTTACCCGGAACCATCTTTGTGATACTCTCCGATTGCAGTAAACTTGTTAAGTTCATATCATACTCCTGCGATATTTTTTCCTATTAACGTCAGTGTCTCACTTCCCAGTGCGATGGTGATTAAGCAATTTATGAAACTATGAGTAAATATTCCCGATTCTTTTGAGTTTCCCGGGATTCCTCTTAGGTTTCGCTGTAGCTTAATGCACTCGATCAATAGGAACCTCTGCAGGCTTTAAAGATTATCTTGCATCACCTGGGTGATAGTTAAGGTCTATAACACAAAGAAGACAACGAAGTCGATTGAATGTTGTTGTATGGAGAATGTCATTTAACCTAGATATTCCTTCAGACCTTTCCATAGAATTTAACAATTAGGGCAAAGCTTCCATATTTTATCAATCAATTCTCAGAAACTCTTATGGGCACTAACATTTTTTTCTAATCCATTATACAAGGTGCGTTCCAAAGGAAACCGGACTGTCTAATAATTAGAACAACAAAAAGTTGTTTTTGGTAAAACGATTTATTTTATCAATACAGTGATTCGCACGGTTTAAAAGCATGTCAAATGATCATCGGCCGGGATATCGGTACAAACCTTTTGGATGGATTCGACATCCGCAAAATGCTTTCTTTTCATTGGGAAATGCATTTTTCCGAAAGGTAAAAGTCGGAAGGTGCCAAAATGCGATTTCTAACCAAGAAATCGGTTCAAAGTGCCGATCGACAACAAAGTTAGGAACTTCCTTCTGCGCGCGATATTCTGGCCGAACACGACGAATACGATGCACCAAATGCTTCAAAAACACCCAGATAGAATTGTGCATTACCTGTTTGGCCAGTGAAATGAACTCTTTGTGGACATTGCCCTTGGAATCGTAAAAGAAAATCAATATTGTCTTCACTTTTGACTTCTCCAAGTGATATTATTTTGGTTTTGTCTCTTCTTGAGCCCTCCAATCGTCACTTTGGCGCTTGATCTCTAGATCATATTTTTATTCTTCTTGGCCATCTTGATGATGTCCTTCGAATGTTGAATTCTGAGCAATTTTTGCTCGATGCTTATTTTTGTACCGACAACAAAAACATACTGTCCCTTTAGACGCAATAACTCCGCTTCTATTCGTCCAAATGTCATGCAATTTTGACAGTGCATCGGTGTAGGCTCCACCTTTCCGACACATGTAATTCCCAATATATGGCCTCGATAGAAGTAACTAGTAGGCATTTACTCAGAACAGATCACAAAAAACGTTCGTATAGAGATGATAAAGTGATAAAGTGAAGATGTCCTAAAGAACATCAGGAAAGTCGCTGTATTGTAAGAGAAGTCGGGAAATATTTATTTAATCTGCCGACATCCTGGAGAGTCATGCTATCCGTAATTATGCTCACATAAAACCCAACTGTCAATAGAACCCTAACGAAGGACGCAAGCATGATCAGATTCTTGGAAACTGTCCTCTGTGATTCACTATTAAACTTAGTTCGCGTGATCCTTTGGTAACCTTGGACACAAAAAGCAGTCAGTTGGTTCGGCTTTCCTAATATGTTCAGAGAGTATTTGCGTTCTGAATCTAGCTAGGAAATGGTGATAAGGCTTGTCAAAACACCCTCCAGCCATTCTTCAAAACGTTGTTCATTGCCATAATGATTGTACATATATACCCTAGAAGTAGCTACTCGTATCTCCGTTTTGAAGACAGGCGCAAAATTTTCCTAGCAAGGAATGAAATCTAACACTTTTGTTCTCTAAAAAGACATCAGCAATGTATCTTAGATCAGATTTGGAGTTATCCGTTAAGACCGGGATACATTCTTTTCCTGTCTAAAATTGCGGCCCATTTCGTACTTTCGAAGCTACAGGAGTTCTGATATCATTGCTTGACATGACTATAAGATAGAGATAAAAGAACGTCGGCGCGGAAGGTCACCGAAACTGCAATTCGTGTTGTACCTTCCTTTTGAACGGAAAATATCTTTGAGATTGAAGATGGTTGAAAATGGTTGAGAGCCTGCTGGGGAAAGCCCCAATGCAGCTGAACAGATCGTTCTTTGGAGTCTTGTAAAAGAAGCAGTGATATATTTTCGTGAAGTCTTGTTACACCAGACTTAAATCTTGTTAATTTTGATTAAATGCGGACTAAGTCACTATCAGCATTTTAATTTATAGAACACAATGGCTTCGATGTTCACAAGATTCTACTGAATCAACAGAGATGTTACCTTTGAATATACTATTTTACAAATTGAGTCAAAGATGCTGCTATAATATTTCCGTAAATATTCGTAGAAAGATATACTTAACCACGTCTTGGTTATGTATCCAACCTTGGGTAAGGTATCCTTAACGAATGAACAAAGTATCGTTTACCTGCAGAAATGAATATGCCGTCCTTAAGCACTTACTTTTCCTCCCAAATAAAACAAAAGCGGCCGGAACTCAGTGTCCTTAGGCCCAACTATACTTTCACGTGGAAACAAAAACACGCACATCCACACCAAAGGCAACAATTCATCTTTTATTTTAATTTTCTCTTATGCCAGCATACTTTCATCTAACAGAAAGAAAAAAGCACTAACTTCATTTAAAGAAAATTAAAAAACACAACAACGATGTAACAACATACCACAAAAGCAAAGGACTAAAACTTAAGGCTTCACAAAATGAATTGCGCATTACTCGTACCCCTCCAGCAAAAGATGATGAAAATCACAAAGTGGAAAATCATCACTTTAGATAGCGTGACGAGATGCAACAAAAAAAATAGGAAAAAAGTATCCAAAGGCAAGGCGCACATACATATTCATGTGTAGACACCTTCCCATGAATATTTAGCTCACGGGACTTTAAGTTATTCGTGTGATCCTTTTGAGAAAGGCTTGCCCAAAGCCCTTCTAGATGTATGTTGTATTCACGGACAACATACGATTTCTATGATTCTGCATCATGTCTCGAGTAATAAAATTGAATATGCAGCAAAATATGCAAAAGCAGTTGAAATAAATGCAAAAAAAGAAAGGACCAAGCAGAAGGATATACGAGTACGGGGAATAGAGAAAGAAAAAAAAATTGTTTAAGAGATTTTCTTTAGCAAAAACCACATCTTCAAAAAGATGCCAACAAAAGGAGTTAAACGTTTACACATACGACTGCTTGTAGTCATGGTAGAGACTTTTTGTGTTGTGCTTTATCAGCTCTGCGTATCCTTTGATGGTGATATGTAGAGGAATATCCTTCTTTACGAGAATTTTTTGAAGATTAAGTTTATGGATGTACGAAAAGAAAGACAGAAATGCATAAATCAAGATGAGTTGCTTTGAATTTGAGATCCCTGAGCCAAAGTCGCTTCCAATCCAAGATAAGAAAAAAGGACTGAAATGGGCCAGTCATCTAAATCATATACCTGGGGACATACGAGATATTTTAGGAGCTTACAATACTCGTCTGTTGTCGTGTCTCTTGTCACAGTGTTGACAGCTTAGAACCATGAAGAGGACTTATAATCCTTTTGAGAGAATTTTTTTCCCCTGCTTTCATTTTTCAGCTTCACTTGGAACCACCCAACAAACTTTGAATTGTGCATTTGGCATACACCTTCCTATGTGAAATTAGGAACAGTACTTTCGATTAGAATATAATGCCGTTGCGTGAAATATTTAAGTAGGTATAACGGCTTAAAACATGTCTTCAAATACGATTATATCCCGACGAAAGCCTTTTGTGTGTCGATAGAATATAGTCGTATGGGAATTTAAAATTCTTCTCGACCCGAAAGTAGCTTATTCGAGATTCTACATCCGCGCATAGCCCACATATAGCGTAAAGTGATTAATGCCTTCCTTTATTTTTCTGAAAAGACAGCTTCACTGACTTAGCTACCCTTCAGCGGACGATATTAAGAAAACTACTGAGTCTACTTTTAAAAATGTACCTTACCTGTCATTCAACGTAATTATTTTCATTTTCTTTATTCATTATATTTGGAAGTTAGGCTCGACAGTGTCCTTGAGAAATACACTGTCTGATGTAATTAAGAAGTCAACCACATAGACTCTTTCTTAAGTGTTGCTTGGTGCTTCAACCTACTGTCGATCACACAATACGTTCGGGAGTCCAAACTGACTGAGGTTTCAAATGCAGGTCATTTAGCCTTCTATCATTCATAACTTCACAACTTTCTTAGGAACCCAGATGTTGGCTGAACCCTGCTAGAAAACGACTAATCAAATCTTCTCATAGGAACTCATTTTTCAGAATAAGAGCGTAGATAAAGTAACCTGCTGCACATGATCGCAGGACTCTATTAGAAGTACTATTAGTCCCTTAAAATTTCTAATGACCAGTTAGTGGCTTTCTTCCTCCTAAATCTCCAGACCTTGACTCAAATATGTACATACTCGTATATCAGAGTCGGAGTCGGAATTTTCTTCAGCAGGACAGATACTAATCTATCCATTCTGTTTCAATACCACTTCAGTATTTTCCAAGGATAAAATATAGCCTTTCAGGGAAGATGTAGCACAGCTGTGATTGTACCCAATAGACCAATGTGACTATTGTGGGTCACATTGATATCCTAGAAACTATACAGTCCATAGTATACACTGCGCGAGATTCTTATAAAAACACCATAACTTTTTATCTTATTTTTTTTTAGTACTTGATAATTTTTTTTTTTTGTTTTTTTAGAAAATCGTACACAATCATTGATACTCAAGGCTGGTTGAAAAATAAAAAAAAATTCAGTTTAATTATAATTAGATAAAATCTACTAAAAATCTATGAAAATAGCAGTGAAATTCTTATAAAAACACTTGTACTTAATGGATTTTAAGAGCGTTTATTTTTCTTAAATGATTCTTTTAATAATAGATGGAACCTCCATTTTTAGTTATTGTTTCGAATACTCTGTTTGGCATGGTTTCAATTCAGTTTTGGAGGGTGGTATTTGAAATAGAGTCCCATGCGAGCTTTATAGCTTCCTTAAGTTCTTCAACGGCATTATATTGCCGGCCGTTTTCATATATCAGACGAGATAATGTTCTCCACAAATTCTCGATCGGGTTGAGGCCGGGACTTCTTGCTGCCCAGTCCAAAACATCAATATTTTTAAGAGAAAACCACTCTTTGACGACCAATGCGGTGTGAACGGCAGCATTATCTTGTTGAAATATGAAGTCAACTCCAGCTAATTCCTCACTTGTTTCTACCATTACATCCTCCAGTAGCTCGATATATTTCTGGGAATTCATTTTCGTTGGTACAAATGCAATTTTCGTCTTACCAGTTGCCCAGAAATCAGCCATAATCATAACACTACCACCTTCAAAATTACGGCTGAATTTTACAACCTCCTTCATTCTTTGATCGTGCCAATACATGGAAAAATAGTCGGGTTCATCAAGGTTAAATTTTTTGTCGTCACTAAAAACATTCCATTCCATTCTTCCGTCCATTACATATACTTTTTCGCAAAATCTAACCCAGCAAATTTGTGTCTGGCAGACAACTGAGTTTTTTTCAACGGTTTCTTATAGCAAATGTTCTTATCTGGTTTAAAAATTTGCTGGACCTGACGTTTTCCAATCGGAAGTTTAAATTTTTTTAATACTTGTGAAGCTGAAGACCTGGGTCCTTTCTTATTTCTCTAAAAATAAGCGATTTTTGGCGGGGGCTTATTTTCATCTTATAGTCATACCGGCGAATGGACCCATATTTTTCACCCAAACTTAAAAAGTTACGAATAACGGTATGAGAGCGGTTGACTTTTTTCGCAATTTTTCTGAATGAAAGCCCAGAATCATTATATGCGGTTATTTTTCCTTTCTCTTCATCCGATAAAACCTTGCGTCGGGGCATTGTTGACTAACAAATCTGAAATGCTGTTTCCGAAAAAAAAATCTTTTCAAAAACTGCTACATTTCTATCTTACTTTTTTCGCAACTACTGTTAATAATATAAAATTGGAATTGTTGCTCCAATTGACAAATGTTTCACACATAACTTTACTGGGTTTCTAAGAACTTCGCACTCAATCCACAGTATTCAAGGAACTGCGACGAAATATCCAGTTTCAATTACCTCAGCTTGAGGCTTAGCAAAAGCTTTGCACAGGCTTTGCTTCATACAGACGACCATTACTCATTAGGAACAGAAAAAAAAATATTTTGAACTTAAGATAACAGAATTATTGAGCACCACATTGAATGCATGTGATGTTTTTATAAGAATTTCGCTCAGTGTAGGATCTGGTTCTGCTTCTACGAAGCAACTAATAGCCTCGGATAAGGACACATTCACTGTTGATGACCCTGCAAAACGAACAAAGGGCAGGGACTTTCGGATATGCACGTTGAATGTTCGGACCTTGAGAAGGCCGCGTGCAGCCGAATAGTTAGCGGAGGCCCTAGACTGCTATAAAGCAGTGGGATGGGCCGAGCAAAAGAACGATGAAAAACTGTGATGTTTATATCGATGATTGCTATAGGGAACGTAAACAGCGTCCATTTGGATGCGGCATGAAGCCTTGAGTTTCGACACGTGAGTGAGCGGCCTTATAACAATCCGTATCAATGGTAAATTCGCTAACATCAGCCCCAACAGAGGAAAAGGACGATGCTACCAAAAAAAGTTTCTACGAACTCCTCGACAAAACTTACGAGTAATGTCCGAGGTATGACGTTAAAACGGTCCTAGGCAACTTTAATTCCAAAATTGGGTAGAAGGACATCTTTGGTAGCACAATCGGAAGACATAGCGACACCATGTCTGGAAACTGACTTAGCCTAATCGATTTCGCTGCAGGACGTAACGAGCGGCCGATATAGACTCGGACCACTATCTAGTTGCAGCCAAGGTACGTCTACGAGCATGAATATCTCAGGCGCCATATTAATGGGGAAATACTATGAGGAGATTTAACTTTGAACGGTTGCAATCGTAACAAACCGCCAGAACTTTTCCCGTTCGCGTATCCCTCATCCGTTGCAGCCAGCATCAAGTGCTGAAGGCCAGGGCCTTAGATGCCGAGCAGCCATCAGAAATGTTGCAACTGACGTGCTGGGTTTCACCCGCTCATCACCACGAAACCCCTGGTTTGATGAAGAGTGCCGGCAAGCGCATGCATACAAACCAGCGCCGCACAAAAGGACGAGAGCGGTACGTGGGCTCAACGAGCAAAGGAGGCGAGAAGAACATCGGCTTTTGCGGAGAAAAAAGAAGGATCATGAGAAGCGCGCGATTGACTAAATAGAGATGTGCTACCCCAGGAAGTTTTACCAAAACGTAAAAAGAACGTATCAGGCTAATAAGACCTGAACGGAAACCTGTAGAGATGAACAAGTAAACCTTGTAGTAGAGTCACAGTAGGTGCTGAGGATATAGAAAAACAAGTTCTGCAGACTGTTAAACGGCGAGGACGACACAAATTCTGCTGTCAGGTAGAGCGAACCATTTAATATTGACGATGCAAGTCAGAATACCGTCCACCCGACCAAAATGAAGTGAAAATAGCAATACCTAAGCTGAAGTCGAACAGGGCAGCCGGGCCGACCGGACTACCCGCCGAGCTGTTTAAGGCAGCAGGAGATGGCTGTGGAGAGCATATACCAACTTATTTATAAGATTTGGTCGGATGAATGTATGGCTGATGAATGGTACCTCAGCATCGTTTGTCCGGTTCACAAGAAAGAAGACCCTCTAAACTGCTCCAACTATAGAGGTACTCGTACCATCTAAACTTCGCATATACTATAAGATCCTGTCTGCCGTATTGTACGGGCGCCTGAACCTATTTGTCAACGATATGATTGGACCCTCTCAGTGCGATTTTAGGCCCGATTGACCGGATATTCACGCTACGGCAGATCCTGACATAGAAATTCAGATCGATACTCACCACCTTTTTATCGATTTTAAGGCCACATATGAAAGCATCTATATAGATGAGCTATACAGAGCCATGTCGAGTTATGGCATCCCTGTCAAACTCGCTGAGAAAGCTCGCTGCTGTATCAAGATCGGTAACGACCTAACCGATACCTTTGATGTTAAAAAAGGCTGTTATGTGACTTCTTCGACGTCATACTTGAAAGAATTGGACAAAACTCACATGCCAACACACGAGGTACGATCTTTCAACAGTCTGTGCAACTACTAGCGTACATCGATGACATCGATATAATTGGTAGAACACATCGAGTTGCCACTGGCGCGTTTCGAGTATATGAATAGAAGCGGCAAAAATGAGTCTAGCTGTGAACGAGGGCAAAACAAAGTATATGCTGTCAACAAGAAGAGACACCTAATATCGACGAATCGGCCAGAATGTCACATTTAACAGCTATAACATTGAGGTAGTAAGGGACTTTGTCTACCTCGGCTCTGCTATCACATCTGAAACTGACATCTCTTCAAAAATCGAACGAAGAATAACGCTGGGCAATCGCTGTTTCTTTGGGCTGAGAAGGCAACTATATAGTGAGGCCTTCTCCCGAACTACCAAGGACACTCTATATAAGACCCTAGTAATCCCAGTCCTGCTCTATGGTTCCGAAACAGGGACTTTTTTTAAAACCGATGAAGATATCTTTGGTCGTTTTGAGAGAAAAATTCTACGTAAGACATTTCGTCCCGTCTGCGTTAACGGGTTCTGGAGGAGACGGTTCAACGATGAACTCTACGAGCTCTACAGTTTGAGATGGTTGGGACATGTAGAGCGAATGAACACCAACGCTCCAGCCCGCTGTAGTGTACCTTTAGTTGGTGTTTCGATAGTTGGTAGTGCTACTCAATTGCATGTGAAAGACTAATCCAGCTTCTTGAATCCGTACCGTACTTCCGGATTAGACCATGTCGATTCGAGCATGACCGGTAGCAACGACAACCTTGTCCGTATTTGCGGGGATGTGAATACCAGAGATTAGCGAAACCCATGTTGGCTGCTTCACTTCAGAAAGGTGTGTATTCTTCTGTCATTAGTGGTGGAATCAGCTTCACAGTATCAAAATGTTAGGCACTTTCTTCTCTGGATCGTACTTCGCAGAACCACGATGTAAATTATCATGGAATCATGCGAGTCGGCAGGATCACCATGTAATGTTTAAGGTGCGGTATATGAAAATCTAGGTCTAACTACATGGCAGGGCATTTATGCCATATAGGTCTGCCAAAGAAAGTAGTAGACCTATATGGCATTACCGCACCTTAAACATTACACCGCAGAATCTTTGATTCTAATCCGGAGGGACAACGCAGTAGAGGAAGGCCTCGCCTTAGATGGTGCCCGAAAGTGGAGGTAGACCTCAACCAACTTGAGGTGCGCAACTGGAAGCAGTTAGCCAAAGACTGCGCTAATTGAAGAGGCTTATTGATTGAGAGCCAGGTTCACCCCGGACTGTAGCGTCGCCTAATTAAGCAAGTAAGTTTTGCTTTTTGACTCACGAATACACCCACCATTGAAGGTGGGTGGGATGAGATCCCTCTGTGGATTTTTATTTTCCTTCACAGGAATGACATTTCTTGTTGCCGATACACTAAGTGCCTTTCGTGAATGCCAACAGACCACCAAGATTGAACCTATATAATATATTTTTCGGAACAGTAACACTTAGATACGAATAAACTGGTCTATTGTGCTCCGTGTTTTCCAACTATCAAAAGCAAGCGGAAATGGTACCGAGGTCCCATGGGGTCTCCATCTAGGTACTTACCGCGCCCAATGCTGTTTGATTGATGGAGCCGATGTTTTTGTCGTGGCGAGATTGACAAAAAGACTGAATATAGTAGAACTTCGCATTTCCTCTATCCTCCCCAAAATATACCGCCAAACCCATCTCCACATACGGCTCGCTGTGTCCAGCAGATAAGGATATGTCATCCGTAATCAAGTAGTTATACAGACTCTTAAAAGATTGTGCCTCTTGCAAGTTCCGAACAATAGTCTCAGGTACAATGTTGAAGAAATCGCATGGCAGTAGCTAACTTTTACATCAGCAGAGCTGGGCAAATGGGTCCATATAATAAACGCTGTCAAAGACAGCCTAAAAATCTTGTCGATGATAAACTTTCCAGGCCTGAAATCACACTGATAAGGGCTGATTGGCCCTTGACAAAAGGTCTTAGGTGATTACATAACACGGCAGAAAGCTGACAAAGACTAGAAGGTTTCTTTTTTTCTGGATCCTGCATACAATGCTGAGGCTACATTCGTCTGGCATGCCCTCGTTTGACCATATTTTAGAGATTATTTGGTGCATACTATACAGAATTGGATAATTCGATAGTTAAGGCGTCAGTACTGGAAGACTTATTGGCCTTCTGTTTTGACATGGCAATCCTTACTTTGTTGGGGTCGGAAGATAGAAGTATTCCCCATTATCGTATAGGTTGAATGGTTAACAGTGAAATGTTGCTCGTAATCGCCATTTAATACTCTTTTATATCCTCAACACTAACTGTGTTCTTATAGGCTTCTTTCTATTCGTACTTTTTTGACCTGCTGTTTGTTCTCTTTACCTTTCTTGAAGACCTTTCCTGCTAAAACTTCTCTCACTTTTACATGTTTTCTCGTTTCCCATAGTCTTTTAAATTCTTTCCGAGAAGCCGGCAACTGTTTTTCAGCAAGAGTCAGCTAACATTCGTCGTCAAACCACGGGTTTCGCAATAGGCGAAACTCAGCACATAAGAAACAGTATTTCCGATGGCTTATTTACGGCGTTGCCACAGGGTCTCGGAACAAGTTACTCAGTTAAGGAACACTTGTTCAACAGAGGCCCTGATGGTTTCCTGACATCTTCAATTTCCTCATAGTATCTCCTGTTCCTGGCGGCATAATAAATATCCGCATTCATACGTTGGCTACAACAATGGAGTGTGCCGAGTCAAAAAGATATTCAAAGTACTTGACGGTCATTTTGCTTTGATTGTAGTGCTACAGTTGTGTGACCATATGACTGCCAGGCCTCCCTTATCAATGTTGTGAGGGTGTAACTGCGTGCTTGCTAACATGGTACTTATTTACTGGAGGTTGCATCATGCCGGCTTTAATTACCGGCTCTGCTTTTCGAAGAACTCAAAAACTAGTCATTTGTGCTATCGTCAAAGTACAAGTTTAATTTTGAATCAGATGTTATTTTGACACTAACAGCTCTTTCCCGCTCGAAACCTTGACTGTTAGTCGGTATCATACCTCCGCAGAATATTGCAATCTTATTTCAAAAGTGAGTAATATGTTGCCCAAACAGTGCGCTTATTGAAAATAAGTTTTTGGCCGAATTTAAGCACCCACCGCGCCTTCTGTACGAAAGTTTGTGCAAAAAGTTCATGAGACTTTTTTGCTTTGGTCCCCGTCATCGTACGGTATGTACCGACAAAAATGTGGCTGCTATGGCCGAGAGTGTTAGAGTGTGTTCGACTTAATCCAGGAACACCAACTCCCCATAGATATCAACAACTCAATATTTGCACAAAAATCTTGAATTATTCCCTTACAAAGTCCAATTTACTCGGCAATTGTCCCTTCGAATTTGGCCGAAAAATCATTTTTTTCTGACGTGGCGCGTTTTCATCTCGGCGGTTACGTTAATAAACAAATTTGCCACATCTGGAGATAAGAAAACCCATACGTGATTGTCAAGTTTGGTGCCTTTTTTGGAGTGGTGGTATCAGGCCCATTTCGATCAACCGTGAGCGCTACAGAGCCATGCTTACCGAGTTTTTTGTGGGCTGAAATTGAAAACATGGATTTGGACGATTTTTTGTTTCACGACATATAGCCCGTCAAACAATCCATTTCTTTCGCGCTAAGTTCGGTAATTTTATCATCAGCCGTTTTGGCTATGTCAAATGGCCGCCTCGGAACTGCCATTTGACCCGCTTCGACTTTTTTGGTGGGATGCCCTTAAAGATCGATGTTATGGGGTGAATCCAGAAACGCTTTAGGCGCTTAAAGCCAATATCGTCCGAGCCATTCGTGAAATAGAGCCAGAATCCAAGAAGGTCTTGGAAAATTGAGTTGACGGGATGTGCTACTGCGAAGCCAGCCAAGGCAGCCACATGAATGAAATTGTATTCCGTAATTAATGGCATTTTTCGCTCTTTCTAGTAAAGCCATAGCATACCGAAAATATTTGATTTTTGTTCATTTTACTTTGTTTTTAAAAGGAAGCTTGTATTTGGACCACCCAGATGAGGCTGAAGTTGGAAAATTTAGCCTTGATGGGGATTGCTCGTTCATATGTCTCTAATGACCAACCCGCATCCGATTAGCCGCTGCTTGTGTTCCGAGTAACAGTCACCGTAGTATAGATATGTCGCAGTTTAAACCCAACGCACTTCTTGAATGGATGGCGGTTAGATCTCCTTTATTGCAGTTTCCGGGAGTTGTTCGACCATTGTCTATTACAGGATCTAACATTCCACATGCTGCACCAAAAATCGTTTGATTTTTCATGCAGCATAAGTTGTCAATGGTGATATCAATCGTTTGCGAGGATTTCGGTTGTTTTGTAACCGTTGACCCGACGAGCAAACCCCAAACTGAAGGACTAGATTTTTCATGGCATGCCGGTACCAATACCCCCATACGCGGTAGTGGTTAGTGCTATTGATCCAAGTTGTGTTCTTCTGCTACCATCTATAGATACTTCAAAAACCCTGACAGTACGCTCTAGAACCTCTTTCAAGTCTTGGAATATGTCAAAGATGATTACCAGGTCAAGAGGCAGCCAACACTGTTGATTCAATCTGGGGTGTTCTATACCGTAGTTCCCTTATCCAACGTTGAGTCCTATCTCATCAAGCTCATAATGGCCTGCTCTTGGAATTCTCAAATTAAAGAGCTCGTTCGAATAACTTGTGTTGGCCTTCAGTTTCTGGTTATCTACGACTATTTTGTCACAAAGTGAGTCATTCCAACGACTTATGAATAAATAGCAACTTATCTAAATTCCATATGAAAGATACACAAAAATAGTTACGTTACCACATACGAGTACGAATACATAGAGCATTCGTATTCCAGAAAAATAAACTAAAAAAAAAAAATTCAAAACAAACGAGTAGCTGTGTGTGGATAATTTCAATTAGCCGCAGAGAACAGAATTGAGCAAAGGGAAGCACATGATGCGATAACGAATAACGAATATCGTAACAAGTGAACAGAAAACGAAAGCAAATATTCGCCTTTGTACAGTCAGTATACCTAGATACAAATATGGGTACCTATTCTTATTTATTTTCGAATTTATTGATTTATTTTTTTTTATTTCTGCTCTGTCACTGTATTTGTATATGCTGAGGTGGCAACAAGACGACGATAACAACCACACGCCCCCCTAAATATGATTAGGCGATGTAACAAATGTGTTTATCTGTTCAAATTACAAATGCGATACAATTCGTTAATTTTTTTTTTTAGCTTTTTTTCATCGTTCATTAGCGAAGATACGACGAGTACTCGTTGCATATTACTCCATACATGATTATGAGAAAAATCATTATTATTCAGTTTTTTTCCGACTTGCCATGGCTACGAGTACGTCGGTAATTTGCATCTTCATTAAGCAAGACGTATCTTCTCTGATATCTGATCTTGTGCTTTGGAGTTGAAACTTCAACAAATTAATCCGTTGGACAATTTTTACCAACTGTACTGTATGGTATGCTATCTGCGGTAGATTTAAGGGGCGTATGCCTTATTTTCTGATTCATTGCTACTTTTTTTTCAATTTGGATTCAGTTCACGTTTTGGCATTTTAATTTTTGTATAATCGGTTTTTTTGTATTTAGGTGGAATGTACATATATAGACTTGGGGTAAGCTGATGCCGTGGTAAATGCTTTTGAATGATTATTCGAATTTTTTTCGATATTAAAACAATTTATTCGTTCTATACAAAAAAAAGAAATATAATACGATATATGCGGCTTACGGAATACCCACAAAATGGCTCGGACTATTAGGACCTTCTGAAGAAATTTATATTATCGCTGTACAAGCTGGTAGAGCGGAATGTAGAGGGAAAAGAGATCTGTCTAAACTTGAATAAGATGCAGCCGGTGTAGGAATTAAAGCCAGGAGACCATGTGGGAGTTCAGGGACTGATCTCTTGAGCAACTTGAAGTATATTCATATTTTTGTCGAAAAATCGTATTTAGTAACGAGACTCACTTTCCGGTTAACTGGCTTTTAAGGAACCGAAATTGCCATTTCTGGAGCTAGGCGAATCTAGAAGAGACTTATGGGACTTAATTATACTCGTACCACTGTTTTGTGTGGACTGCGCCTTGATGGCATCCAATCATTGCCCAATATGGCCGGATAGTCATAAGTGATTATTTCCTCGAATGTATGGACGACATGTGACAGTATTTCCTCCATTTGAGAGAACACCCTTTATCATCATTTATTTCTTCCGTGGAAGTGAGAGCCTATGTAAGGTGTATGTTGCTGAGTTGAATACTGTTGCATGTTGTTACGAAGCATCTGCTCACATACCGAATGCTCAAGATCTCTCGCTTAGATCTGCAAATCTACGCCTAAATAGACGCTACTTAATCACAGTTCCAATTGTGGCATATCATAGTTTATCATCATCTTTTTATGCCAGCTATCCTGTAACAGTCATTATAAGGTCCATGCTTGCTGTCTGCCCTGGACAGACATCTGTCGTATAATGTTTGTTATTCGATAGTCTACCACTCCTTTCTCTACATTACATGGGAGATTACAATGCATCATATAATATTGGCATTCTATTGTGCCCAGGACGTGCTAAGAAACGCTAAGAACTTAAAGGCGATTTATTCTATGGGACGTGCGGATGTTAAGCCTCGTCCGATTTGTATGCTTTCTTAGGAAGAAACAGAATGTCTAAGTTATTCGCACAAAGATGCAGGTCCTTGCTTTACTTCCAATCGTTGCTTAGTTCTTAGATGAACTTGATTTAGAAAAGCGTATGACCAGTCCAGCTTCAACTTAAAATAACTTTTACAAGATTTCCAATATAAGTTATAACTTCTGACAAATTTCATGTAAATTTACTGGCCCTTTGTTAAGTAAAAGACTAGAATTTTGCTCGGTTGAATTGATTAAAATGTCCAAGATTTACTTGGGTAGTTGTTCATGATGCATAGTTAGTAAACCTAATTACCAACTTAGTCACGGGTGGACCAGAGCCTCAGATAAAATGCCTTTTCAGCTGTCGTGGCTATCTCCAGGTGTGCACATGAAATTGGTTGCAGTACACTTCAACTTGTGTGCGCTACCAAAGGTCGTCCTCTACTCCGTTGTCCCTCTGGATTTGAATCGAAAACTTTCCGAAGCGGATCGCTGGTGTCCATGGGCTCAATGTGCATTGTTATACGAGGGCTATTTGATGAGTACCCGGATTGGAAGATAGGTCCAGCTACTAAGCCAAAATGAGTCTACCATCATTTTAGCCTCTTTTAGCCCGCCTGTCAAAATTTGGTAACGATCCGACGCTTAGTTTTGTTTTGATAGCCATTTCAACACATCGTGTTAGTGTTTTTTGCGACCATGGGGAAAAAGAGCAGTATCGCTACGTGATCCGATTCCTGTTTTTGAGTGGCAAAACCTGCGAGGAAATCAAGCCCATTCTCGATGGTGTGTATGGGACTCATTCACCTTTCCGTACAACCGTTTACCATTGGTTCGCAGTTTCGCCGTGGCCGTGCGTCGGTTTTAGATGAACTGCGCCCAGGTGGCCCACAAACGGTTACCACAGAGGAAACCGTGGACAAAATCCATGATCTCGTATTGGCGAACCGCCGTCTTAGGAATCTCAGCTGAAGGCATTAGCCATATCCTACATGAGATTTTGGGTATGAGAAAGCTGTCTTCGCGATGGGTGCCGCGTGCTCACAACGGAGAACAAACGCAATCGTGAGATCACTTCAAAGATATGCTTGGCCCTGCTTAATCCAAATCGATGAGAAATGGATTCATTGACACACACTAGAGACAAAAAAACAAACAATGGGTTTTACCCGGTGAACGTGTTCCAAAGAAGGCGAAGACCGTGCCTTCGGCCGAAAAGGTGTCAAAACAAAACTAAGCGTCGGATTGTCACCAAATTTTGACAGGCGGGCTAAAAGAGGTTGTACTAACCGATGGTCCACTCATTTTGGCTCAGTAGCGCGATCTATCTTCTGATCCGAGTACTCATCAAACAGCTCTGGTATATCCGGTTTTTCAATAAGAAAATTTTTCTATTTAAATAAAACATAGAATAATTCAGATATCGATCTGAAATTCGTTCCAGGTGTTGTAAACATGTTAAACTTGAGTATGGAATTCGTTCTCATTCATATGACCACCGCCAGCACGTTTGCAGCGATCGATTCTTTGGAGCCTATTTTCCACCGCTCTTCCACACATATCGGCCGGAAAATTGGAAATTTCGGATTCGATATTGTTCCTAAGGTCCTCTAACATTGTTAGCTTGTTGACATAAGCCAACGACTTAATGTAACCCCATTCGGCCATTCGACCGCACCATTTTTGGAGATTACAGGATTACCGAAATTCTCTTTCAATAGATTAATTGCTTGACCGGCAAAAATGGTCTTCCAACATGGCACGATAGCGAACTCCTTTGACCGTAATATGGCGATCAGTTCTGTTGATGAAAAAATACGGCAGAACCAAATCTCCGCATAAAAGCCACACCACACGGTCACTTTTTATGGATGCAATGGAGTCTCTTTAAGCGCATGTGGGTTTTTTGCTGTTCAATGACGGATATTTTGCTTATTGACAAAGCCATTAAGCCAAAAATAAGCTTCGTTGCTGAAGATGATTTTTCGATGAAATTCAGGATGTTCTTCAAACTTTTGCAGAGCCCAATTGGAGAAGTTTTGGCGTTTCAAATGATCAAGAGGATTCAGTTCTTGAGTTAATTTAATCTTGTAAGGGTGTACGATAAGATCTATATGCAAAGTTCACCACAATGTAGAGGGAGAGATTCCTCATGAACGGCGTGGAATTGACTGATTTAGCTAATTTTGAACTGAAGCACTTACGCCTGCGGTATTGTCGGTACTTCGACCGACACAGTCACAGGAACATTTAGTAGTGAGTATCTTGAATCTAATTTATCCACTATTGTACACACAGCCTGTCTGATGGAACATTTATCACGACCGGACATTGGAGTAAGCGCTCTTAAAGTTGCTACCACCTACTCAGAGCTTCGGTTGTAATTCTTAATAATTTACAAACGTTGCTCGTTCGTGAACTTCACCATGATAAAAATGTGAAGCTTGGCTGACTTTTTGACATTGAGAGATCATAAAAAAGTCCCTATTGAAAAACCGTTCATAATTGCTATATAAGCCGGATTATTTGAGCTTTTCTGACGAGGCTTGCATTGCTGTACATATCGTACAATTCTATGTTGCAACATCTCCTCCATTGATGCAAATGGGTCTGAAAATGACCACAGAACTTTTCTTTTGAAGCGCCCGAGAGCATTTCCATCCGTTTTCGTCAATGTCAAATCTTCTGCGCTCTAAAGTGGGACTAATATGATGAGTGTCCTCTATAAAGACTTTTTGATTTCTCGAAGGAGGGCCTTACTACGCAAATCCCTTCTGAGCCAAAAGAAGTAGCGATTAACAAGAGCGATTCTTGGCATGGTTTCCGCATTGGTGCCGTTTTCGGAGTTGAGAGGGGGGCAGAGGTAGATAAAGTCTCTTACTACATTAAAGTTGTAGCTGCCTATCGTGTGTCCCTCTTGGTTGACAGCATATACTTTTTTTCTTCCTTTATTGACCGATAAACCAATCTTTCACGCTTCTGCTTCAACAGTCGCAAACATGGAAAGCTCTCCGTGGGTATGGAAGTAACAGAACAGAGGTGGTGCTTCTGGAGTTGACTTGCAAGTTTCGTACAATTCCTTCAAAAACTAGTTTGATAAACTCATGCATAGTCGAATGAACTTAACAGGGATGCCAAAATTAGACATGGCTCTGTATAGTTCGTTTCTATAGACGAAATGCCGTTTAGGTGACGTGCATGAATTTTGAGCACTGGGGTTATTTCAGGATCTGCCGTAATTTGAAAGTTTTATTTATGTCGGATTTCCAGGACTAAAACCTCACTGATTGAGGCCGGTCAAACTTTTGACAAGGGATCTAAGGCATTCGCATAATATGGCATTCTGGATTTTATACATTATATTGAGGGGACTTATTCCGCTGTAGTTGGTGCAGTTCGGAGGACCACTCTTCTTTAGGGTCGGATAAAAAATCCTGAGCTTCCGGTCATCGGCACAGATTTTACAGGAGAGTTCAGAGCCATTAAATACTCATTGTAAATTCATTGCCTTGTCACGAAAGTTAGTGCCTCATCGCTTGGATTAATTTTTCGACTAAGTTCTTGATTTCAAGCATTTGCAATACCCTATTGATAGCGCTACGCCGCTATCGTCGGCAGGCTTAGGTTTTCGCGTCAATTTAACCGTACGATCTTTACGACTATAATCTTCATGCGAAATTCGGTTGAGTGTTGCTGATAATGTGCCTAATTCCCGAGAACGACATAAGATGGGTTTCCGACTGCACTTCGAGCTACAGAAACAATGCTCTCAAGTATTCTCCCGCGACGGGCACGATTTTGGTTGTCCATATCACTTACTTACTTAGGTGGCGCTACAGTTCAACCTCAAATAAAAAGGCTTCCCCGTTAGAACGGTCTTTAAGTGACTGGCGCAGTCCAAGTCGGGTAGAGTCGCCTTCCACTTGTACGTGCCACGTGAGGTGATGTCTTCCTTTACTGCGTTGTGCCTCCGGATTAAATTCGAAGACTTTGTGGGCCAGAGCACGGTGTCCATTCGCTCTACATGTCCCAACTAGTTCAGACCACTGATGCTCAGTTCTGTGTCGCTGTACAGTTCGTATAGTTCGCCGTTGAATCTCTCCTCCAGAACCCGCAACATAAATGGAACCGAATATTTTTCGAAGGATTTTTCTCTCGAAACGACTAAGGGTATCTTCATCCGCTTTCGATAGAGTTCATTCTTCAGCGCCAAAAAGCAGAACTGGGATGATCAAGGTCTTATATAGAGTCTCCCCAATTTTTCGGGATAGGACCCTGCTACTCAATTGGCTTCATAGCCCAAAGAAACATCGTGTGATTTTTCATTTTATTTCTTCTAATATGTTATTGGCAGAGTGTCATAGCAGAGCCACCGTAAACAAAATCCTTTACTACCTCGAAATTATAGCTATTGATTGTGACATTATGTCCAATTCGTTGATGTTGTGTATTCCTTCTTGTTGACAGCATATGCTTGGTTTTGCCCTCATTTACCACTAAACCCATTTTGACAGCTTCTGATTCAATACTAGCGAACGCACCGGTGACAGCTCTCTGAGTTCTCCCACTCATGTCGATACCATCGGCGTATGCTAGTAGTTGCACAGACATCAGAAAGATTGTACCTTGGGTGTTCACTTGTGAGCTCCGCACAATTCTTTCAAGTATGATGTTGAAGAAGTCACATGACAGTGCGCCACCTTATCTAAGACCATTTTCGACGTCAAAGATCTCCGGTTCTCGATCGTCATTCTGCACAGATAGACGAGTTTGGCAGAAATGGCAAAACTAGGCATGGCTCTATATAGCTCGTGTCTATAAACGCTGTCATATGGTTCTTTAAAATCGATGAAAAGATGGTGGGTATCGATTTGGACTTCTTAGGTTTTCTCCAGGATCTGCTGGAGTACCAAGATTTGGTCGATTTTGGACTTTCCTGATCTGAAACCGTACTGATAGGGCCCAATCAAATTGTTGACAAATGGTTTCAGACATTCATACAATGTGGCAGATACGATTTTGTGTCCGATCGTGAGGAAACCTCTATAATTGGCGGAGTTGTGGGTATCTCCTATTTTATAGATCGGATATATGGTGCTGAGATTCCATTCGTCAAACATACACCCTTCTGACCAGATCAGAGAAATGTTGGTGCATGATCCACAGAAAGTCAATTCCAGCTGCTTTGAATACTCGTAGATCAGCCGGTAAGCCATCCGGTCAACCTGATTTGTTGGATTTTAGATTAGATAGTTCTATCTTTACTTCGTTCCGGTCCGGTAGGACAGAAGTTTTGACCTGACGGCGGGTTGTTGGACCTCTTCGCCGTTATACAGTCTTCTGAAAAAGTTTTCTTATATTTTCAGCACCGACTATGGCTCTACTACAAGATCTCCTTGTTCATCTCTAAAGGCTTCATTATTTTTACCTGTTGGTAAAAATTCCGTACATTATTACTAGAGTACAACCTCTCAATATCTTTAATCGCGCGCTTCTCGTGGTCTTTTTTCTTCTTCTGAAGAAGCCGATGCTCTTCTCGTCTCTTCTGCTCGTAGAGCTCACGAGGAGCTCTCGTCCTTCGTTGTAGCGCGGCCTTGCTTAGCTGCGTGTGCTTGCCGGCATTCTTCTTCAAACTAGGGATTTTCAGGTGGAGGTCAGTGAATACCCAGCACATATGTGATGGCACGTTAGCAGCGTTGCCACTGGTTTTCGGTACTTGATCACACGGCATAAGAGTCGTTGAGAGTTTTCGGGATACGTGTTCGGCGAAGATTCGGGCGGCCTTTTGCGATTGTAGCTTTTCTACGTTATATGTGCTCATAGTAATTCTTTTTTGTTGTGGTACTTGGGAAATCCGCATTCGGACCTCGGCTGCAACAAGGTGGTAATCCGAGTCAATGTTATCTGCCCGGAATGTTCGGATGTCCAGAATGCTGGAGGCATGCCTTATGTCTATCGCAATATGATCAATTTGATGTAGAATTTGATGATCGGGAGACCGCCATGTCCCGTCGTGTATGTTGAGGTGAGGAAACCGTGTGCATGCTATAGTAATAAGTCCTTTGCCAGACGTGGTGTCGTGTAGGCTGTGCTTATTGACTGTCATCCTTTCCTATACTAATAGGATTATAATGACATAGTTCGGATATTGCTCATACGTCTTGACGAGCTCATAGAAACATGGTGGCGTCTTCCTTGTCTTCCGTAGGGGCATGGGCGCTTATTAGGCTTATGTTAGCGAATATAGCCTTAATGCGGAATGTCATAAGATGCTCGCTAACGTGTCGGAACCTCAAGACTTCTTGCTCAAGTCTGCCGCTTATGGTAAATCTGCATCCGCGTAATCACCATAGTATTATATATACCAGATGTTCTCACCCTACTTATGTCCGTCCCATCCCATCGCACTTTTTGGATGGCGGTGATATCTGCGTGATAGTAGTCAAGGACCTCTGGTAATTGTTCGGCGGAACGTGGCCTATTAAGGTTCCGATTTTACCACGTGCAGATCCGAAGGTCGTTGATGGTTGTTGCGCTCCTGGTCCAATCCGAGTTATAGTACACTCAGCAGCTTTATTTTTTGAACGAATTTGTTATTTGCTTGGCGTGGAGGTACCTACGAGGGTAGTCCCAGAAGTACCCGACCTGACGTATAGATGGTGGTTGTTGTTAAAAAAGAATGACTGTTGTAGAAAGTACCAACCTTATAAAGCTTAAATTTGAAGTTGGACGACACTGTAGCGCTTTCAATGAATTTTTATATATGGAAAAAGTTGCTCATCGTTATGTGATACAATACTTTCACTACAAAGGCCCCAATCCAACAAACTTCAAAACGGAACTGAATTCTACTCTGGGGGAGTCTGCTCCTTCGTTTACAACAATAAAATATTGTGTGGCAGATCTTAAGCGAGGCCGAGATCTTAAAGTGAGTTCGCCAGAAATGTTGAAAAAAAATCCACCAAATGGTATTGGATGTCCGTCAATTGAAAGTGCATCAAAAACCGCTGTACATTCCATGTTGGCTGAAAAACTGGACATGAGAAAGATGCGCGCAAGATGGGTGCCACGATTACTACAATGGAACAAAAACAGCGTCGTGAGGATGTTTCAATCGAGTGTTTGGTGAAGTTTCCCAGCAATAAAGCCGAATTTTTTAGCCGATTCATAACTATGGATGAAACATGGGTCCATCACTTCCTACCCGAGATGAAGGAACAGTCAAAACAATGGACTCAAAGGAGAGAATCGGCTCCAAAGTAGGCGAAGATAGTTCCATCTGCAAGCAAAGTGGGATAATTTTCATTGACTATCTTCAAAAAGGAAAAACAATCAACAGCGTGTATTACCCAAACTTATTGCAGCGTTTAAAAGATAAAATCCAAAAAAAGTGGCCGCATTTGACGAAAAAAAAAGTTTTGTTTCATCATGACAATGCACCAGCTCACACATCCGTCATGGCGATGGCTAAAATCAATGAGTTAACGTTCGAACGGCTTCCTCATGAACCCTATTCGCCAGATTTAGCCCCCTCGGACTATTTTCTACTTTCGAATTTGAAAAAATCGCTCGGCGGTAAAAGATTTGCCAACAGTAAAGAGGTGGAGTCTGCGGCTGATGGCTGTTTTAAGGTTCTCACTATAAACAGGGTATCGAAGCTATTAAACTTCGCTGGGGAAAGTGCATTGAACTAAAAGGAGACTACGTAGAGAAACAAAGACATTTCCCAAATTTTTTGTATTTTCTTTGTTAGGTCGGTTACTTCTGGGAGCTACCGTCGTATTTTTCATCAATCGAGTAAATTTTTAACTTTTCGTAATATTTCAGCGATATTTTCACCATTCTTGTAGTAAATTTTAGCAATATCAATCCGTGGGTGAGGCAAACATCCATTTACTTTTATTTATAACGTAGTCATAAGACCTGTCAAAAAGTGTATTTATATATGCCACGACAGGTGGTTAAATACCGTATGAAACCTTAAGTTTTGTATTGTACATCCTGTCAAATGTCTATTCAATATATTTTATAAGTAAGCTCCTTCCTCTGAAAACCCAGAATACTTTTTGGTCTTGCTCAGCAAACTGCCAATGAAACTTTATCCTCCTCACTCAGTTAAAGTGCCTGATTACGAAAATTCTTCCTCCCATAACTCATGGAATGTTTCCGAATTTCTTCTCCAACAAGCATGACTACCTACATTACTTCATATTGAATGTTTTTTTCTTTTTTTTTTAATTTATTTGTACTGTCTGTATGGCGCCCAACAACTGTCTCTCTAAACTATCCACCTTCATACACTATCCTTCTTACATTCCTAACCTCCAATCAAACATCCTTTTGCTGTATGTATTTGAAAACCGAAAAAAAACTTTACAGATTCAAATTTTGTTTTTATTTGCATTTTTTTTTTTTTTGTATATTATTAGTCAATTTTTTATTTTTTATTTGTTATATAAAAAAATTAAAAAAAAAAAAACCAAAAACATTTTAAATTTTTTTGTAAATGTAAATAATCCATTTTGGGTGTGTGTTTTCTTCTATGTTTTATATTTGTTGATTTTTTTGGTAATGTCTCTTATGACTCTGTGGTCATTAAAAAACAAAAAAAAAACAAATACATAATTCAAAAAAAAAAAAAAATCGAAAAAAAATATGGAAATATCAGGACTAAATTTCCCACCGGATCACAGTGCAACAACTCTATCAACTACCGGCGGACTTATTGCACCTATGTCCATGCAGGGTTTGGTCACGTTAGCTACCCTAAATCCGTCACCACATCATACGCTTCATACGCAGCATCCGCATTTGACAACAACACATCCGCATTTAAGTGCAGCGGGTCTTGCAACTAGTCCAGCACAACCAATTTCAGCACAGCTGACCAATACAACATCTGGCCCCAATGCTGCCGCAACATTATGTAAGTTTTTTCCACAACAAAAATATACAGATACAATTGTTTTTTATGTAATATTTTTACTATAAGTTTTGTGTAATGAATTTTTGCTTAACCATTTACAACATAAAAAAAAAACGTGTCATTGACTAACATTCAAGAGGCTAAAGATACTTTTAGTCGTTCACTTAGTTACGACTTACAGCATGTTGAGTACTTACACACTTATACCTGAAAGGCAACTGACTATCTAAATGTCAGACAAGTACTTTGCCTGTATCCATACATAATTCTGTGATGTTGTGTTTTTTTTTTTTTTTTTGTATGCGTGCTTATGGCTGAGCATCTTAAAATAATACTCCGTATCTAATGGGTCACATAATTTTTTTTTATTTTTTTTTATTTTGTCTTGTACTTGTGTTTCTTAATGAAGCTGTCAATGCGTCAGCGGCGTGAAACGCTCACCGTTCTAAAGCGATGTGTGTTAGATTTAAGTCGACTTTTCGGTGTGCCATATACTCGTACAATACTTGGAAAAATCAATTATTTTTAAATACAATATTTCGTAGAAAATTTTGGATAGTTTTCATGCGGTTTTGTTGAACATTAGTAGCACGATTGGATTACAAAGTACGAGTACTCGTACTAAGGGAGTGATTATTTTTAGACGCGGACAAGTTTCAACATTATTCCTTGATGTCAGAAAACATAAATCATTGTATTTTCTTTGACATAATTGTGTTTCTTTGGCATAATTGTGTTTTTCGTTGTGTCTGAGAATTGATTTCAACACCACTTTGGACTTTGAATTTTTTACTTTAAATTTATTTATTGGCAGAATAAACTACATGTGATATTCTTCATTCTAGAGTCCCGATCTAGCTCAACTTTGTTCTTGTCATTGATCTCAAAAAGTGGAAGAGGGTTTATTCCAATTCCTCCATTTCCATCAACCACAGAACTTCTTTTATTTGAGAACCTCTCGTTTTCTGTCTTCCTTCTAAATAGAGATATTTCTTTTGGTGATGTTGCCTTCTTTTATCATTTTAACAGCAATCTTGTTCACTGAAGTTGTATTTCGAAAACAAGGTCCTGATGCAATGATCTTGACAACAGATACCTTCACGTTTAGGTTTTCATTTACCACCATCATAATGGATCTGAATCAGGCAAACGATAAGTGCCCACATTGGAATTCCTTTGACTTTTTGGCAACAAATGTCCTCATGGCACAGGGATTAGAAAAAGCCTGCGAAATTACAGAAGTAAGAGTCTGTCGGAAACCATATACATATGTGCCTTTGCCCTTCGCAGTATTAAAAGAAGCATGGCATCTCCAGTAGAAATACCTTTGGCAATTATATTGAGTTCTCTCACATGAATTGTCCTATTTTATAGAAAAAATTTAAAAGCCAACAATATTTTTGCGTAAATTTTTATTCAATCAAAATAGGATCCGTTGACATTCTTCCAACGTGATACAAGGTCAAATATTCCTTTTTCGTAGAAGTGCTGACTTTTTGAAACAATGAAACCTTCAAAAAGTTTATATGACCTCTTCTCGGTTGGAAGACCTTCTGCCGGCAAAATGAATCCAGATTGTGGAAAATATCGCAATTCGTTGGCGAAATATCAGGAGAGTGCGGTGGATGCAACAGTTTTTGCACCATTACCTGTAAGGTATGGGGTCTAGCATTGTCATACAAAAGGATCGGACCGTGCGTATTGACCAACGCAGGTTGCTTTTCGGCCAATTTGGTATGCAATATGTCGACTTCTTCGCAATATTTGATAGCGTATCTCGTTTCTCCTGGTTGAAGAAATGAAAAGTAGGTTGGTCCTTTCGATGTCCACCAAATTGTCACCATAACCTTTTTTTGGGCAAAGATCGGGCTTGGGGGTGTTTTTTTGGTTTCTCATCTGCATTCAGCCACTGCCCAGATCTTTTACGATTATCATACAGTATCCACTTTCCATCAAACTGTTCAGTTTGTTTTCTTACTGTGAGCGATGCGCAAATGTCCAAGGGCCGTAATATTTGGGATTAATTTAGTTCATGGGGTACCCACTTATCGAGTTTCTTTACCTTTCCTATGAGAGAAAGGTGTCGACTTATTGCCATTGAAGATACTCCCATGCTTTGTGTAATCTCCCGCACCGATTTCGTTGGGTCCGCCCATAAAACATTGTCGTCAACTAACGTTTCCGGCTTCCCACGTGGTTTATTTTCGAGGCTGAAATCTCTCGAACGGAATTTTCCAAACCAACGTCGTATAGTGCGTTCATTTACCGCTACATCCCCAAATGCGTCATTAATCTTTTTCATTGCCAACGGCGCATTATGTCGCATTTTAGATTCGTAAAGGAAGAGGGTTCGAATTTGAACTGCCTACAACATGTTAAATAATTCCTAGAAAAAAAAAATAACGGTACTTGTAACGAACCCTAAAATACTCACACTTCAAGCACACGTACCACTTTATTTTATGAAGAAGAAAATTTAAGCTGCTGGGCACAGAGGTTCACTCAAGTATTCCTTATTTCCAACTGAGCGAAAATCGGACATTTCATGTGGTAGAACCGAAAACGTACATATAAAGTTTGTTTTTTTTAGAGGTTTGGTTTTTAAACTGGCAGCACTGTTACTACAGATTATCAATTTGAAGTTGAAAGTTGATTTGTGGTTAGTACGTTTGCCATTTTACGATGAATAGATTAACGCCAGAACAACGCTTGCAAATTGTGCAAACTTATTTTGAAAACCATGGTTTGGTTCGCCAAACTTATCGTGCGCTACGTCAATTTTACGGTCGACATAATCGTCCATCTGAGCAAGTTATCCGGAACACGATGAATCGATTTCACGCCACGTACACTCTAGTGTATAATACGCACCCCAAAGACGACAAACAGTATGAACAGAAGAAGTTATTGCCGTTGTGGAGCGCTGTGATGAGGAGAATCCAAAAGAGTCGATTCGCCATCGTGCACAGCAATTGGAGCTATGCCCATTCACTTTGTGGAAGATTTTATGGAAAGATTTTGGCTTAGAAGCTTATAAAATGCAGCTTGTACAAGAGTTGACCATTATACGGGTCGTAGGCTCGGGGAATGGGCCGAAAACATGACGAAAAGAGCTTCATCCTCATTTTCAACGCAAAATTTTGTTCTCCGATGAGGCCCACTTTTGGTTAAATGAATATGTCAACAAGCAAAATTGCCGAATTTGGAGTGGAGAAAACCCAGAAACCTTTGTCAAGACGCCCTTACAACCATTAAAAACTCACTGTTTAGTGTGCTTTATTTGCTGGTGGAATCATCGAACCATATTTCTTTAAGGACGATGCCGGCCAGAATGCAACCGTCAATGGAGAGCGCTATTGAAACATGATTTCTGACTTCTTCGTTCCTCAGTTGAATGGTATGGATGAACGTGACAGAGTTTTGGTTTCAACAAGATGGCGCAACATGCCACACAGCGCGCGACACCATCAATTTATTGCGGGAACCATTTGCTGAGCGCATAATTTCGCTTAATGGACCTGTTAACTGGCCTCCACGATCGTGTGATCTCACACCCTTACATTACTTTCTTTGAGGGTATTTGAAGTCACTAGTCACACATTCGCCGTATGATTGCAGATATACGGCCCCAGTTGCTGAATGAAGTTGTCGAAAATCGGACTTCACAATTCACAATTCACAACAAACAATCATTCGAGCTAGCCGTGGCGCGTATGTGCCCGATGTCATATTCAAGCACTAATGGCATAAAATTATTTATTAAATAAAGCTAAAATCATAGACATTGACATTAGCTTCAAGTGTTTTATTTCATATTGAATTTGTATACTCTGAAAAAACACTCTTTATGTGAGCAAAATCAGTTCATTCAGAAGTTTGGAGGATATTTCAGACATTCGTCCTGTCAGTATTGTCTTAATGGACCAACTTTGTTAATACCTTAAAATAATAAAGGACCGGACTCACCAACCTCTAGCTATTTCAGTTCTATGACGCTGGAGACAACTCTTCAACCTTTCTGATATCCTAGCAATGATTAACCAGTTTCTAAGCTAAATATAATGGCATTTGATACATTAATCTTCGAACCATTATGCCCTCTTTCAAGCTTTTCTACAGCATTATCAACATAATTCAGTCTTTTTGAAGCTTATTTTATTGGTTTGTTTGTGGTTAGTTCGCTGGCTACTCTGCAGGAAGATTGAGTTCAGATTTAATCAGTATACCCAAAAGTAGGAAAAAACAGAAACCGACATCTCCATCCTTTTTATGGAAATGGTAAACCTCCGTAGCCCGAGCTTTTTGTCTATAATAAAATCTCTTAGACTCCTTTGACACATCGACTTATTTCCGCACGAAAATAAAAACATTCTAGGTAAAGAGATTATACCGCACCGTCCACAACAGACTCGCAATTCATTTTGATCTTTTTGCAATGCTTTAATCATGGTCTCCTCCTTGCTGGGTATTTCGGTGTGAATGCGCGTAATAATTGCTTCGGGCAGGTAAGGCTGATAGGGATGCATATTACTGACGTTTACTTGTTGTTTTTTTACAATTACATCGAGGAAACAGCTCCTTATACATGAGTGTTACATTGGCGATATACAAATCAACAAATTTGTTACCATGTCTTTTCGATTGCCTTGGCTGTACTTTTCAACAACATGCCTGAACTCTCTGCTAAGGTGGTCTGTGTATGCATATCTAAGCGTTTCCATTGGTGCGAAATGAAGAGAATATAGCCGTCGTAGCGGCCAGTATCGAAGAAAACTCAGAAAAGTCGATTCGGCGCCAATCAGCTGTATTGGGCATCGCTAGAGAGTCAGCCCGGCTTATTTTGAGGTTAGATTTGGACCTACATCTATATAAGATTATGCTGATGCAAGAAGTGAAGCTGGGCGACCACAGACAACGCCGTGAGTTCTCCAATTGGGCGCTGGAAATGTTAGACCGAGATCCGGATTTTGGCCAAAAAATCATCCTCTCGGACGAGGCCCATTTTTGACTCAGCGACTAAGTCAACAAGCAAAATTTATTTCCTTTATTAGTGCAAACACAATCCACAAGTATTAAGCTAAGCATCAATGCATCCACAAAGATAGACTCTTTGGTGCAGTTTATGGCATGGCGCCATCATCGGACCATATTTCTTTCAAAATGAGGAAAGTGACACCGTTACCATCAAAGGTCTAAGGTATAGAGCGATGTTAACAGACTTTCTGTGATCAGAGCTCGACAACATCGATATATCCGAGCTGCGGTTCCAACAAGACGGCGCTTCATGCCATACAAACGACGCAACTCTCGAAGTTGTGAAGGAGAAATTTGGCAACTTGATCATCGTATGCCGAGCGTCCATCAATTGGCCGCTGCTATCATTCGATTTGACACCACTCGATTATTTTCTCTGGGGCTACGTCAAGTCCTTAGTCTATGCTAACAAGTCAACCACTTTGGACTTGAGGCCAACATTGGACATGCTGCAATGACGACACTCCGGAATAACGCCGCACATATTGGACCGAGTCATCAAAGCTTGGACCGCTTAAGACACTGCCGACGAAGCCGAGGCGGCTATTTGAATGATCTGCTATTCCACACATAATGGTACGAGGGCGGGTCAATAATTCCGTGACTTTTGGATTAAAACAGATTTTTTGATAAAAAAAATAATTTTATTTTTCAACGTAGTCTCAGTTGAGCTCTATACACTTTGTCCAACGCTTCTCCAATTTTTTTATCCCTTCCAAAAAAAATGATTTGTCGAGGTCCTCAAAATGACGAGATGACTTCATCATTGGAGTCAAATCTTTTTCCACCAAGCCATTTCTTCAGGTTTGGGAACAAGAAGTAGTCGCTCGGAGCCAAATCTGGAGAATAGGGTGGATGAGGGAGCAATTCATAGCCCAATTCATGAATTTTTGCCATGGCAACTGCACATGTGTGCACCCTTGCATTGTCTTGGTGGAAAAGAACTTTTTTCTTGGCCAAATGAGGTCGTTTTTTTTTCAAATTGTCATTGAATCGGTCCAATAAGTTGGCATAATATTCCCCATTGATTGTACTTCCCTTTTGAAGGTAGTCAATGTGGATTATCCCGCGTGCATCCCAAAAAACAGTCGCCATAACTTTATTGGCTGACAAACCCACCTTGGCCTTCTTTGGCGCCGATTCACCCTTAGAAACCCACTGTTTTGACTGTTGTTTGTTCTCTGGTGTGTTGTGATGGATCCATGTTTCGTCCACGGTTACAAAACGGCGCAAAAACTCCTCCATATTGCGATTAAACAACGCCAAACCTTCCTGTGAAGTTGTTACACGATTGCGTTTGTGGTCGACTGTGAGCAAACGCGGCACCCATTTTGCGGAAAGCTTTCTCATGCCCAAGTGATCATTCAAAATTAAAACCACTGAGCCATGCGAGATCCCTACGGCTTCCACAATCTCTCGCACTTTCAATCTTCGGTCGGCCAACACCATATCGTGAATTTTTTCGATTGTTTCGGGTGTAGAGACCTCAACTGGGCGTCCAGGACGTTCGGCATCTTCAGTGCTTGTACGGCCACAACGAAATTCAGTAAACCACTTTTTTACCATTGAAATCGATGGTGCACAGTCCCCATAGTATTTATCAAGCTTAGCCTTGGTCTCGGTAATGGTTTTTTTTCGCAAGAAATAATGCTTAATAAACACACGAAATTCACTTTTTTCCATTTTCTCCTCAAATTAGTGAGTAGTCTGATAAAAATAGCTGTCAAACACAAACTAACTGACGCAGCAAGTTTAAATTTTGACAGGTGTCAACTGACAAATGCCTGTTGACAGGAGCAGTGTTGCTGTTGCAGTAAAGAGGTCAGAAATTCAAAAAGTCACGGAATTATTGACCCGCCCTCGTATGAACGTAGCTTCAACATAAAGCCAAAACCAATTTTACAGCTCACACCGTTGTTGTTTTATTTAAATTTTTTTTGCCATCGTTCTTATCTGGTCACTCTATATTACAATATTATTTTGTTTCCTTTTTTTATTTTTAGAATTTAAGATTCTGTCTATATACTGTTGGACAGTTTTCCAATACCTGGCTGGCAATACAACGTTAAGTATTTGAAGGACTTGATTCTCCGATAAGAGTTTATTTCCAAACAAAACACAGAGCTCCTTGTTTCACGCAAAATTGGACACCTTCTAATAAAATGAAAAATATCCGCTCTCTATCTCTGCGGCACATGCGGCAGACTATCGATAGATCATCCCTTTGGGGTATAGCTTAAGGAGCTCTCTACGCACCTTCAACAACGTCGCTATTTCCTTTATTCTGTGTTCATCACGAAAATAGTTATTGTGCTCCAAATTATGGCTGTAGATTGCTCTGCGGTGGGACTATGATGCTTCCTCTCCGGACCCTACTCTTGTTTGCTCATCCAAACGCGCGATCTACTGGTAAAGTGCTTGGGCTTGCAACTCGCAAAATACTCGATACTCAGTTCCATTCCACAATCACTAGCTAGTTCCAGCCACCCTTTGTATGATCCCGTCCTACTTCGTATTGTTTGTAGAGTTCTTTGGTAGCCGATGGTCTGGCATGCTAGTTAGTACTTTGAAAATGTACTCCATCTATATTTTTGGAGTTTTAACAAAGAATGGGGCTAGGCCTGTCTCCAACATGAGCTAATAGTCTGTCGTATTGGGTGGAAGATGAAATGCTGTCCATATACAAGGTGGTGCAAAATTGTCACCAGATGTTCTTGGGCTGCAATTTTTTTTATGAATGCAAAACTTTGGTTCTGCTTTTGGATTATGTTTATTTGAAGTCTTAAATTTATTTGCATTAAGCTCAGAAAATGATATCGGCTAATGGCCGCCGCCAGAATTGATGACCATTCGGGCTCGATTTGTGCCATTTCCCATCACTCTTGCCAGAACTTCTGGCGATAGGTCTGAGGCTTGTTGACATTGACTCGTGATTTCAAAATACCCCACAAAAAGAAGTCTGGAACGAATAAATCAGGCGATCTTGCCTGTCAGTGCAAATCACCAAAACGAGAGATTAGGCGACCCGGAAATGCAGCCCTCAGAACTTCGGTTGTGACTAGTGCAGTATGCGCTGTTGCTCCATCCTGTTGGAACCATATGTTCTCCAGTTCTAATTCATACAATTGAGGAAGGAGAAAGTCGTTGAGCATAGCTCTATAGCGCTCGCCGTCCACAGTAGGCATTTGGTCCGCGGCGTTTTTGAAAAAATAAGGCCTGATGGTGCCTCCAGCGGTTTACACCATGCAGTTACTTTGAGTGGGTGTAATGACTCTTCGTGGGTTATATGCGGATTTTCGGTGCCCCAGAAGCGATTATTTTGCTTATACACATATCCATAGGGATGGAAAAGGGGCTTCGTCCCTCATGATGGTTTTCGGCTATAAGTTGCCTCCCTCGTGGTCGAGATTCAGGATGGGTTGAGCTAGGCTATCAACAGCTAACAGCTAATGTACTGTCTGCACTTTGTAAGGGAACATCTTACAGTTTTTCACCAAAATTCTCTGTTAAAACCGCCGATAGATGACAGAACGGCTGCTCTGATTATGTTGTCCCATACTCTTCTAGGCGAGCAGCTAAACGTCGTAGTGTTTGCCCAGATGGTGTCGGACGACCAGGAAATCTACACCGAAATTCACGCTGCGCCAACACTACCGACGAATTATCCCGCAAAAAAATTAGGAGGAGAGCGATTAATGTCTTGTTGACGCGTATTTGCCTCCATTTGCAGAAAATAAAACATCTTCCGATAGGGTGATGACTTTTACGCCGTCTAGTATAAAACCTAAGCAGTTTTTCCACTGTCTCATATTGTTTTCCTCCCCATATTTCAGCAGCGCAGAAGGGAATGGGTTCCGAAACAACTTCAAAAATCTTACATTTGCAGTTATTGACAATATAAAGGGTCTTTCATTAAGCGCTCCCTATCTTTAAATTTAAATAAAACAAAGTGTGTGTGAGATGTCATCGAAATTTTTTATTCGTTTGAAAGGGCTGCCGATGCCGCCGCGGTATCTCTGTGTGGAGCGCATCCGAAATATCCAATATAACCAATGGCATAGGTTATGTTGGCCTTGAGGGCCGCTATGGCTTGTCCCTTATTCGCGTAGACCTGCGACTTCAAAAAACCCCACAAATCGCAAAGTCTAACGGGGTCAAATCGATCGACGATCGACGATCTCGTCGTCCAGTTCACATCACCTCCACGTGAGATGGCCATGCCCTCGAGTCGCTCATGCAGAATTTCCAATTAGTCGTGAGCTGTGTGGCACGTGGAGCCGTTCTGTGGAAACCACATGTCATTAGTGTCCATATCACCCAATTCTGACCAAGAGAAGTTGGTAATCATAGACCTATAGCGCTCGCTTCGATGAAAATTGGGGTCAGTTTCCAACTACTCCAGAGGCCATTCAGCGAACACACGTCATTGTCTATGGTCGTTTACCTTCAGCTCATGGGTCAGTTGAATTTTGTACGGGTGCAGACCCAAGTCACGACGCAAAATTCGCCAAGTTGTGGTCTGCGAAAAGCCGAGTTCTTGTGAGCGACGCGAAATAGACTGCCTCGGATCCTCCTGCACACTCTCACGGACAGCGGAGATGTTTTCGGCAGATATTGCGTTTGGGTGTTGGTTTATCATTTACCACCACACTGCGAATAGTCCTCTCAGTAGCACGATTATGGCGACCGTAAAATGGGCGAAGCGCTCGGAGCGTTGCCCGAATAGAACACCCATTTTGATGAAACAATTTTATCATTTGCACTTGTTCTTGAACACTACGTCCGCCAATGGTGATTTGGCAAAACAACGTAGCTTCAACAATATGGCTATATAGTTTCACAGCTTCCCTACCACCACCAGATTCCACATTTTGCAGTATTCGAAGAGTCTATCTATTGCAAGGTATAGGGATTCGAGTGAGTACGCTAACAACACTACGTCATCCGTAAAAAGAAGAGCTTTAACCAGGATACCTTCATATTCCACACATTCAATTAGAAAATTCACAATATCCTCAATGAAGAGTGCAAATGGACTTGGGCTCAAAGCACAACCTTGTCTTACTCCTGACCCCGATTGAAGCCATTCTAATAACACCTCACAATTTTACATAGCTGCCTTGTAGTCGGGCTTTCAATCACTCGTCCGAGTTTATATAATAACGCGCTTCGGTCCCTCTGAAAGGCAGCCTTGAAGTCAACGAAGGATGCATACAGTTTCCTATTCCTCAAGAGAATTGACTCCACAATACTATTTAAAACAAATACGTAATTAACTGGCCGGAAATCCGCTTGATATTCCTTAAGCAGATTATTATTGCCCATTCATGCAGCAAGTCGGCTTTGTACTGTAGTATCACTGTAAAAATTTTGTGCAATGCATTTAAAAAGGAAATGCCTCAGTAGTTCCATTGTCCTCCCTACAACCCTTCTTATAAATGGAAAAGATCACCGCTTCCTCGAAACGCTGCGGTATTGTCCCACTTTCCAAAATGTTGGTGAGCAAGTAGGTAAGATTGGTGTTCAGTTCGTCTGTGCCATGTTTGTTTCCTGACTGTATACGGCAACAATAATTCAAAATCTTCAGGAAATTCAGAAATCACTCCATTAGTATGCCTTTGACTATATTCGCGAGAAATTGTACTACCAATGGAAGTCCCAGGTAGTTCGAAGGCGAATTACGCTCCTGAGAAATAGTCCTTTATGGCTTCCTCAAAAGTTGCTGGTCTGTTTCATTTCTCCGTCCAAAACTTGGGCAGGTGGAAGCTGTTTTTCACAAGAGCATAGCCATGAATATTGCGTATATCCCCATTGAAAGGGAGACGTTAATTCACTCAAAAAATTGTGCAGTCATATGATATCGAAGTAAAGCGCAGCTTAGAAAGTTATTTTTCTCTAAGAAGTAACTACCTGAAGTTCTTATTATTGATTCAGCGAGGGCGGGACTGGGGACAGGTATCGAACATATTAAACTGCAACTTTTGCAGTTGAACATCTCATTTTGATATCTTCTTTATTTACTATTAGCCTTGATCTTATTATTGCAAAGTGCAGAGACTTAACAGCTATCTGGCTAACTTGGTACACAGTGTTAGCCTCGCCAGCGATATAGTTCTCTGCAATGGCATTTGTATCCTGAATAATGACTCTGATCTCAGTTTGAAAAACCATACAGTTGTTACTTATTCTAAATAGACGATTGACGATTACCGTGAGCTCCGGGTCCCATGACCATTACAAGCTTGACAAAACAGTGTACAAAAGCTGGTTTAAGGTCCTATGTATGTATTTTCAACGGCTTTTCGCATGCCTATTTATGCGATCACCAATTTTTTCTTTCCCCCCAACTTTTTTATAAATTGAGGATTATTCCAAAGGAGCACACTGAGCTTCAATGAGTTAACACATACGAGTATTCCCATATTTTTGAGTCGAATGTAAGTGTTGCTCTTCTCTTAGTGTGAAGAACAATTTTTGGTTTAGAGCGGTTAATTCTCAGGTCTGCAAGACTGGTCCAAATTTTTTCAGTATCTTCTACCATACTATTTTCAAAATTTCCTACAAGTAGCCATTTAAGGTATAGGAGGGCACTACTTGAAAGACTGCCGCTGATGAAATTTCCTTAAGATGAAGGATTCTTCTATGTTGCTATATGGATCAAAGCCATGCAGTCTTATAGAGTAAGAGCCGTCAGTTTATGTAACGACGGCATAGAATCATCAATTTTTCCTGCTCAATCAGTCATAGTTCGGCAATTATTTACAATATGTTATATTACATGGCATAAATATGTTAAACAAAAAATCTTTCCCAATTTAAAGAATCCATAAGTCATTGGCCGAAACCAAAGGCCATCAGCAGCGATATTCAAAATCCTTTTACATAAAACAAAAAACAAAAAACCAATAGTAGAAAGAATTTTCAAAAAATATCTTAACAACCCTGAACCTCTCGACCATTTGGAAACATTTCAACGTCAGATGAAAATAAAAACAACGTACACATCTGCCCCATCCAGCGCGTGAATGTAATCCAATCCCACATATTGTTGCTCACGTAACCAAGCAACGAGCTCATCAAAAGTGGAACCCGACAAAGATACCCCCGATAAGAATTTCCATCGTAAAATTCCAATATTAAACTCGGTCCGCTTCCGCCCCATCCCTCCCATTGCAAGTCCACCATCCAAAAGACTGTTTGCTGTTTTTTTTTTTTTTTGGCCGTTGTTTGGAAAACAAACAAAAGACAATAAAATGTTCACACGTAAATATAGAAAGGACCAAAAGAAAGGTTATACCCCAACTTCAACTCAACAGCAGCTTCGCCTCAAACTCATGCTCCAGCTCCAGCTACAGCTCCAGCTCCAATTCCTGTTCCAACTCCTGCTATAGTTCCTGCTCCAGAATTTTGTGAAATGTCCTGCATACGTGTGCTCGACCGACCCCTTCATTTAATAAAAGAGGATATCTTATGATACGACCCCGGTGAAAAAAAGGGTAGTTACCTTTTCATTTTCGTTTTTATGACAGGGACATAAAAGGACACAATCAAATTCATGGCAATATTCCGAGAATGTTTGTTTGTTTTTTTTTTTTCTGTTTTTTTGTTAAAGCACTTCTCCAGGACAACCGCCACCAATAACAAAAGAAACATCGACCAGGCCGAGGATAGGTCGTACAATTAAATTTTTTTTTTTTTTTAAAGTCCTGCAATATTTTTTTCTTGTTTCATCAATTACTCTTACTTGTAGTCGTATTTGTTGTCGTATTTGTTGTCATAAGCTCTTTCGTGGGCCCGAGTTGATGTTTAGTTGTATATTGTTCTTAAACTTTTGCTTCTTTTGCGGGATTTTTTTATCTAATTTGAGTGATGTTTTGACAGGGACTGGAACTGAAAGCCTAACATCTCCATATGCGCAGAGCTTAACGCAATTATCAAATGGGACATTTGCAGCAGCTACAGCGCCTTTAACAGCATCGGCACTAACAGCTGCAGCGGCCGGAGTTGCTGGAAAACAAATAGAAGGTAAGTTTTTATTCATAATCTAAGCTTAAATTGAATTTCTATGTTACCCCTGGCGAAGGTTTCCCCAGCTGATAAGCTGATCTCTTTTGAAATTTAGATAGCAAATTGCAACCAGTGTTGGGATACATTAGCAAACTAAACCCACGGCATATGTTACTTCCAAGAACATAAAACTACATGGTCTCCTCTTTTCATTTTTATTACTTTTACGTCGTCAACAGCACCTCTTTCGCTTCTTCAATTAGATTAATTTTCCCTCTTCCTAACTTTACCAAACAGCTCGCACCCAAAAATATTGACGGCCGGTACATTCTACACTTTTGAGTGGGCTACATGATGAATTGAACCTCAATTGCATTGATGGTAAACATACATAAATAAGCGCTGTGGTAGCTGTTGGCCAAGAAAGTATTCGCGGAGAAGTTCATGCAAATTGTTGTAAGTTCCAACGAAATTTTACATATTTCGGCCATTAACACTGTATATGACCTCTCATTTCTGTCATCATTTACTCGAAAAGCGTATCACATCTCCAAGAATTTGTTTCCAATCGTGATAGTCTTAACAAGGAAAGTGAGTTGCCAGGTCATGAGGTCCTCTTTGGGATTCATAAATGTGTTGGTCTATATGAGTTCTTTATTCTTCACTATTACGTTCGTCCTTCTAAACCATTTGAAAGCGACGAAATTGCAGTTGTTGCATTTGAATCTTAACGTAGCTGACCCATAGGTTCTAAGGTGGCGCTAGAGTCCGTAATGGACCTAGGCCTCAACTAACAAGCGTCTCGAGCCAGCTCGATCTTTAGCTAATGCCTACAGTTTGGTACGCTAAGTTTGCGTGCGCCACTTAAGACTTTTCGGCGGATTCCATCCGCTCTACATGAGCCATCAGTCGTTGGACCTTCACTCTTCTGGCTAAATCGTTATCGGTGTGCAGCCCATAAAGCTCGTTTTTGCATCTCCTCCTCCACTAACCGTCTACGCAGGCCGGACTGAAAATCACGCGAAGAATTTTCCTCTCGAAGCAGCTACGTGCACCCTCATACATTTTTGATAAAGTCCATGCCTCTGCGCCTTAGAATAGAACTGGGATTATTGAGGTCTTACTCGTATACACCTTTGTTGTCCGAGAGAAGGATTGCTTCTTAGCCCAAAGAAGCAGCAATTGGCAAGAGGTATTCTTCAATTAATCTCAGTGCTGATGTCGTTGTCTGAATTAACAGCAGAGCCTGAGTAGACAAAGTCTTTAACAACCTTAAAGTTTGTCAAGGGTAACGTTCTGTCCGAGACTTCGGTGTTGGGTGTCCTTTCTTGTTGATGGCATATATTTGGTCTTGCCTTCTTTGACCGTTAAAGCCATTTTCGTCGAAAGCGCCACTGATATCACGCTGTCCTCTTCCGATTATGTCAATATCATCGGCGTATGCGAGTAATTGGACGGACTTTTGAAAGATTGTGCCCCTTGTGTTGTCGTGAATTTTGCATTATTGTCTCAAGAATAATGTTAACGAAACCGCATGACAGCGCATCGCCTTGTCTAAATCCTTTTTTGTCATCAAAGGTCTCGACGAGTTCTTTACCTACCTTGATGGAGCTGCGTGCATTCTCCATCGTCACCCTGCACCAGCTGACGAACTTGGCAGCGATGCCAAAACTAGACATTGCTCAACTCGTCTTTTTAGATATGGTGTGTATCGATTAGAGCTCATAGGTTTTTCCAAAGATCTGCCGTAGTGTGAATGGCCAAAATCACACTGATATGCACCAATCACGTTGTTGACGAACGGTTTCGGGAGTTCACACAATACGGACGATATGCTGCTGTAGGCGATATTAAAAAGACTGATACCTCTGGAGGTGGCGCAGTTCAAACTGTCTCCTTTCTTGAGAATAGGGTAAATAATGCCGAGGTTCCATTCATCGGATTCATTCATTACAGATGAGCTGGTGTATGCTTATTGCCAAGTCATCTCCTGCTGCTTTGAAGAGCTCGGCAGTTATGCCGTCCGCTCTAACATCTTTGTTGGACTTAAGCTTAGATATGGCTATCTTCACTTCATATAGGTCGGGTGGACAGAATTGTTGGTCCGCATCCAGGTTGAAATTTCATTCTACCTGACATTTGGTTCGCCATCGCCGTTATACAGGCAACAGAAATGTTCTTTCTAAATTCTCAGCATCCACTGCGACTCTACCACTATGTTCCCTGGTTCATCTCTACATGCTTCGATTCGGGATTTGTATCGGTTGCATGTTCTTTTTTTACCTTTTGGTAAAAATTCCGGATCTCATTCCTGGAATAGCATATTTCAATATCCTCGACCGTGCGCTTCTCATGCTCCTTGTTTTACTTCCTGAGAAGCCGGTGTTCGTCTCTCCTCTTATGCTCGTAGAGCTCGTAAGCAGCCCTACTCATTCTATCCAGAGCCGCTTTGTATGCATTTTGATTAGCTGCATGTGTTTGACGGTACTCGTCGTCAAACCAGAAGTTTCGGTGTGGTGGCCGAGTGAAACCCATCACATCGGAGGCGGCATCTCTAATGGCTTTCTAGCAATATTACCACTGGTCTTCAATACTTGATGTTGACGGCATTGGACCTCTTAAGAGATTAAATGAGACTCGATCGGAAAAGAATTTAGCGATCTCTTCCGATTGTAGCCATTCGACGCCGAACTTCCTCACATTAGTAACTTGCCTTTGCGATGTTTAGGATATCCGCAGCTTATCTTGGCTACAACAAGGTAATGGTCCGTGCCGATGTTGGCTCCTCGGAACCTTCGGATATCTATAATACTGGAGGGGTACCTTGCTTCGATCGCAATGTGGTCATTCTGGTTGACGGTTGATTGATCAGGAGTTCTCCAAGTCCCCTTATGAATATCGAGATATGGCAACCGCGTGCTAGATATGACAGTGTTTCGCCTCTTCGCAAGCCTATTAGCCTGAGGAGCTTGTATGGTACAGGCTATATTTTCCGACAGTACTACCAAAGATGTCCTCTCTTCCTAGGATCGGGATAGGTAAAAGTGGCTGTTGGAAGGACCAACCTACTTAGGCCTATTCGCCCATTGTGATGCCACATGGGTTTGTGCTCCTCCTACTCACGGAACCAGTTTAAGCTTCTGATGAAGCGTAACAGACTGTTAACATCTACATACTTTATATCACTTAAGTCATTCTAAAAGAAGGCTCCTAAGTGAAGTTTTCTTCTTTAGGAAAGACCTGGACATGTACAGAGTATGTGGAAAATTGTCTCTTCCTCCTCCTCGTCCATGCAGTCTCTACAGAAATCATTTGTAAAGACGCCAAGCCTTAATGCATGCTGGCCTATAAGGCGATGTTCAGTGATGATACCTATAATAGCGCTGAGATGTTTCCTATTCAGAAAGAATCGGTTTTAGTGCGATTCAGATCCAGCTTTGGAAAGATCTGTTTAGTCACTGGACAAAAGCTTGCCATTCAATTCACCGAGGACAACTTTAATCTCATAGCTCGGGCACTGCTCGTAGGTCTTGTCTAAGAGCTCTTAGAAGCTATGTTTGGTGTCGTCATCTTTCGCCTAAAGAAGCGGATCTAAGCACCACTCTGCAGGTCACTCGTTAGTGAGAGCAAGAGTTTGCTGATGCTGTTGCATTTAAGTGATCCAATTATTTGTTTGTCTGTCTCTTTTCCGAACCTCGGCTAAAACTTGAGCGATGACTTTCGTTGAATGTAGCGAAACTAACTTCTTATTAGATAGGGTTGATATACAACCATTTTTCTTCTACGGACTTTGTAACATACATTTCCTTGGTGAGCCCCTACTTGTACTTCGAATTTTCTAGTAATTCCCGCTGTGCATTTTACTTTCGTTTTAGCGTCATTGTACATATCGCTTACAATTCCTACACATGCCTCGGGTACATCTAAAAGTCCTACTAGCGCTCATATAAGATCTCTTGGATCTCCTTCTGACGCTTCTTCAAAATGTATGATGTCGATATGCAGATCTTTCATAGCTTTTTGATGGCTCTGCGCCATTGTCCATAGCCACAGAGTCGCTTTGACCGCCATGGAATTTAACAATACTTCGTTCCCGGCTGTCTAGAACTCTATCGTATATGTGCCATTAGTTTATCCGGTTATTAAACTTAAATTTATTCTTATCCTTACTCAGTGTTCCAGAATTCCATTTTTCAGCTACAATTCTTTGTATACCCGCCTTGGAAGTGAGACAGTTTAAGTGGTAATCTGATCATTTCAGTTACCTGGAAGATCTACCATCTGAAAAGTCAACAGTGTTCTTCAGGTTGATTTTGGTTACGTATTTCAACTCCTCAAGACCATGTTCCTATATACCTTCTGCAGGAGTCACCCTGAAATGCAGGAGTCATAAGAAATTTCCAGTAAAATGCTAGAGATATCTTGAGTATCACCAAACTCGCTTTATCAAACAAGAAGATCATCTTAACAACACTCGTGACAACCGTGTATTGCCTCACTGATATACGGGTTCAAATAGTGACTGTGACAATATTCATTCTTATGCAAAGAGGATTGCTAAAAGAAAAAATAATCAGCAGAGCGATGGAATTATTCTCTTCTAAGAAGCCTGAGATGGAGCGAAACTGTTAATCTCAAATAAATCGGCTGCAATGTGTTTTAAAAGCATGCAATCCCGCGTTGTGATCAACTTTGCAGAGGCTGTAAAGGCGAGGACTCACTTGAAGGTATCCTATACTTTCTTATTGTTCCAACCTTAAGCTGAAAACTTCAAGAAGATACTTCGACAGCCATGCAAAATTTTATGCTGCTCTAATTAGTAACCTAGCCGTGACTCATGAAAAGAGAACGTATTGGTTGACAGTTCGCTTTCTGTAACAGCCGTTGAGAGATTGACATAAATTGGCATATTCAAGGCCGAAATCTTACAGCAGCCTTGGAAACATGCACCGCGTGAACCTGACCATTACCGTGAAGAAATAACAAAATTGCGGCCAGTTTCCTTCTTTCTTCCTTCAAATTGCACAGAGTGGTTACGTAAGATGCGTTTCTAATTTCACATCCTTTATAATTTTGATTAAGTGTGATTTTAGATTTATTTGAGCAACCTTTTCCACTTTTTAGTGCCACTGTATAGACTCTTTCTCTCAAGATCACAGTGAGGAACCTACGTTTCATTCTCAGTAACAATTTGGTTTAAAATTCTTTACGAATCTTTACCACAGAACTAGAAAACTCCATATAAAAGAAGGCTCGCGCTTCTTTCGGAGGTGCCTTGAACATTCGCGTCACTCATCTTGTACAAACTTTCGAAAGGTCGAGATGGTCGTGAGGAATAGTCTGTAGTAGCGGCGTATAAGTTAGACATATCTCCTATCATTTTTTGCCAAAGTAAGTTTAATGCTTTTCTGAGCCTCACTATATGGACACCGCTATGTGGCATTGACTTATAAACTAAATCTAAGCAAGGTGGTAAAACTTTAATAAACTTGAGAGGCGATAATGCATTTCACTAACCTAATAAAACTATCCGAAATCTGTACGCGTGATCGGGTTCCCATCTTGAGACTACCAATGGAGCAAAAGAAAAATCGAATGAATATTTAGAAGAAACCATAGAAAAACATGCGAAGCCGGCATTAGTGGAAAAAATAATCTGGCGCAACTTAAATAAGGCTATCGGCCTCCTTACGAGAATGGCTTCAGAATGCCATTCTTCTGAAACAACTTCGAAAAAAAGGGAAGAATAGTGCAAAGCTTTGCTTGTGTTTTAAAAGCCCGGCTTCACATAAATAAAGAAATTTAGTGGTGGAATGATGAAACGAAAATGACGGTAACGAACAAATGACAAGACTATCGAGGGTGGAAGAACGTGGTAGCTAGAGCACGTACAGTAGCAGTAGAAAATTGTTTTTTTGAAATTGGAAGCGGAACCTTCACGACCTATAAGCAGGCGGCAATCAAAAGAAGTCGAGTTACGGGCTATCAAGCTGATATTTTTAAGATTGCGCCGCCGCTAGAAAAAAGTTTTGAAAATATTCAAACGCCGTAATATTGAATATTGAAGACGAGCACCTATGCCAGCTAACGGTGAACGATGATTCTGATTCTGGTTTTATTTTGAAACTTCGTTAATGCCATTATGTGTGGAGTAACACATCATTCAAATAGCCGCCTCGGCTTCGCTGGCAGTGCTTCAGGTGGTCCATCCAATTTTTGATGATTCATTATTCCGGCAATAGAATGTCGAGTGTTGGCCTCGAGCTCGTGTAAAGTGTTTGGCTTGTTAGCCTAGACTAAGGACTTGATATAGCCCCAGAGAAAATAATAGAGCCAATTAATGAATGTTCGCCTTGAGATGACCCAGTCGCCAAATTTCTCCTTCACAACTTCGAGCGTCGCGTTGCTTGAATGGCATGTAGGAACCATCTTGTTGGAACCACATCGGATATATCGAAGTTGTCGAGCTCTGACCACAGAAATTCGGTTAACATCGCTCTATACATGAGACCATTGATGGTAACGGTATCTCCTTCTTCATTTTGGAAAAAATAAGATCCGATGATGCCGCCATAAACCGCACCAAACAGTCAATATTTGTAGTGATGCTTGGCCGAACACTTGTGGATTGTGTTGGCCCCTGAGCCAAAAATAGGTCTCGTTCGAGAAGATAATGTTTTGGCCAAAATCCTGATCTCCGACCAACATTTCCAGCGCCCAATTAGCGAACTCACGGCGTTGTCTACGGTCGTCCAATTCTTGCGTCAGCACAATGTTATATGGATGTTTGCCCAAATCCAACCGGAAAATAAGCCGGTTTGACTCTCTGCGGATTCCCAATTCAGCTGGTCGCCGCCGAATCGACATTTTCCGGTCTTCTTCGACACTGGCCGCTACAGCGCCTATGTTTTCTTCATTTCACACCAATCTCTCTTGGAATCAAAAGAGTGACTCACGCTCAAACTTTTCCATGATGATGACCGATCTCACGACGAAATTCACGTGGCGTATTTAGAACTGAGCCGTCGTCGCACACAGCTCAGATTTTACGGAAGCCAACGTCAATGACTACACGGGTGGGATCATATTTATAACCGGACCGGATTACATAGTATCATCGACAATCGGAAACATTGGATTTAAATGGCTCCCGATTTTATACAAGAAAATGATGAAAGGCGGTCGGTTTCCTAACCAGCGGAGGGAGAGCTATCTGGCTCCACTTCATAAAGGCAAGGGATGCGAGAAATTGCAACAAGTACCGACAGGAGTAGTCTTTGTCGCATATTACGAAAATATAAAAAAGAGTTCTAGTCAGTCAACATTGCAACATTATTAAATAACATGCCAGTCTTTATGAGAGAAAGGTCGATATATGTTGCAATTTAAAGTTTAGGGATAATGGGGAAGAAACACCGTAATAGCTTTCGCAAGACTTCCCAAAGTTTCCAGAGATCGAACTTGGACGAGTGCTCAACTCTTAAATTATACCCGAGACGTAGCTAAGAATGGTATGTGATATATGGGATGATGACGCTAAAGTTAAATGCACAGCGTGGTTAACCGAATAGTTCGAGTATACCAAAGCAGTATGCAAAGTCCTTGAATTTTTAAGTTCGCTCAGGGTTTTCTATTGAAGCAGAACATTAAAGCGTCCGGGAAGAAATCTCCTGATGCTTTTCCGATAAGTCTTCACAATTATATGAAGACCGTAAAAGGTAACAGGTTACGTATCAGTCGTACTAAGGCCGAACTGCCAACAATTTAAATAAAGGGTCTTTCATTAAGCGCTTCCTACGTTTAAATTTAAATAAAACAAAGTGTGTGTGACATATCATCGAAGTTTTTTATTCGTTTGAAAGGCCTATTGATACCGTAATGTAGGGAATATAATAGGGCTGCGCGCATCCGAAATGTCCAATTTTCCATGACTCTGGCGCATACACCAGGCTGAATTTGACCGATGGTACGGGTTATGTTGGCTTCGAAGGCCGCTATGATTTGTGGCTTATTCGCGTTGACCTGCGACTTCAGAAAACCCCACAAGAAAAAGTAGCTCATGCAGAATTTCCAATGTGGCGTGAGCTGTGTGGCACGTGGCGCCATCCTGTTAAAACCACATATCGTTGGTGTCCATATCATCCAATTCAGGACAAAAGAAGTTGATAATCTTCCATGGGCTGAAAAGTCCGTTTTGTAGTAAAACACAAAATTTTTGCAAAATTCAACTTTATTTATCAATAACGATTTTTCAATCTTTCGATACCAGTTTTGTAGTACGATTTCGGTTTAGCCTCAAAATAGGAGTCTGTTTCGGCCATTCGGTTTTAATCTCTTTCCGTCGAGCATTCTTTTGAGGTCTGCGAACAGGAAATAGTCGCTGGGGGCCAAATCTGGAGAATACGGTGGGTGGGGAAGCAATTCGTAGCCGAATTCTTTCAATTTTGACATCGTTTTCATCGACTTCTGACACAGTGCATTGTCTTGATGAAACAGCACTTTCTTTTTCTTCAAATGCGGCCGTTTTTCTGCGATTTCGTCCTTCAAACGCTCTAACAACGCAATGTAATAGTTGCTGTTGATAGTCTGCCCCTTTTGGAAATATTCGATGAAAATTATTCCATGTGCATCCCAAAATACGGATGCCCCGGTGCTCTTTTATCTCATGTGAATTGGTATCGTGCCAAATTCCCATACTCATTCATCTGGAAATGGGCCTCATCGCCGAAGATGATTTTTCGATGAAAATTAGGGTCAGTTTCCAACTGCTCCAGAGCTCATTTATCGAACACACGTCATTGCCTATGGTCGTTTACCTTCAGCTGATGGATCAGTTGAATTTTGTAGGTGTGGTGTGGACTCAAATTTATCCATCACGGTAGGTCTTCTCCGTAGGACTTTTATGGCGACCGTAAAATGGGCGAAGCGCGCGGTATGTTACGTTGCCCGAATAGAATCCCCATTTTGTTATTGAACGCTATGTCCGTCCATGATTATTTGGCAAGATAGACTGAATAAATGACTGCCAATTTGACAGCATATAGCCACAACAATATGGCAACTTTCAAAGTTCGGAAGTCCCTATTAAGACTCTATCGTTAATTACCAAGGAAATTACTATGACGATGTTGCACATGTGGTTGGGATAGGGTGGCTTTAATGACGCACTATCGTTCGTCCAGCTTCATGGTCACAATTTCGGATAATCTACGAAAAATACAAAGGAAGAACGATAGTGGCATGAACTGCTGCGATTGTCTGCCGGTGTAACAGGACGTAATCTAACAAAAAGAATCAATTGAAGTGTAGATGCTATTATTTGCCTAATTTTGGCACTTCACAACCTTTCTTAATCTTTTTTAAAATCCATCTTCTTTCGACTTCGTACAATATTGGGATCCAAATGCTTTCCTTCTAGCAATGCACTATGAGGTAATTGGTTTTCATTTGATTGATTTTTTATAATAAAATAAATATTATTGCAATATATCGTAAAGTATTACTAATCCCTTTTTCTATTTTCTATAAAACAGGTCCCGAAGGAAGCAATCTATTTATATATCATCTACCTCAAGAATTCAACGATACAGATCTCGCTACAACATTTCTACCCTTCGGCAATGTTCTCTCCGCAAAAGTTTTCATCGATAAACAAACTAATTTATCTAAATGTTTCGGTTTCGTGTCATATGATAATCCGCATTCAGCGAATGCAGCTATTCAAGCAATGCACGGCTTTCAAATCGGCACCAAACGTCTGAAAGTTCAACTAAAACGCTCCAAGGATGCTGCCAAGCCATACTAAAAGTAATGTTACCAACATTACCAATTACCTCATACATCCATGGAGGCAAAACAAATTTCCAAATTTTTAAAAAAAAAAAAAACTAACATGCAAACAATTTTTGATTTTGTGAAAAAAAAAACAAAATCCAAACAATGAAAGTTCATTTTCGAACAGTAAAAACAGCTGGATGATTGTAGATACATAAATTGGAAGAAATTGTAAAACTAAAAAAGAAAAACAAAACAATTTGTGGTAGATAAGTCCTTGGAACGTATTTTCAGATTTTTATTTCTTGTTATAGGGTTTAATATATGTATGTATGTACAATATATCAATTATTTTATTTAGAAATGTTCCAAAGTATTTTGTGCCTTAGGCTTTTGTGGTTGGAAGAGAGAGAAGATGTGAACGATAAAGAAAGAAATAATTTTAACATTTTTAAAGTTAAGTTAAAGAAATAAATATTTTCTTTTTATTTTCAAATTGTTTGTGTGAAACTATGTCACTTTTTGTAGGACTAAAAAAAAATTAATATATTAAATTTAAAAAAAGATAAATATACAATAAAATTAAAATAAAAACTAGTATTTAAGTTTTAGGGAAAAATTCTTTGTATATAATAGAAAAACATTCGAGTTTTCTTAAATTCTTTGGAACATGGGATCAATTAGTAGTTTAAATTTAAGTGGTTGTAAGTGGATCATTTTTAGTTTTGGGGAATGAATTTTGATTCCAACAAAACGGTGTAGAAATTTTACCTATAAGTCAGCTACAATGAAACATACATGTGTTAATTTTTTGCCTTTTTAGACATATAAATATTTTTTTTTAATTCATTTAAAATGGATTATTGGCAGACACCTTCCAGTTCAATGCATGAAAGTATGATGAACTTTGCGGCTAGCGGAATTGCGCTATTAAATTTCAGAACTCCAAGACTTGTTGAGGACCTTAGACCTCTCACAACTCCAACGAAAAGAGTTTGAACAGTAATAACCGACTCATAAATACCGTCAATCGTTATTGAAGTAACATAAGTAGCTCTGTCTTTACTAAAACATTCTGTTCATGACTCAAGCTGGGTTCTTTTTCTAACCACCTTTGTTGCTTTTTTTAATAGATTGACTCAATCATTAGAAGTAATTAAGAGATAATGACAGTAGCAATACACATAGTGACCCTTTCTCCTATGATCTTAAGAAAAACACTATCTTACTGCTGACGACTCTATGTAAGAAATCCCACAAAAACAACAGTGTGATTTCATGTTACCAACTCAAAGCGAGCATCCCATCCGTCTGCTAATGAGAACTAATGAGAACATTAGTTTAGGTTATGGCGCAAATATCGGAGCCAGTGTATCAGACCCATTTCTCGCGGATGCTTACCGTAGTCACAGGTGCATTGTGCATCTTCGCATAAGGATTCATAAAGAGTTGAATTGTCGAGAACGAGGCACAAATTCTTCTCAATTTAAGCTCTATGAGCAAAGTGTCCCATTGCAATGCAACTCCACAGTGAGCAGGATGATTACCTATCGCAAGTTAACAACCACGAGTTACTAAAACTACGGTCAATTTCACCCTTCTCGCGATTGTGCAAAGTTACTCTCGCAATGGGATAAACCACACAGCTAGGCTTTGATCCATGTCCCAGTCCACCAGACTATAACCTCCAATTATGTTTAGCTACCTTACGGTTGTCATTTAGGTTTCGCATATTCACTTAGAAAAGCTTTACCCTTACTTTCAGACAAGCTATTAACTTCTTCAGCAGAAGTCCAATCTTTCCCACCAAACGCCAATCCGTTGCTGACTTTGAAGTGAATACCAAAATGAGTTTCTTTCTCGCTATAATGATGGGCCTATGTAACCACCGTGCGATCGGCAGGTAAAGAAGTAAGGCTGCTCTTTGAAAAGACGGAACCTGACAGTAAACACTCACACGTATCACAGTCTACGACCATATCAAATGGACCAAATGTGTCACAGAAAAGAAAAAGACCACGGTGTACGATTATTTTTCATTGTTTTGTAACCCTAACTAGCTCGAGGACCGTGTTACAGTTAGCGAAGACAAATTTCTTGTATTTCTTTTTTCGAAATAAGCCGAAACAATACCGTTGACAAACCACAAAAATTCTCTATGGCTGTATAACCCTCTTAACACCAATAAATGGATAGTGCCTACATACTAGCATTCTAAAGGTCGCTTTCCAAAAATGCGTGTAATTTTGAATATCTTCTTGACAACTGTTTTGAAAATTTATTAAACAGCACTGAATGTGTGCAGGGCAGACAAATAAACCGATTTAGAAAGCGATGTGAGGTTCCGTAACTGCCATACTCGATTCTGCTTTCATCTTTTCAATCGAGCCAAAACGATATTCCCGGACCGATTTTTTTCTGAGTTTCGGGAATAGTCAGAAGTCGAACGGTTGGGGAAGGATGTAGATCGAATTTTTGGACAAATAATCTCATACAACCAATGCTGTGCGAGACGGCGTATTATCGTTCAAGAGTTCCCTCTTCATAATTCTGCCGCTTCTGGCAAATAGCTTCATTCAAACGACGTGAAACGCTCAAGTGATATTTTTGGTGTTTGGTGCACCAGAAGAAATTCATAACGGCACCACTATAATAGAAGAAAACTGCCAACATCAACTTAATTTTTGAACTACAATAGCTTTGACGTGGTTATTCGGCATTGGCTCACCTTTGGCACTATGTTCACTTAATTGGCTGGATGTTTCCGGATGGTGTGGGTAGATCCATATCTCATCTCCCAAAATAATGCGTTTGATGACGTTCTGATAGTCAGAAAACATTGTTTCACAGACATTAACGCGACACTCTTTTTCGAAAAAATTTAGCTTTTTTTTTAAACCAAACGAGATGAAACGCATTTGTGGTCCAAATGGTCTTTCAAAATCGATTTTATCGAACCAAACGATATTTTCGTGATGTCAATAAGCACTGAATCCTTGATTTCCTTGATGTGGAGTTCATCGATAAACGTCGTTGTTCTTCGGACAACTCACACCAATCAAAAACACTCGTTTTGGACTGAAGCCAAAATCACTTGCAACATTTTGGAAAATAAAATTCCATTTTTGAAGCAAAATTTGATGCAACTTCTTTTCTAAACTTTTTCACTTATTTTAAAAATCGAAAAATGCTCATCCTTAGACGAAAGTAAACAAGTGCATCTTAATAACTACTAAATAAATTGACACGAAAATAGATACAGATGTCTGTTAGGGTGTTACCAACCTCAGTAAAACAAAAACAAGAAGTTTTACTACTTTTTGATCACTGAGTATATGTACTTTGCCTACAAATTGGATTCCTTCTACTTGTATATTTGTTGCAGTTTTTTCTGTCGTGGCGAAGGACTGGTTAGCTGCTATGGGATCGGCGAAGAAACATGTGATTTTACGGGTTGAATCCCTGCAATAAATGAGACTGACAGAGGTTTTGAAATAGCACACTTGTCTCCACAAATTGTCAAACATCAAGTTTCCCTCGGGGGCCTAATCCTTTGCACTAGTAATTTTAGAGAGTTAGAATTTGTTAACTGTGGTCAGAAAAATGCTCCTTGTGCTTTTATTAACGCTGCACTCCCGCTAGCTTTTTCCATGCAGATTCCCTGGTATGGTGTCCCAGGGCTAGATTAGTAAGCTTTGGATGCTTCTTTACTGCTATTAGCATCATAATTGATCAGATAAGTTACTCTTAATTGAATTGAAGTCTAGGCTGTAGGCTGTAGGGAGAGCAGCCTAGTACATCTATACTGTTTCCATCAATCTAATTTTTAACCTCAGACACAAAAACTAGATTTGGATACACGTAGTATTAAATCATAAAGGTTTCTAGTTTTGTTGAAAAATGAAGGGCCTCCGGAGATATTTAAAAAAAAAATAACAAGTTCGCATTTGCGATTTTGACTGTATGGCAGGAGCATTGACCTGTTAAAAAAGAAACCTGCAAGTGTCACCAAATAAATATCTCTAGTGCGAATGGTACTCGTACTCATTCATTATCTAGATAAACAGCTGCAGTGACTTCTGATTCTAAGAATACCATTCTACATCATACCTTCAGTTTTGGTGGGCATCTATTCAAGGCGTTCAGAATCCGGTCTTTTCGTTGGTTCTCTACGCACAAGGATCCCATCATCTCCTATGGAACTTAAGCTTAGATACCTCGAAAAATATAATATTGTTCTACATACGTACGAGTATCTTGGGTCCACTTAAAATGCTCATTAGCTTTTTCTTTCTCACTGAGTTTGCCGGAATTCTTCTTGTAGTTGCTCGAAAATATCATTTTTGATATCAAGAGATGTCTTGAACAGATGCCCACGGGCTTGGAACACCAGAAAACGGTCCTCCACTACAGTCGAGTTTTTTTGCTTCCTTAAGCCTTTAATTCTGCCGGTAGCAGGACCACGATATTTTTTGTTAAATTCCATAAAACAATTCCCTTGAGTAGGATTTAGCCATTCAGGAATTTCACAAATTGTCAAATCTGAAAGTGGTTCATCTTGGACATGTATCACGACCTAAATGCATATTCCATTCAAAATAATAGACTTGTTGCCTACATATTTGAACCACATTTCGGTGCCTAGTGCAAGAAAATATCGTCTATCTCACAAATTCTAAGAACTGCCATCCGAATGATTATCATTATCAAGGACTACCATGTCCAAAAATTTCAATTTCGTTCTTTTTTGCCCTGTGCACAGGGAATTCTTTCACCGAACTTCGTCTCATCTAATTGAATCTGGTTGACTTTCTTATTAAGCAGCTGCTTCCTAGTTTAAGGTAATAAGATCATCCACCTAAAGTATTCGTCTAGCATAGTTCCAGTTCCAAATATAAAATGTTTGACTGTATCAAATTGTTAAACTAGTATCAGAAGACTCAGCGCCTTTTATTATTTCGCATAAATCAGTAAATTATTTGTAAGACCTAAAATTTCATTATTGGTCTTCAGAAATCCTTGTCATAGTACATATGCCGGAAAAATTAGAAAAGGCCCTAATTTCGGAGTCCAATCTTATCCTAATCAGCGTCAGTAAGCCTGCTCGTAGTGCCTACGTTATCAATATATCTGCAAACATTAATTATTTTACACATTCGACCAGTATTGGTGGGCACTTCCTGGTCTTCTGGAGAATATTTAAAAATTCAGTTATGTAGATTCGGATTTTTTGTAAAAAGTTTGATAAAACCCACACCGTTGCGTTTGGTCAATTTGCATCTCCAATTACAATATGTGTTTCCTTTAATTCGTTGCAAGAACAACCAGAACCTTTTTTAGGTTTTAATCACTAGCCTTAAGGACGCGTATGTCAATAAAATTTTAGAAAAAATGCTTAAACTGTTATAGATCAATACGTTACTTTAATTGTAAGATATTTTCACGTTCAATTTGAATCAAAATTTTACGTAAAATTTTAAAATGCTTATAGAAGTAATTATAGAAAAAAAAGAGTTACACGAAATTGAGTCCAAAAGTCGCATCTATTTATTTCGAAAAAACACATATTTTTTAACATTTCCACAATTTTGAACATTTAATAGATGTCTAGGGTAAGAATTTGTTTTGATCGATTCTGGTTTTCATGGACCGTTAAAAAAAATGTTGGTGTTACTATTTTTAAAAACAATATGCCATTGATGGCTGTTAAGAAAAAACAACTTTTTACATAACGTATATTTTTTTAAACGTTTAAAGATTTCACATACTAAAAAATCAAAATACCAAAGAAGCAATTTGTTAAAAAAAAAGAATCCAATTTTCCATTACCAAATAAATAAAAACAAATAATTTCCAATAACAAGAAATAAGAAAACTTAACAGCATTTAATAACAAACAAAAATAAATCAAAGAATAAAAGCCAGTTTAGCATCTAAAAAATAAATCGAAGTTATTTTCGTTTAATAAAAAAAAACACGTTTCCTTAAAATCGTTGGAATAAGAGTCATTTTTAATAATACCTCGTCGTTTAAAATTATTTAAAAAAAAATCTATCAAAAACACAAAATAAATTAAAGAACTTTAATAAAGAATAAATTATTTTACAACAAAAGCAATTTTAGTAAAAGAAAAAGTAAGAAAAGTCTGCTATAATACCTAAGATAGATAAATTCATTGTATGATATGCATTTTGTTATCTACAGTTTGTTTGTTTTTAATTTATTTTATTCTCAGAAAAAAAGAATACAAAAATAATTGAAACAATTTTAAGTATTTTTAAATATTTAAATATATGTATTTACCAAATAAAAAATAAAGAAATAAAAACAATATTTATTTGAATATTGTAAAATCATGAAAAATGTAATGTAGAGAATATTCATTGTTTCATAAAAGTTGTTGGGTTATATTATATAATAAAAACAATTAAAATAAAAATGTAAATGTATGGAAAAATAATAAATGTAGTTATAAATTGTTAAAGCAAGTGTACTTAAGGTAATTGAAATGCCTTTTCTAGTATTTAGCAAATATAAAATGTATTCTGTATTTAATTTAGATGAATTATACAAAACTACAATATAAATAAAAACGATACAAATACACTTAGTTACATTATGGGAACAAATGAATCAACAGAGTCTTTGTTTTCTTTTCGAATTCGAATCTGGTCACTAGGATGCAAAGGGTAATCCAACAGAAATAGCGTTTTTCAACATAACCAAGTGAACAGCCTCAATATCAGTTCGCAAGTTGTGTTTCAGATATTGAATTGTTGAGTAGATCTACCTTTTCAATTAGCCCTATAAAAAGAAGCATAACAGTGTTAAAGAGCATCAACTTGATAAACGAAACAATGATCGTCGCGGCCGAAAACCCAGGCTTGCTAATTTCACGTAGATCTCTCACAAGCAATACTGCTCCAATTTTTTATAAACGATTAGTTCAGGTCATAAAGCCCGTAAGTTCCAATTAGCGCAAGAACTTAAGCCTATTGACCACCAGTAGACTTATAAATTTTCCAATTGAGTGTTAGAAACTCATAAAATTGGCAGAATTGCAGTATTTGAGAATGGAAAATATTAAAATAGTCGAGTTACGGCTAATTAAATCCTGTGCGGCGATTGTCTAGTGGAACAAGCTTTCACGGAAATACATCACTGCTGCTTTTAACAGACTCCAAAATACGGTATGTCTCGGTTACATGGTGAAGTACAATAGTTCTCGGCTAAAGAGAAGTGGTTATTGGTAAAACACGCACTGGAGCTTTGGTGACCGTAGTCGGCGGCTTTTAATTCTGGTCTTATGGACATCCCGTGTAATGAAACCCGAACTCCTACTGCGGAAAAATTACGAAATTGACTTTACCTGTACATAGGAATGATTTTGACCAGAATCTGCTCCAAGGAAGGAATGTACAATAGTTGAGCCTGCAGAGATGGTTCCAAAGTCGATTTACAATGTGGTGCTGGTGTCTTTCTGAAGTACGACAATTCCACTCCTAATTAGGAAAACTTGCGTATATCATCCAAATGGAGATATGGCAACGAACTATATTGTGAAGAATCGGTGAAGGAAGCCAAGCATTTGCATCTGTAGCAATAGCTAACCTGCGCTGAAAACTTTGTTGAATCCACTTACGACTTCCAAGCCAGTTCGACAATACAAGACTTCTCTGAATGCACCGGAATTTGCTGAGTCTTGTCTGGGTCTTAGGTCTCAATAGAATCACGGGAAATGAAATCGCCGGTGAACTTTCTAGGCGAAACCCAGAGGAAAGTTCATCAGGACTTAAAACTACGTTTCTTCTGCCTGCGTATCCAGTTATGGCTTCCATTAACAAAACTAGGCTGTGGTTTTTTCCTGTATTTTTGGAGATTTCATGGGAGACCTGTTTATTCTACCTGGATCGTTGTGAACCATACTATCTGCAGTTGTGATCGTAGAAAAACAAATTCAAATCAATTCCGGGTCTGCAAGGTACTCAAATACCCAAATGGAAATTCTTACATTGAAACTCAGCACTTGCAGGTTGATTGTTCCCTCAGACACAAAAAGTTTTCTTTTTCTGCACGTGGGATGTTAGGTCAGCCAAATAACTAGCAGAGGCCCTGGACTGCTGCAAGCAAATATTACCGCCATGCAAGAAACGCGATGAGATGAGTCAGACAAAAAGAGAATAAAAAACTACAACTTTTACTACGGCTATTATTATCAACGGCAAAGGCGGCGCCTATTTGGAAGCGGATTTATTGTTAGAAGCAGACTTAGGCAAGTAGTCTTGAGTTTCTAGCACGATAACGAGCGCCTCGTAACAAACCCTATTTAGGCAAAATTTGCCAACATTAGCCTTGAATGTGCCCACAGAGGAGGAAGATGATGACATCAAAGATAGCTGCTATGAGCAATGGATCTCGATGTTCAAAAGAGGACTTGGAGAACGCCTGATCAATCAACCGTCAACCGGATTGACTTCAGAATTATGGATGTCCGAACGTTCCGAGGGGTCAACTTGACTCCATTACCTTGTACGGTTGCGAATATCCCGAACATGGCAAAGGCAAGCTAATACTGTGAGGAAGTTTGATGTCAGACGGCTATAATCGCACGATATCACGTTTCCGATCGAATCTCTCTTAATCTTTAAAGAAATTCTATGCCATCAGCATGAAGTATGGAAGACTAGTGATGTACTAGTCTTAAAGACAACTAAGCAAGAGGCATACAAAGTGGCGTTGCACAGAAGCAAATTGAGAGATGCTGGTTCAGTAATACGATTCGGAAGTTTTACCAAAAGGCACAAAAAACATGCGACGGACAAGAACCGATACCTGTAGAGACGAACAAAGGAACATCGTAGTAGATTCGTAGTAGATTCGTAGTCGATGCAAAGGGTTTGGAAAGAGCATTTCTGTAGACTATATAACGGCGACGACGAACCAAATACCGCTGTCAAGCAGAATAAACCGCCCGACCTCGATGAAATTAAGATAGCCATATCTTAGCTTAAATCCAACAAACCTGCTGAAGCGGACGGCCTAACTGCCGAGCTCTTAAAAGCGGCAGGCGTTGACTAGATAAGGAGCATACACCAACTCATCTGTAAGATATGGTCTCAAGAAAGTATGCCCGATGAATGGAACCTCAGCATTGCATGTCCGATCCAAGATCCGATCAAGAAAGGATACCCTATAAACTGCGCCTACTACATGAGCATCAGTCTTCTTAGCATCGCTTACAAAATCCTATCTTTCGAATTGTGTGAATGCCTGAAGCCGTTCGTCAACCACCTGATTGGTTCATGTCGGTGTGGCTTTAGGCCAGGAAATTCCTCCATGGACCAAATACTCACACTACGAAAAAAAACCATGAGCTTTCAAATCGATACACACCACCTATTCATCGATTTTAGGGCCGCGTATGACAGTATCTATAGAGGCGAGCAATACAAAGCAATGCCTAGTTTTGGCATCCCTACCAAATTCTTCCGTTTATGCAGGATGAAGACGGAGATTGCACACAATTCCATCAAGGTAGATAGGTAGGTAAAAGCGGCTGTTGGAAAGACCAATCCACTTAGGCATCTTATGATGCCACGTGGATCTGTGATCCTCCTACTCATGGAACCGATTTGAGCTTATGATGAAACGTAGGAAACTGTTTACGTCTATGCCCCTTAGATCACTTAAGTGATTGTAGAAGAAAGCTCCTAAGTGAAGATTTCTTCTCTGGGAGAGAGCCGGACATGTACAGAGTGAGTGGAGGATTGCCGTTCTCCACCTCGTCCATGCAGCTTCTACAGAAATCGTTTATAAAAGCGCTGAGCCTTCTTTCATGCTTGCCTATAAGGCACTGTCCAGTGATGACACCTGAGATGTTTCCTATTTAGAACGATCTTGTATTAGCACCCAGCTTTAATATTGATTTGCGCGTAGCTATTGGTATACCTATGCTACCCTTTTCTAGTAGAATAGGGAGAGTGGTTCCTATTTTGGTGAGTTCGTCGGCCCTATAATTCCCTTGAATGTCTCTGTGGCCCGGCACCCAGGAAAAGTGAACTGATTTGTCATCTCCGTAAGAGATGATCGGTTTTAGAATTTAATGAGACTGAGTCCAGGGACTTGATAGCGATCTGACTATCCGAAAAGATGCAGATATCCTCTGCAGATATCACGTTTTGCTTCAGCCAGCACAGAGCTTCTTTAATCGCCAAAATTTTCGCCTGTAACACGCTACAGTGATTTGAAATACAAAAAGAGAGGCTTAGATTTTGCTTATCAATCAATCAAAAGTTCGTCCAATTACTCGCTTACCCCGATGTATTGACGTGATCGGAAGAAAGCAGCGTGATCTCAGTGGCGCTTTTACGAGCATTGAGATGAAAGCGGCGAAGATGGGTTTGACATGCTGTCATATGCTGTCAACAAGAAAAGGCACCAAACACCGACGACGCGTACAGAGCGTCACCCTCAACAGATATGACTGTCTACTTAGGCTCCGCTATCAATTTAGACAACGACACCAGTGCTGAAATCAAACGACGAATAACTCTTGCCAATTAGTACTTCTTGACTAGCAAAGCCCTCTCTCGAACAACAGAAGTGATTTTATATTAGACCCTAATAGTCCCAGTCATGTTCTGTGGTGCAGAGGCATGGACTTTATCAAAAATGGTTGAGGGTGCTATCGACTGCTTTGAGAGGAAATTTTTCGGGTGATTTTCGGTCCGTCTGCATAGACGGTGAGTGTAAAGGATATATGTTACGACGACGAATTGTATGGGCTATACAGGAACATTGACTTAGCCAGGTCAAGTGAAGGTCCAACGATTGAGGTGGCTGGGTCATGTAGAGTGGATGGACACCGATGCTCCGGTCTGAAATATCTTTAATCCGCCCCCGGCTGACAGCGCATTACAGGAGAACGAAGAGTCAGGTGGCGCACGCAAGCGGAAGAGGACCTCAATCAACTTAGCGTATGAAATTGGAGACAACTACAATAGCTAACGATCAAACTGGCTGGAGGCGCTTGTTGATTGAGGCCAGGTCCACCCAGGCATGTAGCGCCACCTTAGTCATCTCTACTATTTTAAAGTATCGAAAATTTTCTTTATAAAAAGTGATTATTTGCAGAGTCCAATATCTGATACACTGGATTTGCGTAGCAATGACCGGATATGGATTAGAATTGCTTCTTTCCACACAACTCATTACAGAAACTGTTACTGCATTGCTTCACGCAAGTTCTTTAATACCTTTCCTCAAAATATTCGGCGTTTTACAAATATGTATGTCTGTATTTTTAAAAAAGTGAATGCCTGGTTCCTTGAACACAAAAAATTTGAAGTTTTATTGTCCTACCGCACTTAATTGCTTTTTTTTAAAATTTATGTTAATTGCTTGATTTAAAACTGTTAAATGCGTTTTCTATATGAACCTCACAAAGTAATGTTGAGTACTCGTAGATGACATTAACACTATTTTTTGAATTTAAATACCAATGTCACCAACTATTCTTAAGTAAAGCAATTTGTTAGTTACGATTTTAGTAATTCATTTTGTTAATCTGAGAATAATGAAATAAAGAAAGTAAAATTAAGGATGAATCCTTCTTCCGAGATATAAGTCCCACTCGTGAACAACGAAGAAACACAAAATAGGACGCTTATCGTCCCAGTACTCTTCTATACTACGCGGATACACGTACTTAGTCTAAAGCGAACGAAAGTTATTTCGAGAGAAAAGTGATTTTCCGTCCCATGGCTATAAACGGACTTTGGAGAAGACGATAAAACAACGAACTGTATGGGCTATATAGCGAGATTGACCTCCAGCCAGGGATGGAAGGAAGAGCACGTCTTAGTTTTTTCCCTCAAGTAGAAAGAGTCCTCAGCCCATCTGATTGCAAACACTCCAATCAATCCTCATGCTATCGTGGAACCCAATAAATAAGCGGTTAAATATCTTCCGGCTCCTTTTGAAGAAAACATGCCACACGCCGATTCACCTATCTTTTGTTTCCTCTCCAGAATTGCTACGTGTAGATTCAACGAGTATCTTAAAAGTATGCAACAGTCTTCAAGTTATTTTCCTTAGATTTGTTGCATACACTTTGATCAATTAACAGAGCTGTTAAGTTAACATTGAAATTCTGTTGCACGAACCTCTTACTCGCATCGTTCCTAAAGTATCAAGACGATTTCGAATAAATTATTGGCTCAATATTATTTAAACAAATACTTTCAACCGTTAGGGATTTAAAAAAAAGTTTCTAAAATGAACTGCAATCCGAAAAGTAGAAAAAAAGTGGAACTGAAGGTTCTACCGAGATTTGAACTCGGATCGCTGGATTCAGAGTCCAGAGTGCTAACCATTACACCATAGAACCGCGGTGTAAAGGGTGATTCCAAGGTTATACATAGGAACTATTTAAATTTTTCGTTGTTGCTCAGATTTATTACAATTTATTACGATTGCCAATCTCTTACAAGTTAAATGTAAGTGAAGTAGATTTACGTGAGGGCAGTGTGGAAGCAACCGATGATTTTAATTTTAAATGAGAATGTCAATGGATTTTTCAGCGGGTTTGTTGTTTTTCTTTAATGTGATGAAGGTGCAATTCCTTGCCGAGAAACAAGTTTGCAAAGTTCTTGAGAGCGTTCTCAAATTGCACATTGTCCACGCGCGATCATTGTACGTATTACATGTGCCAGAACCGCAAGTTCAACTATCTCCCCGTGAAATAGAACTCTAGTCTAGATGGTGAATAAATACTCTCTAAAGGTTATTCTTTTTTCAAGAGCACCCAGAATATTATAACATCGGGTTTTGATCTAAGCAAGGCTTTTATTTGACAGATTTATAGCCCTAGCAATTGCAAAACGGCTGCTTCCGCTATTAATTTTGACCATTTCTTTCAGCTTCTGGAGCTGTTTACAAAAAATAACTCTAACTCGCCCCAATCGTTGCCGATGCATTCACATAAACAAGGAATTTCATCTACCAATATGTGAAATATTTGAGCGGCTTGTGATCTAACAAGTTCTTGGTGGCCAATTTACAGGTTCCAATCTTGAAACCACTCTTGCAACACTCTCTGACTTCAATTAATCGGCCTTGCTTGAACCACACATCGCTCATATCGATATCAATGTAAAATACAAATAACCGTTGATCATCTTTCTTTGTCGGTCACCATTGTCTGGATCACGAGCTTCAGCCTTATATTCAAGGAAATAATGCTCGAAGACACTTGCGTTGACCCCGTTCAGCGAAGGCCCTGTGTCATGATCCAACGGCTTCAATAAAACACGAGAATTAGAAGAAAATGAGATGTCTTTAGCTACGAGAAACTGGGTGATATCAGTTGTAATGTCCTCAGCAGGCCTAGATCTTTGCCTCATTTGCCAGTTTTTCTCATGTTCGGGACTTTTATAAGGTTGTAAGCGACTTTCTGGACTTAGGGTTCATCAAATGTCACTGATGTTTTATTGTACGTAGGTACCTGCCATGAAGGCTCAATCCTGCGGTACGTCTTCATACGAGAGATCAAAATAATAAGTTGATCAGCGCCCTTCAAGTAGTACAAGTACCACTACTAGTACCAGATTCCCCTTTGGTTAAGGGTCGAGACTTATCTAATACCTCAGTCATTCTATGGGTATGGCACCCGATTGCAGTGCAACTCTACATCGAGCAGACTGATCAGTTGCATAGCCATCAATACAACGTATGCTCCAGTCGAGCTTCGCAACCTGGGAGTCACTTCCAGTTAGCCACCTTATAGTCCAGGACTGGCGGCCTTTAGTTCAACAATAAACTAATCTTTTTGCCACTAGTAACTACGAATTCTTTCGAACTTTACTCTGTCAACGAGAACACTGCTGACATCGCAGGACACACTATCCTAGATGATGCCCATAGCTTGCAAATCCCTAGCATCAGAGTAGATTGGACAAACGCACAGAACATGTATCCAATTCTCAAGGGGAGTTTCGTATGAGCAACCTGCCACCTCGCTAAGGCCTCTCTTATGGGAAAAGGCATTCAAGGAAGCATTCCCATTCCCGGTTTGCAAGATGCCCAGACTGAGATTCAAACTCAGCTCTGGAAGTCCGCTCATGGTCTACACATCCTGAAAGAAATTATAAGTAACCCTGCCTGTATTGCTCATGTCCCATCTGGGTTGCTATCTAGACCGGGCACATTCGGAAAGCAGTGCTTACATTCCCTACAAGACAAATCTTCCAATTCCGTTGAGGAGACCCAATCATGATTTGTCAGCGGGAATCTATTCCTAATCTTGTGAGCGGTACCTCGAGGTATCACCTCCAAGTCAAGGAAGGTACCTCCAACCAGCACCAGTTATGCATCCGTAAAGATGGTCCTACAACCGGTAAGCAGACAAGCAAGGCCACCCTCTGGCAAGTCAAAATCCGCTGAGGACCACCCATTATTAAGATTACCCTCTCGTACCAAACCGATGAAATAAAAAGGCCACCGTACACAGTACGAACGGCACGTCTGGTGGGTCGCCAGTCAATGCTTAGAATGTGCCTAACCTGGCCCACAACACTTAGCAGTCGTTCTCTTAGCTGGATGAGGTGAGGTAGGAAATTCATCTTCTCACCTATCATTATGCCAAAAGACTTCATCTTAGTCACATATCTAAGGGTCACATCACTCAGCCCAACGGATCGTGTTGAATTTGCCGCGAAGCAGCATTGTCACAGACTTTCCCAGGGATAAACTGACACTAATCTGGCGACAATTGGCAGCACATTTCTTCATATTTCTTCTATTACAGCACGAGACCTACCTTCTAGAAATAAAAGTAGATCGCACGCATAAGTGATTTGACAATTGCCTCAGCAGTGGATCCATCATGAGGTTCCATATACTCGTAAATGGGCGACAAATAGACCCCGTTCTACGTCTAAACTAACCCCATCATAGGGAGAATCTACAAAAGCGCGCCTGCCAGAGACATAGCCTTCCCATTAGACAACTTCCCGGCAGTTCAGTTTGTGCAAGCTGGTCAGAATACTTTGCCAATTTAGATTGTCAAACGGGCCCTTAAAATCAATAAAACGCCTTAGGCAATCTCTTCACTGTTATTCTAGATGCAGTCTTTAGCAAAAGACCATGGGTTCTCAACACTTCTGCCCTTCCTGAACCCAAATTGAAGGCGACATTGGTTCAGTCATGCTCCCCGAAACGATTTCCACCTTAACTCTTTCCAGTACTTTTTCAAGCACAGGAAGTAGGCTGATGCCCCGGTAAGTTCTAGAATCAGACTTAGGCTTATCGATAAGTTTCATATCAGTTGCATAATCACTCTCGCCTCCCTCCAACTTGATGAGATATAGCTCTTGGCAACATACTTGCTGTATGTGCTAAGGAGGTACCTCTGTCATTCCATCTGCTCCAAGAGATTTCCTGGAACGAAGAAGTGAGATATCGCACTCGACTTCAGCAACCCTAAGCTCCGGAGAAACCAAACAATGGATAGTTTGTTGAGATTCTTGATGCAGGAAACAACTCAAACGAGGTTGTAAATGAGCCACACAAGTACCAGACGGTTGATAGTCATACCGCCAACACCCTAGAATTGTTTTTAACTGTCCATTCTGATAAGTGCACGATCTATGTGCTCTCACCTCTAAGCTCTTCGGAACGCTATATCAAATCATCTAATTTCTTGTACATTTACCACACAGTTAGGGAAAAGTTTCAGGAGAAAACCGCATGACTATACGAGTAAACAACATCCACGATAACGAGATGGTTGCCGCTGCTGATATGATCACAAACACTATAAAATCTTCATCGTTCATCGGATGAAGAGTACTTACTAACTTACTTAGATGGTGCCACAGTCCGTGGTGAACCAGGAGCTCAGCTAGCATCTCCCTTCAGCTACAGCGATCTTTTGGCAGCTGCCTCCAGTTAAGCATACGAAGAGGTACCCTTCCACTTGCGTGCGCACAATCTAAAATGAGGTCGTTCCTCTACTGCGTTGTCCCTCCGTCTTAGAGCTAAAATCTTCTCGGGACAGGACGCTAGTGTTCACGCGCTTATGATGACGAAGTCATCTAAGACGGGTTATTCAAGCTTTCTGAAGAGGTCGGCTTTGCTGTACAGTGCGTATAGTTCGCTATTAATAATATGTCGTTCTAAAAATTGTACATGGGTGTTGTAGGTGCGAATTTAGCTAAGTTTAGCTACCTTCCTTTTATTCTGTTGAATAAGAATAAGGGATTATGAACACCCTTATAACATTTGCATACAACACAGGCGAAAATAAATTTATGAGGAAAGAAAGGAGCACAGCGCTGTACGTTGGTTTTGACTATAATGACTAAGAAATAAAGATCTCGGCAGGTCGTTCCAAAAGCAAGTTGTACGATTTATTGAAGGAATCAAGTTGTTTCAGAGTACGTCCGAAAATGGGCTTGAGTGTAAACCGTTGAGCATTCATAGTGGGACGGATGTTACGGTCGTAAGTTTGAAGGGGCAGAATCTCACTCACAATTTCGTCTGAGCACTGCTGAGGGAAGGCAGGGGCATTTCATTGGATGGTGTTAGTTGCCTCTCTCTACGAAATTTATCGCATTATTTTGAGCCCTATCTAAGAATCGCAGACAGGTCTTAGAAGCATTTAGCCATACGTGGACACTGTATTACAATCTAGGGGCAATAAACGCCTTGTACTATATATTTTGGCTAGGTTGGAGAAACGAAAGTATTTCTTATATCGCCTGAAGAAATTTCGACATTTCGTAGTATTTTTGCATATGCCATTCATGTATACAAGTTTGGCATAGTAAAGGAGTTTATTTACCTCGGCTCTGCTATCAATATCGATAGCGATACCAGTGCGGAAATCACACAAAGATAAAAATCATCGCTCCTGGCAATTGCTGATTCTTTGGGTTTACCCGTGCCTGATCATCCCAGTCTTTCTTTAAGGAACAGAAGCTTGGACACTGCCGAAAACGGTTGAAAATACTCTTGGACGCTGCGAGAAGAAAGCTCTTCGGGTAATTTTCGGTTGCGTTTGCTTCAATAAAGAAGACATTTTAATATGATTTTTAATATTAGAATTTTATTCATAAATTAATTATGCTGTCTGAAAATTTAACAAAAAAAGTACAAACGCCAGTACTACACCACACAACAATGAATTTTAGTTAATCCCGGACAGACGTAATTAATTTTTAATAAATTTTTGAACATGTGCTTGCCACAATTGACTCCATCACATGTAGCTGGAGAAAAAAAAATACAAATCCTTCTATAAAAGGACATTACACTAACGCGAAATAAAATAGTTCCATTCCATTAGCAGAATAAAAATCTCATAAATTCATATTATCCCCCAACAGATACAACATTAATTCCATCCAATCAAAATAAACGTAAACTCGTACAAATATCTAAACTTTCCACGCAAAAAAAATGCATAAATGCAAACAAATGAAACAAGAAAAAAAATACAGCTCCACATAAAAGTATCTACATCGGATGTGAGTGGCATACCCTATCGGATTTCCTCTATTTGCGTCCCTACGTGAGTTATAGTTGCCCCGAAAACAAATTAGATTGCCACCGCGTACAAAAAATAAAAACAATTTAACATGCCAAAATGATACAAAAATATTGCGCGCTATTCCAACAAATGAAAATTAAACATAAAAAATTGAAAAAACTACAAAACAAAATTTTATAGGTAATAATAAAATCACGATCTGGATTCCAGGGGCGATATTTCATCAGGTGGCCGGCCAGGTAGGTAGCATAAACATTTCCAATTTTCGCAGGAATTCCATTCGCTCCGGCAGAATGACTAAACCTACCGTTGCATTGCATAGCAATTGACGTGCCAACAATCCCCTCTGGGCCACCCATTGCATATCAACCTACACACCCACAGATACACCCGGTATCTATCTATGATCTTCGCCTTTTTAAATAAAGTAAATACGAGTAAAACAATAATGAAATATTTTTTCCAATAAATTTCCTTGCAGCAAGCTGTTTGAATACAAAGTGTGCCTGAAACCCTTCAATTCCATCTCCCGGCGACTCATAAACACCAGTGTACTGTTCGATATCCAATTCACACGCGTCTAAATAAAAATGTCCAAATACATTTGGACGGACAAAAATAAAAAGACAATGCGACACTTTTTGCAGGACATTTATCAGGAGTGAAAAAAATACTAGCAAATTCGACAGAGGAGTTAAATTAAGCCTCATTGGTGCTGATGCTAAGCGATCGAATCGCACGTTTGTGTGAGTAGAGTTTTGTGACACATTTTATAGGAACAATAAGCAGTCAGTACTATTGCTCACTTTCCTAAAACTCGTTAACTTATCATTATGACTACACACCTGAAGATGGCCTGCTTGGAAACATGCACCAGCTCATCTGCAACATATCGTCAGAGGAAAGCATGTCTCAGGATCGTTTGTAATTTTAGTAATTTAAGTAATATTTGTTTATTCTGTTACAATATTTACAAGTTTAACAAAAATAACAAAAATATGCGTTGGCTTTTGCCGTCAGCCGAGAGAAGAAATTAATAAATTTGTAATTACTAAAAAGCTTCATTCGTAATTTGTGGCCTATAATTCAATGCATATTGATATTTGTGATCTCTTTTAGTAATAGGGAATTTTTCCCCAAAAGGATCTCCTGATTGAATTTAATATGGGACACGTTTCAATAAAAAGCCGGACATCCTCCTTCGTTCCCAGATTGCGCAGGGTACATTCGTCTCCTCCGTTGTTTCTGTATGGCATATACCACCTTGATCAAAAAGTTCCCGGGTGACATTACCGTCTAATGGGACCGCCGGTTCCGATTTGAGTTCTGTTTTTTTTTTGTTAAGTTGATAAATCTGTTGTTGACATTCCCTCTAAATCTTAGCATCATAGCTTGACATTTGCGAAAGTTACGTAGCCAAGAGCACATCTATCTCTATGTGTGTTGGCGATTTTTTATAATTTTAGAAATGGATTTAAATTTGCAACACCGAACTTGTATTAAATTTTGCGTAAAAAACGGATTTAATGGTGCGGTAAAAGATGAAGTAAAAGAAATGTTGGTCAGTAAGCGCAAATTAACTATCAAAAAGATAGCGGGGGACTTGAACATTGCCTATGGATCCGTCCAATACATTTTGGTTAATGATTTGGGTTTCCGTCGTGTAGCAGCAAAGTTGGTGCCAAAAGACCTCAAAAGACCGTGTTGACGTCGCAAAAGAGATGATTTGCGAGGCTGAATCTGATTCCACATTCATCAAAAGGATCATTACTGGAGACGAGACGTGCGTTCACCAAATGAGCGGTGACCAAAAAAACACTTCGTTTTCAGTCAAAAAAGAAGACAATACTCACAGTTTTCATGGATTCCAATGGTGTAGTGCATCATGAATTTTTGCCAGAAGGCCAGACAGTAAACAATGAGTATTATTTGGGCGTTATGAGACGTTTGCGTGAAGCAATTCGCCGAAAGACACCAGAATTGTGGTCAGAAAATTCGTGGATTTTGCACCATGATAACGCACCGTCGCGGTCGCACAGTGCCATCATTATTCGTAATTTTTTGACGAAAAATCCAAAAAATACTCATACCATCCAACAGCCACCGAATTCACCTGATTTGGCTCCCTGTGACTTCTTTCTGTTCAATCGAGTTAAAAAACCACTACGGGGAACACGTTTCAGCAGCCGAGAGGAAGTAATGCAAAAATCGCAGGAAGCACTGATGTACATACCGAAAACCGAATATAAAAATTGTTTCGAGGATTAGATCAAGTGCTGGCATAAGTGTGTTGCAGTCGATAGGGACTACTTTAAAGGGGACAATATAGATTTAGATGAATAAACTTGTATCTTTAATTTTCTGAATGCATTCCGGGAACTTTTTGATCAAGGCAGTATGTAGTTCAGGTGCAAAAGTTCGCCTCTGGCTTTGAATATTGTTGAGATGGACTCTACGCTGTTCCGGTCATTAAAGTAGCTGTTTTCCCCAAGCTCATGCTGTAGTATTCTGTACGTGGATCTGGATTGTCTTTGTTTACTTTTGCGTCTCGAAAAGCTCCAGTGTTGGGTAGTGGATTTTTTTAAGCATTTCGTTCAGTGTGCTCTCCCAGTTTCAGTTTCATTTCCGATTAGTTTGTGCAAGGGCACATTGTCTTCTTGGCTGAGTCTTGAGCATTCCGCAAAAAAATTAGGGTTTCGGTTTTCAAGATACATTGCAACCTTGTGGGGAACACGATAACTTGGTTGAACAAAAACTTTTCTGATATAGAGGAAGTGCAGTCTAAGCGTGAAGATATGTAGCGTTGGTAGTCCAGTTTCCAGATGTAACATGTAAGTTAGTGTATTTTCAGGCAGCCTAAACTGTTTCTTAAGGAAGTATCTTTGGAGTTTTTCTACCTCTTCAAAATGCCAAGCCCCCCACACTTATTGACCGCATTGCCGCCTCGAAAATCTTGTACTTCACACATGGTGCAACATTCCTTTTCCCCAGAATTCCTTTCCAGTTGCAATTAATCGCACGTTTAGATTCTTTCAGTTTCTCTAACATGTGTTTTTTAAAGGATGCCTGTGAAGTGACCAGAACTCCAAGGTATTTGTATTCCTTGACTATATCCAGTTCCACGTTCTGCCAGGCCCATTTTTCATTCCTTGCGTGACGCCCCCAACCATTTTGAAAAATCAAGACTTTGGATTTGCTGGTATTAACTTGCCGGTTCCACAGACGGCAATACTATTGCAGCTTGTTAATCATAATTTGGAGCATGCTTGGGGTTTCTGCGAAAATTACGATGTCGTCGGCGTAGAGTAAGAATTTTATAGCAAATCCCTCAAGATGCAACCCGCCCGGAAATATTCAACTAGAGGACTCAAAAGACATCCTTGCTTTACTCCAGAGTTTGGTTGGAACCGATTAGACAAGACATTCCCGTCCCACACCGCCGCTGTATTGCCTTCGTAAAATTGTTGCAGAACCTTTAGAACTTTTGTTGAGACTCCTATGTTGCTGAGTTTAAGATATAGGGATCTTCTATCGATGGAGTCAAAAGCCGCCTTAAAGTCTACAAAGAAAGCGTATAGTTTTTTTCTTTTTCCTCGGTCCAAGTAAATCCGAGCGATGTTTGTGAGAGTAAATATGTTGTCAATCGTGGAGTACTCCTTACGGAACCCAGCTTGGAACTCGTTTAGCAGGTCGTTTTCGCATATCCAAGTTGTTAAGCGCTCCAAGATGACTCCTGTAATAATTTTGGTAACCTTAGAAACGAAATCCGTCTATAGTTGGATGGACATTTGGATCTGATTTCTTGAGAATCGGAAAAATTATACTGTTTTTGAAAGCTTCTGGAACTTCGCCGGTTGTAAATATTTAATTGTATGTTTCCGTGAGCTTCTGCAGGAAGTGGTCAGTTGCATTTTTGAAGAACTCATAGGCAATACGATCTTCCCCTGTAGCCTTGTTCAGGCGGCACCTATCTATAACTTTTTCCTGTAGGGTTATGGGGGAGTCTAAGGAGCTTACTTCGGAATACAACAGTGCAAATTGTATTTCATTCCAGTCCCCTGGTGGATTCAGCAATTTTTCGAAGTATTCCACCAGAGTAGTCGCTTTAATCTTGATTCCTTGGGCACATAACGTACCATTCAATGCTTTAGCCAATTTCCAAAAGGACTTGCTGTCTTTGATGTGCGCAAATTTTAGCGATAAATTATTTATATCAACTATAAAGGAATACTCGTTAGTCTCCTAGACATAAACCATAAGATCTTTTCTGCCATATTACGTGAGCATCTGAAACTATTCAAGAACAATCCACCATTGGTCAAATATTCACACTACCGCAGATCTTGAGGGACACCCGGGATTTTCAGATTAACGCTAGCCATGTAATTTCCCAATTCAAGGCCGCATATGACAGCGGGCATAGGGGCGAACTATTCAACGCCATGTCTAATTTTGACATCCCTGCCAAACCCGCCAGGCTGTACAAGGTGTCTATGAAGAATTCTGAATGCTCCGTTAAGGTCGGTAATAAATGAATCGATACATTCAATGTCAGGAGAGGTTTTAGACAAGACGCCGCGCTGTAATGTGATTGCTTAACATCGCTTAACGACGATTCATTTTTTTAAGTCCGAACAATTAACATACTTGTGTACGCGGGAGACATTAACGTGGTTGGATGAACACAGCGAGTCTTCACTAAAGCTTTCGTGTGTATTACTCTGTAGGGCAGAGGCTTGAACCTTATCAAAAATGGATGAAGTGCCACTAGGCTGTTTTGAGAAGAAGATACTGCGCGTGATTTTCAATGCCGCTTGTGCTGACGAGAAATGAAGGAGGAAATTTCACTACGAACTATACGGGCTGCACAGCGACATCCGTCTAGTCAGACGTCTACGGATCCAATGTCTGATATGGCTGGAGCATGAATGGGCACCATAGCTCAGCACACAGAGTATTCGGATTTTATTTCAAGTGCATGGCGCAGCAAAGGACGACCGCATCTAAAGTGATGGACAGAAATGGTAGGCACTGGAAGTAGCTGGCCAGAGATCGTGGTAGCTGGAGAAGCGTTTTGGTTGAGAAAAAGGTCACCCCGGACTGTAGCGTCACCTTTTTTGATGTATGGCTCCTTTGGCAGTAATTCCGAACTCCGATGAAATAATAAAGCGACATGAACTGATTCCAAACTCCGAAGAAACGAAAAAGCAACATGAAGTGATTCCGAACTCTCTTGAAATGAAAAAGTGACATGAAGCGATTATGAACTCAGTTGGAACGATAAAGCGACATGGAGTGATTCTGAACTCCGGTGAAACGAAAAACCGACAGGAAACGTAGAGAAAACAGAGGGGGTAACGCGTGTGAGGCACTAACTTGTTCGTAATTAGTCAAGCAAGCAAAACAACATAATTGTTGACTGTTAACTTCATTGTAATTATTGTACAATGTTTTGTATTATTCTAAGTATTATGCAAAACTTGTAGGGACTGGACAAAATATATAACTCGTGCATGGGATACCGATTCTACGTCTCGTGATCATTCTATAGACCCTAATATGGGCTCATAAAGTCATGACTGGCTTCGTATGAATATTGCGAGTTCTCATGAAAAGTATCCCTAGTATGTAGAGTATCCCTAGAAGACTTCCCCGGTTGTCCAGCATTCATAATTTATCGAGGTACCGATGTGCGTTGGTTTTGAATGTTAGAAGATTGTAATGACTACGAAACGAAAAGCTCGACGGGGCATTTCTGAAGCAAGTTGTACGATCTCCCAAGTGGGTACGAATACACATATAATGCCTCAGCATGTGTTACATTTTTTTTTAAAATGGGATAGAGAGAAATAAAAAGATGTTTGGCCTCAGTGGTTATTTCGCTCCATGGGTGGCATTCAACATTTAATGGGGAGACTAAATTCTTAGTGGAAGTTGGCTTGTTGTTAGTTTCTAGTCAACTACTCATCATACTTGATTTTTATTAACTGACAAAATGAATGTCTTTCGGGCGCGGTTTCGATTCGAACACCGAACCTTCCGATTTGGAAGCCAGTCCACTACCACATGAGCCACGGCCACGGAAAGAATCACGATATTTCAGAGTACGTGCGAAAGGAGCAGAATGCTACTGGCAATTTCGATGGAGCACTGGTGGTCAAAATAGCAATACAACGGCTTCTCGAGAGAAAAAAGAAGGAGGATAAGAAGTGGGCAGTAAAGAAAATTGAGAGATGCTAATCGAGGAATGCAATTCGGAAGTTTTACCGAATAGTTAAAAAAAAACATGCCACGGATACAAAACCCGCACCCGAACCAGTTGCAATCGATGCTGAGGATTTAGATAGAACATTTCTGTAGAGTGTACAACAAAGCTGCTGGAGCGGACGTCCTGGTTGCAGAGCTCTTCAAAGCGGCAGGCGATGACTTGGTAAGGAGCAAAAACCAACTCATCTGTAAAATATAGGCGGAAGAATGTTTGACCGGTGAATGGAACCTCAGCATTGTTGCCCGATTCTCAAGATCCAAGATCCTCTTAACTGCTCCAACTCCAGAGGCATCTGTTCTTTTAACATCGCCTACAAAATCCTCTCTGCGGTATTGTGTGAACGCTTGAAGCCGTTCGTCAACAACCTGACTGGTCCATATTAAATATTCACGGCAGATCCTGAAAACAACCCGTGAGTTCCAGATCGATACAGACCACCTATTCATCGATTTTAAGGCCGCATCTAAAGAGACGAACTATACAGAGCAATGTCCTGGGTTTGGCATCCCTCTTAAATACGTCCGTTTGTGTAGGATAACGATGGAAAATGCACGTTGCTTCATCAAGGTCGGGAAAGAACCCACAGAGGCCTTTGATGTCAAAAAAGGATTTCGACAAGGCAATGCGCCGGCATGCGATTTCTTTAACATCATTCTTGAAAGAATAGAACTCACTCCTCAAGGCAAGAGGTAAAATCTTTCAAAAGTCCGTCCAATTTTACTCGCATACGGCGATGATATTGACGTAATCGGAGCAAAGTAGCGTGATATGAGTGGCGCTCTCGCGAGTATTGAACCGACAGCGGCAACGATGGGTTTATTAGGCAAGACCACGTATATGCTGTCAACAAGAAACGACACCGAACACCGAAGTCTTGAGGTAGTTAAGAACTTTGTCTACCTAGGCTTCGCTATCAATTCAGGCAATGACACAAGCGCTGGGATCAAACGAAGAATAACTCTTGCCAATCGCTGCTTTAATGGATGGCAGTTTTGTGAGGAAAAATTCTTCGGGTGGTCTCCGTCCCGTCTGCATAGACGGTCAGTGGAGGAGGAGATACAACGAAGAACTGTGTAGACTGTACGGCACCACCGCCAGAAGAATGAAGGTCCAACGACTGAAGTGGCTGGGTCATGTAGAGCGGATAAACACCAATGCTCCGGTCAGAAAAATCAACTAATCCGCCCCCGCGGGACAGCGCAGTAGAGGAAAACCGCGAATCAGGTGGCGCACGCAAGTGGAAGGGGACCTCAACTTAGCGTGCGAAACTGGAGGCAGGTGACTAAAGATCGAGCTGGCTGGAGGCGCTTATTGGTTGAAGCCCAAGTCCATAGCGTACTGTAGCGCCACCTTAAATATAAATAAATGGGAGGGAAATTGGGAAAAGTGTATCGCGGACAATTACACAATTAAAGATTAGCTTGAGATCTAGTCCAGAGTGGGATTTGCTGGAGTGAAATTAGTTTTCAGTTTGTAGTGCTTGCCAGCAGGATGGATATGGTATTCTAAGCGATGGGTATTAATGAGATTATCGTCTTATGGCTTCTCTTTGAATCAAATTTATTCGAAATTAAGCGTATCCGCACCAATGACATGACGAAAATGATGTTTGATAAACCTTACCCCTGTTTCCCATAGGCCGCCTAGGGGTAGTGCAAAAGGGGTATGAAGTGTCAATAGAATATCTTGCAAGAGACTCAGCAACGATGGGATTTTGTTGCTCATATAAGATAATCTCGTACTTTAGCAGATCCTCAGAAGTAAGTCCCATAACCCCAGCAACAACGCTACAATAGTTTGATTTTTTTCAATTTGGTAAAATTTGACGGCCGAAGCGGAGATACTCGTATCAGAAAGATCATGTCATTGAAAAGAAGGATCCATAGTGTCGGTGTGACGGAGTACATTAGCAAAAGAAGATTCAACAAACATCATTTTAATAGCAATACAATCAGGGAAGTGTTCCGTCCTACCAGGCATCCTTGGTCATCTTTAATATCTTTCGACGACTGAGCTGAACGACTGTGCAGAGAAGGGCCCAGCGGGGTAGTGTCATTCACGTTCATTTCCATTTCATATGCGTTAAATTACCTGAATATGATTTTTGCCTAATCACATAAGTTGTCTCTAACGATTTTACAAGAACGGCTAATTGCTAAGTTCTGGTCCGACTTAAAAAGAATTCCAACATCGTCACCTATTCAAATACCAACCTGTAAGTCAAATGCTGCTTCAAAACTTTATCGCTTAAAAAACTCTACAACTACTTAAAAAAGTTCACTTACATCTTGTCATCTACAGCCATTCAAAGGCCATTCTTGACGTGAGCAACAGACGCTCCATTTAGTATACACAACCACTCCAAAGCAAAACTGATGAGGTCTGCATTTTTCAGCCATTTACGCATTCGTTCAAGCTTCATCGGTCTCTGCTGTTCCTTCAGTTTACTTCGTTTACTTCATTTCGTCCTTTCACAATATGTACATTATTCCATCCCAGTAAAAGAATCTGACAAAGAAAAACAACACAAAAACAAAAAAAAAAAACAAAAAACAGGAAAAAAAAAACGAAAACCAAAAATCGAAAAATAAATTACGCTGCACAACAATATGAAGACGAAGATCCAGGAAAAAAGGAAACCAATGACAGACAACACAACAAGAGCAACAACACAGGCAAGGCAATTAAATTGGCAAAGCAGCTTTTCGCGACTTTTTACTACGCCTCCCTTGAATCCTTGCGCCTTCTATCATCATACGAAGGACGAAAACGAAACGAAACATAAAAATCCACACCAAAGGGGAACTCAAATATTAAAATTTAAAAATTAAAGTAATTTCGACATCAAAGAAGGGAAACAGCCAAAGCAAGACATCAGCGAGGGTAGTAAGACCGACTTTTCAACCAACCTCAACACCAACCCCAACCCCCCACAGCCAGTAAACCGCTGTGTGCTGGTTAAAAAAGATTGTTTTCCAATTTATGTTTTCACACCAGCAATAAGGGCTCCAGGGCGGATAAACAAAGAAGCACAGGACGAAATTGAAAAACTCCTGGGAACTGGCAACTAAAAACGAAATCATAAAAAATGACGAATAAGAGGAGGCGGAAAATCCACCAAAGAGATGCTGGAAATAAAAAGAAAATAAAAAAAAAATTATGTCGGAAAGAGAGTGAAGGTAAATGTAAAGGATATTAAGCCCAATCCTCGCCTCCTAGACGGAGGAGGGAGAATCCATCGAGAACGTTACGGTGGAATCCTTGCGGAAACAAATTATTATGTGTGTGTTGAGGATTTATAGTTTGTAGTAGAATATATGGAGTCGGTACAATAGTAGTGTTCTGCTACTTCATAGGATCTTATGCTTCCGAAATGATACTTTTTAAAATATGTTTAAATTCCTAGGCTCTGGCCTGCACTAGACTGTAAAGGTTTTGGTTTAAGTATTTTAGTATTTTTCTAAGAATAAAAAGCTTCGAATTGATCTGCAACTACAATAGTTTGACAGCATCAACCTTGGCATAATAATGAACAAAACCAAGAGCCGGAAGGCTATGTACATACTCGTAGATAACTTAGTCATTCATGCTAACGAGGGCAAAGAAAAATCCAGCATTACTTAACAAATGCAAATTCCCCTAAATAGGATAAGAAACTGCTGCACAACGGCAGAGTTAAATGTCAACCCAACCAATTCTGTTCATCAGCAGAAGAACCATACAAACAAAATACCTTGGTTTAATTCTAAACCACAAGCGAAACTGGATAGAGCTCTAAATACGTAACGCCGGTGACACTTGTAACAATCCACACCCGGTAAAAGGGAGATATCACCGAGATCCAGGGGATACCATAAATAGGATCAGGCATGCAAAAGTTTTTTTACAGCTGTCATGAAAGACTTCACTTCATAGGATGCCGATTCGTTCTGGGAAGTCGTCTACGCTCAAATATAATTGATTTCAAGCCGTTAAACAATCGCCAGCGTATGATCCGCATTAAGGCAACATACTAAAACATCAGCAAAAGACGAAGCTGAAAACTCTACCAAGAGGGAAGATCTATGGCCTACTAAACGGAGTCTATGGAGTTATCTGGAAAATGATGTCAAAATAGTATTCGAGGACCTCAATACCGAAGTCGGTAGTGAAAAGATGCGAGACACGTATCCAATACTTTCAATGCTGTGAATTCACCACTCCCCACCGACAATCTGTGGAACCAGCCATAACCGATAAATAGCCCTTGGCTATACAACTACTTCATATATGAGTGTCAGGGCAAAACAAGAGCCTCTAGGGAGGAGTATCGAACCAGAAGAAGGGACGACAAGAAGGTCCCCCGCGAAAATAAAAGTATCTATTAAGCCTCTCAGTTAAAGGATATCAAAGAGTCCCGCAAAAGGAAAAACATCCGGATGTTTTTCAGGAAAACCAAGCTACTGGCAGCTGACTTCAAGCCACGAACACACGCTCTTCGGAATGGTAAATGAAATTAAGTCACTGAAGAGCAGGAAAAAGAAGATGTGATATTGCAGCACTTCTAATTAGCAGCTACTTAATGGGCATCATGGAAGAGGGGGCCATAGGGTAAGAAGAGATCCCGCTTTCATTCAATGAAGTACTGAAGAGGCTTAAAAAACGCTGAAAAATAATTTTTCCAGCATGGAAATAATACTTTACCAGATCATCACCCAGGTATGGATGGATGAGAGCATGCGCGATAGCTGGAGTATCAACTCAATATTTCCCATTTTCAAGAAAGGCAATCCTATGCTCTGTAACAACTATGAAGGTATATCCTTGTTTAAATTCACTGATAATATTCTATCCACCTTATTCCAGGAACGTTTCAAGTCTTCCGTAACACACTCATTAGCACGCACCACTATCTCTTCTGACAGATCGAAGACCGATGAAATTTTCACACTACAACAAGCCCTAGATAAGACCAACATATATTTGAAGCCGAAACTCACTATCTCTTCATCGACTTCAAAGTCGCATTTGATTGCAATAATCATCTACAAGGCGGTTACCGAATTCAGGATCCCAGAAAAACTGATCAAGCTATGCCACATGACGCTGGAAATTATGCCGTGCAATATGCAATTTAGAAACAGTTCCTTCGAATTATTTCAAACGTGTGCCGGATTTTAGCAGAAACACTGTATTATGATTTCTCCAATCTAGTGCTAGAATAAGGCAATACCTTAAACAAATCTGTCTAGCTGCTGGGATATACGGACGTACAAATAAAATCCGGCACACGTTTGAAATAATTCGAAAGAACTGTTCCTAACTAACTAAATTGCGCATTGCACGGCGTAATTTCCATCGACATCGTCATTTCAAGTACATGTTGTCAAAAGACAAGAAAACATTTGTCCACCGCCTGGAACAGAACGTCACTGCAAACGTGAAGTGCTCAAAAAGGTGATCTACTTCGGAGTGGAGTGGAGATTCGAGCTACTGACCTGTTGCTCATGCTCGGCGAAACAAATGTGCTCAAAACTCCTTTCTTTTCATTCATTGAAAAAATCATAATGATATGCTCATTAGGAGTGCGCATTTCGGATTCCAATCAAAAGAAACTATCTTTACCTCCGATTTAAGGTTGTCGTTTCGAATCGGAGTTATCAAGATCATCCACACTTCACGCGACATTCAATACAACTATTATAGCGACGATTCAAAAATACCAAATGACGTAAATACCGCAGCTTTTGCTCCCAACCACAAACTCTGTTGACCATTAAGACAATCTGGTCAGGCCCATCATAACATATGATTCTATAGTGTGGTGGACTAAAGCCACGCAAAAGACTGCCATTTTAAAGCTCAATAGAGTACAGCGTCTTACATGTCTGGGCATTTCTGGTGCCTTTCGGGCCTGCCCTACAGCTGCGATAGAATCAATAATGGGACCAACATTAAAAAAGACAGTGACATTACGCAGCATACCAGAACATGATATGATTTACGCGGTAGCAGACAGCCTCCTAAAAACATTATGCTTCAATAAAGGCTTCTTCACGAAGATTTCCAGCAAACCATGGGTTAGCAATAATCCACTAAACAGCCAGAATGGCATACAGTCGTCCACGGATAGTTCTAAAATGGAACCGGGAATACACGGGCCTAACCAAAATATTCCCATAAGAATGGGCAAAGGTCCCAGTGTATTTCAGGCAGAACTTCACCTCATTTAAGTATGTGCCAACCATATTTGCACACTGTTCTGATCTCAGATGAAACGAAGAAGCGACAGGAAACGTGAGGGGGTAGCGAGCGTGGTGAGTCAGCTCGGGCAGAATAAGATATGGAAGAGGAACGAAAAGGCGACAGCATCGGAGTAGGGAAAAGAGAGGGGGTAACGCGCGTGGGTCACTAACTCGCTCGGAATTAGCCATTAGCGGTACAGCGGTAAAGAGGACGTCGTAGATGAGTGTAAAATGCACGAGTTATGTGTTGCAGCATTGTCACCATCGTCAAAGCACCTACCTAAGCATTTCTTGGTAAGAACTCCAAAAGCATCATCAAAACGAAACGGAAAACTTCAGCTTAGCAACAAAATTTGACTTGTCTTGGCTTTTGTTGTAACCGCCAGGAAGATAAGTAGCATAGATCAGCTCAGAACATCGGTTTATATTATCAGAGATATATTCACGGACAGTCAAGGAGCTATTAATGCCGTTAGCTCGCACACCATTGACTTCAAATCGGTCATGTATTGCTTCAAAACCCTCCAAAAGCTAAGCTCAGAACAAAACCGAATTGCCGTGAGTTCCTGGTCATGAGGGCATTGATGGAAAAGAAAAGGCTGGCGAACTGGCCAGAAAGGGCTCACAAACTGCCTTTATTGGACCAGAACCCTTCTGCTGCACTCCTCAATGTGCATATCATATTGGGAGAATAGCTCAGGTCTAAGACAGGCCAAACGAGCCATCCTGCCTTTCAACAAAAATGCAGATATAAGTCTAAAACTAAGCACAATATCAAAAACTTAGTAGGTTACCTAACAGGACATCACCTCAACAAACTGAATCTATTCGACTCTCCGGAGTGCCGAAGACGAAACAACTGAACGCATCTTATGTGAATGTCCAGCCCTCAACGGAATTAGACGGAAGATTTTCTTCAGGGAACTATTCGGTTCCAACGAATTAATGAATTGCTCTGCTGGTAGTTTTATCAACTTCATTTGGAAGGTAGACAACCTACTATCCTCTCTACAGCTCTGACTAAATGGTACAGGAGATCTTTAAACCATTTAATCTTAATTCATACTTTAAATTCAACTGATGAACTGGCTTGCATATTTTGGGATGCTGATATTAATACTCCCCTGGCATATTTCGAGAACAATCTGTGCCATCTAGCGTTCCATACAATCACCATTTCGCTAGAAAATTCGATTCCATTCTCCATTCATCAATGGTTGGAGCTTCTACTACTCAAATAAGGAAATCTTCTGCCATGGAAATATACGAGTAGATGGCTCTACTCACATTCAAATAGTTATCACTGTGCTCTCTCTCTAAAGTTGTTCGTCTCGAACAACTCCGTCACTCGTCGTTCCGTTGAAATGTCACATTCTATCCAAATGGACCCGCTTCAATTTTTCTAGATCCCCACGCTAAATCGGATAGACAATGTCATTAATGGACCTTATATGGACTTTTCCAATCCTATTGCAATTTTGGTGATTTGCCTTTCTAACGCTAAGGATCTTCCGTTGAAGACGGAAGATTTCGCCTTGATGTCGTACCTAGCCTTTATGATCGTTAGCTTCATCCTTTCTCGAGTCTTTTCATGCAACGTACGAAACCTGCTGCGTAAGTCATCCAGTTAGTCGTTTACCTCCTCGGGTTCCGTAGGTGGGGATCCGAATTTTGTTTCACTTGGTAACAGAACTGTTTGACCAAATAACGTCTCGGATGGTGTGTTTCCTGTTGAACTATGGACCGCCTTTCGGTAGGCCATTAAGAAGAGGGGTATGTCTCGACACCAGTGCCGCTGGCAGTTGCCGACGGTCTTAGACAGATACTCATTCAAGGTCCCATTGAATTGCTCGATTCCATCAAGGTTGTCCTTGTCTTCCTTATTCCCAGATATTGGCACACTTCCTGGAAGACTTTTGGTTCAAAGTTTCGCCCTTGATCGGAGTGTAGCTCCATTAGGACCCCAAATGTGCGCACTCAGTTGTTGATTATCTCTTCTGCTACGGTCTGAGCCTCTTAATTTGGGATGGCAAATACTTCCAGCCACTTGCTGAAGTATTCCATGACACGAGGGTGTATCGGTTTCGGGAATCGGCCCAGAGATGTCGATGGCTATTCATTCGAATGGTGATCCGACATTGTATTGTTACAATTGACCCTCTGGCTTCAGCAAACCATCTTTCACACAAAGCGAGTACCATTGTGCCCAGTATGCCTTCAATATTTGACTCCGGTCTGAGATCTGCTGCCAACTTGGTCTTTCCTCGGAGGAACGGATTTCGTCAACCCTCTATTGGTTCAGTCCTAATCATTTGGATTGCGACTTGCTCTTTCGCATTAAGCATTTCACAACTGATGGCTTCGGGAAGACTGACCGGCTTCTTGACAACCCTTTCTGCTGGTTTCTTTCTCTATTTGGTTGTTACCACAGTGAGGCCTTTTCGTCTCACCGGTTCTTTACTCTGCCTTTGAAGGTGTCCTATTGTATAGCAGTTCCAGCAGCACATTCTTTGTCTATCCCGTGGAGTACCTCGTTCCTCGGCACTAAGTCTTGCGCAGGAGCATTCAAAGATGGTTATCACTTATCACAATACTATTCAAGCTTTTGTTTGATTTGCGTATGGTTTTTTGGCGCAAAAATTAGTGTTTAACGAGCATACGAAATTCACTCTTTTCCATTATTACGAAAGTTCTCGTAGGCGTTTATTTCAAATGGTGTGTTGGGTGTGTTCTTTTGAAAGACGGTTCTTGTTGGATTTGAACTGGCAACGCCATCTGTTTTGATTTCCAGGGACTTATTGACCGAATGAACAAAACGCGACGCTGTCTGCTGGCTTTAAAGTGAAATTTAAACACGCAGTATTATCTATGAACGACACTTACATCATCAAGACTCGAAACTTGGTATCTACATCAATGACCACCTGGATTCTTTTGATTTTTTTTTTTAAGGGTTTGACGGGTCTTTTGGGTTGGCGAAGCCTTGGGATGTTTTCCCATAGGCATATACATATATATTTTGTTCTCCCAACTCTTTATTGTTCAGCTAATTGCTGAATTTGAAATACTCGTATGATAAAAGGGCTCAGGGCCGATAAAAGAATGAACCGCAACGTTTCTAGCTAGTTCGTTCGTCGGCTATTTCAATTCAAACAATCGTTTTCCGATCACCGCTCTAACCCAGCGGGTAGTGAGATCAATACCACTTTTAGATGTAACTTCTGAAATGGATTCATATCCGGTATTATCGAAGACGATTCCATATCTAGGTAAGCACATTGTGCAATCTGCTTTTGTCGGTAGGCCTCTTTAATCTACGTTACCAGATTCAGTAGAGCGCCTTCCGTGGATCTTTCTTTCCTATGTGCACATTTCTGATGAGAAGGTCTTTGATGTGTAAATCGATAAGTCTTGCTATGGATTTCAGAAAAAATAGTGGAAGACTTAATAGGTTGTTCTGATTTATCTGGTTTGGGGATAAGAACTACGTTTACCACGCTCCAGACTTGTGGGATGTATGCCTTTTATGGTTTAAATGAGTTTAGGGCCCATTCAACTTTGTCTATGCTGAACATATTTTCAGATTCTGTTGTTATAGGGATAACTTGTGGCTTCCGAATTGACATACTGTGTGTTGTTTTAAAGGGTATTGTGTCTGGGAAATGAACATTGGGTAGCATTTTTAGAATTTCCTCTCGACTAGCTGTGAAAGTTGAGAGAGAATTTTTTTGGTGACGTTAGATTTTTGACAGTTTTTCTAAGTTCTCGCTGTCGCTTGGAAATTCTCAATTCTTTATTGAAATTGGTTAGAACGGAGTTGTATAGATCCCAGTTACCGGTGTTTTTGGATTTGTTAAACATTTTTCTCACCAGTTTCCGCAATTCTTCAGGCTCATGCTTTGACCATATTGCGTTTCAATTTGCAACTGCATTTAAAAGATGAGATAATGGCTTCATTTAGTTGATCTCCTGCCTCATTTACGTTCAAAATGGACTGCAGAGGTGAAAGCAGAAATAGCAGAAAATATTTTACCCCATATTAACTGCCCTCAATGTATGTGTAAGGCATTTATTCACCCAAAATTAGAGTACTATGCTCACACCTGGTCAGGTGAATATTTACCTATGTATCTACAGCTTTTAGATAGCATTCAAAGTTGTGCGATAAAGCTCATAGGCGATGGTGAAATTGACATCCTTGAAAAGCGACGTAATGTCTTTTGCCTCACATTGTTGTATCGCTACGTAGATGTTGCCCCCCATGCGAGCCAAGATATTAAGTGACTTCCCAATTAGTCGTTGCTCACTTAAATACTCGTTCCATCTGAAGAAAATAGACCTTGTCCAATCGCATACATGCCAATTATGGGTTGAACACCGAAACAGTTCAATATGTCCACCTGGCTTAGGTTTAGACACATCCAAAAAGTTTTCATACGAACTACTGATCTCGGCTCTCCCTAAGATCCGGCAGCCTCAGGTTCAATCCAGAAATTGGATTCTATCACCGTGCATATGGTACTTCTTGTAAGAGAATCCTTAGAAAAATCTATCTTTCTTCCCTAGTGGCTCCCCTACTAGCGCTACACTGACTTATCTTACTTAAATAAACTTTATTGTGGACTATAGCCAGGTAGCCTCAACAAAATTGAGGCTTGTGTATGCATTGTTATAAGTAGACGATAATTAAAAACGAGCTCGAAGTTTGATGCTCATGGATTTTTAAACGCAACAGACGCCATGAATTATTGATCATTTTTTGAACTCACCTCAATATCCACAAACGACAGAAAACAAACAGACACTACTGACCGTTGGCGTAGGTCCATAGATTGCCAATTCAGGCGACGGTCTTTTCGCGGTCGAAGACCCACAGCAGAATGTGGATTTGCTGTAAGCTTTTTTCGAGGCCGTGTATACGGTGAACAATCCGTTTCAACGTAATGACGACATTGACAACAGGGCCTACGTAAATTACTATTATTTGCGCAACGAACTTCAAAATTGGCGATCCGAGAATCACGATTTCACCATATTCAGTGAAGTAAACGCGGCAAACGTCATCACCGCCGATGAACAAGCTTCTTCGCATTTATTCGTGCGAAAGATGAACTCCTGTGCATCTTTGAGTCTCAGAAGAACAAAAAGTCGTCGGGAGTAGACGGTATTCCAAATGTCGTATTAAGACACCTGCCCTTGGAGGCAGTGGATATATTTACTACGCTGTTTAACAATGCGCTGAATAATGCATTATCCGACGCATTGGAAAACAGCTGTGGTACATCCAATCCCGAAAAGGGATAGAGTTAGAACTAACGCTGCTAATCGTCGATCAATTAGTTTGCTTCCGAATATTAGCAAGGTATTCGAGAAAGTGGTTAAGAGAGCGCTGTTAAGGTGGGTTGAAAAAAATAATATAATTCCAGAAAATCAGTTTGGTTTTAGGGCGAGGCATGACACTATTCATGCTGCGTCAAAGCTGGTCTCCGACATACAATGGAATAAAGGCAAGAACCAGTGTACGGGTGCTTGCCTCGTTGACTTTGAGAGGGATTTCGACACTGTACAGTTAGATCGACTGTTCTATAAGTTGACCAGGATGGGTATGCCGAAACCTCTGCTATATAAGATTTACAACATGCTTATGGGAAAGAAGTTCGTTGTTAAATGCAACAAGGTCATTTCGAGCAAGATTTCTCTTTAACATTTACACAAGTGATCTAGTAGGTTCCCTCAATCATGGCATAGCGTACGCAGACAATTTAGTGGCGTACAGATCAGGTCCAAATATCGAAGTCATCAATACTCTTCTGCAGTGTGATTTCGATCGTATTAAGGCGTATTGCGACGATTGGAAACTGAAAATCAATTTTCAAAATTCGGAAACAATCTTATTTACTATAGAACTCCATTGAGATAACCTTCTAGGGATACCAGATATAACTGGCGAAATTTGGCCATCATTGGACCGCACGGACTGCCATTAGCGGTAAGAAGCGTAGTGAGATACCTTGGTATCTGGCTCGACAAGTATTTGTATTTTGGCAAACATATAAATGCTTGTCTTTCTAGGGCCAAAAAAGCTGTTGCTATATGAAGGCCATATGCTATGTAGCCCTAATCGGGGCTACAGTCATCGCGTATGGTTTCCCTGGATTCGGGTGTTTGAAAGGCAGTGTCTTAGGACCTGTCTCTGCTTGTACAGAACACCAGATTCAGAGTACAAAATAATATTATCCCAACAAAGTCCTTTACGATGGTGCTAATCTGAATAGGATTGACAATTTCCTGATTAAGGAGATGCGAAGACACGTTGCACTAGCAATTACCAACGATAATAGCCTGATATTTGGGACTTATAACCCCAATGAAATGTACCACGAGAATTTACTTCTATCAGGCTTTATCCCACCAGAGGCATTCCCCATATTGATGCTACAGGGTTAGTACAAAACCGGGATCCCGGTAATATACCAACGCCACCGCGGTGCGAGGGCAAGCTCCTCCATTTTAGCCCCAGGATTGCGGACAGGGATCGGATCGATACCGAGAAACAGTACACCAAACTCTGGTGGGTTCAAGAAGGGAGAGGGTTAGTTCGCTCTTCTAGGTCGGTACGTTACTACGGTAGCACATTCCTGTTAGTGGTAAGTTTGATTAAGAACAGTTAGGGGGATCTCGTGGAAAAGCGGCGTTCGTTAGCATGAGACCGCGCCTCTGAGAAGTGACCGGTGGTGTATGGACTGATTAAATCTCGGTGGTGATTGTGCACGTTGTTGACGAATGACAGGCTCCTGAAATCGCAATTTGGGTGGTGACCACCCGCTGCGAGAGACTACGAGAGCTCACCACCCCGATTACAGCTAAGTTAGGCTAAGTAGCTTAGGTAGGTTAAGTAGAATGGGCACTTCGTTAAGAGTCAGTAAACTAGAATAAGTAAATGTTGTTGTCTAATTATTGTAGATTTAATAATTTTTCTCTAGAACGTAAGTTAATAATAAAGGAAACAATAAAAATGAATTTAAAAGTAAAATAAAAGTATTGCAGATGTAAAAGTTGTAGACAAAACAGGATAATGCTCAACAGAATTCCTAGGATACGGGACCATCAACCGACAGCAGCGACGCCAGAATATGTGGCTCAAGTTCAAAGCGAAATTACGTGGAATCCTTGCTTTATAAATCAATAAGGAAGACTGCGGCTCCTACAGGAATTAGAAAATGAACTACGCAATTATATCAAAGTTCCACCAATACAAGATGCAAATCCTAAAAGTCCCTAGCTATCGAAAGTGATTATATTTTGCGAGAAACCTGCACAAGAACAACGCACATTTTCGATCAGCATCGAAATACACTTCCACATCAATAAATATAGACAAAAGAGATCCTGGTGTCTAGACAACGCCATCAAAAATGTTTGCATTCTCCAAAAATACCGTGCAGTGTCTGATATCAGTCAGAGATGACAGTGACTGGTGGAGTGTATTGCCGAACAATTAACGAGCTTCTGTTACCGCAACAACAGCTATTTTTTTTTGATACAACACCTAACTTTGCATATTGTCCTGTATATTCAGGCTTCGGGTTTGCCTTACAATAAGTGTCCATTCCGAGAAAGTACAAAAAGTTCCGGGTAATGTCCGCTCTAGGGTCCTAGTATGTATGTTACAGGGATATAAATTAGAAATCCACTCTAAAAACCACAACCTGTACATTACTAAGTATTCGTACTTCTCCTTTTTAATATTGGAGAACACGACAGCACTGGCATTGGCAGTACCACTGATATTGATACTGAGCACCATACGAACGGTTTTCATTCATTTTATAACCAAGGCAACACCATTACTCATCCCGACAGGAACCAGACACTGCTGACTGTCTACAAGGAGACGACGATATCCTTCGGGATATGTGGGTTTATTTAAATTTGGTTAAATCAATCAATTGCGATTTCCCAATGCCTGTTGGCGAAATCGTAATTCTTTGTTGTTGCGTTTTCAGTTTTTGTTGAATTTTCTTCCTGAATGCTGCTGGCTTGGCAAGGGATGAAGACAACATTTCTGGGGTTGTGGGCTATAAAACTAAAATGAGCACCGTGATGGTGAAATAAAAGAGATGTATTGGAATTCAAGAACGAAAGCGTATTTGGTGAGGAGAATAAGACGAAAATCTGTTAGACACTGGATGTGTTGGATATGTTGTTGACATTGCGCTTCGGGGGGGTTAAAATGGTTTTTATTGCGTCATGAATGAAACTAAGGGGTAGATGTTATTTAGGTTTCTTTTCGACTTTCCTTTTTTATTATATTTCTCTGAATGTAAATAGTTTTATAGAGAGGATTTCTGGTTCGTTTTAAATCAACAATAGAACATGATTAAGTTAGATTTGGGCTAGTGAGGAGAGAGATATTTATTTAAATGAAATCACAAGCTACAGGGCTAGGTAAGTGGGGTTATTTATATTCTTGTAGGATATGGCTTAGGAGTACATGTTGTGAAGTCATATATTACAACAGATTGCTAAGTTAAAAACACTTCAATCTAACGTATAACACACAGCAGCGGTTGACAATAACGTGCTGCAACTATCGTACATTCTTCTGTGATTTATGCTGTTGATTTCTTTTCCTTTCCACAAACTATGTCTGTAAGAGCAAACACAAGATTGGGCAGTATTGATGTAAGCAGCAAGTAATAGTCTTACATATCAAGGACCAAACTAATGCCTAAACTACAAGTGAATGCCTGACAATAGAAACCACCGATAATGTGGAATGCTTTGTCCAAAAATGCAATGAAAAGTCATTCAAAACATTTCGTTCAACAAAACCTACCACAAGCTCAGCTAGGTCTTGATCTAAAGTAGACCAATGACTTTGCGTAAGAAATATTGCACAACAACATAGCACTTTTAGCCTAGACACCCAAGAGAAGCGTGAGGACAACATTGAAAAGGCGAGCTAATCGCCAAGCTTCGAGATGATTTAATGTAGGAAGCATTTCAGGAACTACCCTGCCAGAAAGGCTGTTAACTGAACCAAAATTTAGAAATGATAATACAGTGGTTCTGAGCTGTAGAAATAGGGTAGGCACTGAGAGGTGTCACCTTGGCAATGCACAGTGTTGTAACTATTTTCTAGACATCAATTGTGCTTATTTTACCTTCAAGTGGTAACCATCGATGTCCGTCCAGACTCGACTTGCCAAACTTTTAAGCGCGGGTGCTGACCAACAGACAAATATAGAAGCGCTATAAACGGGACAACGAATGAATTCCCCAGATGGAAACATCGGTGAGGAAAAATCTCGGAATAAAGCAAATGAGACCTTATCCGGGCTAATCCAATATATTTGGAGCTCAGGCCGGTATGGATTTCCAAGACTAAGTCCGGTGTTGGAAAAGAAATGGCGGCGGATGAGCCCTTAAAAGACCAATGTCAGCGCTCAAATGCCCGTACGGGTTACTGGCTTTGGTCTTTCTAGGGATATTTATAATGGAACTAGCTCCCCAGGTTATAGGTTGTGTCGCAGAGGTAATTGGCTGGCTATGGGAAAAAAAGTTACGAAGCAACAAAAAGTCTCGGATACGGACGGATCTACTCTTGATAACCACTGCAAACGAAACAAGTAGGTAAAACGAACTTCGGAGCTGCACGTACAATGTTAGATCCCTTAGTAGGCCACGTGCAGCCGAACAACTAGTGTCGGCCCAGCAAAGCAGATGTTAACGCTATCCAAGAGCTGCGATGGGATAGGGCGGACAAAAATATTGTAGGATGAAAAATTGCTAGATATATTACGGCGATTGTTATCGACGTCAAAAGCAGCACCTATTTGGATGCGTTTTTTTTGTTAGTGGCAGGCGAGGGCAAGAAGTCTTGAGTTTCCGGCATATTAACCAGCGCTTCTTAACAATCTCTATTAAGACTCAATTTGCTAACATTAGCCTTATATGCGCGCACGCCCCCATAGAGAGAAAGATGACGACACCAAAAATAGCTTCTACGAGCTCTTGGACAAAACTTAGGAGCAGTGCCCTACCTATGATATTAAAACTGTCCTCGGCGATTTTAATGATAAGCTGGGAACAGGGGACATCTTTTCACTTCCAATAACGGGTTCAGGCTTATCGACTTAGCAATGGGGCGACACATTGTCATAGCTAGCACGCTATTTGGAGAACTCTTGATTAATCAACCGTCAACCAGATAGACCACATTGCAATTGACGCAAGGCACTCTTCCAGCATTATGGATGTCCGAACTTTCCGAAGGGCCAACACCGCCTCGGACCATTAGCTTGTTGTAGCCAAGGTACGGTTGCGGATATCCCGAACATAGCAAAGGCAAGCTAGTACTGTAAGAAAGTTTGGTGTCGGAAGGCTACAATCGCAAGAGGTCGCCAAATCCTTTCCCGATTGAGTCTCCCTTAATCTTTTAAGAGGTCCTATGCAGCCAGTATCAAGTATCGAAGATCAGTGGCAACATTGCCGAAAAGCCGTCAAAGATACCGCCTCTGATGTGCTGGATCATTCCACAACCAAACCCCTGATTTTATGGCAAGTAGCAGCAACCACATGCAACTACGTAAGGCGAATACAAAGCTGCACTGGATAGAAGGACTTAAGTGATTCACCACCTCCACGAGCAGAAGAAGAGAGACGAACACCGGCTTCTTGTGAGGAAAAAGAAGGAGCATGAGAAGCTCGCGGTCGTGGAAATTGAGAGATGGTACTCAAGGAGTGGAATTCGGTAGTTTTACCAAAAGGTAAAAAAAACAAGCCAAAATAAGTGACTGCCGACCTTTTCAAAGCGGCAGGCGATGACTTGGTAAGGAGCATATGCCTACTCATCTATAAAATATGGTCGGACGAAAGTAAGCCCGATGAATGGAATCTCAGCATTGCTTGCTCAGGAAAGGAGACTCTCTAAATCTACAAAATCCTCTTCGTCGTATTGTATGAACGTCTGAAGCCGTTCGTCAACAGCATGATTGGTGCATATTAGTGCGACTTCGGGACAGGAAAGTCCACTATCCACCAAATATTCACACTACATATGGTAGATCTTGGAAAAACCTATGAGCTCCAATCGATACACACCACCTATTCATCGATTTTAAGGCCCCATATCACAGCATCTATAGAGACAAACTGTATAGAGAGCAATGTCTATATGGCAATGGCATCCCTACCAAACTCTTCCGTTTGTGCAAGATGACGATGGAGAATACACGCTGCTTCATCAAGATCGGTAAAGAACTCACAGAGACCTTTGATGTCAAAAGAAGATTTAGACAAGGCAACGCGATATCATGCGGGCAAAGCCAACTATATGCTGTCAACAAGAAAGGGGACCCAACACTGATGTCTCGGACAGAACGTCACCTTCGACAGATATGTTATAACTTTGAGGTAGTTAAAGACTTTGTCTACCTAGGCTCCGTTATCAATTCAGGCAACCACACAAGCGCCAAGATCAAACGAAGAATAACTCATGCCAATCGCTGCTTCATTGAGCTAAGAAGGCGTTTGAATTGCAAAGAGCTGTCTCGAAGCACAAATGTCACCCTAATAGTCCCACTCTTACTCTATGACATAGAGATATGAGGTTTATCAAAAATGGATGAGGGTACTCTTGGTTTTTTTGAGAGGAAAATTCATCGGGTGGCTTTCGGTCCCGTCTGCATAAACGGTGAGTGGAGAAGGATATATAACGAAGAAGTCTATGGGGTATAAAGCGACATCGACTTAGCTAGAAGAGTGAAGATCCAACGACTGAGGTGCCTGGGCCATATAGGGCGGGTGTACACCAATGCTCCGGTACGAAAAATCTTCCAATCCGCCCCGAGGGATAACGCAATAGAAGAATACAGCGACTCAGGTGGTGCATGCAAGTGCAAGGGTACCTTATCGTAATCAATTTAGCGTACGAAACTGGATGCAGCTAGCTAAAGATCGGCTGAAGATGCAGGTCCACTACGGATGTAGCGCTACGTTAAGTAAGTAAGTAGATATCAGAAGACTGGTTAGATTTCTAACCGGGCACTGCCACCTTCGGTATCATCTTCATAAAATGACATAAGTGCGGAACACATTTTATTTGAATGTGTAGTTTTAAATGCTTTAAGGAGACGATACTTCTTCTAATCCCTGGAAAAATTCTCAAAATCTCCAGAGAGATTGTCAATTTTATCAAAAGAATTGAGCCTCTCTTGGCTTCTTAATACTGATTTTGTGGACAGTATACCCGCAATTGGCCGATTATATCTTTGTAAAAAAGCACTGAATATCTCCAAAATACATTGGGTCTCGAAGTACTGAAATTGTATGTTCTGACTTTGTAAGCGTACGTAGATACGTGATTTAAATTCGCAAACTGATTTCCAAATTCGTCTGCTAACGTGTTCGTACTTCGTACAAGTGTCGTTGGTGTCGTTTAAACGCATCTTTTTTCCTTCGTAAAATCTTTTTTTTTATTGTTATGAACTTTATAATAAGTATATCACATATTATAAATATTAATTGAGGATTCGCTAAGCCATAGTCTTTCCTGTGGAAGGTTAGTGTTGATAAAAGTTTCAGGCTTCTTATAAGAATTTAATATATATCCTATTATTATTTAGTTCTAACTTCAACGGTCTATTTTTTAGAATAGGAAGGTTTTAATCATCCCAATAACGTTAGAGCTTATAATGACTCATTTATTGTTGTCGCAAAAATAAAACCGTATATCTGCCCTTAGCAACAAGGCTGATCAAAATAAGATTTTTTTGTTGTTTGCATTCAGGTAGCAGCCACTCTTCTTAGGGTCTTCTTGGACATTAATTATGTTTCTGGGAAGTTTATTTAGAACTGAGGACACAGCATATATAAAACTGTCTCTTTCCATAGTTGTTTACGATGGATGGTATTTGGAACAGGTTTTGTGCAAGTCTCGTATATTAACGCCCACGGTTTCTTCGGATCGCCTCGCGTTTGCTCAAATTTTTTTTGTGCAATTGATCCTTGGTTCGGTCTCATATGTAACATACTCACGGATGTTCGTCCACCTTCGATAAAATATATCTCATTCCCTGCATAGCTCAGCAATGTTCTTTATGACAGATGTAGAATTTTCACCCTGAAAACCTGAAACGTTTCCGACTGCAACTTAAAGATACCGACATTCGTCAATAGAAGCAAGTGAATGCTAGTTATGCATCTTTTGACAGTTACTTGCCGAAGTTTCAGTCATTTTGGACGCGCAGTTTTTAGTTGGCAGTCGTTTGAGTGAGTCGATGTGAGTGTTTTTTGTGAAAATGGAAAAAATTGAGTATCGAGCTGTTATTACGAGTAAATTCTTGTTTTTGAAAGGCAATACGCCTATGCAAATCAAAAATGAGTTGGACTCTGTGTATGGGGACTCTGTACCATCATTTACCACAGTGAAATTTTGGGCAGCTGAATTTAAACGTGGCCGTAAGAGTTTGGGAGATGATGAAAGTTCGTGACGTCCAAAAACTGCAACCACTATCGATAACATTGCTAAATCTCACCAAATGGTGTTAGACGACCGCCGAATTAAAGTGAAAGAGATAGTAGAGGTTATGAAAATGTCCAAAGAACGTGTTTGTTACATATTAAATCAAGATTTAAGAATGAGAAAGCTGTCCTCGCGTTGGGTGCCGCGTTTGCTTACGTTAGACCAAAAACGTGTTCGAATGAACATTTCCAACGCTCTGTTGGTGCAGTTTAGGAGCAATAAGTCCCAGTTCTGGCGCCGATTAATTACTGTAGATGAAACTTGGATACACCATTATATGCCCGAAACAAAAACTCCGTCAAAATAGTGGACTGCAAACCGCGAGCCGGCTCCAAAAAAAAGCAAAAACTGTTTTTTCGGCTGGGAGAGTGATGGCGACTGTTTTTTTGCGTTAGTAAAGGAGTTATCTTAATCGATTATCTTCATAAAGGAAAAACCATTACAGGGGCATACTACACATCATTACTTGGCAAGCTGAGGCCACATTTGCGGAAAAGGAAAATCCTGTTTCACCAAGCCAACGCGCCGTCTCACACCTCAGGGGCAGCCATGGCGGAAATCCATGAATTACGGTTTGAACTGCTTGACCATCCGCCTTATTCACCAGATCTAGCCCAAGCAACTTCTTTTTGTTCCCTCATCTAAAAACTGCGCTCGGAGAACAGAGATTTTCGTCAAATAAGGAGGCAATCACCTTCGTGAACAATTATTTTGCAGAGAAAAACGCCAAGTACTATTTGGACGGGTTACAGAGATGGGAGGATCGCTGGGAGAAGTGTGTAGAGTTACAAGCAGACTATGTAGAAAAATAAAAAAAAAATTGAGAAAAAATGCCTTGTATCATTGTTCGCTCCATATTGGTAACATAACTAGGCAGCTACAATAGACGAATTATACTTGAATAATAAACTGATAATAATTTTCCGAGTTGTTCGCGATACCGTATGCGTTATGCCAGCGAATTAGTCCGAGTGGTCTGCTTCAAGACCACTCCTGTGCAATCACAATTAAATAAAACCAGCTGGTGAAGTGACTGAAACACATGTCGGTCTTTATTTATGCATAAATCAATCACCATGTCTCCATAATATGTATTTGAAATAATTTTAGCTTCTATTCGCATAAGTTTGCAAGGCTTGCACTGTTTTTTCGTGGATTCAAATATCTTTGGACACAAATTTTCCTTTGGAAATTCGAGTTCCATTCTGACATATCAGTAATTCAAATTAATTCAGAATCCCAACTCCGTATAAAACCACAGACCGCAAGAAGCGGTTCAAAGTCGATTTTAATGTTAATTTATGCACTCCTTCTGATTCGTTCATTATATGAAAATTTTCATATAAAAAACGACTCCAAAATTGAATTAAATCAAATTTCCGAAAACGGCTTTTGATTTTCCGCCCCGTTTCTCATCAAAATTTTCAGTGAATCTAATTGAAACCTAAACACACCACATGTACGAGTATCTCCAGTTGCTGTTCTTATTTTTTAGTGATACCATACGACTGCATCATGGCAAATTATGTATCTGAAAATCTGGTCTGGTCCCATTTGAATTTTTAATTAAAATAGAACCCTTTCTCCGTTCTCATAGCATTTTGTCTAAAACACACTACCGAACAGTAGGTGGTCACCCACTCATCCACTCACCCACTGTTCCTGTGATGCAAAGTCAAAGGGAAATATTATCTCCCCCAGCCATGCATTCTATATTCGTACTTTCAACATCCAATCGATTTAGACAAGGTCATAAAATCAACCTCTTGCCGTTGGCTCCTGATAATCAGAAACAATTACGAACAGCTAAAGGAATCCTTAACCACCATCCCCTTGTGCCCTTGTGCCGTTGGTATGCTCCATTACATCTCATTTACAAATTTCCAAAGACAGCCTCGGAAAAATGAAAATAAGCTTTAGATACGAACACCCCTCTTCCTGGGAAATTGTTGTTAACAGAACCATCATTAAAACGGGATTAAAACTTAAACAGATAGGTCGTCGGCCTATCGTTACAAAAACACCATTCGGAGGGAGAACTTTTAAAAGACCAAAAAACTTTATCAATAAAAACCAGAGCAAGATAAGTTGGAAGCAGACTAAAGGGTGTAAGCCGGTCGAAGGAAAACACTTTGCTATTGCTAATAGCAATGAGTGAACACACGTACACAGGATATGAATACAACGGTAGCTACTTAACATACAAACGATTTAATTCGAAGATTCCACCCAAAATAATGAGTAACCATAAGACCACCCCCTTTATGTAGCAACCCTTTTCAGAGTACAATCAAAGCAAGCAATGGTACAGCCAATCATTTATAAATCCTTAGCCCACTCCTGTCATAATTAAAGATAAAATTAAATTATCAACGGTATGGTGCATTAGAACCATTTGCATAAATAGAAAAGAACCCCTAAGAATACTCACTTACAGCCATGGAATCTTCATACAGGGTTCAGATTGGGTTGACTATTCAATTTTGTCCTTCTGGCTTCCAGTGGTGATAGAGATCCTAAAGCCCTGAACTGATTTAAGGTAAGTCACAGGCTGCAGGAGTCATGAACGGGTGCTAGTGATTCAAAAAGTTTGCGGGAAAAGCAGCCAAGCACTATCATTTTATTGTAATTGAATATCCTTGAAATTAGAAAAATGTGTTTCAACGAATTCGAGGGTAAAAGAAGAACTTTTACTATTCGTACAACTCAATAAACCAGCGGAATATACAGCTGCTTCTTCGATTCTACGACATCCACGAAGCTCTAAATGGTCAAGCAGGTGGAAGAACTATCGGATATCTCAAATCTCAAATTTAAATAGGTCAAATCTAAATTGCAATGATATATTTTCCAGCTGTCTAATTCGACGCAAAATACAAAAGCTTCAAGAGAATATGATTCACATTGGAGTAGGGGATACGAGGCTTAGAACAATCTTACGAGTATGTTACAAAAAGTCGTAGACCAACTGCTGGTAACTGTGTAGAGAATCTTTACTGCTAGCCCGGACAAATGCATGAATACCGAAACCCTGGCAAACAGTGAGATTAGCCTTTACGTCGAAAATCGGAAAGAGGACTACAGCCTCGCCAAGAGCTTCAAACCTATAAGTCTGATTTGTTTTATGTTGATGAGCAAGGAAAGAATGGTCGAGCTCCATTTAAGCTCAAAACAGCGTTGCGAATGCGTCATTTCCCTAAGATGCAACGTGCTTACGTACCTACGCGGAAACTCCTGCGATCTCCGCGTAGGAACGAAATTGAAGGCGCCTTCGACCAACAGGAATTGGCGCTGAGCATTTTCATCGACATTGAGGGTGCTTTCGACAATGGAACTTTTGACTGCATGTGTAACTCGGTCAGACAACACGGCATAGACGAATCACCACTGTTGTGGATAAAAGGAATGCTAGTGAATAGGACACTGATTGCGGATGTTGACTGCGGTTCTGTCCCCATTGCTATAGTGCATGTTGGTCGACTAACTGCTCAACACTCTCAATGATTCTGATGTCTATGCACATGCATGCGCGGCTGATGTTTGTTGGATCGTGTACTCTAAAAGTCTCTAAGCCACTTCTTTTGAGGTTGATCAATAGCTTGAAGCCTAATTTATCCTTACGGACTGTACATAAAATCGGATCGAATCCGATTTGATTGTGTGTATAAACGTAAACAAAGAACCAAAAGGATCCTTCTGTAACCACATTATAGTAAGTATTTCCTCGACACACAGGATAAATACCTAAAATGCCCTTCCACTGGTTTTCGATACTATTAATATTATCGGCTAGGATAATGATACTAGTTTCACATAGGAAATAGTTTGCGCCTTTATGTAAGTCAATTTCTTTATTAACTAATTAAACTTATCAGTTTCTTGTCAGGGAAGTTTCCCTCAGTTTAATTTTAAATTTAGAGAAAGAGAGACCTGAGTTAAAGCCTTACCGAGTCGTAATAATTTGAAATTCAAATACTCATCCTCAAAGTAAGTGGTGCGCTGTCCTTTTTTTCCGACTCCTCATTTTACCACTTTACACTTTTGCACGGTCCTTCTGGTAAATCCACTTCCATCCAGAGCCCCAGTCGTCATTACTGACGAAGCAGTCATATGCACCCTTTCAGTAAAGCGAAATTAAACATATGGTGCAGCAGATTTAAAATAAGTACACCTAGCGAATTGACGACCTCGTAATCCCGTCTGAGGGTAAGGAGAAAATTTATAATTTGAATTTTACAATCAAGAGCATTTATTCGTACATAGAATCGTACTTCGTTGTACTCGTACTCACGTTCGTATAACAATCAGCAACTAGGTAGCGTGAGAGTTAATGCTTTAAGTACACATCCTGAATACCATCCACGAATGTTACATAGATATGTATCATACATTCTGCAGTTGAAGGTTGAAGGACGTCAGCTAGGGTCGTTTACTTCCTGAGAGGTCCTCTTTATGTGCATTTTTAACAAACAGCAAATCCGTATATAATGCACTAGCGAAATTTTAATCTCCTTTATAGTCCTGGACAGAAGAGAATTCAACAGCCCTTATGGATCATTATCATTAAGATCCTTGAAGTGGCAAAAAATCTGCAGAATGAGTTAAAATAGAGAGAGGGAAGTTATTATTTGTTCTTTACCGAAAGCCCATAAGCCGCCTACGAAAAATGGAAATGTAAGTCGTTAAAAGGCTGTAAGTATTGTATTAAGCCGCCAACCTGTCCATATTGTACCAGTTACTTTTCTTTGGTTGTTATGAAAATTTGATCATATGGGTCTATTAAGGACCCAAGATGAGATTGAATAGAGTGACAAGAAACTGTCCATCTATGTGTACACCATTACCCCAATAACAGTGCTAACCTAGTGTGTTTGCGCGATTGATATTTCTTTTTTCTAGCAAGGCACTTCACTTTATTTAAAGAAAGAAAAAGAGTTCATAAAAAGTTTAAATTCTACTAAGGCCTGTACGTCTTCAACGATTTTGTACGGTAACAAATAGCAATAATTTTCTTATTGTAATTAACAGATGATCCAAAAAGTTCCGAGACTGACACATAGATGGCGACTCTAATAATATATCCATACGAATTTTAGTTAGAATCAACCTTCAAGCGATACTAGTCAAAATTTGATGACACTTTGATCGTTAGTCAAAGTTTTAGTGATATATCTCTTGTTTGAGAAAAAATATCGCTAAAACTCAAGAATGGCTTGAAAAGTGTTATAAAGAATCTGCAACCATTTGCCGCTGGTTTCCTGGGTAAAAACGCGGTCCTACAAAAACAAAAATTGACGCAGAGAGATCTGAGCGCCCAAATGAGGCTGTTACGCCGGAAAATATTACCTTTTACCTGATCGCAAACCTCGGAAAAATGCTCGACGGAAAGCGATATGGCTCCAATGAAGAGGTGATCGCCGAAACTAAATCGTATTTTGAAGAATTGGACAAATCGTTCTATAAGAAAGGCCTAGAAATGTTAGAATGGCGCTGGAATGATTGTATCTTCAATATAAGTCTCATATATCCACACAGATAAAGTTGGAGTTCGTATCGAGGAAAAGTCAGTAACCTCTTCAACGATCTTCGTACAGAGCGACTTCAATACTGAACCGGTATGAGTATAGACAAACAGAAAACAACAACAGATTACAGCATTTACCTAGTAGAGTTCGTAGCTTTACAAATTGAGAATAAGGGTTACGCAGAATGGCTTAGTCACTTAGCTAAATCCAGATGATGAAACCCCCAACCAAATCGACTACGTGCAGTTATTTGGAAGACATGCTTCTAACACATTGACTGTACGCTCTTTGAGAAGTGCAATTGCCTGCTCTGGTCATTTAAGGGTCGCCGTCCCGATTCAGCTCCCAACTATGAATGGAAGTGTTGCAGTGATACAAGGTTGAAAATAACGTAGATAGGCAGTCTTGAAATAGAAGGCAGCATCTTCAAAAAGTCTATCCAGCTCCTACAAAATTCTTGTCATTTCACCTTAACGATACAATTTGGTTCAAAACCCTTAACACGAAAAGCCAAGATGAAGTTGTACAAAACTCTAAATACACCAACTCATCACAAAGGTCTCTAGTACAGAACACCAAGCAAAAGGAGATATTGCCACTCGAATCCTCCTTAAGAAAGTACCTTGTCGTATACAAAGCACTATCCAACGAGAAGGCACAACCGTGTGGTGTGCACGTAGCGTGAAAAGCTTAGATACGAAGACTGGAGTGGCTTGACCATATCGACCAATTCGAATATCAGTTTGCCGGTTAGAAACAGAAATGAAGTTCGAATCTCTGTTTCAATTCTCAAGCAATCACAGATTGCAAAAAGTTTATTGTGATAAAGTTCTTCCGAAGCAGGATGGAACAAAATAAAAAACTTCGTTTCAGACAGAGGCCTTGAACGAGTCAGGCAATTTACGAATTTTTTTTCTGGACATGTGCACACCTATAAACGCAGAATTGTTCTTTTTTTTTTCTGTCGACAGAAGAGCTCAGACAAAGAACTAATCCGTTGTACTCCTTGTATATTCCTTTTACTGACATTTCAAACGCTTTAGTGATAAGGTCGCTACAGTACCTCCACTTACCAAATCACAGTCAAATATCTTTAACCTGATGTGAATGTAGGGCAAACACTCACAGAAATAGTGCCCTCAGTGGTGTCAACAATTTCACAGGAAGCGTCGCAAGCACAATTAGATACTTAGCAGTAGTAAGTAATAAACAATCCGTGGGAAGTGCGGTAAGTCGCTGTCCAAAGTCAGAACGCTACAACAGCTGCGTATTCCTGAGGGCATTAAGCAGTGAGCCGATCAACATGCACTATGTCAATTTATGCAGGACTCTGGCTCACCGCTACCTCCACATATTGGCCGCAGTCCGAGTACGCAGTCACAAAACTAGCGATTCTCCAGGGCCATTTTGCCTGACGCAGTGTACGAGTAGCATGCGATCGAAAGTTGAACGATTGAATGAAGTATGTAACAAACACGCCAGAGAGTTTTTTAAACGGTCTCACATTATCTTCCGCAATATATACATACACATGCTGCGCATAGGACAGTAAAGCCGTTTAAGCATATGAAGCTCGACCATCCTCTGCAAGCTCGTCAGTATGAAAGAAATTAGAATTATAGATCTCAAGCTCTTGGCGGCGTGTTGTACCACCTCTCCGATTTGCGGTATAAAGGCTAACTTACAGTTCGACAGCAGCTCGGTGTGTATGTCAGAGGCATGCTAGAACAGAAGATTCCCTTTCCAACTTCTGGAAGCTGGTCTCTATATTCTTGCAGAGTAACATGATCAATTTCGCCAATGGTAAACGACTTAACGACATCCAAGTAAGCAACAGCGTACTTGATGGTCTCGTCCGCTACTACAACACATGACAGAAACAAACTACGGCTTGTTGTGTTATTTATCACACTTGCAGCTTTTATAGGAGCTTGTGACCTGCTTTCAATCGGATTACCTGTGAAGTGATTCTCAAGCAAAAAATAGAGAATCGCTGTTTTCATCATGTAATTCTTTGTTTCCAGTCTGGCTTATGTCACCAGTTACACAGCATTTTGGTTTCAACGTGTGTTTAAAATCTGCTATCCGAATAAGCTTCTCATATATTCTTCTTGCCTCAATCTGTAAAGATTTCTGTGTCTTTTCAAGCCTCAAGTCATTTGCTTAGAAGTTTTCGGTTTTTCTTACTTAGTTACCGCAAATCTGTGTTCAACGGGTGATTTGCAGAATTTCTGCGTTCCTGGGAACGTAAGTTCAAAATCTTATATTTCGTTCTGTGATTAGAGGAGAGCACTGACGGACCTGCCGAGCTCCTCCTAAAAGTATTTAGTGCGTTTTTGGCCAATTCCTCTACGTTGAGTCTTGCTTTCGTAAAAAATGTTGGATGAGAGCTAACATTATTGGCAAATAAATAAGACGATAAAAGTTGCAAGCTTCTTCTTTCTTTTGCTGCTTTGTCGTGGCAAGAAGGCAAGGTTCGCAAGGTTCTGAAAAGAACACAGGTGAGACATCGAACTAATCGCCAAAGATGGTGAAACTAGGCGCAAATGCTTAAAAATATGGAGGTGGCTCAAATGATAATACTCCAGGGGGTACTCGCAATCCACCCGTGGTCTTTTCGACTGTACGCAGGGCAAAGTTTTGAAGGCCCAAACCAACGTACTCAAAAAATCCACCACCGATTAAGCGCTGGATCACTTGATTCTGATGGGTGGAACGATGGTTAAACTCCACGGGAGTGCTAAAAGTCTCACTACGCCAGTGGCGACAGCGAAGAGAAACAAGTCCCACCGAAACCAATCAACCTCTCGAATCTGAAACTGGGCACTCTTCTTCTGTCCCGAACAGGAGGCCCCCGCCCAAATATCAAGGCTTCTTTCATTACTGAAATTGTCTAATAAAAAGCGAGGGTAGAGCAAATACTGGTCTTGTCGTAAAGATTTTCTGAACTTAACGCCTCTGAAGGTTGATACGATTTTACCAGTTACAAGCTAGAGGTATTGGGGTCCTGTTGCTGGTAGGACCACCGGCAGTCCATACCAGCACTTAAATCATTGGTACTGCGGGATTCAAAAGCATTCCGTATCTGACTTATTGAGGTAGGCCCGCTAACGAGAGCGTCACAGTGGCTGTGGTTTAAACCTAAAATCGCAGGAAGGGTTTTCCAGTTGGTTTCGACCCGATGTACTCGTAGCGTTGCAACAAGTACTGAGTGCTGTAATCATAAGATCAGCCAAAGGTTTTAAATCGGTCCCGACTCATACCAAGGGTGGAACTTCCGCCTCCAACACGAGTTCTGCTTTGGTATTAATGGATTGATGTAGAGCGATCGCAAGGTATATCCTTGCTCTCATCAATATTTGGGCATTCAGTGGAATTAAGGCTTATATTATCAGGAGTTCATTTAAGACACACGAGACATCTGTCCCTAGCAGGCACATGGTGTCCGGATAATACCAGTTCTACAACCAGGACACCATGTGCCGGATAATACCAAAGATCGTAACTCTGGTCGACGGAAGCCGGCTAATGCGCTGAGATCCCTGCTATTGAACGACTCTGGTGGTGGTGTTCGCAGCGCACAAGGTCCGGCTGAAACTTGTGCTCCAACCAGAAAGAGTTTCAGTTCTTGAATGTCACTTGAAAATCCATTTCGAAGAAAACCCCGAAACGCCAAAGGGACGAGACTGCCGCACTTATAACTTCTATAGTGGTTCGAATTGGCTGGCAATAACAAAAGTCTGAACGACGCTGAATGTAAATACAGTGTGTGGATCAAGTGTGAGAGCTAACCAAAGTAGAGATTATTTCAAGCAGAGGAATATGATATCGAAATCGGAACTCTTAGAGCGAAGTACTTCACACGGAAAACTCTTAAATGGTCGCGCAAGTCTGTACGGAAAATCTCACCCCTGGAAACTAAGAGTTCGAGGTTTTCAGACAACCCAACCGCACACGCACGGGGGATATGCTGATGAGTTTTCATACCCAGAACCCTGTACCCGACAAGGAAAATTGAAAAATATACTCGCATAGGGAGAGAAAGCATTGGGAAAATAGGGACGGCTCTTCTCTTGTTGTGGGCTTAGACAAAGCTGTAGAAGTCATTAAGTCTAGGTATGACTTATGCACCTATCTGGATCTTGGAAGGGCTAATTTGCACTTCTACTCATCTATTTTATGTACTCAGGCCAACCTTCAACATTCCAAGTCTGCTACTGCATCGCTATGTAGGAGGCTTACCGTGTTGAATACAAAACCTCACCTAACTTACAGGAACCATGGGTGTGAAAGAAACTCGTCTGTGGTTTCAGATGTTTAAGGGGTTTCACAATTATATGACGAGCGACCAGAAAGACCGAGAACTTGTCTTTATGCGTCGAACTCACCCTCACCACCTAAACTTGTGCAATTTTGCAACCTTGTTGAAGAGGACGAATCCGCAGAAAACTAATTGGACACGATTTAAGGAGGACCTCGATAAGCCCAACAGCCCCCTAAGCTCAGGACAACAAAAAAGCTAGAGGAAGCTGCTCAGCCTGAACGTTACCCTCACCAAATCTTTTGAAAACGCATGTACAGCCCGTTCTTTGGTGGAACGCAGATCTGCAGCGTTTTAGTATAGAAACCAGAAAACTTCTAAACAGGTCGCTTAAGACTAACTTGGAGGAAGACTGGAATTTTTATAGATCGAAAGAAACAAAAAGAATAAAAGAGACTCATTCGAAATTCGAAGGGTGCCCCTTACTTTTGCGAAAAGATCGAAAGTGTCGGTGAAACCAGCAGGCTGGTTAAAGTCCTCAAAAAGGGAAGATCAACCAGTCTGGAAGCAAACAGAAAATCTGATGGCACCTATACTACGTCGAAGGCATAGACTCTCCGTCTCATGTTTGAGTCTCACTTCCCAGGTAACCTAATTGCAACCAGTTCACATCAAGCTCCTACTCCTAGTGACCTGAATAACACGCCTTATCTGTTATATCTCATCGGTTGTGGTGACGGATGAGGCCATTAAACATGCTCTTGCTTCTGTTTATGGCTTCAAGTCGCCTGACACCTATGGTATATATCCAGTTTTGTTACAAAAGCTGCTGTAACTCTGGTCAAGTGCCTCAGACCCAGAAGTATGACTTGCTTCATGTTGAAAAGCAACGAGAGAATGGTCTAGATCCATGTGCGTAAAACTGTTTCTCGAATGCACCCTCTGTCTGCGATGCAACACGCTTACCAATTCGGAAGATCCGGAATAATAGAACGCGGGCTCGACAAGAAGGAATACGCCTTCGGCATTTCATCGACGTTGACGGTGCTTTCGACAACGGAACATTCGACGGCATGTGTAACTCGTCCTTAAAAAGAAGTGATCTTTGGTATAAAATGCACTGGAACTTTTGCCCCTGGTCCTATGGACTGTCTGATGCAATGACACCAAAACTGTTGCTGCAGAAGAAATACGAAATCAACTTTCCCTGTACCCAAGACTGGTCTTGGCCAAAATCTGAGCCATTGAACGAATATAGTAGGGTCCTCCCGGATGGTTCTTAACCGATATATGTAGGATGCTACGCTGATGTCTTTCTGGAGAACGGCAACGATAGATTTCACTCCTCGTTAGGAAAACTTGGGGCTGCCTTTCAAGCGGAGATATACGCAATCTTGATGGTAACAAACCACAAGTATGTTGAGAAGAAGAGGTGGAGGAGCAAAGTATTAGCTTCTGTAGCGACATCCAAGCTGCGCTTACAGCTTTTCTGAACCCATTTACAACTTCAAGAACACAAGACATCACTGAAAGCAGTCGGAGTGCTAAATTCAATGAGTTTTGTCTGACTCTCAGATCAATATGGGATCACGGAAAATAAAATCGCCGAAGGCCTTGCTAGGCAACGCTCAGAGGAGACCAAATCTGCTTTCAGCGTTACTAAAAAGTCGGGGGCCTTCCTGCTGGCTCTCTGTAGGAACGACTGCTTACTGCCGTCGTGAGGGGTCACTACACTCGTGCTAAGTACTTATATGTGCTTTGCCTAAGTGATACAATATCCTGCGATGCCTGCTGTGAGGATGATTACGACACTACCTCTTTAAACGACCGGCATATGCTCGCAGCACGCTGTAAGTACTCGACGTTGCTGGCACTTTATCACTGAAACGCTTACTCATCTTTCTTCGAAAGTCTGAAAGATCCCTTTAAAAGGAACTTACAAGAAGTACAGTGGAACATAAGTCTTGGTTGCAAAATTGCCCAAGCTTAGATGATAACAATGAATTCGGCACAAAAGACAATTTCACATAAATGAAAAACAAAAAAACACAAAATTCCACACTGTCGGTAACGTAACTTTTCGTTTCATCTTTCAAGCCGACTCCGCAATTTGATTATAAAGTTTTACGTTGGCTAATTCAGAAATTTCAACCGAATCCTTAGATGTAGATACATCTAGCACAGTACTTTCTCATGTTGTATTCATTGAATGCATTATCACTTTTTGATGAACAATGCCAAGTTCTTCCTTCTTCTCGATTCTCATCGAGAATCCTGCAAAGAAAGATTCTGTTCATGCTTATGACTTTGTCTCAATTTTCTGTTTAACTTAAATTTCTATAATGTCTGCTGTTAAAAACACCCTCTCGTTGACCTAATTTCCCCTCTAAAATGGCTAACAATTTCAAGCCGACCTTATAACGTCGTATACATATACCTCCAATAAATCACTTGACTTAAATTGGTAAAAGTTTTTAAGTACCACCAATATTGAGGTCACTATACGATGTTACCTACAGTAGCATCACAATAGCAGTTAACTTGTTAACGTCAGCATACAAGTACCTCATTAAACAACGCCATCAAATCTGACCCTGTGCGTTCATTTATTTAACCCGATACCAAGCAGCCATCTGTGTTCACGTGAACCATTCTGGCCACCCTACTACCGGATCCTCTAATTAAGTCTTACACACCGGAAACATATTCCAGCTTCCGCGACTACTCGTACCTTGTGGTAAGCATTTTATACTCCTCTGCACTAGTTGGACTGGTACTTTTACTGTCTGTTGCTGATTGTGCACAATCCACTTTCCCTCATGGCAAATATCCGTATCCCTTCACTTTTGGATGTCATTACACAGCTAGCATGCCATCTGCTGCTAACCACGTTTTGCATGCCCATAAACTGACGTGTATGCGAACCCGAAGTGGTCTTATTTCAGACTTTATGAGCAAAATATTACACATAGATACGTTCAGAGAAGGACTGTGAGTGTGCATCCACCTTTTCCAACTCCAACCCAACCAAGCTACATTGAACTGAAGGAGCAACGAATGACTGTACTTGTGAAGCTGCGGACATACTCGCACACCGGCAAGACCTCCTTTATAATTTTTAATTTAATTTAACCCTTTGGGTATATGTATAATAATATGCATGCGGTGGCCATACTGTGGCACGCGTCTTCGCTACACACACTACATCTCGAGCTCCTGATTCTGTTAACCTGTACCGGAGTAAACTCACTTGAGTCTCAAATTCACATGTGGTCCTGGTACTGATCGTCATCAGGGTGCAAAATAAAGTAGGAGTAAGAGTGAAGCTTCTAGCGGAACCCCCTGAGTTTTAAGTTAACACCACTTAGTCCTTAATTATATTGTTGTAAATGTGACGGACGCTTACAAGGACTGCTATACTGCGACTACGATGACTACCACGATGACTACCACGATGACAACAAAGGGACATGTGTTTTTTTGTTGATTTGGCCGTTTGGTGTGCACGTTAAGCTTTTTTTTTTTTCGGTTTCTTCCTCTTTTTTGTCGACCTTCTTTTCATGGGTGGGTTTTAGAGAGTCCTTTAGCTGTTTGGGAGACGGACGGCCGACACGACGCTTGTTGCCATCTTCATTAATTTTTATTCGTCGCATTTGCCTGTCGTTATGCCTCCTATGTGATGCTTTGGTGCTGGGGTTCTGTGGTAATAGAAGAGCCTTTAATAACATGCCAGAGTGAACATGGTACGAGTACTTTCTACTTCTATTTTTTTACGGTTATGGTAATTATATGCTAAAAAGGATTTTGTTTCATCTCTGGCTGACAGGCGATGTGAATGTGATACAGAAGCAGAGGTTTATCGTCTACCTGGTGTTTGTTTTAATATTTAATGCGTTTACTGTTTTTAATTATGGTCCTGCATTGAATTTTTGGAACGAAAGGACATTTTTAATCACTCTTGCTTTTATTTGGTTTTGGTTTTGGTTTTGGTTTCGGCCTTAGTCTTGTCATGTCGTCAATTTAATTCTATCATGTTTCCGAGTGAAGTAAAGAAAGTCCTATTCAAAAAAAAAAAAAAAAAACCCAAATGGGAAATGGTAAATTAAATAAACCGTTGCTTTGTCACGGATCTTTGAAGAGAAGATTTGCATAAATTCGTGGATTTCATTCAAATGGAGCTGTGCTGCAAAATGTTATTCGTGGTCCAGCGAATTCAGGACAAAGGAGAGGTCACTTGAGACACTATTTTTCATGGAGCTGATATGCGTCTTTCTATTTTCATTTATTTGTCACAATTGATGCTCCTTTGTGAATTTGCTCACACACACATATTTTTTAAGGATTTCTCACTTCTTTTGTTTTTTTATTGTCCGAACAGAGCACTCAGGCAAAGAACTAGTCCAATGTGCTCCGTGTATGTTACTGGAATTCCTCAGTCTGTCGTAAGATGAGCGGACATGGCCAGAAAACATCAATTGCCTTTGGGCGGATTTTCGGTACAGTCTTGTTTAGCCATTCAAATGTATGTGGAGCGCTTCACTCGGAAAATATAGTTTCCATATCACAGCCCTCTGCCTGAATGCAAAATATTCTCTGCTTTGTCAAGCTGCCATAATTGATGAGCATAGTGTATGCACTGAGCGTCGTTTAGACTGTTGTCTGTGTCTGCTTAAGCGATTCAAAGCGTTATTTTGTAAGCCTTATTTGTAAGCCGGTTTCGTTCCCTCTTTTGTTTCATAATCTTCTTACAGGTGGATTTTTCCGCGGCATCCGAATTTCGTCTACCCGAGCTGTTTTGTGGTTGTAGAAATGGTTTCAACCGGTCCTTGAGTGCAGAAAAGACACCACCAGGGTAGGTTTTCAGCGTAGAAAGTGGCTTTCCTCCACCAGAACTACGACGGCATGCGGGTAAGCCCAGTGCCCGTTTTGTTTTTTATGAAATGGTTTGACCGCTACTGTCCACTGGAACTGCAGTCATTATTATTTGCAGTACCAATTTTGGAGTGCCAGAAACAGTCTTACACTTGGCCTTGTTTAGAACGGAAGAAAAGGATGTAGTAGTTGTAGGTGCCTTTTCCTTCGATCTGTTTCTCCATAACTGGTTGTCCTTCAGAATGTGCACTGAAAACAACGCTTTGAACAAATACCTGCCTATTCTGATGTAATTTAACCGCAACAGGATGAGCGTAACCGATATTCTCATCGTAATTCCAACCCAATCTGCCGAACTCAAGGTGTTGAAAAAGAAGAGGCATAAGTCATCGAAATCCAAAGATCTAGAAACTCCTGGGTTAGCGGCTAATTGGGCGGTTAAGAGAACACGAATAGATTATCGCCATTGTTTAACCATTTAATGTCAAGTTTAAAGAGTTTAAAAGAGTTTGCGCTTAGTTCAACGTTCCTTTTAGAACCTTAGTTCCCTTAACTCCTAAAGCTTTCGGTCACAACAACTCAAAGAAAAGAAGGCACACTACTTTGTGATGACCTCGTATTCGATGTCCTTAAAAATGTGCGAAATAGCTTGCTTTCCTCAATCGATTCTGCCTGATCTGAAGTCAACTGATGCACTCTAAATAACACAAAGCCAACAAGACGTTAACGTAATATGCAGACAGAACATACATAGAGTGGCGGATGATCCGAAATTGTCGATTGCAATAGCTTGGACACTATGTGCACGATTTTGCGAAAAAATCTTAGTCTACACCCGTATAAGGTCCAGCTGGTGCAAGATCTAGGGCCACAAAACCATAGCTTGAAAGTGAATTTACAGATTAGGCTCTTGAGCAGCTTGATGTCTACACTTATTTTTATTGAAAAATCATTTGACGAAGCTTTTTGTAAACTCAATGGGTTTTTGAATAAGAAAAATTTAACAGAGACTCGAATACACCCAAACGAGGATGATATAGATTCCGACGACATATTCTTCCAACAGGATTCTGCTGCGTGTATACCAGACCGGCAATGAGACTAAGACAACATAACGAAATTGCCCACCAAGATCGTGCGAATAGACCGCAAATAATTTTTTATTTTTTGTTTTGGCCACGTACAGTCTTTAGTGTATACACATTACTTGGTAGCAAATACTCGGCGTACCCTAAATGCTGGAAAGTGGGGCGGAAAGCTGAACCAGTCGACAATGCCATATATCCTAAATTGCATTAAATTCATGTCGTTATTGCGTACCAAAAAGTTCCTAAGTTCTTAAGGAAACACCCTTTACCAGACATTAATTCGCTCTAAACTGCAGTACAATCACCTTGTCGGGTCAGGTGCTAATAAAACCCTTCTAGATAGGACTAAAGACCGCGAGGTAGAGCTCACAGGTGACGCCAACATTGCACAGTTAGTTCACACTTTCCAACACCGAATAAATGTCTCTTCCATTAAGGTGTATAACTTGTGTATGACATGATCCACATCTCGTGGAGGGAGTTAAAAAAATTAAACAGGGATAAGCTTAGGACAGTAATAGGAATCCTAACACGACACTGTCTCCTGCGGAAACACGCAGAGGGACACAAATTGTCCGATACGAATATTTGCAGACTCTGTGGTGATCTACAAGCTATTGATTACATAATACATATACTGTGTGGATGCGAGGCAATATCGCGTAGTCGAAGAAAGTTTTTAGCGAAATACTTTTCCAAAAACCTAGAGGAAATAGACCGCACGAACTTCAAAGGCCTTCTTGCTTTTTGCAAGAAAATTAGGTGTTTCGTGAGGGCGATTGTTTATGTTTTTGCCATTTGAAGAGAAATTCAACTGGCTCCACAGAGACACCGGTGGGCCCGTTTTTGGTGCCTGTGTGGTGGCATATCCATCATACCCCTGTTTTAACCTACCCTAATCTATGCATGTCTCGTGCTTTGTATAATTGATGACTTAGTTTATTACGAAACTAAGGAAGAAGTCATGGCCGGGTTTCCTTCGTACAAATTCCTTTTCTAATTATTCGAACTATCTCATCTGTATTGCCATTTCTTTAAAACAATCATATCCCGAGAACTGCTTTGTTTCCGATCCATTATACTTCAACTACGCACTTAAATTCTCCTTTAGACTGATTCTCTGTCAAACCCTTGATCCTTCTCGTATCGAAGAAAAGTCGTAACAACTTATATTTCTTAAAAAGTATCCTTCCAAACCTTTCTTCCCCTTTCTTAACTACATATTTCGGCTATGCCATTTATGGTTAGGGTAGGTAAAAGTGGCTGTTGGAAAGACCAAGACACTTAGTGATCCTCCTACAATTGGAATCAATTTGAGCTCATGATGAACCGTACGAGACTTTTAACGTCAATATTGTCTAGATCGCTTAGGTCATTTTAGAAGAAAGCTGCTAAGTAGAGTTTCCTTCTTTCAAGAAGAGCTGGGCACGTATAGAGTAGGTTGAGGATTGCCTGTTCCTCATCCTCGTCCATGCAGCTTCTATAAAAATCACTAGTAAAGCTGCCAACCCTTATTCCATGCTTGTCTATAAAGCAGTGTCCAGTGATGACACCTATGATGGCGCTGAGATGTTTCCTATTGAGAAAGATCAAACTCTTAGAGCGATTGTTTGGTAGCTAGACATGTTGACCCAGCAGTCCACATAAGGTCTGTTCTTTTGTTAACATCCAGCTTTAACACTAATTTGCACGTAGCGATTTCTATACCTATGCTGCCCCTTTTCGGTAGAATAGGTAGAGTGGTTCGAATTTTGGCGAGCTCGTCAGCCCTATAATTACCTAGAATGTCTTTGTTGCCCCGCACCCAACATAGGTGAAGATTGAACTGCTCTGGCATTCAAGGGCGGGTCTAGAATTTAATGAGACTGAGTCCAGGGACTTAAGATGCGGATATTGCAGATATCACTTTTTTCTTCAGCCAGAACAGAGCTTCTTTAATCGCCAAAATTTCCGCCTGGAACTCGCTATAATAATTTGGAAGACGGAAGAAGAGTCTTAGACTTAGCTTATCTGAGAAAACACCACCACCAACCCCGCTATCAATCTTAGATCCATGTATGTAAAACTGTATTGACTTGTCATCCATGAAAGCATCTTCCTCGCAGTAGGATCTATAAAGGAGGCTTACATGAAAGTCTTTGTCAAACAAAAGTTCCGGTATAATGTATTCGATATTCTCTGCGAGGATTCCTAATGTATTAAGAATATTAGCGTGGCCAAATTAATTATTTGTCCACTGTGTAGCTGCTTTAAGGCGAAAGGCGAAAGGCGAAAGGCGAAAGGCGAAAGGCGAAAAGCTGAAGATTTCGAGGGATGTCAAGTGAAACAGGATATACAGTGAGGCGGTGGGAGTAGTGCGTAGGGCTCCGCTTATGCATAGACATGCTGTTCTTTGGACTCTGCTTAGTTTGCTGCAGTCGATTGCATTTTCTAAGGCTGACAACAACCCCGTAGGTGAGAATCGGTTTTATAACCGCCATGTATAGCCAGTGGGTTATGCGAGGTTGAAGGTCCCATTTGTTCCCAATGGCTTTTTTGGAAGAGAATAAAGCTACTGTAGCTTTATTGACACTTTCTTGAATGTTAGCTTTCCAGTTTGGTTTCCTGTCAAAAATGAAACCCCGATATTTTGCGATATCGGAAAAGGGGTGCCGTTTGTTGAGGGAGGGTCTATGATTGGAATTATATATTTTCTGGACAAGATCAGTTTTATGCGAGCTTACTCTCAATCCACAGAGATCTGCCAACGGATTAATCTGTTAAGATTTAGCTGAAGGAGTTCTTTAATGGTATTAAGATTAAGAGTCATCCGCATAGGCAATCACCCTCCTTCCACTTGGTTCCAAATATATCAGCTGTTAACCACTATCCCATATATCATACAGAAAGAATTTTTCCTGGTTTTAAAGACGGCTTTCTTTATTCTGGTACTCAAAAGAGGATGAAGTAGCATATTAAGTATCATTCTATTACATGACTTTCTCATATACCTAAACCCTTTGAAAGTATTTGATACGAAATCTTTAGCTTTTAATTCAAATGTCTTATAGTCGTCAGCATCCTGAAATATAAATCGGCTGCTACAAGGCTTGTTGGATTTTTGTCCTTCGCGATATCAGCCCTAGAAAATGATTTCACTAAAAGCAATTGATTCTTTGTTAAAATTGCTAAAATAGTCGTTTTAAATGCGCCCACTAAAGACCTTTGCTGGCCTTGTCTGATGTTCCATAAGGTAGCCATCTAGACACTCACTTTTTTTCCTAACTATAGACAGTCTTGAAATGGTTTTTAGACACTTCCTTTCGCTCTTCGCAGCTTTTCAAAGCCATTTCCTCACCATAAGGCACCAAACTTCTTCAGATGTATGGTATGCGTGACAGTTAATTAAATTAGACAAATAACATGAACAATAATGAGTAAAAAAAAAGATCTATTATAATCTTGTACATCCCGGCTCTCCGGAAATTTTCAGGAAGTGGATAACGGGTCGAACGGCAGTTGACCGAATTTTTGCGACGCGAAATAATGTGTCTTCTCCAGGTATTACCACTTCCACTCGTCCAAGAGCTCACTTAGTTGGTGGTTTCCTTCAGAACTACAAGATCGCTGACCTTCATATTTGGATGCTGAGTTTCCCAATTTCGGTAGTATCTTTAGCATTTATAGCAGTCTAGGGCCTCCGCGAACTGTACGGCAGCACATGATCTGTTAAGAGCCCTTATATTCCATGTGCAAAGCCGATATTCATTGTCCTTAAAACGTTTTCTGGGGTCGTCAATATTATATCCGTTCGTTTCCAAAGCTATTTATTGTCTCTGAAAGGTTTTTTTTTTCACAGTGGGGAAGATAACTCAGAGGAGCAAGTCTATCCAGGGTTATTTCGGCGCCAACTCTACTGTAGGATGTCGACATTGGCATGGAGCTCCCTTAAGATTCTTGCTCCGTGTAATGAATTGTAATATATCTTTACATACGTACTTGTGAACATATGGTATACAGTGTTGTGCAAAATGGTTGCTTAAACCATCTGAAATCAACATTTCACACTAAATTTTTTAATCCTTCTACCACACCAAATAAAAACAAATGAATATCGAATGATGGATTTAAGATTATATTTTGAAATTTACAACTTTATAAGAAAATAGTAACACATGAAAATTAAAAAAAAACCGAAAATCAGAAATATAGCCAAATTCTGCTGTGCAAAACCTAAGCAACTTTTTTAATATTGTATTTGTTGTAATATCCCTTATTTTGAATAATTTCAGCGCAACGACGACGCATAGAAGCAATTAGCTTTGAAATTGTAGCCTGAGATATATTTTCCCAATCACTTTTCAAAGCATTGTACAGCTCTATTTTGTTGAAAAAACTTTGTCCAGCTATCCGGCTTTTAAGAATGCCAATCAGGTTTTCGATGGGATTGAAGTCTGGTGATTGGGCCGACTAATCAAGGCCTTAAATCTCACTACCTTTGTCCACCCTTTTATCAACTTCAATGTGTGTTTCGGATCGTGGCATTTCCCACTGTGCATGTGGTAGCATTACTGATTCTAGAATCGATTTGTATTTGAATCCGTCCACAATTCCCTCAGTTTCGTTGAATGGATGTATGTAGGATTAAGTCGTTGGCCTTTACAATGTCTGACATGTGTCATGTGTCAGAATTAAATACTCGTAACTTAAACTTGGAATTATCGCTGAAAAGAATTGTTTTCCATTTTTCAGGGTGTTGATGTTTTCTTGCAAAATTTAGCCTAATATGAAAAGAGTTAAGTTTGAATTATGTTTAAATGACTTAATTGCACAACCTGTTCTTTAAATGGCTTTTTGTGAGCATCGGTTTCTTGCGCGGTCTATAGCTTTGAAGATTATTCTCAATAGCACGTCTACGCACCGTGCTAGCATCAATATTGAAATTTAGTAATTTTTAATTTCATTTGAACTTACGAGTATAAATGGTTGTTTTTAAATTACACCACAAATGTTTCTATCTGTTCGACTTGTTGTATTACGCGGCCTACCACCAATTTTTTTTATAATTTAACTTTATTGAGACATAACAAAATTTCGATCAGTTAGGTTTTGTATTCACAAAGTATATAAATGTGGCCGACTTTAGCAAGTATATCTGGCTATTTACAACTGAACAAAATCTATCTTTTACATTTACATGAGCAATCAGAATGTATAATTATACTTAAATTCAATACTTATTAGTATATGCTTGCTCCCGACATATATTCTCAGTGATGCTCTTTTTGGCAAAACTATACTAAATAAAACATAAAACAACTTAAACTAAGAATACGAAATACTGGGTTTTACAGTTTTCAATCTCATTAATGATCTATAAAGTTAGTTTACAAACGAAAGAGATTGGATACTGTTTAATATCAGAGACCGGAGTAAATGAAACACTGAGTGGTTGGTTAACCTCTAAGGTTATATGGAGATGCTTTCTCGTAAAAGGGAATGACTAAGCCTCCACTTGCCTCAGGTCTTAAAAGCTGTAACGATTCGGTATGTAAGAGATTAAACGGCGAAAGATAATACTGATCGTACACGCAGCTGTCAATATTGGAGTCTAACAAGGTTCTCACAAGTGGGTTGGGATGCTCTTTTATTCGATACAATTTCTTGAGTAGAAGTTCTGCTTGATAAATCATCAGGGGGGTCATTCTCGTTGCCTCGTAGAGCGTTTTATTAGAGAACCACTTTTTATCTGGTTTTCTAAATTTACCACAGCAAAAGCGTAGTATTTTCCTTTCAAAACTCTCGATTTCCTTGGCAACTGTAGGTGAAATTGTAAACCAAGATGCAAAACCGCAGGTCAGAATTGGCCTAATGAGCGTTTTATATATCAATATTTTCGTGTTTTACGAGAGTTGTTTTGAATTGAGCAGAGGTTTTAGAACACCTGTTACCGTTTTTGCTTTGGCTAAAGCTCTCCGGCCATGTTTGTTAAACAGAAGTCTATTTTGAAAATGGAATGGAATGGGACTTCCATTAATTTGAAGTTCTAACCGTTTGCCTTCCTTAACTGCAAGATAGTGACCTTTTCCACTAGCATTTCTAAAACATGTTTAGCCGCTTTGATCCGTAGGTTTTGAACAATTTTGTCGTGAAAGGTAATGGATGCATGTTCGGTTGAGTGACCGTTTTTAAAACCGAATTGTTTGTTTGGGATTACATTTGCTGCATTGCAAAACCTATTTAGTCCGTCCGCCAGTATTCTTTCGAAAAGTTTTCCCACGTTTGATAGCAATGAAATGGGCCGAAAATCTTTGACTTCTTTAGCGGATTTTTTTTTTGCTATTGGTAAAAGCTTGGCCACTTTCCAGCTATCTGGAAAGTAACCATTATTTATGCAGTGGTTAAACAAAAGTGAGAGAAAATGGTCGAGCGAATAAGGACATTTTCGCAGGATGAAGTTTGAAATTTTATCTATACCTTCAGATTTTTTATTGTTCAAAGCAAATCTAAACTGATTAACTTTATTTGGTGTGGTAAAAATAGGTGAATTGGAATCACGAGCATCATTTTCGGGCGAAAATGATGTATACGAACGGTTCAGCTGAGTTTGGCAGAACTGGCTTATTGTTGATGATATTTCACCTTCTAAATTTGGATCAAGCGTAGGCGTATTTTCAATATATATTTGTGAATAGAATTCTTTGAACGCACATAACTTGGTTTGTGTATCTGTGTTGACCGTTATAAAAAAGTATGTCTCTAGAGATATTTGTTCCAAAGTACTTCCTTCCTGTGATCCTATCAATTTCTTTAAAAGCTTGCGGGGATGTACGAATTTTCGTAAGCCTTGACTTGAAGCAATTATATAAATCAATCCTTACTCGTTCTTTAATTATCTTACTAAGCCACTGGATTTTGGAATAAAGTTCATGGTATTCTTGATTGAATCTATTCAGATGGCGATGAAATATTCTCTTCAGTTGTCTAAGCCAGGTGTTTCTGAGTTTAATTAATTTTTTTGTGAGATCGGAGATGTTATTGTATCTTAGCTTTTTATTGTTATGGACTTCTGAGTTTGCCATTATACAGAGGTTTATTTGCTCATTCATTTGGGTAATTATTGCATCTATTTCAATATTCGATACATTTCTATTGGTTGGGAAATAGAGCCGCGAAAGACGATTATGAAGGCTTGATCTAAAGATTTCCCAATCGGTGTTTTTGAAGCTCATGATATGGAGGTGGTAACATGTGAGTTGGACCTCCAATTCTATTCCAAAATGATCCGAAATTGTAGGAAATGTGGTACAAATAGCCAGATTTGCATTTCTTGCTGAATTCAGAGTAGCGGAGATAAGAAAAAAGTCAAGGACTAAAGAAGATCTTGGGAATGTGGGACTGTTGGGAGATACCAAATCCAAATCCATGAATGGTGCGCTATAAAACCAGATGTGAAAAAGGTTTCCATTTCTATTCAATGTGCTATCCCCCCATGATGTGTGTCGTGAGTTGAAGTCTCCACCGATAATCGCTGCTTCATATGTATTAATTAAGGAAGGAATATATATACTTCCTAAAACTAGACGATAAGATAAATTCGCAGCGTCTTGTGAGGTTAAGGATACCAGGCATACTGAAAACAAACTACTTTGGAAAGGAATCGGGTCATATTTATACCGTTAATCCAATATAATGGCTGTACCCCTACAAGAGTTTCCCTGTATGAAGTTATAGCCTTCGAATTGTGGATTATGCTTGCTCTTTAATCTGGTTTCATAAAGGAAACATATTTGAGGCTTTTTACTTTTTAGAATATCAGACACTGCCAGCCTTCTTTCATGAGAGATTATTGAATTGATATTCATCGATATTATTTTAAGTTTATTTACTTCTATCATCGTTAAACTACTAACTCTTTGAATGAAATATTAAATAAATTTTGCGCTTCGTTAAGGAATTTACTGAGGTCACTCGTAAAACAGTTTGAGCTATTTGTAGCGGCGGCTGTTGTTTTGCCTATAAAGGGTGTACTTGTTGCAGACACAAGTTTTTGGTTGTTATAAAAATCATTAACTGCCGATTTTGCTCTTTGTGCGTATGATACACTAGGGTTGACAAGACTACTAATTTGATCTTCTATTTCTTTTTGTTTTATGTAAGAAAATGTTTTTGCTCTTTGAGTTAAAGACTGTTTTTTTTCCTTGTATTTAGTGTACGAAGGACAACCACTGTAGCTGGCTGCATGACCAGTTGAATTGCAGCTAATGCACTTTGGTTGAGGTACAGGCTGGTTTGCCTCCTTAAGAGATTTCGCTAAATTGATGCATATGGTAGAATCATGAGATTCACCACAGAGAACGCATTCACCAGAATGCCCAAAACGCTGACAACGATAGCATCTAATAACCGTTCGGTTATGTGTTTTTTCCCAGTAGATACGTTGATAGAGCAAATATCTAATATTTATAAGATTCTTAATAGACTCCCCAATCTCCAGTTGTACCAAGAATATATTCAATTTCATATTAAGTTCCTTTGTATTAGAAGTAATAAATGGAACTATTTTACTTATTTTGACATTAGGAACCAATGCCTGCAGCGCTTGTTTAATGGTTTCACAGGGTGTGTCAGCATCAAGACCTTTCAACAGAATGGAAGCTTTTTTCATTTCCTTTGGAGCGAAAGAGTACGCGCCTATACCCGTACCGCGCAATCGGTCGATTATCATTTTATGTACACTAGCATTGCTAACATAGACTCTAGTTTTCTGATAACCCATGTTTACAAATTTATGTACTAAATCAGATACTTTACATTCTTTTGATGCAAGATTTATAACCTCACTAATAACGTCACAGCTTGCATCAAATATATAAATGGGAGGACAATAAGAAATTTTATTAACATTTGATGGGCTACTGCTATAATTATTTTTGTTGGATCCACTCTGATTAGTGGCGCTTCTTGGGTTTGTCTTGCATTCTCGTGTTGCTGCAAAACCGGTTTCCAATGACTCGCTCTCTGCTAGAGGTGAAAAGGGGTTGTTGGTTAAGTTAACTTGCTTAGTTGAGCGAATAGATGTATCGTCTGCGAAATTTCTCTTCCTTTTATTAGTGTTGGATTGAAAATAACTAGCTGATCGCTTCAAATTGCTAATGAATGTTATCGAACTATTTGGACTGTCATTACTGCCTGTAAAATTGTCTTGATGAAGATTCTCATAATCCATACCTGATGACTCGTTGCACACGCTGGCACAATCCGCCGTTGTGTTACCAGAAATGTTGATTGACGTCATTGATTTACTGTTCAACAAATCATTTTTTTTACTGACTGGCTGATTGATTTTTGAGTCACATGTACAAGTTTGGACTACATTCGAACTCTTGCTAATGTTTGATGTGAGCATATACGTTTCAATATAACTTCAAAATGACTAGGCACTACACTCGTAATTATTTTCGATTATAAAAGGCCACTGTCTCGAAAAAAGTTGTCGCACGAACTTATTAATTGTGCTAGTTGGCTTCGTCGCCTCGAAACACGTCCACCTCCAACGATACGTCACAAGCCACCACCGCGGCCTACCACCGAAATTTAAATTTTCAACGACCCCCCTTGCATGATATGTTTTTATTAGACGTGAAATAATGGATTTACACATTTTATATCTTTTAGCTAATATTGTCTGAGAGTCTCCAGACTTAAATTCTTCAATAATCTTTAGTTTAAAACAGGTGGAGTATATTTGTCGCGACATTATTAAATCTCATCAATTAAGCATCCAAGTTAATAGAAAACTGATCAAAGAAAATGCTACAAGATTAAAGACAAAGAGCTTATAACATTTTATGTGGGACCTGGCTGGAAAAGTACTGTTAGCCCTTTCTTTTTTACATTGGATTACAAAGTTGCTTAGGTTTTACACAGCTAAATTTGGCTATTTTTTTATTTTCGTGTTTTTTTTTTTTTAATTTTGAAGTACTGTTATTTTCTCAAAAAGTTATAAATTTCAAAATATACTCTTATATGTATACATCATTCCACATTTATTTCTTTTGATTTAGTGTAGCAGAAAGTTTAAAAAATTTACTGTGAAATATCGATTTCAGATGGTTGCTTAGGTTTTGCACAATACTGTAAATAATCACTAAGCATGTCATTGGACTAGTATATAATATCAATAAACAATCAGTCGTTGTTACATGACACTCCGGATACGTCCATTTTGCTCTAAAGGGAAGTTCACACCAAGTAGACCAACCTGACCCAAACTGACTGGGGTCGTGGATGGCGACAATAATCCGTATATGACATTCCTCCGAAGACGTACTGATGAAGGATAGAAGTGTCATTGTGCGAACACTCTATCCGTGTTTCAGGTTTAAGCTTAAGTTGGTAAGGTGAAAGCGATAATCGATTCACAAACATTTTGACAAAATTGTATTTTCTTTTCACTTACATCATCATTTAAATTTTTCAAAATTGTTCCAAAGACGACTCCTGTATTTAGCGACTTTTTTCCTTTAACAAATGTAAAAATATTCGACTTGGTTCAAATTACATCTGAATAGCCAAAACTAGATATGAATCTGTAGATCAATGGAATCACAATAGATATCTTCTGGTCTAATATAACCAAAGCAAACAAAATGAAATTGAAATGAAACTCTGTCCAGCACTTTCCATATTTATTTATTTATTTTTGTGCAAGATTTTAATTAAATCCTTAAATGTCTACAAATAAATAATAAAATATTAATAAATAATTTTGGTAACAACATAACATAATTATAATTCACTTAATCATTAAAAATATAAAAAAGAAAAAAATCAAAGAAAAATAAACTGCAACATTTTTTCCCCTAATCTCACAGGCCAACGCAACAGTCAGCCTTTTTGTTTTCTTAAAAGTATCCACAATCTTATTATTATTATTTTTTTTTCCTGAATTTGAGTATTTATCTTTGCTTTTATATAACAACACAAAAATTGATATTTTTAAATGTGCGTAATATTTAGTCAGACTTTAGATATGAAACGAAATTTGGGCTTTCGATAAATCTACTCGTACAAGTGTACAGAAAGATTAAAATTAAATTAAAAAAAAATTAAAGCAAATCATGATATTTTGTTGTTTTTGGCAAAGTGTTTTGCTTTTCTGTTTTTTTTTTTGTTTTTTTTTTTGTTTGTTAAATCGTAAATGGTAAAAATATCTGTGATGATTCATGTGCTCTTATATACTCGCTTAAATTTATGAAAAATTAAAAATCTATAACAAATCGAAAAAATGATTTTTACTTAATATCTGACAGGACTTCAAGTCGCCTTCCGGTTATAGATTCACCAGCACTTGGTTCTACTTCGTCGACATTGAAAATTTCTGCATCTGGATTGATTGGAGCTCCTTGGTCGGCCATGATGTCATTGACGGCAATGTCATTAGATAAATCAATCGGTACACTCTCGTACACATCGATTTCGTTAGTCAAAATATTTTTATCATCCAGATTTCCCCATTCAGCGTTTAGTCCTTCATATTTGTCATCGGTAGCGGGTTCTTTATCATCCTCATCATCCGACGATGAAAGATCTTCGCGCAATGAAGTAGAATGGTCTTGTAGCTTTTGTGACTGTTCCTCCTCGCTCTCCTGGTCATCGTCGGCTTCGTGGTCAATCATAGCAAGTTGTTCGCCCAATGTATCGACCAGGTCCTCCATTTCTTGTTTTTCCTGCTGTACATCATCGTCGTCATCATTGTTGTCTTCTGATTCATTCCAGTTCAACTCGTCACCCTTAACATCCTGTTCGATGTTGGTGGATTCAGTTGGGATTTCCTGTTCAAGATCTTCGCTATCATCATTAACATTTTCTGCATCGACGAATGCTGAGAGTTTTTCACTTTTATATGCACCGGCAGCTGGTCCTTCTGGATTTATATTATCCTCCATCAGGCTGGCAACATCATCATCTAGCAATTCTGTAGTGGCAATGGTGGCATCAGCAACGATGTCCACTTGAAGTTCATCATCTTGCTCGATGGGACTGTCAGAGTTGATAGTATTGTCGTCCGATGGTTGGATGCGATGTGGTACTGTGTCGTACATTTCTGTGGTAATTGCTTCTATCGTTGTGATCTGTGTGTTGTGTATTTGTGTGTATTGTGCACAAGGACGAATATATGAATTGTGGGTGGTGCAGGTGGTGTTTTTCAGTTATAGTGTGACAGTGAGGAGAAAATGCGTGAAATTGAAAAAAAGAAAAATTGCGTAAATTTGGTGTATTACAATATTTAATTTTTGTTGTTGTTGGCGGTGTCTTCTTTTTGGAAATTCAATCAAAAATAAGAGTAAAAAGGAAGCCCCCTACAAAGGATACAACATGCAACGTTTATTATATGACATGCGGTTGTCTGCCTTGTGTGTTGCGTGTTAATTTAATGCTTGACAAGTTTACAGCTTCTCTTTGCTGTAATTATGGTCGAGTTAATTAGTGTTAAATGCATGAGGAAGGATGAATTTAATTTTTTTTTTTTTTTTTTGTTTTGTTTCGTTTCAACAAAAATGACAATTACCAAAACGAAAAGAACGAAATGAAAATAAAAGAAAATTTCATTTACAAAATTATATTCGCAATTGTAGCTTTCTTATTCACTCGTATACTCACCAAAAATAAGCGAAAATTTGCAATTTATCTCACAACCTTTTCAGCGTGTATCTTTGACTGGGAATTCAACGCGAATACTAGATTGGAACTTTGAGATATTTTCTTTTATACTGAATGGTGTTATGTCTAAGTCATATGCTTCCCCGAAACAAGCGAAGCTTTCTTAGTAATCAAACGATAGTCAACATCCCGTTCTCTTCGTGTTTTCCATGCCTCGAATTCAATTCTTAACCAAACCGATGATACATAAGTCTGAAAACTTAAAACTGAAAATTGAAACTAAATCCGAACCTCAAGCCTGACTTGACGGCGGCGTCTGTCTGTAGGTTTGTAGTGTGATTAATATGCGAAACCATAACCGAGTGATGTCACCTTCGAAATGTTTGTGCTGCTGGATGGGTGTTTTGAATTTTTTATTTTTCAAGAGTAAATATCGGTCTTCGCTTGCGGTTGTGGTTTTGTGTATTCGTATCTGAAGCTCTTTTTTTGCGATCAACTAAAAGTTTAGACAAAGCTTCAATTCGGTCGATCCGTCAAATAGAGATTCTGTGGAATTGTATATGTTTCATCGTCTAAATATGGAGATGGAGGCGTTATTTTTGAACTCACATGCGATTTCCGCATACATCAAAAGTATATTAATGCCTTCCTATAACGGATAGATACAAGTAAAATAGGAAGAATCAAGAAAAAGCCGGTGATTGTTTTGAGATTGAGTCACGTAGAATTTTATCCGAATAGCAAGTGGCAAATGGTAGCATGCTAATTGGGGGTTAACCTTGAGGGATTCCCTCTGTTGCTGAATTTGTCTTGGGATGGATACTTTAAGGTGAGTTTTCAGTTAATGAAAACTTAATTAGGTGATGCTGATTTGATTTAGATCTAATTAAGGTGAAGCGGGTGTGCTTTGGAGGTGTGACTAAAATGGATACGATTGTTGAAGGAGATCTTAGCGGTTGAGTTGGTGTTTTTCATAGAGAGGAAGTAGGTAATCTGTTTATATTTGTCTCAAGGTGAATACAAATTGTGGGGTTTCGAATTTATGTCTATTCACGAGGCATTGCTGGCACACGCTGTATGGTCAGTGCAGTTGAGTGAATATACTTTTGCCAGGAGGTTGCTGATTCTTTGTCGCTATCTACTTAATTGCGATTTTCATAAAATTTTCGGTAATTTGATTAAAATTCGGCACAAGTTTGCCTTAATATGGTTCTGTTAGTAATTTTGGATAGTGTTATATACATTGGTCTCCTAACTTTTGAATTTTCAGGGTCACAACTAATTAAAGTGCTTCAAATATTCATACATCAATTCACAACAGAAAGAACGGAAGTCGTGTTGAAATTTGTTGATCTGATTTGGAATTTGAATAGTTCTCTTGGCGAAGAAATGTGAATATACACTGCCCTCAGTTACAAAATATGATACTTCGCGGTCAACACTAAATATTTTTTTCCTCTATAACCGCCTAGCTTATAGCGTTATAATGACCCCTGAAAATTTTAAGTGGGCTAGCAATAAAAGAAGTCTTGATATTTTTCTAACGTATTTTCGACCACTGTCAATAGAAAAATCTAAATATTCAATATTTCGCATCCTCTTACGGACTGTGAAATAGACTGTGAACAGTCTGTTGGGTAAAATGCAGCTCTTAGGAGCCATCGCCCACCAAGAGCTTCAATTTTGAGTGAAACTAGAGACGGAATCTGTTCCTATGGATGCGTTATGGCACGAATGTTCAAAATTCTAATTGAAACAGAAGAATATTCAATGAACAGATAGACAGTTGGGAATTTCAAATTCTGCTATACTCCCATTAGATACATTCAAATCAAGGTGAAATGCGGGAATCACTTTTCGCAGAAAAAAAAAACAAACTCTGCAGGATTAAACATTCCATGAGAGAATGTTTACCTTCAAAGCAGAGGCAGGTACAAAAAATCAAAGAGGTGCTGATTTGCCATTCGAAGCCGACGGATAAAGGTATGTCGTATTGGGTTGTTCAAAAACTCTGCGTTTGTTGCAATAGATGGCTTTGCGTTCATTCGGATCTGAGCGTGACATACGAGTAATATATGTCAAATGTTTTCACGCGTTTTGTTGTTTAAAAACAATTGCGCTTGCAACTCTGGTTCGAACATGGAGAATTTTGCAGAGCATTTTCGGCATATTTTGCTTTATTACTTCAAAAAAAGGGAAGAAAGTAACTGAGGCAAGGGAAAGTTGGGTAAGGTTTACGGAAGAAATGTTCACGAAAAACACCCGCTCCGGAACTGGTTCGCCTGATTCAGTGATTGTGATTTTTCAGTTGAAGTCGCTCATCGCTCCGGTAGATCTTCCAAGATTGACGACGATAAAATCAAAGCATTGATGAAAACAAACAAGGATTCAATGGTTCAGGAGCTTGCTGCCGCTCAAAAGGTGCCCATTGGAAGTATTCATGGCCATTTGAAATCGCTTGGCTTCGAAAACCAGCTCGATATTTGGGTAGCGCATAAGATGAAGGAAATTCACTTCCCAAAGCGCATAAATGGCTGTGCTATCAAATCACCGAACGCGAAGAAAACTATCAATGCTTGAAGCGTGATGATTACGGGCAACGAAAAATCGTTTATCTACAACAATGTCAGCAGAAAAAGAAGTTGGAGTAGCTTAGCTGAAACATCGGAAAGAAAAGCAAAGGCGGACGTCCCCCAAAGAAAGGTGATGCTGTCAATCTGGTGGGATTGGAAGGGACTAATTTACGATGAGCTGCTTCCAAAGAACAAAATGATTAATTGCAGCGTCTACTGTGAGCAGCTACAGAAACTTCCCGAGCTAATCAATCGGGTGTGGTGTTTCTAACCACACACAAGTAAGGTCACTCGACAAAAATTGTTTAAAATTTTGTTGGGGGCTAACGCCCCCATTTAATTGGCTTACTACAAGCTAATGTAACTGAAAAACTAGAACTCAAAAACTTACAAAGATTACAGGTTAGAGAATAAGGAAATAGTGGAGAAGATCAAGTTTAAGACGAGAAGTGCTCAAGTTAAAATCAGGAATGGGAAGGTTTGAGTTGATCTTACGGAGCATGCGGGAGATTGGTTCGCTGGAACCATAAGAGGTGCGATGGGTTGGAATATAGAAGAGATGAGGACACCATAAATTATGAGAGTAAGTGTTGAAGGAAATGGAATTGTAAAGGGAAACGCAATCAACAGAACCAGGGAGCAGTCGATGAAAGAAAAGAATATCAGCTAGGTTTTTGCGTTTTTCGAGGGTATTCTGGTATGACGCGATCATGATGAGAAGGTAAGTTAAAAGGGTCATACCAAGGTAGTCCGATTCGGGATATATGAACTCCCTGAAAGGGGGACCACACTTGGCTTTCATACTCCAGAAGTAGCCGGACAAGGGTAATGTAAAGTGACCGTGTCACATAGAGGTTGCAAATTTTCTTTCGGCCATCGTTTGATAAAACCAAGCGATAAATTGGCTTTAAGGACTATCTCATCAATATGCAAACAGAAGGTGGTGCTAGGCGGCGCAAAAGTCATCACACTATCGGAATACCATATGCTATAATTTTGGCAAATGTCAATTCTACTTTGACATTCCCGAAGTAAACAGATACAAAATACACATCAACAGGGCATGAATAGCTATACTCCTAAAGAGCGCGGAATAATTCGACGGTGGCGTTGCCGCAGCGTAAATTGGTGGAGCATATTTCCCAGTCGTCCGACACCAAGTGGGCAAACACTACGACGTTTAGCCGCTCGCCTAGAAGAGTATGGGACAGCACGACATGCTGCCAGGTCTGGTCGGCCTCGGAGCAGCCGTTCTGCTGAGAATACCGCATCTTTGATTGAAGATGTCGCAGAGGACCCCGGAGTACCCACCAGATGACGTACCATGCAATTGGTCATCAATCGGCGATTTTTACGGAGAATTTTGGTGACAGACTGTAAGATGTTCCCTTACAAAGTGCAGACAGTGCGTCAGCTGTTGGTCAAGCCATCCTGAATCTCGACCATGAGGGAGACGACTTTTCATCGAAAATCATCATGAGAGAAGAGGCCCATTTCCATCTCTATGGATATGTGAATAAGCGAAACTATCGCATTGAAAATCGGCGTATAACCCACGAAGAGCCATTACATCCGCTTAAAGTTACTGCGGAGTTGTTTACGCCTGAGGCGTCATCGGACCTTATTTTTTCGAAAACGTAGCGGACCAAAAGACTACTGTGGACGGCGAACGCTACAGAGCCATGCTCAACGACTTTGTCCTTCCTCAGTTGGATGAATTGGGACTGGAGAACAGGATGAAGCAACAGCACATGCTGCACGAGCCACAACCGAAATTCTGAAGGCTGTATTTCCGGGTGGCCTAATCTCTCATTTTGGTGATTTGCGCTGACCGACAAGATCGCCTGATTTAATTGTTCCGAACTTCTTTTTGTAGAGTTTTTTGAAGCCACGAGTCTATGTCAACAAGCCGCAGACTATCGAAGCCCTCAAAGAGAATATCCGTCAGGAATGCGAGGAACTATCGCCGGAAGTTCTGTCAAGAGTGATGGAAAATTTCACAAATCGGGCCCGAATGGTCATGATTTCTGGCGGCTGCCACTTACCCGATATCATTATCTCGACTTAATATATAATATTCCAAGGTCGCAAAGGGATTGAACCCGGTATATTGGCCATCCAGAAAATAAATCCGAGCAGGAAATAGATTGGACTTACGTGACAAAGTCATAGATTGATATTTGGAGACATTAAGCTCTAAGCAATTTTTTTAAATACCAAGTGGGAAAGCTATCGAGGTCTTCTTGAAGGAGAATACAGTCTTGGGGTGAAGAAATAGTTGTGGAGAACTTAGTGTCATCGGCGTAAATGGATTGGGAGCAGTGTTTAATAATCTTCTCAAGATTGTTAGAATGGAAAAGAGTTGATCTTCTGAGAGCCTTGTGGGACACCAGGCTAAAAACGAAGTTGAGAAGGCTGATCTAAAACAAACACTATAATAATGGTTCTCAAGTCATGGGGTCAAAACCGAAGGTGAATTAATATATTTCATCAGACCTTAGCAAAATCTGTAGAAATAACATCGATTTCGTTGCCACTTTCTAGGGCTGAAAGCGCAAAGGATACGAATTCAACTAAGTTCGTAGTAGTTGATCTACCTTTTAGAAATGATGATGACTGGGTCATATACATAAGAGGATTACGCTGAAAGTTTCATCATAGAAAGAACTTCCGAACATCTTAGCCTTAGCAAAGGGACCGCAGTTAGTTACTTCATTCCTTGATCCGTTTTTATGGACCGAGGTCCCCTTGTGTGAGGGATAGATGAAATAGGGAGGAAAGTGGGTGCGAAAGACTAAAGGCACACATTTTGAGAAATATTGCGGAAGCCCCTCTGGCCCGGGTAAAAATTTCATCATTGAGATAAGGCCAGGATCAAAAGAATGAGAGAAGGGCCAATGGAGAAATTGAGAAGGTACTTCAAATACTATATATGGGGTCTGGCACGAAGAAGTTGTCTGCAAATGATTGTTTAAAAAAGTTTGCAAAATAGTTGGCAATAGTATGTGGGTCGGTCGATGATATACGAGTATTATGAATCGAGAGAGAGGGAGGATAGCCGTCTGATTTTCTTCCGTAGTTGATGAACTGATAAAAAGTCTTGGGATCGTTAATAAAGTTGGTCTGCGCAGTATGGCAGTTATAGAGCTGCGTGAATTGGAGGCAGGTTCCAAAATAGAGTAGTCAGTATAAGGATTAGTGCGAAAAAAAAAACACCCATGATTTGTTTCTTTTGTTTCGTAAATGGCATAGTCTTCTGTTATAACAGGTAGGGGAAGTAGATAGTGTTTTATGCTGAGAGAAAAAGACATAAAGAGAAAGGCAATTAAATATTTCAGTGTAAAAAATGCACACGTCATCAGTTAAAGATAGGCTGGTAAAATCAAAAGAGCACTTGCTGAGACAGAAAAATATTTTGCTTCTCCGAAATGACAACGTGCGCCTCGTCCTCAAATGAGGAGAAGGCCAGATGGCGGGTATACTTCCCAACAGTGCGTAACCACAGGGGCACGCCGATTTGAACTCTAGCTGAGTTGAGTCCCTCATAGAAACAAATACTCGTATTTGCATGATGTCCGTAAATGTCATGTCTAACACAACGGTGAGAATTGAAGTTTTTTGAAGTTCGCCAAAGATAACGAACGTCCTCCACTACTGCTCCTTACACAGAGTCTGTCAATAGGCACGCTCGATATTTGTTATGTTATAGCGGCCATGTTCTTAAAGCAATATCTGTCAAATTTCTTGTGAATTGCTCCGTAGTGTATGGTAAATCAATATGGAAGGTTATAGCGTTGGGCAACATCTGCAAATCATCAAATTTTTTTTATCAAAATAAGTGTGCAGTTCGCGAAAAAAATCGTCTTTAGCGACGAGGCCCATTTTTGGATGAATGGATGTATGAACAAGCAAAATTGTCGCATTTGCGGCGACACCAATCCACACGAGATACACCAGCTGAAAACTTAACCTCCCGAATGCGTGCCTCCAAGTAAAGCCGCGGCGGACATTTGAACGACGTTAGATTTCATACTTAATGCCTTAAAAGGTTCTTTCAAATAAAAAAAAAATCCTTACTGAAAGACCCTGTAAAATCAGTGATGTATGTGCACAGTCCTGTCATTTAAAAAATGACATCATATCTTAAAAATATTGATGACGTTTGCTGCTCTTACTTACGATATTAGGCCTGCACCAGATGGCCGAAAACTTAAAGTCAGGGGCGAACAAAATAGGACTCAAAATTAATACGGCAAAATAATTCCATTTGTCAGCATAACATCGGCACCACCCAACTCAATGTTGCCGGATAGAAAGTTCAGAAAATGAACGGATTTCTATATCTAGGAGTATGATGACAGAAGGCGATGGAGTCGAAGTGGATCTGGACAGTATTATATATTCACAAAGCAAAAACTACGTTCGGTATTCGATCTTAAACCTGTAGAGGCCAAGAAACCAGCTGATACTATTTTAATACAACGTGGAAACTTTATGAGTGGAGTGCCTGGACCATACCATCAGACAAAAGGTGGAATCTTTCATAAATACTCGTAGATGTCCTCTCAAGACCTTCTGGCCTTACTGAATATCGGACGACTAGCTACATTTAATAATAGACCAAGAGACAATAGATGCCAAATTATAAAGTGGCGTGAAGACAGTTCCATTGCGAACTACGTTATACAGTGGAATCTAGTTACCTAATCAGGTAGACTTGTGGGCCGTCCTAGCAGACGTGAGGAAATGCAGATCTTTGGAAATGAATTGGAGGAAATTCAAGCGCGTTGCAGTACCCTGAACATAATTGCTCGCAGATATTGTCAATATCCCATGTCCCACGAGCATGTCAGAGCACCTAAATAGGTAACAAAGGCGCGAATAGTCTGCAGTTTATCAGCATATGTCAACGACTTTACATAGCCCCACAAGAGGTAGTAGAGTGGTGTCAAACCGAAAGATATCGGTGACCAATTCACTGGTCCATTTCGCTATGCAATGTTACCGTTAAATAGAGTCATTGGAAGTAATCGATATGGTACTTAGCGGCATCCTGCTGGTACCACATGTCACCACTAATCATTGTCCGGTAATATTGACTATTGACTGGCCTGGCCTAATTGGGAAAAATAAGGACGGATGATGCTTGGAAACTACACAAATTGTTCGTTTACACGACTATTGAGGTAAAAATGATCATCGTCAATAAACACGAATTTTCGTCGAAGATAATGATCAACTTAAGGCTACTCAAGAGCCCAAAACATGAACCCGCGATACAAGCAATGGTCACGTTTCTGCACCCGCAGGATCTTATACGGCTCTAGAGTGTATACAACTTTCCACATAACTGACAAACAAAGGCCAGATTTCTGAAATATACGCCGAACAGATCTTCCGTCATCGGCTACAGTTTCCTGCCTACACACCTGATGTTGACGCATCGTTAGCTTTGTGTCGTTGTTCTATTATGAGGGCTTACAAAAGCATGTAATTTTCTAAGTATTCTTCTGACGTAAGTCTATTTTTTGAAACGTTTTCCAATACACCTGGCATTTAACAGAGGTTGAGCTCGAGTAGTATAGTATGTCAGTTGAAAGTCAAATCCATCCTGCAGAAACACCAATTCCGAAAGCAAAAGAAACCAGAGCAATCCTTGATAAATAAGTATAGAAATTCAAATCAGAAATAACTTGAGTCTCCCACGTCTCCTAAGAATTATCTCAAACCTTTAAAGAAACATCTTCAATAATTGTATTTAAAAAAATAAAAACTCAATAAACCATACACATCCGAACAACACCCCTTACTTTCCAGTAATTAAATTTAAAAATAAAAAATCAAAAAAAAAAAAACCCGAATCCTTGTAACAAACAGCGGATACAACGACAGCCTTTCGATTATGAGATTTATTGTGTGAAATTCAACCAAATCCCTTTGCGCAAAAAGTAATTTACATTTTAAATGACATCTTTCGCATTTGGTGTGAGGATTTTATTTTTTTAAATAAAATAAAATAAAAATAAAAATAAAAAACATACACAAACATGTATGTACGCCAATTTCTATATAAATTTACAAGAGATGAAATTCACAAAAAAAAAAATACTACTCGTACATGTCATCCTTTACCACAGGACATGGCGTTCGCATGCAACCGTCTCTCTTTAAAATATGCATTTTGACATAAAAATTGATGCCGCTACTGCTGCTGCTGCCGTCTCGTACCGGCTGACCGGTGGAAAATTTCATTCGCGGTTAATTTTAACGTCCTGCTGCGGGTATTAATACCTCACCACATGACAACCGAATATTAAAATTCACATCCTATCCTATTCAATTAAATTTTAATAAAATAGCATTCTTCGCCGGTGACACCCAGTTTTGTAATCTCACACCACATTTACGAGCATAGAAGCCATGTGAACTGTAGACAGTCGGTGACGAAATTATAATTACACTTTGGCTTTTGGTTTTTTTTTTTTTATTCAATCGCTGATGAGGAAAATTTCTGCGCGCATGACTAATACTCGTAAATTTTGGGAGAGGGAGGATGATTGATCATTTAAACTGTCAATTTGTGTTTATACTTGGTTAATTGCATCTCACACGAGATTTCATCGCAAATTATTGGAAATTCGGATGAACTTGTAGTTGGACATCTAAAATTTGCCACCATGACTCAGTCATAGTCAACCGACTGTGTTATATGTGATGGAACGCTGTCGATTGTAGGCTTAAGATAGCCAACAAATTAGAATGGATGTGATTCACACGACTGTAATCATGTACTCGTATTCATGAGTAGGTAGGTTTGTGGAATTTTGTAGCTAGTCATTTTGAACTAATCACTCACTAGTACAAATCGCTCAGAGTTGTTTACATACTCAGCAGAGCTTGAAGGTCAAGATTTTAAGCAGCTAATGAATAGAGTTGCATACACAGATATACGGTTTGACGAAAAGGGGACTGAAGGCTGTCAAGTCAACCGAAAAAAGTTGAAATCAAAGTAAGAACGAATTTTGAGCCTCCATATTTAAAAGCCCAGTCCGTAGTTTTGGCTACAGCATCGAAGACGACCCGGAGTTTTGTCGTTGCACTGTGAGTACGAGAAAATATTTCGTCCTTTATGACATCAACTTGTTCCATATGTTCCACTTGTAACTATTCGTTCATACGCCTTTTAAACTCTTTGTGTAGCATAAAGTCAAACCAAAACCGCTTCAGCTGAGCAAATCTACGCAAGGTTCTTGCTCTCGAAATTGCAACGTTACCTCGCACCGCCCACTATTCAATCTCTTCGTTGTCTTCATGGGATTGGGCTTAGGATCATAGAAGTGGGCCTTAAAAAGTGTCCCTTCCATTTCTTAGAACCTTTTCAGTTTCCGACCGATATACATCACTTCAATAAGGCTCCTTACACCTTGGTTGTGTTGCTCCACTTTCTCGATTAACATTTTATTTTGTGTGTTGTCAATGCCTCATCGCTGTGAATGACTTCTAGGAGCACTATTTCGCAATATATAGTATATCATTTCCAAGAGAGAAGAAGGTCGTAGTAGTCAGCAAGTTTGTAGTAGTTTAAGTCAGCCAGAAACAAGCCACTGAAGTGGTTCCATCGCTCTGATGTCAGTTCTTTGACTATAAGAAACCAGTTAGCGATTTGAGGACTAATGCTCGCGTTCCGGTTTCGTATTCCGAGTAAAGAGGCCCTAGGGTAAGGTCAATGTAGCTGTGACACGCTACTCTGCTGACCTTCTCCAGCACTGACACCACGACGAAAGTGCGTTTTCCCTTTAGACCGCGTGACTGCTTCATCGCTAATGAGTGAAGCCTTTGATTCCGGATCCACTAAATAAAGAGGCCTAACGAGATGTCTGTATTAGGAAGTCAATATACTATATATATCAATACCGGTCTTTCCCCGAAGGACACTTCTTCAGCACAGCGGAGAAATTATCTCGAACTGAAATAATCGTTTCAGAGATGCACGGCTTACGAGGCGAGCGATGCTTTCATTACAAACCGCACCCCGTAATATTAGTGCAATGGCGAGAGAAACTTTCGAACTAGGAAACGTATTACGGCAACGCAAAGTCGATATACTCGTAATATTCGTTAAACAAACCAAGTGGCAAAGTTTGGAAACAGGGCCAGCTTGTTGAACTTCCAAACAAAATCATACAAAATGGGTTAATACATAACGGAGTTTTTAGCATTATCTTGATTGCTAAGCCCCTAAATAAGATTCGTAAGCATATCAAAGCTCAGCGTTCCATTAATGGTAATAAATCGAAAACGAAATCTTGAATATTCTTAGTGCCTAACCTGATATACCTGGAAGCGGGTGGCAGGCGGGTGATTGCCTATGCGGATGACGTTGCTATAGCCGTCTTCGGTAAGTATCTTAATACCTTTAAAGAACTGCTTCAGCTAAATCTTAACAGATTAATCCGTTTGTTAATCTGTGGATTGGGAGTAAGCCTCTATAAAATTGATCTTGGTAATAAAAAATTGCAATCATAGACCTTCGCTTCACAAACGGTATCAGCTTAGCCTTGCTTTTGACAGGAAACTAAACTGGAAACCTAACATTCAAGAAGGAGTATAGAAAGCTACAGCAGCTTTTTTCTCTTGCAAAAAAGCCATTGGGAACAAATGGGGACTTCAACTTCGCATAACCCACTGGCTATATAACCCGGTCAGAAGAACGATTCTAATCTACATGGTTGTTGTCTGGTGGACAGCCTTAGACAATGCAGTTAACTACAGCAAACTAAGCAGAGTCCAAAGAACAGGATGTCAATGCATATGCGAAGCCCAACGCTTTACTCCATCCGGGGCACTGTATATTCTGTTTCACTTAACACCCCTAGATATCTTCAGCAAGCAGACCGCAGTTATTCGCCTTAAAGCGACTAAACAGTGGACAAGTAATTTATTTGGCCACGCTAATATTAGGAATCCTCGCAGAGAACATCGATTACCCCATACCCAAACTTTGGTTTGACAAAGACTTTCATGTTAGTTTCCCCTCTAGATCCTTCTAGGAGGACGGTGTTTTTATGGATGACAAGTCAATTCGTATATACAAAGATTGATCTAAAACTGATTGGACTCAGTCTCATTAAATTCAAAAACCGCTCTTAAAAGTCGATCATCTCTTATGGACATGGCACAGCTGTTCAACCTTCCCCTTTATTGGGTACAGGGCCACAGAGATATTCCAGGGAATTTTGGGGCCGACGAACTCGCCAAAATTGGAACCACTTTACCTGTTCTACCGGAAAAGAGTAGCACAGGTATATGAGTACCTATCACTTCGTGTAAATCAATATTAAAGCTGAATGCTAATAAAAGAACAAACCTTAGATGGACTGTAGGACCAAGATGTCTAGCGACCAAACAGATCTGACCAAAGCTGGATCTGAATCGCTCTAAGAGTCTGGCCCTTCTAAATAGGAAACATCTCAGCGCCATCATAGGTGTGATCACTGGACCCTGCTGTTTTGGCGTGGCGGTTTTACAAACGATTTCTGTAGAATCAGCATGGACGAGGAGGAAGAGGAGACAATCCTCCACCTGCTCTGTACATGTCCAGCTCTCTCCCAGAGAAGAAAACTAAACTTAGGAGCTTTCTTCTACAATGGCTTAAACGATCTAAAGAATATAGACGTTAACAGTCTGCTCCGCTTCATCATAAGCTCAAATTGGTTCCATGAGTAAGAGGATCACAGATCCAGGTGGCATCACAACGGGCCAATAGACCTAAGTGGGTTGGTCTCTCCAACAGCCACTTTTACCTACCAATCGACCTAGTGCCTACCCACTTCAGCAGTAAGCAGTTGGAAAGAGAAATATTTTGGTGCGACTTTGATGATAAGAAATACTAAATGGGCACGCGGGAAATCGAGCTATGAATACAAAGACTGCCATTGAGGAATCAGCTTCGAAAAAATAAAATCAGCGGGAGAGGGCATACTAAATTAATCAAAATCACACTCGACAAGAAGGAATACGCGCTTGCCATATTCATCCACATTGAAGGTTTTCGAAAACGCAACTTTTGACAACACTTGATAGACGTTCAATGGTTTTGTGAATAAGAGGTAAAAGGATCATGATGGCGGATTTGACTACGGCCGTTATGTGGTGGCGCGGTTGCATGCTGATCGCAAAACCTTTCCTGTCCCCATTGTTATGGTGCATGTTGCTCGACCCGCTGCTGAGCTCTCCCAATAGTTCAACTGTCTACTGTTTTTCGATTTAAGTGTAGTAATTATCTGCTATAAAGCGCTGACAGCCCTAGATATGATCTGCGGCTGGTGCAAAAGTAATGGGTCTCCAGGCAATCCTCTTAAAATTCTTCACTTTACGAAAAGGAAGAAGTTGACTGTTCTGTCTCATGTGGTGCTTGCAGGCATCGTCATCGGTTTTTCCAACGAAGCTAAGTACTATATTTCAGTTGGAAAACAAACTTCTTTGCACTAAGCATTTCACGTCGCACTTCGGATAGTGTATTGAATTGGGGTTTATCACGGAGCAGGGTCTTTTGAATCTACACGGCTATGGTAAAACCAAATATCTTTTGGGTTGGTTGTCAGGTGGAGTAAACTTTCAGAACAATAAGTCACTGCTGCGTTTAGCAGATTCCAAAAAAATGCCGCAGTGGAATTTCTCTGCCATTCCCTCCCCTTCAGTCCGCTTGATGTTCGTATAGTCGGTTGCACACTCAAAGCCATCTTCTAGGAATGGCCTTTGATACAACACCCTGTCTTGTGACTCTGGTCTTATGCGCATTCCGTCTGATAAAATGATATTAGAACTCCTGTTTTTCTGTGTCCAGGACAGCTTTGGCCAGAATCAGGGACAGGAAACGAATGTATTGACGGATGGCTCAAAAACGATCTAGGAAGAGGCTCAAGTTTTTTTTTTTGTGGTTTGGCAATGGTAGATTTTACTCTTATGGTTAGATTACAATGATATCACGGGAAATAAAACCGCCGATCAACTTGCTAGGCAAGCCCCAGAGGATAGTTTCATAGGAGGCGAACCGGGGCTAGGAATACCTACATCCTCAGTATGGGCTTCCATTAGCAGTTGTGTTTCATGTAGGCCTAACTGCAGATGGGATCACTACACTATTTCTATGAGTTTTCCGCCTATGCTGCCATTAGGCTGCAGTGCTCGACGTTGATGTGTTGGATGCTGGTACTATATTCACTTTCTCACTAAAGACCTTAGTAAAAGAAACGTACGAGAAGTACAGTCTACCAGCTTTTTGTCTGAATACCTTGTTCCGATAGCAGAACTAAATACGTTATTTACTAATTAGGAACCGCATTTATTTACATACTCCAGTGGTTGATTCCTAGGTGATTTTAGGTGGACCACCAATAAGTCGGCACCAACTTATGTTGACAGAATTGTTCACGAAGAAACCACAGAAAAATTAACGAATACCGGCATTAGTCGAGAATGAACTGACACAACATGAATAAGAAAGGAGGCTAGTTCTGACTATTGTGTTTGCAAGAATGGTTCCAGGAATGTAGTGGGAAAACTCAGCTTGGAGTTTGAAAAACCAGGCGGAGTTGGAGTGGAACAATTGACAAACTTCTTGAGCGAAAAATAAAGCAGAACCGGTACAGAGCAGCTTAAATCGGAATACGACTAGTATAAAAGAGCATCAGGGGCAAAGAAATGGTTCTTAAATGATATCCCCATACAATCCATAAGCAGACGACAGGCAATAAAACAGGTACAGCCTCAGAGCAGTAATTCAGTCAACTTCAATAAAAGTCGGCGAAAGATCCAGTCAGATAGTCGTAAAAGTTGCTAAATACAAGTACCTACGTACTCGTACCTAATAGTGAAACAGCAACTATAGGGTCTGAATCTGACCGTGCATGTGAATTTAAGTACCGGCGCCTATGAAAGCATGCCTAAATTCGATTTTCCGAATCGATGAATCATTTTCAATTGGGCTTATTACTTTAGTGTTTATGGGTTCAGCGTGAGAATGGTGCCATCATAAAACTTCTTCTACGGAAGCAACTATGCGGTCTACTTCTTATCAACGATTCTGAAAACCTTTTGCCACTTCATTGATCAACGGCAGGGCTAACAGTCCTTCTTGCCTTCTATGTCAAGCTGTAAAAGAAGATCGTCGTGTAGTTCAATGTAAACAGTCGTGTCCCTACAAAACGCACCAAGACATCGAAGCCACTCAGCTCTTTTTATGTTGTGACCCGCTGGACGCATATTTACACAGTTCTCGGTGTCAGGACGAAAAACAACCTTCAAGTGGTTTTCCTCGTGGTATTTTTTTTGTTCCTCATCTTCTGTGTTATGTCTGTGCCTGCCGTCCTTCCGTATCTTGGTATGACAATATTTATTCGTTGGCATGTAGTTCTAGAGATTCTGAGCACTACTGCCGGACTTCACTGTCAAACGGGGATCTTTTTTTTTTTTAGTTTCCACCACAATTCGACTTTGGAACGCCTTTGTTGTCAGAGACCGAGTCAGAGTAAGAGTCAGAGACAGAGGCTAATCGTCACGACTTGTCATATACATAATTGAGTTATTGACACCGCAGAGGTGTCATTCAGCAACACATCGTATCCGCTAAAAAATGCCACAACAACAAAGCTCCCACACCAGATGGAATTCGAAAAACCAAAAAGATTTGCACACGTTTGATTAATTAGGAGCAGAACAACAAAAAATCTCAAATTTATAATCAAGTAGAATTTTGAGGAATTTTAATTGACATTCAGTAGCTTGAGTCTTCTTCTGGCGATTCATTCATCTTTTAACAGTATGACAAACAAGTGAGAGTATGGGTAGGGTTTTTGTTTAAGTATATGCTCATAAAGCACTGCTGTAAAAAGATATAACGTAGAAAATCTGCAATCCCTAGGCACCACTAGAATCTTTGCCGAACGCGTATCCTGAGATCTCTCAACAACTCCTACGATGCCGGGTAGTTAGACCTACGCTAAAACCCATTGGGCGAATATTCCAAAATCAATATTCGCTTTGTAGACTTTCGATCTTCTATCGTTACCCAGCTGAAAGTTCAATCGCGACTTGCATGTCTTGAACATCCATTGAAGTAGCTCATACATATATAGGGTCTGTCATGATGATGATCCAATCGTATCAACTCATTCGCTTTGCGTCCAATTTTTCAGGGTAAGTCATCTATGTAGAACCATATGTATATAAAGTTCAACTTAGGGGCCGTAACATACATAAAAAAATCAACAAATTGGAGTATATTTAGAGAAACACTCTCGATCAGTGCCAAAATCTATCTACATCCCTACACTGAAGACATACGAGTAGGAATCTATCACATTATCCTCCAGAAGTAGTTATAAAGTCAAAGCTGAAGTGGCTAAAAGATGCATATCATAGTGGAATAAATAACTAGAACAACTACGCAGAAGGATGAGACAACTTTTTAATCAAGAAAAGCATACCAGCTCATTGGACACCTACAGGTCTACACTTGAACACAGAATTGAGAAAAACGAAGCGAAAAATCTGGATAAAGAACCGTAAAAGACTGGAACAACTCCAGACCATCGCACGTCTCCAAAAGTCTCTCTCTAACACCCTTCAAACAACATGGTCCACATCTAGCCTATAGGGCTCTACTTGAAGTACACCTTCCATGCTCGAATATAATTCAATATACGCCAAATAGTTAGTTATGATCCTAGTATCTATCATAATGATAGACAAAGTTAAATGGCCTGAATCTTTCCAGCTTTATTCTCAAACCAGGTGAGCAACCCAAATCTTACCGTCTTATAAGCTTGATATAGTTTTTTTCTTAAAACAAAAAAAAGACTAATAACACAGATGTTCATACGAGTATGCCATGGAATTCCGAGGTATTGATCACCCTACCAGCAGATGGGTGGGAGCGATGCTCTATAGCCGACGAATAACTACGTCTTCTGGCGACACATCAATTATCATCATCATCAAGGAGGTCTTCTTTCACCTCTTCTGTGGTCACTCGTCATCTTCAGCCATCAAAAGTCTCCTCAAACCAACACAACACTATCAGTGTCAACAGATTCACACTAATCGATCTCTTAGAGGATTCAAAAATTTCGTCAAGGCAAATACATGTATGTTACAGCGAGGAAATTCAATGCAGCTAGAGTAGCGAAACAATTGGAAGTATTTTTCGCAGTCAAGTATTTTTAACCTCTTAAAAAATATCATATCGGGGGAAGGGAATGCGGCTGCAAATGTATTGCATATCACTTGGTCCCTAAGCGGCATCTCGGTTGATGAGATGGTTTTGGAGAATATGCAGTCGCCTCCTGGACTCCTTAATTTTTTGTCGAAGTGAAAGAACCGACAATAATATACCAAACGTATGACATCATTCTCGATAGATATGTTCTATCGTACGGGCATCGTAAACACTTTTAAAGTGCATATATCCGAGATAACTGCCCGGCCATGGAAAAGAAAGGTAAGTTACCAACCAACTACAAGCCTCAGATCTATTGCTGATAACCCTTGAATACGAAACAAGGTCAACGAACTTCGGAACTGCACGAGGCATGTTAGGTCCCTTAATGGGCCACGTGCAGTCGAACTGCTATTGAGAGCTCTGGACTGCTGCAACGCTGATATTACCGCCATCCAAGAAGTGGGATAGGATGGGCCGGAAAAAAGAGGACGAAAAACTGCTACATCTACTACGGCGATGTCGTAGCGCCTATTTGGATGCGGATTTGTTGTTAGAGGCAAACTTAGGCAAGAAGTCTTGAGTTTTCGGCATGTAAAGGAATACCTCGTAACAATCCGCATTAAGGGCGCTCACGCCCTTACAGAGGAGAAGAATTACGATCTTGGACAAGATCTACGAGCAGTACCCTAGCTATGACATTATCGGCAATTTTAATGCAAAGCTAGGGAGAGTACTCTAGAAGGTATAGCCGATACTACCTCCGATTGACTTTGCGGTGGGGCGAAACATTGTCGTAGCTACGTAGTACGCGGTTTCCCTATCACAAGGTTACTTGGATTTGATTTTATTAGCATAAATAATATAATTTTACAAAATTTGTGCGTCTCTACAAAGCCTGAAGGGCTTATCTGCTAGTTACGACAAAAATAGCAATATTGTTGAATCTCTTATATCAAGATCAATTAATGGTCAATCAACCGTCAACCAATCGACCTGGGCTCTCGTCTAGTATTATGGATGCTCGCCTATTCCATGAAGCCAACATAGATTCGGATCATTACCTTGAGGATATCCCGAACATCGCAAAGTCCAGCTAATACTGTGAGGAAGTTCGACGTCGGAAGGCTAGAAATCATCAAATCCTTTTCCGAATGAGTCTCCCTGAATCTCTTAAGAGGTCTTATGCCGCCAGTATCAAGTATCGCAGACCAGTGGCAATATTGCCAAAAAGCCATCAGAGATGCCGTCAAGCACAGGCAACTGAGAAAGATGCATATAAAGCGGCTCTGCATAGAAGGACTAGAGCTGCTCATGAGGTCTACGAGCAGAAGAGGAAAAACGAACACCGACTTCTCAGGAGGAAAAAGAATTAGCATGAGAAGCACGCGGTCGACAAAATTGAGAGATGCAACCCCAGGAATAAGATTCGGAAGTTTTACTAAAAGGTAAAAAAAACATGCCACGGATTTTGTATCCGTGGGAACATGTCCCCGAACCGAAGGGAACATCGTGGTAGAGTCGCAGTCGATGGTGAAGATTTGGAAATAGCATTTCGTAAATTGAATATCGCTATCAGGGAGAATGAACCTTCCAACCTGGACGATGTAGACCAGCAATCACGTCCACCCGACCCGGATTAATTGAAGATAGCCATATCTAAGCTTAAGTACAATACAACAAAGCTGCTGGAGCAGACGGCCTGACTGCCGAGCTCTTCAAAGCAGCAGGCGATGACTAAGTAAGGAGCACACCCAAATCATCTGTACCCTAAGAATGGATCCTCAAGAAAGTAAACCCTCTGATCTGCGTCAACTGCTTAACATTGCCTACAACATCCTATCTGCCATATTGTGTCAACGTCTGAAGCCGTTCGACAACAACCAGATTGGTGCATATCTGTGTGGCTTCAGGCCAGGAAAGCCCATCATCGACCAAATATTCACACTGCGGTAGATCTTGAAAAAAGAACCCATGAGCTGCAATCGATACACACCACCTTTTCATCGAATTTATGACTGCGTATGACAGCATCTATACCGACGAGCTATACAGGGCAATATCAAGTTTTGGGATACCTGGCAAACTCGTCCGTTTGTACAGGAGGGCGATGGAGAAAGCACGCTGCTTCATCAAGGTCGATAAAGAACTCACCGAAACCTTTGATGTCGAAAAAGAATTTAGATAAGACGATGTGCTGTCGTGCGATTTCTTGAAAGAATAGTGCAAACTCACACGTCAACACAACAGACACAATCTTTCAAAAGTCAGTCCAATTACTCACATACGCCGATGGTATTGACATAATCGGAAGAAAGCAGAATGATGTCAGTGTCGCTTTCGCGAGTATTGAGGCAGAAGCGGCGAAGATGGGTTTAGGAGTCAATGAGGGCAGGACCAAGTACGAGTATACCATATGCTGTCATCAAGAAAGGATAACCAACACCGTGGTCTCCGACAAAACGTCATCCTCGACAGATGCGACGTTGAGTTAAGGACTTTGTCTACCTAGCCTTCGTTATCAATTCTGGCAACGACGCGAATGCTGAGATGAAACGAAGAATAACGCTGCTCCCTTGGGTTAAGAAGGCAATTGACTAGCAAAGCTTTCTCTCCAACAATAAAGATGACCCTATAAACGAGTAAGACCTCAATAATCCCAGTCCTGCTTTATGGCACAAAGGCATGGACTTTATCAAAAATGGATGAGGGTGCGCTTGGCTGCTTTAAGGGGAAAATTCTTCGGGTGACTTTCGGTCCCATCTGCAAAGACGGTGAGTGAAGGAGGAGATGCAACGACAAAATATGCGGGCTGTACAGCGACATCGATTTAGCCAGAGGTGGCCGAAAAGTCTTCGAATCCGCCCCGGAAATTGACCTTAGCCAATTTAGCGTGCGAAACTGAAGGCAGCTAGCTGAAGATCGAGCTGGCTGGAGTTGCTTACTGGTTGAGGCCCAAGTCCACCCCGGACTGTAGCCCAGCTGAGTAAGTAAGTAAGTAAGCAAACTGTTTAATCTTCAGTTCCTCGTCAATAACCTGGTTGGCTAGTATCTTTGTGGAGTTACCACAGTTAAGTCATCTTGAATATCCGCAATACAACAGATCCAAAGCTAAAATCGATATCTGTCAGCTCTTTAGGACAGCGCATGAGGTCATCTTTGTTGAATTCTTCAAAAACTGGTAAAACTAGGTAAAATAGCGATTAACTAAGAAGCACTCAAGCTACTCCCTAAAGTTCTTCAGCTAAATTATCCACTCTCACGCCACATCTTACTTAACTATATGGTGCTGCAGTCATGGGTGGAGCTGGGCCTTCATATATAAACCTCTCTAGTTAAGGTGGTCTTTTGTCAATTGAGCCTTCAGTTATGCACTCCACGTTGGTTGAGGTTCCAGCTGAAACGAGGCCTTTCTGTACTGAGTTGTCCCACTGGATAGGAATCGAAGACTCTCGGGTTGGAGCGTTAATATTACTTCGCTGTAAATTTTCCAACCTCCTTATGCCTCTAGCGACCAATGTTCTGAGCAATTCGTAAAGAGTTTGTTGCTAAATCTCACACGAATGGAGCCAAAAATCACTCGAGGAATCTTGCGTTCAAAGCGACCCAAGATGTCTTCGGGCGTCTTAACTACGTCAATGCTTCGGCGCTATAGAACAGGTGTTTCTTGATGATAATTTAGTCCATGGTTTAAGCCGATGGGAAGTACATTTTAAGATTCAGCTGAGAGCTTCCTTCAAGCAATTGGTAGTTACAGAACTTGTCAGATACTTCCCATAAGTCAAAGTGGCTTTACTTTTCCAGATCTAAGTGTATCACACCCACAGATGCTCTGATTTAACTATACATCACATAAATCTGGAATGAATGCAATTTTTTTGCTTTTGGCGGAATACAATAAAATAAAAGACTCCGCCAATGTGCCAACAAAATTTCCACCCATTTTGCCAACAAAAAAATTAACAACAAAAAAAAACCCAATACATACACACACTCGTATACGAGCAGAATGGAAATCCGAGAACAAAATCAAATTTAACAAAAAAAATAGAATTTTGATTAATTAATTGATTAAATAGGGGAATAATTGACGCTGCAACTTAGCGGATACCTAATGATCTACTAATTATGCATTGGCGGATGTTATTAATTAAATACACAACAATCCGGCCGTGTAATAAATATTAACTCATCCGGCTTGATACGGATACTTTTACACCTAAAATTGTAATATCCGTCTCCTCTCCACCTCCTAAAACATGGAAAAAAAAAATTCATTTCAAAAAAATGCGAAAATTTCATAATAAAAACCAATCTTCTATCCATTCGATACATGATTTGTGTTTCCAAGGATTCAGTTTACTGTCAATATGAAACCGACAGGGGGTAAATAATTCAATTCAATAAAATGTCGGGGCAGTCGGTAGCGACGGAAATCAGCGGACCAAAGTGGGTGTTGAAAAACCTCAATGTATCTGACACACAACAACTAAACCAAAATTAATTTTATTCAAATTTGTTTCGCGTGATTATGGTCGGGCATGTGTAGCGCAGAACAAATTGAACGCTAGATACATCCCATGGGAGAGATGAGGTATGTTGAGTAGGCGTTTTGTACGCTGCGATGCGCTGCTATGAATTAAATTGATAGCAGACACCGGCATGGCGGTGGCGGCACTGGGACCGGTTGATGGTAACCAAAACGCACGGAAGCCTTGAATTAGTTGTATTTTGAGTTTTTGTGGTGTGTGCGGTGCAGCAGCAAACGTTGATTGAATGCGTAATGAGTTGTTAGGAGCTTTTCATTAGCAAATGACTAGACTAGACTAGAGTTGAGTAAAAAGGGATAGACTAAAAAAAAAATGGTGATGTATGATTGGGTATGTATAGGAGCAGGATTAAGGTGGTAGCAGTCTCCGTTTGAACACAATTTTTCGATGGGGTTTTCAAGGGAGTTTAAAAAGCCATGCTTCGTTGTAAACGCAAGGGTAACACACAATTCGAACTCACAAAGCTTGAGCAAAAGACACTCAAAACTTCGCAACCGAAGTAAAAAACTAAAATAAGAGCTCTAGAGTAGAATAGTTAAGAACTAGCCAGTTAAGATGACATCTTTGGTAACACAGTCGGTAAATTCAGTTTGCACGACACCCCCTGTGACAATGCATTCAGGCATATCGATATCGCCTTTGGAATTGATAAGGTGACTTGGGGTCTTCTGATCAATCTGTCATCAACTTGATTAACCACATTGTGATTGAGGTAAGGTTCTCCTCCAGTATTATGAGGGCCCGGACGTTTCAAAGAGCTAACATTGACTTATTTAGATCAATACCATGTTGTAGCCATGGTTCAAGTACGGATATAGGAAACAACAAGTCACTACAGATGCCAGCTATTATATATTAGATTTTCTGGGAACTCCATTGCGAAACACATTTTCTGAGAATGAGTCCAGGCTACCGCATTGAGAGAAACAAAAGCATATAGAACGACGAGATGAAGGAGGATCAGAGCCGCTCGTGAGCTCTCAAGCAAAAGCAGAAGAACGAACACTGACTTCTCAGAAAAAAAAACCAAGAACACGAGAGGCGCGAGTTTGAGGAAATTTAGAGAGAAAGAAGGCAAAAAGAACTTGCCAGGGCAAGAAAGTATACATAAACGCAAGTTTTCCAGGACGAACAAGGGACTTTAGTGGTAGCTTCACAGTCAGTGATGAGGATATGGAAGAACTTTTCATTTCACTTCACCTGTCTTCAACGCTGTTAGGAAAACTAAATTCCAATTTAAATCCAAAAATATGCTGGTACTGATGGCCTAACTGGCAAGATTATTTTGTGAAGAGCATCCAGCAAGAGTATGCCAAACGATTTGGAAACTCAGCAAAGGAAACCCTCCAGCCTGGGTGAAATATTGAGGCATCAGTATCTTAAACATCACCTCCTGTAATCGCCTATAACCTCTCGTCATACAACTGATTGGTCTTTGTCAGTGTGGTTTCAAGCCTGAAAAATGTACCATCGACCAGATTTTTTACATTACGCCAGATCTTAGAAAGAAAAGACAGAAAAATTCCAAAACGATAGCTGTTTAAAGGCCGCCTATGACAGCTTGTACGAGTATATGTACAAAGTTATTTCGGGTTTAGCCGTCCCTACTAAGCTTGTCTGGTTTCGAAAGATGTCTATGGACTAAGCTCGCTGCGCATAAAGGTCGGTAATGATTTCACCGTGAACTTTGATGAGAAAAAAGTCTCCCGACAAGGCGATCCACTGTGCCGCAATTACTTCAATATCATTCTTGAGAGTATTGCAAGAAACTCGTAAGCCAACACTTGAGGCATAGTCTTTCAAAAGTCTGTACAATTACAATACTTGCCTACGCGGATGGCATAACGTACCTAGACATTGTCGGCAGAACACAGTCAGCTGTTTGAGAGGCATTTGGCAAGATCGCCAAAAATGAAGGTCCATGAGAGGGACCCGATGGACAACGTGAAATACCAGGTAATCGTTGACGAATACAACGAGTACCCGAAGAATAAACCAAGACAAGCATCAAAGTGCAAGACGAATCTAGTGAAGACCCCCCAACGCCCAGCCTCGAAGAAAACCATGGTTGCCAAAACCACAACCAAACCAACTACGTCTCCGAAGACCAATTCTCCAAGGATTTCCTTCGTGAATGCGTTACTAAGGTTAGCGACATCTGGGATGGCTTGAAGATTGAGCTTATCCCAGCTAATGACACCCCAAGGAGACCCGCGGCCCATATTTGGTTGACCAATATGAAGATAAATGGTTTAAACTGCACAACCCAACGCACAATGACCCATTCGTAGTAACAAATGCCCGAATACGCACTGTATTCCCCCAGTAGAGAAGAAATCTTTACCGCAATCAAAGCACTGAAGAACAACAAAACGATTGGACTTGACGATATTCCAGCAGAGCTCTTACGAGTAGCGCCAATAACACCAAGTGAGGTCCTGCACCAATTCATTGAGAGAGCTTGGGAAACAGAGAGTTTTCCTGAAGAGTGGAAAAAAGGAATGAATGCAGAAACAACTCTATCAGCCTAAAGACCAAGCTGCGACTGTACCGCTCCAATGTTTAATCCGTGCTTCATTATGGGTGCAGCACTTGGGAAGTCACACCCGCTGTCACAAGAAAATTGCAAACGCTCGTGAATAGATGTCTGCGAAACATCTTTCTGGCCCAAGCGTATCTCTAATGATGAACTTCATGCGAGAACAGGTCAGGAATTCATTGACTCTATCATACTAAGACGGAAGTGACAGTGGATTGGGCATACGCTTCGTAAAGGTCACGAAGCATTACGAGTCAAGCGATGCAATGGAATCCTCTCAAATAGAGAGGCAGACGAGTGAGCCGACCTAGAAGTACTTGGCGAAGAACGGTCGAAGAGGAATCAGCTCAACTGGGGATGAGTTGGAGAGAGCTGAGATACATCTCCAGAAACAGTACACGATGGCGCATAGGAGTATTGGAGGCCCTATGCCCCGCAATAGGAACCTCATCGTCATAATAGGTCCGAGGACCTAAGTACAATAAGAGGTCGTCCATATATGGCCAGAATCTCGGCGATAATCACGGGGCATCATTGGTCTATTGAAGACCAGGCGACCAAACAAGGTATCCCATATAACCCCCACTGCCATAGCTGCGGGAACGAAAATGAGAAGAATACCCTTGTACTAGCAAGAGCCAGACAGCGTGCACTAAACCAACCATTTCTCAGCGACCTTAGCTACATCTCGGGTAAAGGAATGCGACACCTATTCCACTTTCTTAATTCCACAGGCTGGATCCAGGTACCGACTGTCTTACATCCTCAGTAACACGTATCACCAAGCAGGTCAGACGAACCGTTGTAACATAAAGACACATTCTAGTGCTACTTGGGTTCATGTACCTACCTACCAGGACATGAATCTGACTACCTTCGCCGTCGGTCAGCGTTTACACTGACAATTACGAACAAACAAAATGCTTTCCGACAGCTCTAAACAGCAAGCATTCTATTGTACTCGTACTTGTCCTAGACCTTCCGCTTCTGTAGAGCAAGGAGCTTACTTAGTGCATTGAGCATAAATGGCATTATCTCCTGCAGTGTTTCCTGGATGATGACAGAGCAATTACTCTGTAAATGTCCGCCAATTCAGGGTGCAGCTACTACGTTTTATTGCGGTTAATTCTTGGTGTTGTAGGCACTTTACTAACTGAAACGAATATTCATTTTTCTGTGAGAGGCTCATATTCGACATTAATACCAATATAGCGCCCTTGTCTTCGAGTCGGTACTTGCCTCGAAGTTGTTCCTTATTTCTCAAAATGGGCTTTTCTTTGAGCGAAGATTTTTTCATTGGGGCTAAATCTCTTTCCGACGAGCCTTTTCTTCAGATTCACTGAGGCTAAAGCTGGTAACGTGGTAGTTGATGTAGCAATTTGTAGCCCACATCAGATTCCACCATCGGGATTACGCAGGTATATACGCATTGTTCTGATGGAGGATTACTCTCAGTTTCCTTTCAAATCGTCATTGAACGGGTTCAACAAGTCGGTATAATATTCACCATAGAACGTTCTTCTTTCCGGGCAGTCCCACCTTGACTGTCTTCGGCAATGATTCTCCCACTATTTTAACTGCTGCTTGGTCTCCAGTGTGTCATGGTGCATCCATGTTTCGAATGCGATAATGAATTGGCACAAAAACCCGATGAGCACACGAAATTCACGTTTTCCTGTTTTCCCCAGATTCACGCGGTTGCAGACAACCAGTGTCTGCCACATAAACTGAATGGCGCAACTTGCGAAAAATTTGACAGAGGATATTGACTGATGACAGTAAACCAAAGCGCCGACGTTAAACTGGAGATATAGGCACGTGCGAACCAACCCAATAGCTGAATCCTGAAAGTGAACAGCATTAATTTGCAAGTGCAGCTATCAGTTTAAAAGTTTTCTCTGTTAGATTCTTTTCCTATTAGAAGTACGCATTCGTTCAAAAGAAACATCTTTTGAAAGTCACTATCCACTTGAATGGACTCTCTTTGCCCCATATACGAGTAAGATTGCCTCAAACTCTCATTTCTAAGATCAAAACGGACTGCCAAAATTGCTTGACAGATGTTGCTAAGTCCCTTCTGGATTATGTCACTACAAAATACTCGTAAACAAAACAACATTCTACAAAAAAAAACTCCTCCCAAGGCCAGACAAATACAATAGCATTGCTCTATTTGTAGTTTACGATGTCTAGTAAATCCCTCCACCCACTTCCCATAAGTCATCCCTTCGGGAAATGCCCTATAAGTAATTTAAATCACAAGCTTATCCCTAATTTATTATCCTTAAATTATTTACAAAATCAAAAAATATGAAAATAAGACGAAAACGCAATATAATTTCAGATCCATAAATTCGCCTTTCACCCAAGCGTCGTAGTACAGAAGAGTCACGTTCTCCTAGCCTTCGGGGTCAAAGGGCTATAAAAACCAAACACCAAGAAGAACTGACTTTGACTCTACCGTCAGAGTCAGCTCCTTGCAGGGAATCCTCTTACCAAAGAGAACTTCACTGCCACCAAAAAGAAATCAACAAAAAGGACCTTTCCACCGGTGTTGTAGGGGTGCACGTACATATGTATGTATGTATGTTACATGTTGCCTTGAGGCAACATTTCGATTTGACTCTCCCGGTCTTCGGTTTTATTATAACGATCATCCGCAGTGTGTTGTAAATCGAAAAGCTACTGCAGCAATTCGGTAGTTAAATTCTCCGACAAAAAAAAAAAAAAAAACGAACACCCATTTACCCGCGCTTCCCTGTATCCTTGTGTATCAGGGAGGGACATTTAGCACTTTTATTGGCCACCCTCTGTCATAAAAAAACGCAAATCCTCACAATAAAATGTTACATTCGTTTCGGGTATTAAATTCAAATCGATGCGCGCTTCTACGAATACTACTCGTACGATACTGATACTCCATCTGGTGGTGGGACGCAGTGTATACCGGGATCTGGAGCGTCGCGGTTGTAGGCGTGTTTGCTATTGACTCAAGGAAGAGACATCACAAACAGAAAACAACAACAAAAGGATAACCGACTTTTTTGCCCGGCGGACAGACACTTGTTTTCTTCAATTGGGATTGCAGTCAAAGTCATCGGAGTTTTAGTCTCGAGTGCAAAAGAGGAAGAGCACGGCTGTCAGCAACAGTGGTATTCCGGGAAGGACAACGATGCCAATCGCTTGGAAAAGTCGTTAATGCCAAAATTGATTGGAAAATGAATTGAATTGAAATAAAAACGTAGAATTGAAGAGGAAAATGCTAGGATTTCCACAATGTCGACGATGATGACATCGACGACGATGAAGAAGACGACAAAGACAACGCGCCGATGAGGACGAGCACGAGCACGAAAACAAGGACATATTGCGTATGGAACGTATACTCGTAAATGCACACGTCTGTCTTGTAGCCTTATGTCTGACTTTGATGAAATATTTGAAGAGATTTTTGAAGAGAGGCAAAAAGAAAAGAAAGGAAAAGAAGTGTTTCAAAGAATCTGGACGCTATGATTGAAGGAGAGAAGATTTATTACACGTATGCGTGAGGAGCCGTAAACACGTTTCATTGCCCATAAAGGCGTCAATTGGGGTTCGATGAATTACGTTGAAAAATTACATTTTCCAATGCGAAGACAGACGATCCTCTCGTGCAGGAATTTATTGAAACCTTTTGATAGATTTTCGTTCGTCCTTGACTGTACAAGTAAGGTCGAATAGTTACACAACTCTGTTTCATGTCTTCAAAAGAATGAGCAGAAATGACCATATTATTGGTCTTACCTGGACATCAACTTAAGTGAACATGAAGTGAGTATTCCCTCTCTAAGGGAAACTTAGGTAATGTCATTACCTTTAGAAGAATGTCAGAATCTGTAGGTGGTTGCATCTCTTCTACGTATCATTTCACACACAAGATACTGAAAAATCAAAAGCTCTCGTAAGGCATTAACGTCGATGGCTTTCCTTAAGTCCGGGGAATCGCGTGAGCTCCGGTTTAGCATGTTGTGGCTAGTAAACCTTTAATAGATGTTGTGGTCGCAGGGCACCATTAAACGAGAACGTAAAAATCGTCCCTGACGACGGAAAAGAACCCTAAAATCTAGAGACTCCTACAACTAGAGCGGGAATTCATCCGGTATAAATGCACACCCCAGCAATGATAGTAAGCCTCGGGAGTTGAATGCCCTGAACTAGAAATCCAGTATCGCATGAAGGGTAGTGTAACGTAGTGTAAGACGACACAAGCATAAATACATCAACAAACTAGAAGAGGCAGTAATAGGCGTGACACCAGGAATGTCTTCAGTATCACTGAGGAACTTCCAAACTACTAGTAAAGGCACTAGAAGGAAAATGAAAGATCAAAAACCAGCAGCCAGATGCCAGATGGACGCAACATTTTCCAGCAGTGCTTAATCACCTAGGTAACTGTAAAAGGTTGTATTCTTTCGCCACTACTATTTCTTGTAGCAATGAGAGATATGATGATGTGCAAGCTGATTCACCGCCATCCAAGAAGTGCGAAGGGATGGACCGGACAAAAGGAGTAGTCTCAAGAGAGTATACATATGACAACTACGATAATTGCTATAGCGAAAAGAATCAGAGCTTATTCATATGCTGCAGACTAAGGCAAGAAGCCTTGAGCTTCCGACACGTGAGCGAACGTCTTACGACAATCCGCATCAAGGCTAAATTCGCTAATATAAGCTTAATATGCGCTCATACCCCTACGGAAGACAAGGACGGTGCCACAACGCTACGAGCTCCTTCATAAGACAAATGAGTAATGTCATGACTTTAAAATCGTACTAGTCGTTTTTAAAGCCAGGATACACGACAACACGTCTGGCAATTAAAGCGGAACGAAATATTACCATAGCAAACACACGGTTTCCTGATCTCAATATACACAAGGGGACATGGCGGTCGTCGGATCGTGAAACGCTAAATCAAATAGCTCACATTGCGATCGAGGTAAGGCATACCAAGTATTCTGGGCATCCGAATCTTCCGGGCAGCCAGCATTGACTTGGATCACCACTTTGTCGCAACCAAGATGCGAATGAGGAATAAAGCCGCAATCGCAAGATATCTTTCAACAACTTTTATGCCGCCAGCATCAAGTCACCCCATGCACATTCCGTCGTCAGGCAGAATAGATCATTCATCTTGCAAGACGATGGCGAAAACTTCAGTCCAACTGACCAAACCGAAGTAATGATAGAAATATCTGAGCTGGAATCCAACAAAGCCTACCGGCCGAGGTAGTCAAAACTGCTGAGAATGACTTTGCTGAGAGCATACACCAACTCATTTCTCAGATCTAGGCAGTAGAGTGGATGCCTGATGAATGGAATCTCAGCATCGTTTCCCTGATCCACAAAAAAGAAGACCCCATCAACTGCGCCAACTATAGAGGCATAAGTCATATATTTGCCATATAATATGAACGTCTGAAACCTTTCACCAACATGCTGATTGGTCCCTATAAATGCAGTTTCAGACCAGTAAAGTCCTATCGGACAAATCTTCACAGTTCGGCAGATCCTGGAATAGACTCACGAAGTCCAAATCGATACCCACCATCTTTTCATCGACTTTAAGGCCATAGGGACGAGCTATATGGAACCACGTCTAGTTTTGGAATCCTCGGCAAACTCATCCACTTGTTTAGATTGACTATTGAGAACGCCCGCTGCTCCGTCAAGATCGTTAACGACTTGACTGAGACCTTTAATGTCAAAAAAGTTTTTAGACAAGGCAACCCTTGTCGTGTGACTTCTTTAACATCGCACTAGAAGTAATTGTTCGGAACTCTATCACTGGAGGCTCAATCTTTCAAAAATCTGTACAATTACTAGTGTACGCCGATGATATCGACATAATTAGAAGAACTTAGCGGGCGGTTACAGGCATACATGGTGTATATGGTATCAACACGAAGGAACACTGAATATCCTTGACTTTCAAGGTAGTAGGGGACATTGTCTACATCGTATCTGCTATAAATTCTGCCAACAACACCTCAACAGAAATAAAACGAGGAATCACTCTTGCCAATGGTTGTTTCTTTAGGCTAATAAGGCAATTGAGTTGTAAGGCCCTGTCCCGAAAAACTAAGGAGACTCTATAGACCTTGATCATCCCAGTCCTACTTTATGGCGCTGAAACATGGTCTCTATCGGAAGAGGATGAAGATTATCCTCAGTCATTTCGAGAGAAAAATCCTTCAAAAAATATTCGGTCCATTAACCAGTCAGGCGTTAGTTGCCTGAGATGACTAGGACATGTAGAGCGAAGCGAATGCACATCAATACTCCGGCCCTCAGAGTCTTCGAATCTATCGCAGTAGAGGAAGCCCTCATCTTAGGTGAAGCGGTCAAGTAGAGGGGGACCACTAAGAGTGCGGCTTGTTAGTTGAGGCCCAGGAACACGCCGAACTGCAACGCCACCTAAGTAAGTAATCAGTGATATGACCCAGGCAGCTCCGCCTGGAGAAAACATGGTGCATTAGGTGGACTATGACAATCTTAAAAATGTTGGCTTCGCTAATAATGTTTGCGCTCTCTCACACAGGATATTGGACCGGTACCAGATGCCGCAGAACTTGAAGCCAAACCGAGCAAATAAAGTAGGCCCTAAAGTGCATACAGCTAAAACAATTCAATTTCCCAGCATAACACGAGTGCCGCTCAACTCAACATCTAAAACAAATAAGCGTGCCGAACTGGATGTGGGAATACAAAGAATTCACAAGCAAAACTGCGCCCGGTATCCATCTTAAATCTGGAGATACAATGTTTTCAGCACAAAAACCAAGTTAACACTGTTTCGATTAAAAGTGGAACAATGCTGCGTTATGGGCGCAGTACCTGTAAAGTAACAAACACCCTCACAAAAGATTATCTTCAGGACCAAGAAGCAAATGACGCCAAAATATAAATGGGCAGTTGGTTGGTCGCATTTTACGCAGCGAAGACAGTTCCATTACGAAGTACGTCATGCAGTGGAATCCACTAACATAATCAAGCAAACGATCGGTCCATTCAAGGCAGAAGACTTGGAGTGAACCCACGCGCCTTTCAATATTCCGGATGCCAAATGCTAAGGCATTGTTGACGCTCTGTACCCCATGAGGAGTTACAAAACCTAAGTATCCAGGTAAGCAAAACCTGAATTGTTTGTAGCTTATCAACATTCACTAAAAACCTATTATAGTCCCACAAGGAGTAATTGCGTGGCATCAAATCACACGATCTCGGTTGCCAATTCACTGGTCCGTTTGCGATATAACGTTTCCATTGAATCGAGCCGACAACTGGTTATTGGTTTCGTGTTCGATATGCCTCGTACTGGCATTGTCCGGTAAGGTTGATTATTGACTGCTCCAGCCTCATTTTTAAAAATAGGACGGTTGATCCCACCCGCGTGAGAAGAAGAGAAAACAGTGCACCTTTGAAGGTATAACTGAATCTCGTCTGGGTAACCATTTATATAAAAGGTATTTTTTTTTAGAGGTTTGGTTTTTAAACTGGCAACAGTGCTTCTACAGATGACAGCTGAATGTTGACTTTTAGTAAGTTTTGCCATTTTACGATGAACAGATTAACGCCCAAACAACGCGTGCAAATTGTGCAAACTTATTTTGAAAACCATGGTTCGGTTCGCCAAACTTATCGTGCGCTACGTCCATTTTACGGTCGACATAATCGTTCATCTGAATCGTTTTCGCACCACGTACACTTTAGTGGATAATACGCATCCCCAAAGGTGGCAAACAGTGCAAACAGAAGAAGGTATTGCCGTCGTGAAACGCTGTGTTGAGGAGATCCGATCGAGTCGATTCGCCACCGTGCACAGCAATTGGAGCTATGCCCATCCACTTTGTGAAAGTGTCAGCTTGTGCAAGAGTTAAAACCGCGGAACCATTATATGCGTCGTAGGTTCGGTGAATGGGCCGAAAACATGATTCAGCTTTTGCTCAATAACGATGTCTTTAAGTTTCATGACATATACGAGTATGTTCGTTCGTGATATCCTCCATCCGAAATTTACGAAAAGCCTGTCTAAGTTTAGACTTGAACTATTAAAAAGTCAAGAATAAGAGTGGATGTGTTAAAACGAATCATATTTATTGAATCACACCCTGGTTTCTGGAAATATCTGCTTGCTGTAACGCTAAATAAAAATCTGCAACACCACTTTAAACGATTCTTTCTTTTTTGAAAATTATTATCGTATTTGCCTGTGGTTATTTGAACTCATGCTATCATGCAATCATGCTTGGGTACATGCGGTTTTCAGGAATACTTCAAAAGATTATTAGAAAATGTATGTACATATGTTCAATTAAATATAAATATATTCAATTAAATATAAATAAATTTAAAAACAATAAAACGTCAGAACCAAATCCATGGAAATAATTCACAGAACATTATTCGTTTTGTCAATTTTTGGCCCAGAAGTTTCTAAATTTCCTTTTTGAATAAGTTCGAATACATTACCTTAAATATGAGGAATGCTGAAGGCTAAATAAAATTATAGGAGCTCGTTTTTACACTTCCATGGTCAAGTGTCTGTCCCTGAAAAATCAACTTAAAAACATATGTCGGAAGACAGTGGGTTCAAAAATCTGCAACTCAGCCGCAAACTCAGAAAACAATTTTACAATAGTTATTTCGAGAAGACTTCGAGTACTACTTAATTATTCAAGGTTCGTTAATTGATTCCCCTCTTGTCTGATTAACGGCAAGAGGATTACACATCATGGGCGAACTGTAACCACAGTGCACCAGAATAGGGCATATGAGGTCTAAGTGGTCAGGCCTTAACTTACTCGTATCTTAACTTAAATTTTGAGAATTTTGACCATACGCAGCTGACATTGATCACCATCGATCACTGTTGGTGAGCATTTTACCTGGATCGGTTAAGGATGTAGAGTCATAGCATGGAGCTACAGAACAGCTCTGAAAATCTATTAAGACCTAGCCTTATTCAGTTTCCGTTGACTGCACTGCACACAAACGAAAAACGCAAAAAAAAAAAATTGGATCTGCACATGGACGCTGTAGCTACCTTAACAGAACGCGTGCAGCCGAGCAATTAGCGAAGCCTCTGGACTGTTGCAATACAAATATAACTGGCATTCTACAACAAGACAGTCCTTATATTGATACGGATTCGTTGTTGAAGCCAGACTTTGGCTCGACGAAAGTTGGATCAAGAATACATTTTCCAACATCAACCTGAAGAATAGAAAACTCGATGAAATGATAAGTGAGCAGTATAGAGCAATGTCTTACTATGGTGCCGATGCCAAATCCATCAAATTGCACAGAATGACGGTAAAGACCTCACCGGGGAATTCGATATTAAAAGCGGATCGATTCCATTCAATCTCGAAAAAAATGTGCAAAATTCAAAGGCCATAACCAGAATCACGATACTTGAGTAGTCCGTTGAATCATTCGAATACGTCAACGATATTCAATTCCTAAATTTGGAAAATTTTTCATAGAACGCTACACTGGGAAGAAAAAATTCGAATCGTTGAATTTATTACGAAAATTCACGTTCAATAACGGCAACCATGCGAAAAATGCGTGCCAATTTTGCATGTAATCATGTGTACAACATAATCAAAAAATACCAAGAGATGAGCTTAGTATAAGATGTGAAGATGACGAAATGTGTTCCATTCGTCACCGTTCTTAGGAGGTTGACCACCCCACAGCCACACTGCACCGAATTTTGACGAATGATTTGGCTCTCCATGCATACAAGGTCCAATTAATGCAAGAACTGAAGCCAGCCAACCAGCAGCAGCGCCGTACGTACTCGGACTGGGTCCCTGAAAACATGCCTGTTGACACTGATTCTTGCAAGAAATTCGGGTTTTGGGATGAGGCCCAAAATTGCGGCATCTGGGGCACTGAAGATCCGCGAGCGATTTAGGAGATGCCAGTGCACCCAGAACGAGTAACTGTTTGGTGCAGTTTATGAATCGGAGGTGTCATAAAGCCGCACTTTCTCGGAAATGAAGCCAGAAAAGCCATTACGATTAATGAAGCGCGCTATCGAGATATGATAAACCATTTATTGTGATCGGAGCTCGAGGATATGGATACATATGACCTATACTTTCAATAGAATGGTGCTACGTGCCGATACAAGTCGCGAAACAATCGAATTTTTGCGCATTAAATTTTCTGGCCGTACAATTTCGCGTTTCGGAGATACCCATTGGTCACAATTTTTCTTCGCCAACATAGAGTCCCAATTATGTAAAAGGAGAGCCAACACGGTTAATTGGAAGACAAAGCAATAAAGGTTTCATTGATACCTCAACGATTGTTTGGCAACTGTAAAGGATCCACATTACTGATATTTCGGACACAATTTTATTTCAGATAGATGTGACTGTGAGTTAGTTAGGGACATTGCCTAACAAGCTTCGACAATGACACCAATTCTAAGATTGAACCTAAAATATTGCTCGGTACTCACTGATTATTTGGGCGGCGAAGGTAACTGAATAGCAAAGCCCCCACTTACACATCCTCCTCCTGAAACAAAGACTCTGCCAACTCTGCCGTTCTGTTCGGTTTTGTAGTAAAAATTCATCGGCTTGCCTTCGATCCCGTCTTTATAGACCGTAAATGAAAGGGAAGATACATCGACGGGCTCTGTGGGCTAAACAACAGCATAATCAGTGGAAGCAAAAACTCTCGAGAATCTTCGAATAGAGCCCAGAGGGATGGTATAGTAGAACCCGTCTTTGACGTCGCAACGGTGGCGCGCGTAAGTGGAGAGGATTCTGAACCAATTGGTCATATATAAGTGAAGTTACCTTATAAAGAAACTAGATGGAGATGCCAGGATCCACCCACACTATAGCGATATCTGAAATAAAAGTAAGGTAAAAAGCCTATCGACTGTCTATCAGTCTGCTTGTCTGCTGTAAAGTACAGGCCGTCTTAAACGTGATCGACGACGAATGGTTGTCTTGAGTTTTTAGTTAATCCGCGTAAAATTAAGGCTGTTCTCTTTACCACAAGCAGGAAGATGGCTGACCTGACTCATCTGATGCTTAAAGCTATCAGCCTCCGTTTCTCTAATAAAACTAAGTACTCGTATTTGGGTGTCATCTTGGCAAACAAACTTCCTTGAATTAGACATGTCACGTTGAAAACGTCCAAAGCGCTTTCGGTTTTCTACCAGTGTTAACAAGATTTCGGCAAGTCATGGGGCTTTACAACAAGAAAGGGAGTTTGGGTCGATACCGCTATTATAAAACCTATTATATCACATAATGTCGGTTGTCTGGTTACTAGCTTACATGAAAACACGTCATTGCTGCTTTTACACCCTTCCTTGATGCTTATATCATGGGCTGCACTTTCAAAGCCATCTTACGTAGGAAAAGAAGTAGTCATTGGTCCAACACGCCATCTGATGTTACAACAGCTGAACTCCTGTTGGTGTGAAAATATGAAATTGACTTTAAATGTGTCCAGAGCTAGTTTCGAGCAGAATCTCAGCCAGGAAACTACGAGTATCTTAATGAATGAATACGGGTTAGTATTCGGCCCTGGTGTCATTTTTGGTGACGACAACTTTAGAATTCCTCATGTTTTCTAGGCGGAAATATATACAATCATGATAGCAATGAACTAGATACATGTGTGTATTATAAAGAATCGTTTGACCGGAAGAAGTATCTGCACCTGAAACGAGACCTACTCTGAGCTTATGGCCTTGCAAACCCTTTCACTACTTCGTTGCAAGTACGAGAATACAAGGGATGTAATGGAATCACGGGAAATAAACCGCCTACAAACTTGCCAAGCAGGGCTCAGAGGATAATTTCTCGGTATCAAAACCTTCGTTAAGCATATCTATTTTCAGTTAAAAATTGATCCTCATGTCAGCATAACATTAGAAGCCATAACTCTCCAAATGAATTTACTAAGCGCCGAGATGTGTAGACCTAAGTGTAGGTGTAGTGATTGCAACACTTCGGATTACTGTCTCGGTGGGTGTCCTGCCTATGACAGCATCAAGCTGCAGATACTCGGAGCCGAAGTCGTATCTGCTGGTACTGTAGGCATATTATTTCTAAAGCCGTAACTAATTTCTGCGTTAGACTTTTCAATAGGGATCAAATGCCAAAATGTCAAATTTTTACCATTTCATCTTGGAAACAATAATTTCAAATTGTTGAAATTTATTTCCAAAATCGAATCTTTGTTAGCGAGACTTATTGGCATTATCATTATCATGGCAATATGGGCCATCTGAATGTGCTATTTATCGGATTATAGAAAAATTTTACACAGAATTCTTTTAGATACTCCACATACCGACAAGAACGAGAACGGTGAGTTTGAAAGAAAATATTGCGGCTGTGGAACCTTGTGTTGAACAAGATCCTAATTTATCGATTCGTCGTCGTTCGCAGCAACTTGGTTTTTCTCCATCCATTATCTGTAAAATTTTGCGTAAAGATCTTGGTCTCAAGGCTGATAAGATCCAATTGGTGCAAGAGCTAAAGCCGCGTGGCTATTTCTGCCGTAGGGCGTTCAGTGAATATTCACAAGAAAACGATTTACGGAAAATTAGCGGCGGTTCAAAGAACGGCAGCAGAGATTCTGGCTGTCCTCAGTGCGGCTGAGCAAATGCTGAGATCGGTATCCGAAAGACATACAATGCAACAAATTGCCAATGCAACAAAGTGCCACAAAGGAAGTAATGTCAAGGTGGCGTAGTTTAGGTAGTAGAGCCAATGTCAAACCGCATTAGTATCGATATCAGAAGTGAAGTCATCATAGTTTACAATGCCTGAAGTCAGGTTAGGCAATTATGATCCTGATGTGGTTCTATAATACTCGCTGGATTTGGTACAAATGAGCTTCATAAGCCAACCTAATGGCTTATGGTAGATATGGAGGCACACTGCGAAAAGTATTCGGTTCGCTTTCAGCTGCAATAGTTCCTGACGGATGGTTATCTGATAACATAATATCGGGCATGCGAAACCTCTTTGAATGATATCAAGATAGTCAACGTAGTCAAAAACAGTACGCAGGATTTAGTTCGGAATATTAAAGATGAGACTGTTAGACGTGGTTTTTTGACGGTGATCCATAACTATAGGCCAAGGATTGGTGAGAAGTCTTGCATTGTCCATATACCAAAGGGCCAGTAGACTAGCTGCTACAGAAACGGAGGCGGACGACAAGCAGATCAAAGAATGCTTGGGCGATGGTATCATATAGCGTAGTCGGTTGGGTTTTGACAGTCCGAAAATAATTGTGAGAAAGGAGGATGAAAATAACAGGCTTTCCGCAGATTAGCGCAAGTTCAATTCGAAAGTCATCAGGGACCAGTTTCCTTTGGCACATATGGAAGGCGTGTTAGAAAGTGCGAAGATCTTCAAAATGGGTTTCTTCACGTAGACGTCGCTGAATCTAGTAGGAAGTACATATCGTTTCTAACGTCAGACGACCAGTATGAATTATTGAAGCCGTATGACTCGCAGTCTATACCATATTTCAGAGGTTCGTCAATACTGTGTTCCAAGACTTAATACAACAAAACTACTTACTGCTGGCATGATGATAAAGAGAACCTGAGGAAACTACCAGTTGTTATAAGTGTCATGACTTAGTGGGAAAGTGTGGTTTTCTTAGCCAATCCAACGAGTTTTCCACTGTCTGCAGAAAAGATCGGTGCAGTAAAGGGATATTTAATGTCCTGCAATGTAAAGAAGTTTCACAGTTTTTTTGGGACTAACTAGGTTCTTTCGAAAATTTGTACCCAACTACGTGACCTATTATAAGTCCTTCTCCGACTTGATTAAATTTGCTTTCGGAGCAGATCAAATTGCTGCTTTTGAGTGCCTAAAACAAATGCTATGTAGCGAGTCTGTATTAAAACTCTTCAAGTCTATTTTATAAAACGGAGATTCATACTAATGGCAACATAGTTAGTCTTGCTGCAGTAGCACGAGTCAAGCTATCATCCAGTATTTTACAATATTTAAGCTCTAAGGCGTTATCGGCAGGGAAAACCTACACCGGCTATAAGCACGAAGTCTTCGCTGTTGTTGAGTTATTGAAGAAGCTTCGAGTGTACTTACTGGGGGTAAAATCTACAAATTACACCAATTGCAAGCCATTCCAAGCTACAATAAGTAAAAAAGAGTTTGACCGCGACATGCTAGCAAGTTTCCATAGGCCCTCTGCATAGAAGATGGCATATTGCAGCGCGTAAAGAGAGCACAGGAGATCGATGAATTTTGTAAATTAGTGATGAGGATATATTACAGGACCGTCAGTACGAAGACTTTGAGGTTCAGCTTTCGCTGAACAAGATTAGGATAGGATTGAGAAGATTCAAGGAGTCATTTCCAACGGCATTGCAAATATCCTCACGTCAAGGAAGCAGGAAAAACAGGAGAGACTCTGGAATCTTATCGATAAAAGTGACGTTCCTTGCATACGTACCATGTTGATCACCTCGGCGTCGATCATGTTGTCTACTGCGAAAAATTGGAAACACATTTACGTTGTTGTCGATGTTTTTTTCGAAATTCCTTTGGGTGTACCCGGAAAAGTCAATCACTTCAAAAGTGGTCATTAAGAAGACGGAGTTTCAAGCAGAAGTTTTTGGGAACCCTTTTCGAATAGTGTTTTATAGGGGAACTGGTTTCACCTCGAGAGCATTCCCACAATTTTGTGATGCCCGGAGAATTCAACCGAAAGCTGCAAAAAAGTACTGGGTGTATCAGATAGTGGCAATCCAGCGAACTCAATTTGGAGCTGGACTTTAGGTATATCCAAAGTTCTTGGGTCCCTACGAAATTGTGAAACACAACAATCGATATGAAGTACAGAAAATTGGCGATCAAGAAGGCCCAAACGTCACATCATCATTTGCTGATTACATAATGCCTTGGGTAGACAACGAGACTAATGATAGCATTGAGACCGACGAACAATCGTCCGGAACAGGTGATGAGCAATATGACCGAATCTAACTTATGAAAAATGAGGAAGTTCAATTGGGATTTGGAGAACCTTTTTAATGTCTTCAATCTGATAAAGCTAGTCTTTTGGATTTAATTAAGAAAAGAACCCTGAAAATCGCATCCTATACTTATAAATGTAATGACAACAAAACAGGAATACAAGGACTACATTTGAGTTGATATCCAAGAAGCAAAGCCACAAGCCTAAAGATAAAGGCTTATTATTGGTGCAATACTTGCAACACAAATGCCACATTTTCGGGCTCTTTTTCGTTTCCAAGAGCTCCATGAAAAGACAGATCTAGAATAAACGAATGAATAAATGGAAACCATGTGTGAAGGAAGGGCTAACCGACTAAAATCTAAATGAAACAGAAACTATTTAGATTATGACAGGATCAGCAGGGCAGTATTCAGAGGAATTCTTTATGAATTCGCACTCAAAATCACTTTATACCCGTACAGCGATTAAAAACTTCTGCCGAAGTAATTCATTCGTATTGTGTAACAAAGTTTGTTCCATCCATCTCCTCTCATCGGATTATGAAGGTTGCAGACCCCAACAGAGGTGTGTGCATAAATTGAACTAACCCAAACAATTTTCACTCAATTACCAGTTGCACGAGGATGGGCTACTCAAAAATTCACATCTCATTTTCAACTTAACATCATTTAATGCTCTTAAGTAACCAGTGGCAACATTAGCAACATCCCCTAACATCACTTCACCATACGTAGTATTATTTCAACTTGCCTGTGTATAAAGCTTGTTTGGCACCTCATGGTCCAGGATGCCACACCTAACTCATTCTAAAGGCAACTAACACGACAGACTCACATATACGAGTAAACACCCACTTTCACCAAAGCTCCAATTTGCCACGTTGTCCTGGCAATTAGAAGCAAAAAAAAAAAATAAAAAAATCCCTCAACTCAGCAGGAAAGCAAAACGAAGCAAAAGGAAGTTGCACATGCATTTACCAAGAGAATTTTCCCCCTTTTTTTTTATTTTATTTCATCTTCTCCATTTTAATTGAAAATATATCCTTCCTTTCAATTAGGAAAGGAATTTCAACTAATTAACTGCAGAAATTAATGCAGCTTAACAGAGAAAAGAAGAATGTTAGAAGATGCCAAAATTCTCAAAACCAGTTACAGACACCTTCACTCACACTCATTGTCATTCATCTTCACTTACTCCCACTCATAATAGCTTCCCTTAACCAAAGCCAACAAATACACATACACACTCGTACTTCTTAAAGCTACAATAAAAGACCATACGCTACTTGGATGTCAATTTTTGCGCCACATTGTAAGCACAATTCATCATCAGCAATAGCAACAGTAGGAGCAGAAAACAATTAAACACTAAACAACCAAAAAACAATAAAAAAAAAATCAGCTGAAAACTATTTACAAGAAAAGCGCCATTACAATTTTTTTATAATAAAATTTTGTATTTTATTTGATTTTGTTAGTTCACTGTTATTTGTATTTTTTTTTTTTATTTATTAGTAAGGTAATTGTAAATATTTATATATATCTTGTATACTATATGCATGTGTATAATATAATCTGTATAAAATCAAAGAAGGGACAAAAAAAAAATATGGAAATGTAACAACAAGGCATATATAAGGGGATAATATCATTTTATACATATTTATAGTTGGTAACTAGGTTTAGATTTATTGCGCTGCGTTATAGGCCAAGCTTGGTTAGATGTTAGATTTTTTTACCTCCGGATCATCTACATTGTGATTGATCTCGTTTTCATTCTCGTTTGCTTTAATACCATCGTCGGAATCGTCATTTTCGTCGGAATTGCCTTCGATATCACGAGGTTTGGTAGTTGGCGCAGCTTGAGTTGCGACTGTTTCACCTTCAGATACTTCTTCGCCAGAGTCCAATGGGCGGATCTTGATTACACGGAATTTGAAAACAGCACTGTTGGAGCCATCGCCGTTACCGTAGACGGTATCGTTAATTTCAATTTTATGTCCATCAACAACCTGCAATGGAAGGAAAAGGGTTATTCGAAAATAAGAGTAAGATTGAAAATTATAACAAAAAAAAAAATGGCGTAGTTAGACCCTACATCGATTTCGAACAGTGCTCTGTTTCAGGTTCGAAAGATATTTGAAATTCAACACCCAAAATCGTCAGCAGCATTAGCCAAGCAAGACCATGGTACACTGTAAAACTACTTGTAGATAGTTTATCAGCTTCCAAATTGATTAATTGTACTCCATCTCACTACGGCGCTTTATCCTGTTTCCGGACTGCAGCGGACGAATTCTAATGATGGAATCAACGGTGGCGTCCACAGTCTCAGTCAGGCCGAACCAGTGATATCTCTATATGAGCTGCTGCAGCGTACTTGAATACTAAGTCTATAGGGATTTCCAACACTAAGTCAGGGTGCTGGAAAATAGTTTTTGGCGGCATTTGGTACGGCCCCTTTTTTCCTAGGGGTCCCAAGAAGGGCCTGGTCCTCCAGGTTGGGGGTTATGCGTGGGGTTAACTGCCCAAGCACGTAAAAAATTAATTGTTACGAAGCGACGGATTCACTGTTGACGATCCTGCAAAATGAACAAAGGACAATGACTTTCGGATCGGGACGTGGAATGGTCAGACCATGAACGGGCCGCGTGCAGCCGAACAATTAGCGGAGGCCTTAGATTGCTATAAAGCAGATATCACCGCCATCTGATTTATGGGGCTTCCTGGGCCGGGCAAAAGAAAGATGAAAAACTGCGATATTTACTACGGTGACTGCTATGGCGAACATAAGCAGCGTCTATTTGCATGAGGATTTGTTGTATGTCGAAGAAATAATCAAGAACTCTTGAGCTTTCGACACATAAGTGAACGCCTTATAACAATCCGTACCAAAGGTAAAATCGCTAACATCAGCCTTATATGCGTTCACGCCCCAACAGAGGAAAAGGACGATGCTACCAAAGAAAGTTTCTACGAGCTCCTCTACAAAACCTACGAACAATGTCCGATGTATGACGTTAAAATCGTCCTAGGCGACTTTAATGCCAAAATTGAAAAGGAGGACATCTTTGGTAGCACAGTCGGAAGACATAGTCTACACGACACCACATCTGGAAGCGGACTTATGCTAATCGGTTTCGCTGCGGGATGTAACCTTTCTATAGCATGCACACAGTTTCCTTACCTCACTATTCACAAGGAAACATGGCAGACACCAGATCAGCAAACTGCCAACCAAACTGATCATGTTGCGATCGACGTAAGGTACTCCTCAAGTATTTTAGATGTTCGAACATTCCAAGCGGCCAACATAAACTCGGACCACTACCTAGTTGCAGCAAAAGTGTGTCCACGGATATCTCAGACGACACAGTAATGGAGATTTACTCGTACTATGAGGAGATTTAACGTTGTTACGATTGCAACCTCTGGAGAAGCCCTTTGCAGCCAGCATCACGTGCTGAAGACCAGTGGCTTAGATGCCGAGAAGAATCAGAAATGCCGCAACTGGCGTCCCCACCACCACGAATGTCCTGGTTTCCCGGCAAGCACATGCAGCAAAACCACATGCATACAAAGCGGCACTGCCCAAAAGGTCGAGAACGGTACGTGAGCTTTACGGGAAAAATAGGAGGGAAAAACATCGGCTTCCCCGGAGAAAAAAGAAGCGCGCGATCGAAGAAATATAGAGGTTCTACCACAGGAAGTTTCACCAAAAGTTAAAAAGAACATGTCAGGGAATAAGACCTGGGAACCTGAAGAGATGAACAAGGTAACCTGGTCGGTGCTGAGGATATGGAAAAACCATTTATGCAGATTGCTAAACGGTGAAGATGACACAAATTTCCTTGTCAGGCAGACCGAACCATTCAATATTGACCATGCAAGCCAAGTATTCCCTCCACCCGACCAAAATGAAGTGAGGATTGCAATATCTAAACTGAAGTCGAACAAGGCTTCCGGGCTGGACGGCCTACCCGCCGAACTCTTTAAGGCAGCAGGAGATGTAATGGTAGAGGGCATACACCAACTTATTCCCAAGATTTGGTCGGTTGAATGTATGCCTGGTGAACGGACACCCTCTAAACTGCGCCAGCTATAGGGATACTCGTATCAGTCTCCTAAACATCGCATATAAGATCTTGTCTGCCTTATTGTGCGAGCGACGGAAACCATTTGTCAACGATCTGATTGGACCCTATCAGTGCGGTATTCACATTACGGCAGATCCTGGAGAAAACCCAAAACATTCAGATCGATACTCACCACTCTTTTATCGACTTTAAAGCCGCATATGACAGCATCTACAGAGACGAGCTATGCAGAGCCATGTCTAGCTTTGTTTAACATCCCTGGCAAACTCGTCCGCTTGTGCAGGATGATGATGGGGAAAGCTCACTGCTTCCTCACGGTCGGTAACGACCTAACCGAGACCTTTGATGTAAAAAAAGGATTTAGGCAAGGCGACGGGATGTCATGTGACTTTTACAACATCATTGTCGTGCGAAACTCACAAGTGAACCCTGGAGGCACAATCTTTCAAAAGTCTGTGCAACTACTACCGTATTGCAATAATATCGGCATAATTCGTAGAACACAGCGAGTTGTCACTGGTGTGCTTGCAAGTATAGGAATAGAAGAGCCAAAAATGGGTATAGCGGTAAATGAGGGCAAAACATAGAATATACTGTCAACAAGAAAGGACACCCAACATCAACAAATCTGCCAGAACGTCACAATCCAAGCTATAACTTTGAGGCAGTAAGAGACTTTGTCTACCTCGGCTCTGCTACGAGTATCACATCTAAAACCGACATCTCTTCAGAAATCGAATGAAGAATACCGCTTGCCAATCGCTGTTTCTTTGGGCTGAGAAGGCAACTGTGTACCCGAATAACCAAGGAAACTCTATGCAAGACCCTTGGAATCCCAGTCCTGCTAAAGCGGATGAAGATATCCTTGATCGTTTTGAGAGAAAAATCCTTCGTAAGATATTTGGTCCCGTATGCGTTCACGGATTCTGGAGGAGACGATTCAACGATGAACTCTACGAGCTGTACAGCGACATCGCCCTGGTCAAAAAAACTGCACATTGAGCGTTTGAGATGGCTCGGACATGTAGGGCGAATGAACACCAGCGCTCCAGCCCGCGGAATCTTCGACTCTCTAATACGTAGGGACAACGCAATAGAGAAGGGCCTCGCCCAACCAACTTGGAGTGCGCAACTGGGAGCAGTTAGCCAGGGACCGCGCTAATTGGAGAGGCTTATCGCTTGAAGCCCAGGTCCACCCCGAATTGTAGCGTAAGTAAGTAAGTCGTGGGAAACGCAGCACAAGATAGTTATCCGGGTTTTTGTTGCCGCTCGGATAATTCGGACATCTATTATACTGGAGAAGGGTCTTGCGTTAATCGCAACATGATCCATTTAGTTGACCGTTTAAGGATCAAGTGACAGCCATGACTCCATTTAGTTGGGAAACCGTGTGCTAACTATGGTGATTTAACATCGTTTCCAGATGCTGTGTTGAGCAGGCTACGTTTTCCGTCCTGCCTTATTCATTTGGCATTAAGATCTCTTAAGAGATTTTGTGCGTCATATTTTGGACATTGCTCGCAAGTTTTGTGGAGGAGCTCGCAGAAACATTCTTTTGTTGCGTCGCGTTTTTCTCCTCAGATGTGACTGAGTCCAGTGGATTCATCTTTTTTTTCTTTTTTTTCAATTGAATGCATGTGCTAGCTTGAAGCATCGAGATCATGGATATCTTCGGAGAAATGGAAAGCAACCTTCGCCTCATTCGAGTGATTATTTCGCCCTTCCAAGCCTCTGAAAGTCGGAAAAGCGCTAAAAAATTTAGCTTGTTACATATAAATCTGAAGGAAAACTCTGTACAATATGTGAGTCACTTTTAAAGCCTTGATTCAACTAAGTTTTTAAATTTGTTTATCCAAGGTTTGCTTATGAATGTTGGAAGAGACAGTCTAAAGACCGGCTACTTTAATCAATGGCTTCGGCTCAACCGTCTTATGGGAGCACTTTAAACAAAAATTCACAAACAAAGCACCACTCGTAACCTTGTCAGCAAAAACACGCAACTCACCTTAACAACTGAAGTCGTATTGGCACCCTTTGGAGGATCTACACCCAATGAGAAACCTCCCTCGTCACTATCCTCGCCAGAAGCTGTTGACCATAAACGTGTACGTAGCCGTCTGAAGATATCTGCAAAAATACAAAAAAAAAAAATTTACTTCAAAGTATCGCACCCTTGACAAAAAAAAAAGAAGAAAAATGTCAAAAACCCAACAACAAAAAAGAAAACTCAAAAATTTCCCTGCATTCCGTATGCAAATCACAGCCAAAGACCTAAGTCCTTAAAATCACTGTGGTGATGTGCTCCTCCCTCTAAGGCCGTTTAGGGAGTTCGAGTCACTGGTGTCTCTGACTCAGCTACTTGCCTACATCACATGAAAGTAAAATTACAGTCGACCGGTAGGCGGTTAGTGGGTGGATGAGTAGGTTGGTAGATTTAAGGTACTCGTAAGCGTTGAAAATTCGCTTTTGTTGTCTGGCGCCTAAAAAGCACCCTAAGCGAAAGTATACCTTAACCAAAAGTAGCATCAACGCACAAGGACAATGGCAATGACAATGACAATAACAGTTCCAATCCCGCCGATGAGCTTTGTAGCACTATAACGCAAACGATTTTCAACACTTACAACAGGAACAGGACAAACATTGTCACACGGCCCATTCCGGCGCGGCAGCGTTTTAGTGTTTCAGCATTTCTGGAGTGTGTTGAAAAGCCTAATGGGAACGTGCACAGGTGTAGTTAAGTGCTAAGTCGATTCATCCCTTCTTAATGTATGCATCCAAAAAGCACAAGTACAAGTGGATATACTAGCATTCGTTGGTATCCAGAGTGTTTTGATAGTGTGGAAGGTTGAGTAAGAGCGACGAAAGGACATTTTTTCATCGTAGTAAAACGTTGCGTTAGCATTAGATTCCCTATTCGTACCACCTACTCGTATGCCATTCAATTCTCTTTAGTTTCTTTGGAGTGCTTTTCCTGTTCGGGTGATTTACGCAAAGCAGGGGTGTTTCCTTCAAGGTAAATGATTTTGGAATAACAAACAGTTGTTGGGGTGGACGCTTTGATGGGATATTGAGGCATTTACATCAGAAAAAGTCGGTTTAGAAGTCACTCTTGTTTTCACATTTCCAGGTTTGCATTTAAGTGGGGTAAAAGAGCAACACATCCTAAGCTGTCGAAAGCAAACTTAAAATCCTGAGAACGGTCTTCTCTTCGTAATGGAGAATAATAGGTGGGCATTTGGGACAAATGTAGGCTTCCAATTTGTTTGCTTCAACAAAGCCATCCATTACTGAAGAGTGAAGTAAAAATCTCTAGGAGGAGACACTTTTACCGCTAATGAACAACAAATTTCTGTGACACAACTAAGGGTAGATGGATGAAGAAAACACAGCTAAAGTGGGCATCTGTGTCATAGCAATTTACCCCCTCTGGAATCGAAAATGTAAATGATCTGCCGCTAGAAGTAGAGCTATGTTCATTTCATGAATGGGCGTTGGCTGCTAGGATTGTGACTAATGTTTCCACGGAAGAAGTGGATATTCCCACGAACACTAATTTAACTGAGAGTATTGTAAGTTCAATACCTTCAACGCTTTTGACTATTGACTTTTTGCAGCACTAAGTGGTGGCGTTGACATCGAAGGGCACTAGGCATTAGAATGCCAATAATGCTTTCCTAAGATCTTATTCGATTTTCAACGCACTTCAGCTCTCTACATATATCTCATTTCAAGTACTGTCGATCCCTCATTAGTTAGGAAAGCCTGCCTATGTAAGAGGACTTAATTGGAAGACCAACCCTGCAATAGAGTTCTCCTCGCATAAAAATTATCCGCAAAGTTTCCTTGAAAGTAGTTTGTCAATCAAAATACTCCAGCACAAGTCCTTCCATATAAACTCCTGATTCATGGCATCGAAACGCTATTGGCGGGATAAAGTCAATAAAGCCATGTAGAACGGAGATCTATTTCCGACGCATCCTCAAGATGTAGAAAATCTACTATAAAAACGCCTGCTTCTTCGACATCGAGAACTGAACTATTTAATACTGCCCAGGATTTTCTTTGTTATTATTCTTTCACAGCCAGAAGAAGGCTAGTTTTTGTCCTTCTTCGGACAGTTCATTTTTCTTATGTGTCGCTAATGTTCACAGCCTTGCTTGTGTTGAGAGCCTTTATGCATAGATGCATTGCTAGGATGGTACCTGCGTGTTCGATTATGTGATACTTGGAAACATTTGTTACTCATCGGGACTACTCCATCTGCTGACATCCGTATGGCGTGATTTCACTGCCTGTTATCTTTCTCAAGTGGTGCAGCCCATTAAAACATCTCCACATCTCCAGTGTTCGCCAATTGTTGTGTGCTAATATCTGCTTTGCTTATAAGCTAAGACGGGTCCTCAATTGCTGGGTTGCTAGATATTGCTGCTACTTGACATGTTGACGTGATTATTAATGTAAAATGTACTCAGGGCTTCATGCCTGTTTGGGATGACAAAATGCGGATTGCAATAAAGTCTATCTAGTTCAATGTTGATGAAACTCAACTGAATCTGCCGAAGCCGCCGACACCAATGGCGCAGGTGAGCTCGATGTTATCGAGTCGCAACTGTCAGGCGCATAGCTGAAGCGGCACCTAGTTGGACATAGAGCTTATTCTTCGAACCCCCAGGCTTCCATCGGCCCATATTTTTTTTTTTTTTAAATCCGCTGTCGCCATAATCATGCTATTGAATTTCCAATAGCTTTCCGCCCCTTCAAATCTTCAGCCGTAACACCCACCACGCTGCGAATGCTCATCAATTTAGCCTCAAGCCTACTTTCGGATGTATTCTGAAATATCGCTTATACAATGCCCTGATGAGCTCTCTATTTCCTAGTCATTATAACCTTCAAACATTGAAATCCAACGTTCATCGGTACCTCTCTTTCTTGTTTCCCTAATTTTCCGTCGCCCGCACTATGTGCAAGCATTTTAAGGGTACCCAAAACCCGCAGCACGCGCAGATTATAAAAAAAAAAGTTCATGGTGGACTAGGACCTTATCTGCAATCATGCCTCACCGGGTAGCGCGGTCTTTTGCTAATTTCTCCAGTTCTCTACATGAAATGAGCTGAGGTTTCTTCGCCTTGTGTGCGCAACCTTTACGGGATCGAAAATTATTCTCGAAGCGCCAGAGAGCATTTTCATTCACTTTCGTCAGTGTGCTAGCTTCTACGCCGCTAAGCAGGACTGGGATGATCAGGGTCCTAGATAAAGTGTTTTTGGTTGTGTTCGAAAAAGGGCCTTGCTATTCAATTGCCTTCTAATTCCATGGAAGCAGCGATTAACAGTCTACGCAAGATTTTCATGCTGGTGTCGGTGTCGGAGGTGATAGCGGAGCCTAGGTAGATAAAGTCCCTTACCACCGCAAAGTTGTAACTGCGTATAGTGGCGTTTTGTCCTACGCGTCGTTGTTGTATGTGCCAATCTTTTTTTTTTTTTAAGTGGCGCGCCCTTCAGGGGTTAAAGTACCCTTAAAATGTTTACACATGGCGCGAACGAAGTAAAATTAGGAAAGAAGGAAAGTTAGGTACCAATGTACGTTGGTTTTAAATGGCCGAAAGTTATAATGACTAGGAAATAGAGAGCTCGGCAGAGCAATCCACAAACGAGTTGTTCGGCTTAGGAACGAAACGAGACGGATGTTACGGTTGAAGGTTCGAAGGGGCGGAATGCTACTGGCGATTTCTATGGAGCACTGATGGTGGAAATAAAATAAACATAAACAGACATTTCGTCAGTATTCGAGGGTGTCCATTAACTGGGTGATATTAGCATCAGCTATGAGTTTTATCGCACGATTTTGAATCTTATCTATGAGGCGCAGATATGTTTTAGGCGTACCTGACCAGATGTGCTCATTATACTTCAATTTTGGGCGGATGAATGCCTTATATATAGTATTGAGGCCAGCTCAGAAGGGGAAAAGTATTTCTTACAATTTGTTGACACCAGACACTTCATTGACTGCTTAACCCAGTTTTGCTTCCATTGACAGCTCGCTGTATTCTTCCCATTATTTCAATGTTCGGACTTTTGAAAGATGGTGTCCCTGAAGTTGGCTCACAACTCACACGACAACGTATAGCCCCTGGTTGAGCCCTTTTCTGGTCTCGGTTTTGTCATTATTAACCTTGACGGAGCGTTCATTCTCCATCGCCATCCTGTACAGTGGTATGAGCTTGGCAGGGATGTCAAAACAAGACAATGGTTCTATATAATCCCTATGAAGCGGTGGTGTCCCTCGATTTGGAGCTACTGGGTTCATTCTAAAACCTGCCTTAATATAAAAATTGGATCTAAGGTAGATTATTCTGGCTTAAAACCAAACTGATAGGGACCTGTCAGACTGTTCACGAAGCGTTTTTGGCATTCACATAATACGGCAGACAGGGTTTGACAGCCGACGTTGAGTTGATGTATGCTAGGCAGTTAAGTCATTGGGCCCAACTAATTTGTTGGACTTAAGACTGGAAATCATTATCCTGATTTCATCTTGGTTAGGTGGGTGGAAATATTGTCATCCTGGTTGTATGATTAATTCAGCCTGACGGTGGGGTGTTGTTCGTCATGGCCGTTTAATTCTCGGTACTGACTCTGGTTCTACTGTGAGATTTTTGTTCCGGCTTTACATCTTTGGTATGCTTGTTTTATTTTTTAGTAAAATTTCTGAGCCTTGTTCTTCTGGTAGCACTTCCCTAAGGCCTCGATCGAGCGCTTCTCGTGCGGTATCTTTTTTGTTCTGCGGAGTCTATTTTCTTCTTTTTTTTGTAAAGCTAGCTAGCTCCTTTCATTCTTTTCTTCAGGGCCAATGTTTTACTAGACTGCAGACTGGCATTCTTCATCGAACCAGGGATTTCTTTGTTAGAGCGGTGTGAAACCCAGCATATTAGAGGCGACCCATCTAATCGGCGGCATCGAACTCATCTGGAAGTTAAGGCAAACTCGATCGGAAAGGGCCTGGCGGGCTTCTACAATTGTAAATAGCCGTTCGACGTTGAACTTCCTCACAATGGTTCGCTGCCTTCGGATTCTTAAGGATACCCTCATTCGTATCTGGGCTACAAAAAGATAGTCGTCCGACCCGATCTCAGCTGCTCGGGATGCTAGGACATCCAAAACGTTGGCCCTGCGTCGACCACAATATGATCTGGAAATCGTTTGCTGGCTATATCGGTCCATATATTAATGACTTTTGCCGCTCTATTCCGGAATCTTGTTGTCAGTATCTCATCACTGCACGATTTTCATTATATCGGCCTCCTCCGCGCTGCAGAGGTAAGCACTAGGACAACGGCGCACTCACCATACCTCCACCTGGTATGCTAGGGCAGACTTCGACCGAATTTTTGGTTGGCGAAGAGTACTCCCGCCCTATTTCGCTCAAACTCAAAATATTCATCTTATACCGAATAAATTCCCTTCCAAGTTGGTGGAATCTGGCATCCAGAAGACAGAATACTCTTTCTATCTCAGAATCTAATAGCTATTACAAGGTAGTCCAAGGTCATCAATAGGGCACACTTCCGTATTAGAAGCATTTTTTTGGGGTTTCAGAGTATTTTTCTTTCAGTGCGACACACAGGTCCGCAGCCAACCGACACAAATAGCGAAAAGCAATACGTTCCCCTCACTTCGCAATCACCAGAGAAATTCGCAGATAGCACCACCGGAATTCTTCTTGACTTCTAGTAAGACATAGGACAAAGGCATATTATCGCTATTTAGAGGAACTAACGTCAATACACTAATAAACGATGCAAAACTTTCAAGGATATAGAAAACTACTTAAGCCTCCTTATTATTTGCTTTAGAAGAATTCCTCGAACAATCCTGGTGTCGCACAATTGCATCTCTCAACAGGTAAGGTCATTCCAAGACGCAAAATGTCTTAAGGGCGCAGTAATTATAGAACACGAACAACATTCTTCAATGCCTTCAAAATGAGTTTTCTCACTTACTGCGCACTTTCAAGTAGTTGGTGAGTAATTTCTGAAAGCTGAAACTGCTGTAATCGATCGATTTGTTGTCGAATTCTGAGAAAAACCCTAAGCCGTGCTTCCGGCTATTCAATTTTTTCTCTAATTTTATCGGCAATAGCACAGCTCACGCTTTAGTAAACAAATGATCATGTATGACGCACGATCGTTAGTAAGTTCCAGAGATCAGTTCCAACAGACTTTTCAGTTAATCGTTTCTATTAAGAAGCGTGCTTTGGTGGGTAACAGCAGTTAAGCACGACTCTTACTTAGTAGAGAGAACAGAGAACTTCCAGATGCTTGTCACGTTACACCAAATGAATTTGAACTTTGGCTTGTTAATTGTTCACGGCAATTAAGCCCGATTGCGGACTTTCATCTAGTACCGACCCTCAAATGAATTTGCATTGAATTGCGTTACTGCCTCTTAGTCACGACAATTGAAAGATCTCGAATCCGAGATACTAGTTGAAGTTTTTATTTTTTTTCGTTTCAAAATACATAAATCTTCTTTCGAGAGACTACTCGTACTTGATGATGGTCCCATTGGACATGTTTACGAATATGTGAATCTCCTTCGTAGGGACATTCCGTCACGTGTCGTTTTCACATGACAAGCAAAGAACTGACATCTGATAAATTGGTTGTTACCGAATGCAAGAACACTTCAGAGTGCAATGAGCTGCATTAACCCAGATACATAAGACGAAAATGTGACGTAAATCACTTTTCAATCCACTTGCTTGCAGATAGTGGCAATTGTGAATGCCTAACGGTTAATTTGACTTAAGTAGATTGAGGAATTTTTGGGAAGAGTGCAATATGCAGTGGTCGGGTGAATATATTTCAAGTGGTGCGCATTCGATTGCTCAATTTGAGTCAAGTGGTTTTCCTTGCTAATTGGCAGCCGTTGGACGTTTGTTGCATCTGCAGGCACTTTATGAAAATATCTTACGACCTAAAACGACTGTGAAGTAGTACTTGGAGTGCATATGGATTCTTAAAATGGAATTTGCTATCTAGCAAGAGGTAGGAAATAAATGGGGCGCTTTTACTTCTCTCTTACTAAATTGAAAGATTTAATACTTCAGCAGCCCATTCCGATAAGAGGAGGGAGATACGAGTGCAAACATCATTTCAGCTGAAAGAAAGCAGATCAGAAGCTCTTTTCAGTTGACAGAAATCAATTGGATCAGTCGATATTGCTTATTATTAGCATAAAGAACAATGGTATAAGGTGTGTACCTTGCAGGGGTTCCGCACCTGCAAATAGCACAATTGAAGATTAGGATGGAGATATCAAAGTAACATTGCACTGATACTCAGATAAATGTGAAAGCTAGCAGCTAGGCCGTTTGAGCAAAGAAAAGATTTGGGATCGGATAGAAAGGGAAATCTCAGATATCAACGAGCACTCCAATCGCAGAGCACATATTATGCAGTAAGTGGGTTGCTCGACCAATAATGTTGGTGCTGACTTGTCTTTGGTGATTTTTTATCATACGGAAGATAAAGCACAGTATAACCGCTTGGATAGCTTTATTAATTTGAAAGTATTTCAAATAAGACACATATTACCTGTCGTCCACATGGCTCTGTCAGGTGTACAAGTTCAATCAATTTAAATTCAGCAAACTTTTCCTGACCAGTTTAATCCCCCCAGGATGTTTAATACCCAGAGTTGAAGAAGAAGATCAGGTCTCTTCGTTATTCTTTTCATTCCCTTACCAGCTAAGAATTCGTATCTGGTTCAAGGCATATTTAAATTCACTAGGCGCTATAGATAGAAATTATGATGCTACAAACACACGGAGCTGAACAAAGCAATTGTATCCTGCTTCCATGAATGCTACTCACCGAACACGAAATCCTCTATGAAAAGGGAGGTTTTAGAAAATCTTCAGAAAATGTTTAAGAAGGATGGCCAAAAGAACAAATAGCTGGGTGGATAGAAAGTCTCTCACAACATAAAAGGTCAAGTTACCAATGACATCCAGCTGTCAAAATATTCAGTAAGGTTTGTCATTTCATCGTGCATCGTTTTACGCTTGCCAAACGCGGGTAAATATTAAAAAAATTTATCGCGATTCCGGCTCAGTTATAAATACGCAACGTGAATTTTACCGTCAGGTGGGTCGTCACCATGGCTTCGGTGTGCAGGTAAGTCACCGCACCGTGGAAAAGTTTGAGCATGAGTACACTCTTTTGGATCTTAATCTACCAACCAGATAGAGATATAGCTACTGTTGCGTCCAGTATCGAAGAAAACAGGAGGAATGTTGATTCGGCGCCGATCAGCTGAATTGGGAATTCTAGACAGTTTTTGAGGCACCAGATTGAAAACCGATCAAGGTCTTCTTGAAGAATGGCAGGGTCATGGGGAGAGGAAATAGTTTTAAAAAATTTTGTGTCGTCAGCATAAAGGGAGAGGGAGGAGTGTTTAATGACCCTCTCAACATCGTTAATAGTAAGAATGAAGAGAAGAGGGCCAAGATGGCTGCCTTGTGGAACTCCAGATGAGGCCAGGAATGGAACAGAAAGGGCGGATCTAAATCGAACACTATAATATCGGTTTACCAAGTAAGAAGAAACCCATTTTAATAAAAGAGACTCAAAGTCGAGAGCAGACAATTTGAAGAGGACCAATTGAAGGATATCTTATCAAACGCTTTAGTGAAACCAGTTGTGATAACATCGATTTCTTTGCCATTTTCTAAGGCTGAGGGAGCAAAGGACACGAATTCAACTAAGTTTGTGGTAGCTGATCTATCTTTTAGAAAACCATGTTGTCGAAATAAAAGGCTTGTATTTGAAGCTTAAGGCTTCGTATAAAATGGAGATTAGCGAGATGTAGACGTATATTCTCATATATCTTTTTATCTCTAAGCCCAGAGAGCGCATAGCGACATTCGGTGGTATCTCTAGTTTGCTGCGTTAATTTAACAGTGGGTGGCGAAAGGAGGTCAATAGAAGAGGGAGTGGTTAATGAGTTTGATGTCGCAACGGATGGGGTTACAGAAGTAGGATTTAAAATTTGAGAACTGATGACATTAGGATACTTAGCTTCAGTTCTGAGGTCGAAGTTAGGGGTTGAGTGGTGGGAAGTTTGAGTTGTGGAGGTTAAGTCGAAAGAGACACGTTGACGTTGGGGCTTGATTTGGCGTGGAATAGGAGGAGTTGGGGTATGGGAGGGAAGCTTAAAATTAGGAAAAATTTTAGTTGTATAACTCCAATTGGAGCTGGGTTTGTTGTGCGAAGAGGAGGTAGGTCTTTGCACATTGGATTTACTTGCTAACTTATTTGTTGATTTAGGTATGAGGGACTGCTTGACTTTATCCTGCTTCTTGGTCGTATTTTCCAACCATTTGCAGACACGCATCTTTCTAAGATTGAAATTGTTGCTGGCTGGATTATAGAATAACCATTCGTATTTGGCTGGCAGATTGAGCTTGAAGCTGCGCTTGCTTCTGCGGTAAAATATTGGAAGCAAATCGCAGTGGCTAATGGTAATGCCATATTTCTTTTCGAAGAAATTCGAGATCCAATCAACATCAGAGTTCGGGGGGGCGCCTTTAATAAGAAGAGTAGTGACCAATTGATTCTTCGAAGCAAGCTTATCAAGTCTACGTTGCCATTCGGAAGCAGTCCAAGTTGAATTAAAATGATTGATAAGCTTTCATGGGGTAGCGATTGGAGGAGCTGGCATAGACGTGTTCTCTCTTGTAAAGTTGGAAAAAACTTCGCAGGAATCAGTGGGTTGAACCGTCTACAGATAACTTGTATGTGGGGGTGAGCGTAAATCCCCTTCAGGTTCCATTAATTCGGCCATGAGCGATGTATTATAGGGAACATTCTGATAAGGCTGCGGGACGTTTGATGTATCAACAATTTTGCTCTTTATTGTTGCGATATGACGTTCAATATCGCATACGAGGAATCGAGTCGCAGTAAGTTCGTCGCCGACATCGTTCACTTTATCCAGGATAACTTCGAGCATGGCATCACATTGTGTGGGAGAGAGTTGTTTGTGTGACGAGGACTGGAAATGAATATCTATGTCGTCACGCAGGGACCTTATCAACTCGCAGGTTTTTTGGTTGGAGATAACCTGCGCAGAACAGATAGCTTTGATGTCATTCAGCATTTTATCCAGGTGACGTAAGGGAGTTTATTCATTCCCGGACCTCCCGGAGTCAAACTCGATCAGACCATTAATTTGTTTATCCATGTGCTTTACTTTGGATTTTATTAGATCGGCTGAGTTCTGCACTGAGTTGCGTAACCCTTCAACACTTTTAATACTGCTTTCAATGACCGAAATTTTATCCGTAATCTTTTTGGCGAGTGCGTCTTGGTAGGAGTCATTTGAATCGCTTAGGCATTTTATTGCCAAAAGCACGTGCGAAAGTGAGATACTCTTACACTCATCACAGAAGAAAAGTAGGTTATCGGAGAATTCTTTAATAAACACCGTATTTCTTTTGTTTAACCCGACACAAACGGCATGAAAGTTGTTGCAGCATTGTTGTCATCGATTACACAATTGGCAATTCCGCAAGTCATATTTAAATTGGTTGTGTAGGTCACTTGTAGGTACACTCACTATAAATATAGGTCGAGTTATTTTTTTTTTTTAGATAGGGGCTTTAATTTGCACTGAAATCTGCCAGTAGACAAAAAAAATTAATGGAATCGAGCACTGGGGGTTATTAACCGGAAAATGCAATTTGACGAAATTTAACTGAAAATTAAATAGGTGAATATGGAGAACAAGAAAAACACGTCTGACTGGTTTGAGTAACTGTTTAAATTGAAACCGGATGATCATAGAAAACGCTATTAGTTCGCTAATTGTGTGTTAGAAATGTTGGCCGGAGATCCGGATTTTGGACAAAAAATCATCTTCTGGGACGAAACCCATTTTTGGCACAATGGCTATGTCAACAAACAAAATTGCGTTATTAGAGCGAATATAATTCACAAGTGCTCGGCCAAGCATCAATGCATTCACAAAGATTGACTGTTTGGTGGGGTTTATGGCCTGGCGGCATCATCGGACCTTATTTCGTTCGAAATGAGGAAGGAGGGACCGTTACCGTCATTGGTCTCAGGTATAGAGCGATGTTAACCCACTTTCTGTGGATAGAGTTCAACAACATCGACATATCCGAGCTGTGGTTCCAACAAGACGGCGGCGCTACATACCATAAAAACGACGCAAAGCTCGAAGTTGCGAAGCTTAAAAATACCTATAGCCAGAATCAATTTTATATCTCACACCGTTGTTGTTTTATTTAAAATTTTTTCGTATTGTTCTAACCAAGAGCTAATCTTAGAGGAACTTTTCGGATGACTTAAAAGACATTTCACCCACTGCTGAGATACAAAAGTCCCAATTGTAAGACTATACTACCCCAATAGCCACACCGAAAGGTTCAGAAGGGGACCTCGCAGGCACTTTCAGCGAGAAATTAGACATCCTTCTCAAGACTAACGTCCTGGTTGCAGGACTAACGTACCGAATCAAGAAGGACAACACAACACAATACTTCTATAAGGTACCAGCAGACCCACCTCGACATTAGTCTGAATCATCATAGCCAGAGTCACACCGGAATATATTCCTGTGAGTTGGAGAGCAGTTAAGATAATCTTTATACCTAATAGAAGCAACAAGCCTCCAGAACCACCGAAACCCTAAACGCTAGTAATCCTTTCGACTTTCATGTAAAGTAAAACGGAAAAGCTTGTTAACCTATACACAAGGGAGGACATATTATCTACTTACAATTCGCTGGTTTTTTGCGAGTCCTCTTTTGGACAACATAACTGGCGTTCTATAAAACATTTATCCCAGTCCTGGATTTTATCAAAAAGTACGAGGAGACGCTTGGTTGTTTGCAAGGAATAGTGCTTAGAGTGCTTTACTGTCTTGCTAGCATCGAAGTAGAATGGAAGATTTGTACAATGACTTAAATTTAGTTAAGGGAGTCAAAATTCATGGACTAAGTGGGCTTGGATGTAGAGCAGACTAATACCAGTATTCCAGCTCGGAAAACCTTCGAATGCGAAAAAATGGAGCAGATAACGACTCTACCTCAGGTGGCACACACAAGCGGAAAGCGACCTCATTCTACTTAGCAGGTGGAGTTGGAATTAGCTAGTAAACAACACTTCTAGCTGGAGAGACTTTTTGGCTTGGGTCCATGTCCACCCCGATCTGTAGATCTAGTTAAAGCCAGTAAAGCACAGTATTTTTAAAAGAGATGGTAAATGCTAACCAGCTTCTCATACCACATCAAATACGAGTATCTACGTAAGTCTGATGGTTGATAATGTACTAAAAGCAGGAAATGGAGCGCTTGAACCCACTGCCGCAGGGTTTTCCGGAAGAAACCGTTTTACTGTAAATATCTGTAATATCTGAGCTTAAAATGGGAGACCGTACTAAGATCCTGCACAACTATCGTTTTAGAAACTTGTGGAGTTCGAGCTAATAAAAAACCCTTTTGGAACTTATATTCTATCTGGTTGACTTGACAGTAGTTTTTCTATAGCTGCCGGTACTGGAACTGGATACCGAACAGTTACGGACAGTGTGTTTCAGGGCAATGACAACGTAGTCTGGTAGACAGCACAAAACAATGACAATATCCTTAAAAATGCATACAAAGAGCGGTATATCCATAAGTTACTAGAGCCAAGCCAACCAACTCCACCGCGTGCCTGGAAGTCATGGTACACGTTCTACAGTTTGACTAAGGCTATGGTCATAGTGGATACGTTTTAAGTTGAACAGTGACTCTTCTTCAGAAAAACAGAATGTTACCAATTTTTGGGGTATTTAAAAAAACATCAGTTCGTCAGAATACGAATTTACTGTAACCGCGCCTGAAATGGCAACGAAAACGAGGCCATGACTGAGAAAAATGGTCCAAACTCAACTATTATCAGGATTCGTATATACAATAATCCTGATTCTTTTACCAATATCTGTGATTAGGAGGAAATACTCATGTACGTCTAAATTAAACAACAAATTGTGTAATCTGTGCACAAATAGATAAAAAGATAAAAGTTCAATCCCGTTTGGCTTGAACCTAGGTCATAGACGCGTAAATTAGTTTATGACTTCCAGGCGGATGTGACAGCTATTTATGAAGCCCCTAAAGGGATGACCCAATTTTTATTCCATCGTCATTCAAGGATGATTTGTCAAGCAGTCTTACTTAATACGTCCTTAGAAAATAGCAGAACTGAGAATCCGAACACCATGACAATTGCCTACTTCAATTCAGCAAAACAAAAGGACCTTGTTGTAGCGTTGGAAAACTGAAGCCCTGTGGGTGAAAGAGTGGTGGAAGGTGCCGAATTTTCAATTCAACCTCAACGGCTTTGCCTTTGTTTATCCACTATATGGAAAATATTGCGAAAGTATTTTGGCCTGCATCCATATAAGATCAAGCTGTTACTTAAGCCACGAGACCATGGATTGCTGCGGGAGGGTCGCTTTTGGTTTATCGTTTTTGGGAACAAGAAAAATTGTTTTGGAAGCCAATACTCGTTTTTGATGAAACAGAGGCCCAAATGCCTAAAAGAGTTGTCTACAATTGGAACGACATAATGCGTTTCGTCCAAAACAGCCGAGAAAGGCTGGTTATTGTCGTAAAAGGTAGTAAAGATTTTCTTTATTCAGCTTAGAGCGCAAGATGTGCCTTTTAAAAAAAATTAAGAAGCACTGATCTGATACGAAGTCTGCTCTTTTATTTGTAGGCGTGACAGGTTTTTTCCATTCAAAACTTCATATCACCTTCCAAATCCACCTGCGATGATTCCATGAAGTCAGTTCTACCAACCGATTTATGTAATTTCCTTCTTCGATCTCATTTCATCAGACCACTTCAAACAAGGATTTCTTTACCTTTATCCGATCATTTTCATTCATATTCCGATAGCAATAAGAGGACATCACAGAAATTGAAACCAAGTTCAAGAGATCAATTGCATTATTCAAACGCTAGGATACGACGGACCGTCGCGTCGGCTGACTGAAAGAAAACCATGTCACCCGTCTGTTGCCATTTTAATATTCCCTTTCCTTCAACAAACCAATTCCGTTCGACATAAGCGTAACAAATTTCATTTGTCACCTTTTCAATCTTTCACTCACTTAGAGCTCAACTCGTAACACCATCACCCTTTTGCCAGTCAATTCTATCAATATTCTAAAGTTTCCAAGTACCTAAGTCGATAGATACAATACAGGGTGTCAAAGAACCAATTTCAGAATCCATACAAAAGCAAACCGTATTGGAGCGGAATGGAAGTTGGAATGGGAATGAATGACAAATACCTTGCACTACATTTCAAAGGAGATTACTCATACGACCTGGTTACTACAACCCAGTCACTGTCACACTTGTCACGCCATTGGTGAATGCAATTTCAAGGTACGACTACGGTTATATGGATACACTATACCAAACGACATGAACTTCCAGCAAAGTGTGCAATACAAAATAATGATGACGATGACAGTTTTCTTTGGCATACTTATTTTTTCCAATGAAGCACGCAAATGCGATCTATTACCCCGCCAACGATGATTAAAGACGTATTATACATACGAGTATATTTGTAGTTGGAGCACTTGTATATTTCAACTCATCCCAATTGTCATTTTATGAGCGCATTTAGATTGGCGCTTCGAAAAAAAAAAAAAAAACAATGTCAAAGGAAACAAAGCAATTTGTCAGACAAAGGCTCTGTTTCTTTTGGCTTCTTCGTGTGAAAATGGGAGCGATGGCAATTCAAAGTAGCATTTGACAATAACGATTGGCCATTAATTATTTCGATTTGACGTTTTGTTGTGATTTTGTAGGAAGACTTTGGTGTAATTGGGTATGAGAAAGGCATGTGCGTTTCCTTTTCTCCAGAATTTGTTAGTCTTGTTGACATATGATAAGTAGACCACGTCATTAATAAAATTGACGCATTGCATTGAAGTTCTTAAAATTTAGTACAAAAATGGAGAAGAAGTCACTGAAACCATTCGAAAAGTTTAAAGATTTCTAGGTTGTTGAGTTGAAGCACCTTCTCGTCCACCTCTGACCCATTGCCAAGTTGGGTCAGAAATTTGAGTTATTGGGACAAGGAGTATGTAAGGAAATGGCGTCTGTAGCGCAAGAGCAACTGCGAATATTACTTCTGTAGTTCGAAGTTTAGTCGATTTGTCAATTTCACGTCAATCTCAGAAATTGGGCATATCACAAACATCACTCCACCACTCCATAAGACCTAAAAGGTTAGATTGACGCAAGAACTTAAGCATATCGGCCAGCGACATCGTAGCTTTTGGCACTAAACAGAATTTCCGCATTTGTGGCTTAGAAAATCCAAGAATAATTGTCCCCTATCCACAACGTATCACTCTTTGGTGTGGTTCTTGGGCTGGAACCATCATCGGACCTTATTTCTTGGAAAAAGATCACGATGTGGTTATTACAGTGAATACCTTGTTGTTTAACATATATCTGCTAACTCTGTGATGGTCAATTTGCGGTTAATGGACAATAAATCTTTGATATCTCGACGTGTTCCTCAGTTAATGATGTTGATGGTCTATCAGAACGGTTGTCATCGTCGACATGTATGCCAATCATACCGCTCCGAATATTGGACACAGGAGGCTCGACCAGGGAAGCGATCAAAACCCCTCTGATAGGACTAAATATAACTCGAAAAACTAATATCCAATCAAGGGGTGTATTACAGTGTTATCTGTACCGTACCAACAATCAACCTGGCTGAGGGCCCAGGAATAGCTCAGTCACTAACGGTAGGTCCAGATACCGGATTCCCGGTACTAAATAGCCTTACACCCGTAGAGAAGCTCTGCGGGTGCGGACTAACCTTTCTCGCTTTACTCGTTGGATACATACGAGTATGGACGAGCTAGTAAGAACAAAACAAAGACACAATTACGGAGTCAGATGAAGAAGCTCTACTCCGTTCTCTTGTAATACATATAGAGATCGAGACTGAGGACACTATCCCATCTCCAGCGAAGCCACCAACAATTACAGCCACATTGATGGACGCGCAAAACGCTCAGGTTACCAATGTATCAAGCCATGCGAAATTCCAAAGACATAAAAGCTAGAAGAAACAAATGAGAAGTTCGTCTATTTTACCGAAGCCCCAAGAAAACGAATTGAAGCCCGGATCGGGGATGGCATGACACCGGAAGATCCCAGAAGATCTATGCGGGAAGAGATCATGCTTGAAAAAGCACAGAAACAAGATAAAGCTAGTGACAAACCCTGCTCCTCCAAAAGATGCCAATCAGCCGGTAACTTCCCGCGGGTGCAACAGCCCTAAAAATGCAGAGCACATGCAGAACTACAGATGTGGTTAAGCGGAAAGCCAAGCGCACCAAGGCAAGGCGGTGAATACACCTCTCATACTAAACCTCGCTCAAGTTCTAATAAAGGACACAGAGAAGGGATAAAAAGAGCAGGAACCCTTACGAACCCTCGGCCATCGACACAACAGCAGAACCGTCGACATCAGGACTGTCCTATAAGGGCGCATTAATCCAATGCATAAAATGCATCCTGAAAAATCTCTCTCAGTGCAACAAATTCATTAGCTAAAAAATGCCTTTCATGTACACCAATGGATGGTTGGCTATCCATCACTTGCCACAACACACAGACAAAAGAACTGCAACTGATCTGGAAGGACCGATCAATCAGTAAAATATGGTAGGGTGACAGTATGTATGCTCAACGAACTGAATCGTGGCCTCATGAAACTAAGACTTTCCAATTTCCAGTGTACCGTAAAATCGTTCTTATCAGAAGGGTTCGAATTAATTGACTTAATATGCTTCTGCTTTGGGAGTCCTCGAATACAGACGAAGAAACAATGGAAAAACGAGGTCGTAAGTTACGCACTCAACCTAAAGCAACTTATCCTCAAGTACGGATCTTTTAATTCAAACTTGGATTCACTTCCAGCCGGTTACTTGTCCTATCTATGTACAATATTATTATCTAGCCTATTTTCTCTTCTTCTTTTTCTTAATTCAAATACACTGCCTACTTTCAAAAAAAAAAAAAAAAACAGACAAGCAATCTTCTCATTAAGATATTCCCTCAAGGATACAGTAAAATGTTTATACTGCCAGTTACCGATAAGTACGCTATGTTCTAATCTAAATCACCAAATGACGGTGACAATAAAATCTCCAAGTACCTCGCTGAATTTTCATTTTTATTATTTCGCATTTTAAGGAACAAAATCCGTAACCTTGAGAAAGTTGCTTTTATCAAATTTAATAACCACCCTGTCATAAAACCCCAACCAAAACAACAAAAATAAATTGCCTTACACTTAAAATGAATATTTCCCATGTCGCCTCCTCAACTCGAATCCGCTACTGTACCCGTTTAACTCATAAAACAGATTTTAACGACACCACTGTGCTTCATTTCACTTACCTTCAAACGAATCGAAGAATCCCATACTTAAGCTAAATGGATGGGGCGCTAGGAATGGATAACCAGCTCCGGTATCGACGACACCCTTGAAATCTCTAAAATCTGTATCCGCATCGGAGTCATCATCGTCAGCATTGCTTCCTCTTGATCGGAATGGTCCCCGAGCCTCGGGCACATCGATAACATCGACTTCATCTTTAGGAGACCGAGCTAAAAATATAAAATTCCAAAACAAAACCAATTATAAATAACGGTTATTACGTTTTAATCATTAAAATTAGGACAGATAATTTTATTTTAAAATTCTCACACAAAAATAAAATTGATGAATCTTTCGAGAAATCAGCACGAGGCTACACACAATCGGTTGGGATTAAGACGATAGGTAGCAGATTGAAATAGCCGAGCCGCATCGCTCAACTGACATGGCTAATTAGTGCGGAGGTGGACAGACCCACAGGTTTCCGAGAAAATTCTATGGAATCACCTCGTGCTAGGGAAATTATTTATGACACTTACGAGTTGTTGTCAATGACGTCAAGTGCCTAATGGTGCCGACGAAATATACGTAAACCATCGAACTGGCGATGGTTGCTGGTAGGCAGAGTTGGAAGCCACCTCATAGTTGGTGTGGCTTTGCCTCTGACCGCAAACCGGGCTCTGATGTTATGGCGTTAAAGTAAATTGAGTTTATTAAGGAAACAATGTTAATTCCGTAATTTATTGAGCAACAACGACGCACAATGAGTGGATGGGCAATAGTGTTGCCGTGCGAGGAACACAGATACGTAATTTTATTCTTCAGCTGAGAGAACAGAATACGAGTAGTTTTTTAAAAGACAGAACATAGTGACAAGGAAGACGCTGAAAATCAAGGAAATAAAGAAAATCGAACGGGCGACAAAGACATGGAAAACTACTTCTATGCAGTACACTCTAGCAATCGATAAAACCACGGTGATTGAGGAGGATGAAGTGCATCAGAGGAATTGTAATGATCAAAGACACTATTATGTACGAGGTGACTCCACAGGAAAAACTTAAAGATCAACAGAATCTAGTTATCAGGCCGACTTAGGTATTGATCTTGGGGTTCACATTGATCAAACAGGCTACATACTAAAATCGAGGAGATTGAAAAACCCAAAAGTATTTAGGATACCGTAGCGAGCAGAGAGAACTTAGTGATCGCAGTCATTTTAAAATCGAAATGGGCATACTGTGCCGATAAGCGAAAACTCAAATATCTTTAGGACCTAAAAGATCTAAGGACCCATAATGGTCAGTGGGATCGCAATAATCAAACAGACTGTATAATCTAGGAGATCATTTGAAGACTCCATAGCATTGTAGTTATCAAGGAATAAACAGGAACTGAGGAAACCTAGAGATCAGGGAAAGTCTAAAAATCTAGAACAATATTTGAATTAAACTTTATGGAGATCACCATGATGTAGCCAAGAAGGCGATGACAATCAAGGAACTACATATAGGCAGATCGAGGAACTGTTCATGATTATGGTGTTGTACGACTCAAGGATTCATGAAGATTGAATAGATATTCGAAAAAGTTAGGTCATGCTGGTACGATCGTAGTAATCGGGTTGATTCTCAATGTGATCGTGCTAAATATGAAACCAAGCGAATTGTAACTAACGCAAGAAAAATTATGGATCCTGACTGACTGACTGGATGTGATAGCTGGGGTAAACAGGAGTTGAATATTCAATGTTCAATGCTCTGAAAGGTTCTAATATCTATACTTAGGCATATGGAGATGATGTACATAAACTGTCTGCTGGACAATGCCGAGCGACTGTTTGCCCTAAAGCACAGGCACCCTTAGACGTAATGGACGATTGGGGTGCTACATAGAAACGAGCTTGGGGTGCTACCTCAGAACTAAGGGACCAGTCTGACCCATCTAGTGGTTAAAGGCATCACCAACCATTTCGTATGAAGTTAAGTACTTGGGCGTCATCCTAGACATCAAACTTGTTTGGACTAAACATGCCGCATTTACCTATACTTACGCAGCGTAAAACACTTTCGACAAGACTTACAGCTTGCCACCGAGGAGGGCCATCTGAATCTATCTATGACAAGACCATTCATGTCCTATGCATCGGTCGTCTGGTGGAGCAAGCGTTCACGAGAATAAGTCACTGGTGCATTTACTACGCTCCAAAGAACAGTCTGTCTTGGCTGCAGTGGGACCTTCCCCAGCACAACTGGCCTTAATAAATTCAATTGCTTTAAGATTAATGTGATGGGCTGCACTCTCAAAGCCATTCTCCGTTTAAAAAGAAGTACAACACTGGAGTTTTGATCACCTGGTGCATCGACTGTGCTTTGATTCTGGTGCTATGAACATGCCATCTGGTCCAATGGCATCAGAAGCCCTGTTGCTACGAAAATATGATATCGACCTTCCACGTGCCCGAGAATGGTTTCTACCAGAGCCGGGAAAAGAAATGTAGTCAGCTCTTTACGGATGGCTCCAAAACCAATTTGGATGTGGCGCTTGTGTCTTTTAGAAGAACAACAAGGTTAAATGTCACTCGTCGTTAGCAAAACTTACATCCTCCTTTCAAGCGGCGATATACCCAATCCTGAAAGAAGTGGACTAAACATTTCTGAACCCTCACAAGATTTCCAAGCTAGTTCGAGGACGGAAGTCTTCTCTGAACGCACTGAGAAGGTTAAATTTCCTGAGTCTTGTTTGCGTCCCAGCTCACAATGGGATCATGGGAAATACAATCGCCAATGAACTTGCTAAGTAAGGCTCAGACCTGAATTTTACAGGACCAGAACCGGCGTTAAGACTGCCTGAATCCTCGGACATTGACAGTTGGTTTTCATATGAACATAACTGAAGATGCTATGACTCTCCAACATGCCGGCAGACCAAATGAATGCTTTCCGACTTCTTTAAGGGGTCATCGGCTTTCCTGCTACTTCTCAGTAGGAAAGTCTTTAAACTGCTTATTGTTGTCGTGAGAAAAGATTACCCTTTTGGTAACCCTCAAGTGTTCTCTACATTAGTGACACAACATCCCTACCTCTGTGAAAATCCGGCCTAGCAGTAAACTGAATAGTTTACTCATCTTCTACGAAAGACTAAGATTTTCCAGTAAAAAGAACATGCAAAGAGTACAATAGTCTTGTTCTCTGTGTGAATCCTGTGTTCCGAAAGAAAAAAACAACACAAGGAATGCAAGGGTCCGGGGTGAAGTTTTTTATGTCTTTAAACGTCCGCAGGATTCCAGCAACCAACCTGTATCTTCACGGCGCAGTTTCAATCCATTTAGAAATAATACTCTAAACACTTTCGTTTTCCGTTGGCACTCTAGGAAGACTCCTGTTAAACATTTACACAGAAGTCAAGATTCTTCCAGTTAGACAGTTACAAATCCTTTTAATCGATTCTGATTATTGCCGTATCCAGAAAGCAGGACTCAAATTATTCCGGGCAAACGCTACGACGTTTGCACTGCACTGGCCGGCAAGATCGCCTGATTTAACCGATTCAGATTTCTTTATGTGGGTTTTTTTTTTTAACTCATAACCTTGAAGTCCTCAAAGAGAATTGCCGTCAAGAATGCGAAGACCTATCGCCGGATGTTCTGGCAAGAGTGATGGAAAATGCCACAAATCGGGCTCGAATGGTCATCAATTCATTTTCTCGACAATAGAAAAAAATTTGAGACATCAAGCAATCCAAGAGCGGAACCAAAGTTTTTCATTCATAAAAAAAATTACAGCCAAAGAACATAGGACGGCAATTTTTGCGCCACCTTGTATATTGCTGCTGCATTGAAACGCTAGCTTAATCAATTATAAGACCCACATTAGTAATGCAGCACGCGATGCAGCAACAAAATTACTGCTAAGCTCAGAGTGTCGCTGAGATTCAGTTTCAGGATATAATGATACCCTAGGCAAAGTGGATAAGAAAGAAAACTTTGCCCCTGCCTTTCGGTTGTGTTTTCGCCTTTAAACGATCAAACGTTAGATTGGACCTTATAAATCCGTATGCTGGGTCACGGCTTATCTGGCCAAAATAGCTCTCACAAACCATTATAGCAAAGAAGATCTGCCAAAAGGATCGATATCCTCCCTGCACAAGCTATAGCCGCAGGAATAAGCCTTTTATTTAGATGTCTGGCACTATGAACGTTATGTTTTAGAAAACCGATGTTGAAAGCCAGGATAAAGAGTCCTAAGAGGTCTTAGTTTGAAGGAGACTAATTAAAAACGGAAGTTTCGTCAAGATTGACTAATTGGCGTCCAGCGAAAGCTCTCACATCAGATTGAATGTCATCGTATGAGTACTTTAGAAACTAAGCCAATTAATTTTGATGGGGGCCAAACCCCCCATTTATTCGGCTCAATACTCGTACAAGCTATAGCGTAAAATTAAACTTAAACTTAAACTTAAAACTAAGGTTGGTTGAGTGGTGAAGGAGAACGGATTTGTGCTAGGGAGTTGTGTAGTGGAAGTCAAGGTAGGTAGGTAAGAGTGGCTGTTGGAGAAACCAACCCACTTAGGCCTAATGGCCCATTGTGATGCCACGTGGATCTATGATCCTCTTACTGATGGAACCAGAAGCGAAGGAGACAGTTTACGTCTATATTTTTCAGATCGTTTAGGTCGTTGTAGAAGAAGGCTCCTAAGTGAAGTTTTCTGCTCTGGGAGAGAGCTGAACATGTACAGAGTAGGTGGAGGATTGTCTCCTCCTCCTCCTCCTCCTCGTCCATGCAGCTTCTGCAGAAATCATTTGTAAAGGCGCCAAGCCTTCTTGGGTGCTTGCCTATGAAGTAGTGTCCAGTGATGACACCTATGATGGCGCTGAGATGTTCCTTATTTAGAAGGATCAGACACTTAGAGCGATACAGATCCAGTTTTGGCCAGATTTGTTTGGTCACTAGGCATGTTGGTCCAACAGTCCACCTAAGGTCTGTTCTTTTATAGGCATCCAGCTTTAATATTACTCGTAGTTTGCACGCAGCGATTGGGATACTTATGCTACCCCTTTCCGGCAGAATAAGTAGAGTGGTTCCAATTTTGGCGAATTCATCGGCTCTACAAGTGGAAGTCAAAGACGGTAGGGTTTGATTTTTCGTAGCATACGGGAGATTGGTTCGTCCGCGCCATAGCAGATGTGGAAAAGACGAGGGGTACGTAGAGTTAGCGTTGAGGAAAATAGAGTTGTGAAGGGATGCGAATTATGGAGAGTTTACAGATTGGACCATAGTTTGTTATTTCATTCTTTGACCCTTTTTTGTGGATCGGGATTATGATGGCGGTTTTCCAAGCCTGCGGAAATTCTTCTTCTGAAAGGGATTGACGAAAAAAGGTAGTAAGGGCAAGGAAAAGAGAGGAAGAACTTTTTTAGGAAATATGGCAGGGAGGCGATCTGGGCCGGCTGTGCATTCGACATTAACTATGACGAATCCCAGGTGTGAGAGAGAAGTGGGCCATTGGAGAAGTTCAGAAGGTAATTAAAATAGGGTAGATCTGGTACAAAGGAGTCGTTGGTGAAGGATTGTTTAACACTATATCGCTAAGAACAGATCGATAAACGTTTTGCGATCAATGGCTCTGAGTGGGGTACATCAACTTCCTCAAAATACGCCGTCGGCAACACTGACCGAGGACCAAGGAGACTATGGAGAAGAACTACAAACATAACGGTGTGCGATAATTATTATTATTATTGCTGTTGATTAATGAAAATGACGGCGTTCATCAATTTCAACAGCAAACACCAGCAGCGAACCCAGGTATCCAAGCGTGATGACCCACTTTTCCCAACCACTATTTGGGGTGGTGGTGGAACGAGAAATTCGAATAACCCACCATTTCGATGCCTCATAAGACAAATGGAGAGTGCGGTGTGTATTGCTTGGGAGATGATGACACTGGGGTTATACCCAAACCCTCAATGGGAGGGTGAATTTTTACGCCATTGTTTGTCTTTATGCCTGAGTAAGTGATTTATTTACACAGCATATGGTGTTTTAATGACGATTTTTCTTTCCTACCCTCTTTGTTTTATGCCCATCAATCTATCATCACCACCCTCATACCAATCATCCCCCCTTCTGAAATTCTGCATTATGAAAAATGGAAAAATGGAAATTAACCGACAATGAAGTCGAATAAAAGTCGGTAGATGCCAGAGGTGCTTCCTTGATACACTGTCGCATGTGCGTAGACGCACTTACATACCTACTACAATATATTCGTACGAGTACTCGTTTATCCTGAAATTGTGATGGCAGGTGAGGAGAAAATGGAAAAACAGTAAAACAAAAGCCGGTAACTTTTGTTGTTTTTTTTTTTTTTTTTTTTACTTTTTCCTTCCCTTCTTCATGTTGTAGGTGTTGAGGAAATTGAATATGTTAATGTTCCAATGGCTGACGCTAAAGGCATTACACACACTCGTAAGTACATATGTAATCCTTGAAGGTAATGTGAAACTCAGACACGACTACCATGAGCGCGGCATGCGATAGGTTACGTTCAACAGATGGCCGATAATGAAGTACTCACTTTCAGCCCTAATAATGTAAGGTGAGGTTAGAATGCAATAAAATTAAGGGAAGACACAAAATAGAAAAATGGGGGATAAAACGGATACGAAAATGGCTAACAGGAGAGCCTTTGGATTTAGCTTGTCTTTACAGGTTTGGAGGGGATGTCAAATCGAATAAGTTATGGCAGCACTTAGGATATGATCTGAGGGTCTTACTCTTCCGATGGATGACAATGCCTACCCAAAATTACTTGGATTTTGTATTTGCATTGACGTTCGACGTCAAATAATCAAACTGATGTGAAATTTAAGGAGAACCTTCGTCATGCCTTAAGAGCTGTTCAAATCACATTCATTATAAAGGCTGACAGGATATCTTCGCCGTTTATTGCTGATAAAAAATGATGAAGTCTCACTCACTCAAACAACTATTCTGTCCCGTCCCGATGTGGCCAATCGAACTTATGGTGTTCCCTTCCCAATTAAGCTAGTCATAGAATTTGTAGGAATTCGTATTAAGTTTCGAATACGGTAGTTCCGAAGTGTTCTACCCGACACGCCTGAGTGCTTACAGTGCGTACAGTGCTCATGGATTCCTTAAAGAATAAATATTCGGTTTACTGTCGAACTACAGCTCCGAAAGCCGCACAAAGAGGCTGAAGACAATCACAAGACTGTTTCCTGACTCGGCCTTATTTTTTTTTCTTGCCCAGGGAATGGTGGAAAAGCTAATAACGATGAGAAGAAGTCCCGCTCTGTTTCAAGTACTGTGCGACTCTCACCCACTGGCCACTATAAACTACGTTAACCCCTTTCATCTTGATACCATCCACCCCGGAACCGCTTTCGCATTACTTCAGAGTGATGTCGTTTTCTTTCCCCTTTTGGGACCGGCTTTTCCATATTTATCTTCTTATACGGGCTTACTCTATCTTACCGGTGAGGATTTCGTCAGTTTGTTAAAGGTATATTTGCGTCTTGCTCTCTCTTTTTTGTCCTGAGTATGACTTATGCGAAGGAACAAATTTGGCTCCAGGTTTGCAATTCTTCGAGCATGTTTTCTGGGCTGGTTACGCCGATGTTGCTTGATGTCGTTGAGCTTCCCACCTCCTGTAAGCGAAAAAAGTGTGGCTTATATCATCTGCTGCGTCCTGGAGTGTTCGCGTTACCTATCTTGTGAAGAAAGGCTTTGAAATATTCGTGTCTGGTGAGAAACTGCTTGATGTAGTAGTCTACTACACCATGTTTCCTTCCATTCTATTTAGCCAAGTTCTTGATTAGCTTCGCAGTTCATCGAGCTCTGCTTTCCGAGTTGCAGCGGGCTCTTGTTGCTGCCGTCTCGTGAGCTCCTTCGCCTACTCGATGGCTGCCTCTACTTCAATTTCGAGATCGATAGTGGTCACTCCTGCGCCTACAAGCAGGGCTAGTTCCGATACACTTAGGTACGAGTTCACCACGCGTAAAGCTCAGCGCCCATGAACCTCTGCCATCTGCTTCCGGTATTTTTCTTGTCGGAGCGCGTCTGCCCAGATCTCACAGCCATATTGAAGAATGACGTGTGCGATTGACGTTATTAGCCTTCGTTTGCTAAACATAGGGCCTCTACGTTTTCCATCAGTATCCTTATTGACTTAGACTTTATCTGTTTCTAGGAGGTGGGTTCCTATTGACAGTCAGTCCCAAGTATATCACTGCATCCTTGCTTGTAACGAATTCGGGTCCGATTTGGAAGTTAATGATGGTCGGAATCCTCTTCTTGATCAGAAGGACAGTCTCATTTTTTTCTGTAGATAGGCTAAGACCGTTTTCATCCAGCCATGAGTTCACCCGTCTCATAACCTGGTTCAGCTTTAATTGAGCGTTGTCCGCGCCTTTTGCTGTAATCTGCTACCCTACCAGGAAGGCATCTGCAGGCACCTCCATGGCATTGTATAAGATGTTCCTGAGGTCAAGCCTCAGGAACGATTCCTGCTCCTGTGATGGTTTCCTTTCTTCGAGAGCCTTGCGTTGTATCGTAGATCAGCTCCCTGTCTTTGGGGTAGCTCATTCTGTTGAAGGCATTTTGCCCATCCAGTCCAACATTATGATCTCCTTTGAGTAGTGCTTGCCGAGGTGGGCGGTTTGGGTAGCCCGTACTACTTCTCCGATGGCTCCGATCGTCGAGTAGCTCTTTCTGAAGCCATAGTGTCTCGTGGACAGGTGCATCTGCGAACCGTTTTTTCAGCATCTTCTCTAAGAGTTTCCCTACAGTGTCCATCATGCAAAGTGGTCTATACGTAGAAAGCGAATTCGGGTCTCCTTTGCCTTCGCTGATCAGCACCAAGCGTTGCGTCTTCCAACTCCTGAGAAAGACCCCTTCCACGGAGCCCAACAGCCAGCTGTTGTACTTGTTCAGCAGTAGCTGTGGACATGTTTGGGCAATCGGTTTCGGCACTTCCACCGGTATTCCGCCCGGTCTGGGGGCTTTTCGGTTTTGTTTGATTTTCACAACTAGACTCAACTCTTCTTCGCTAAAGGCTAGTATTTCCTGTTTTTAGGCCGGAGTCTTAGGGGAGCCTAAGAGCGTTGGGAAAAGCGTGCTTGGTCTTATGGACATACCATCCAACGCAATAACATCAGAACTCCTCTTATTGGAAAAATGGTTTCCCTGTGCCCAGGAATGGTTTCAGCCAGAATCTGAGCCAGGAAAGGAATGCTGTCGGGTCATCACGGATGGTTCCGAAACCGATATAGGATGTAACGATAGTTGCTTTTTACAGCACGGTTTCAATCATTTTTAGCAAAACTAGTGTCTGAATTTCAAGCAGAGATATACTCAATCTTGATGGCACCGAACTATTGTATATTGTGACGGATCAGTGGAGGAGACGAAGCATCTGCATCTGTAGGGACATTTAAACTGCGCTTAAAGCCTTGCTAACTCCTCTCACAACTTCCAAGCTAGTTCGAGAATGCAAGGCTTCTCTAAGCGCAGTGGGAAGGCTAAATTGACTGAGCCTTGTGTGGCTCCTGGGTCAAATTGGGGTCACGGGACTGGCTGTCTGCCTCTTTGGTCAGGGTTCCATATGAGCATAACTACAGATTGCATAGCAGTCCAGGTTGCCGGCAGCAAAACGAATGTTTGACGAAATCTCTAAGAATCTAACTTTCTTTCCTGCTGTCCCTCAGCAGAAAGGGTTGTATACTGCTTATTGCGTATCATTAAGGGGCAATACGAGTTTGCTAAGCACTGAAGTGTGCTGAAAACAAGAAACACAACTTCGTGCGACGCTTGCTATGCTGATGACACCGACACTCTATCACTGAACGGTTATTCATATTTTTACGAAAGAAAATGAAGAACAAGGAGTGAACTAGTCCTTTGTCTGACTGCTCTGGTCCTAAAGAAAAACCACTAAGAAGATCGAGAAGATCAAGAAGATCGAGGAAATCGAGAAGATCGTGAAGATCAAGAAGATGGAGAAAATCGAGAAGATCGTGAAGATCGAGAAGATCGAGAAGATCGAGAAGATCGAGAAGATCGAGAAGATCGAGAAGATCGAGAAGATCGAGAAGATCGAGAAGATCGAGAAAATCGAGACGATCGAGAAGATCGAGACGATCGAGAAGATCGAGAAGATCGAGAAGATCGAGAAGATCGAGAAGAGCAAGAACATCGAGAAGATCGAGGAGATCAAAAAGATCTTCTAGACGATCGAGAGGATCGTGAAGGTCGACAAGACGGAGAACATCGAAAACATCGGGAGATTGGAAAAGATCGAGAAGATCGAGACAATCAATAGTATGCCACGTCACATATGGTCTGGATCAATATCGTCCTTGTTTGATGAAATAGTTTCTAATCATATTCCAGTAACCTAAACCATTGACTGTTGTACAAGTTCCGATCTATAGATAATGCCACTGACATGAGGACTGCACCTAGCGGTCACTTCTGGGGTTGCTTCCCTTCAAAAATGGCGATTTTGCTCCTTCACAAGCCCATTTAGTCTAAAATGAACCAATGACACGATTTTTCGATAAAAATATGGATTAACTTCACTAAGAGTCCGATCCGCGGACTCTCGTCACATCATTTACGTCAAACAGTTACCGGATCTTCCACACTTTCCTCATGTTAACGTGCTGTTAGCTTTGCTTCATGTTGAACTAATCCAGAAATCTGGTTGGAGAAACCTGGTTCTCAGCTGAAGTTAAACCTAACATTTATTTTCCCATCAAAGGACAGATGATACACATTAGTTAGAGTTCAAAATCTCACACTCTGAGTTACAAAAACTGTATCCCTTCATTCATTTTGAAACAGAAACTCTACCAAAATCCCCTCTACTTGAGTTTGCTTACACGGTAACACATTGTATTGGAACAGGATAATAAACGAATGCAAGAGCAAATATTTACGAAGCAAATGGATAAAATATGTCAGTGATAGTTTAACTTAACCCTTCAGCAAGGGAGTGATCCCTTACAGGGCTCCAAAACTAAGGGTAAGTTCTGGTTTAGTAAATGCAACAGATTTTTCGTGCTTAAAACGGGGTATTCAATCACAAGACGACTCTGAATCTTATCCGTACAGTCTTCACAGCAAAACCTACTACGAGTACATATACGAAGATTACTTGCCACAGATGATCATATGATCCTACTGGGGCTGATCCAAAACATTATGACCTCTATAAAGCCGTATTAAAAACTTTAAGATACCAAGATGGATCTTGGTATCACATCTCACCATCTATTCGCCACTACCCAAGCCCTATTCAACCCTTCTCTTGAACATTTGTTTAAAAGCATAAAACTTAATCGGTCTGCATTTTCGACCCCCCAAAAAAAAAAACAATCGGAAGCAAAACTACACTCAAGGACTACAATTACCCATCAGTAGCAGTGTACTCGTAGGTAACACAGTGTCGGATACCTTCCATACTCCTCACATTGCCCCATGAAATCCAAAAACCACCGGCCGAAACAAGTATTCGTGGGATCAAACAAGCAGAAAAACAGAAAAAAACTAGGTCGGGTCCAGTGAATGGGTCTGCACACAAATTGTTCCACGGATAAAGGAACTGCAGAGCAAGTGAAAGAACAACGACAGGGCCCCAACCTCAGTCCTTGAATAATGCCAAAAATAAATAGCACCGCTTAAACGGGTAACGTGGTTAAATCGAGTGAATGAATACTGCACCCGGTATATGTTTGTGTACATATAAGAGTAGGGTAGCCAAAAGAAGGGTGATAGGCGTCCTGCCTGACATTTGCATATCCACCAGCAAAACCATTCTATAGACACCGCCATTTAAAGTGCACTCGCATGAGAGAAAAGTCAGATTGATGTTGATTTTGGAAAGTCAATTAGTGTCGAGCGAGAAAGGCGAAAAAGAAAAACAACTTAAAACACTTAAACGAAGGGATCCCTGCTGACTGAGTAAACCAGGCCACATCGTGGCCCTACCCAATGCCTGTCGGTGTACTGTATTCCTATGCCCCATCAGTACGGTGCACTACAATGTTGAGATTAAGGTGATTTTCCTACGATTAAGAGTGTTAACTTGATGTTTATTTTGTGACGTAAAAAAACTCCAGTGTTGATGTAGCTACAGGGTGTTGCAAAATATTTTTAAAACAGAGAGGTATTTAGCCTTTAAAATAGACCTACGAGCTAAAGTCCATTAAAAACGGTCGTAGGGTAACAATTTAACATAAATTAAAGGCGCAATGTCATTGGTAAGTGAGTCCGGTCTTAAAGGTTACCTCACGATGTGGACAAATTAAAAGGCGAATGTCTCTGATGACTAAAGGCACCACCGTCTTGTTATACGTTAGCAAGGATCTTGTGTATCGGAGACTGCAATAGAAAAATTAAGTTCATTAAACTAAAGATAGCCTACTGCCAGAGGCAGAAGCTAGGCAGAGAAACCTGTACGGGGTGTCCCATATTTTTAAACTCTCAACATAAACAAAATTATACTCTTCAGCTGGAATAATATATGTTTTTTCACCAGCAATCAAAACATCAACGAAGGTTGTATCTCCCTTCTAGGAGGCCAGTATATTGGCATTACTTTAAGGTTCAGGCTCTACACAGGTCTAGAAATCTCATTCCGCACACTTCACTAGAAATGGGACTAAAGAACGGACTGAGTTGGCTTATGTTGGTGTTGACGAATGTGGCAATCAAATACGCCACGGCTATATAGCAACCTCTGTTATGAGACTCGGAAAAGATTCTGCGGATAGTCAGTTCCATCGATAGTAAACTCGGAAACTTCTTAGCAAGTCCCTTAAGACTAATTTGGAGGAAGACTGGAACCTTTAAAGATTGAAGCAAACAGAATGTTAAATTCGGATTTCGAATGGAGCAAACGGAGCAGATGAATTCACGCTCGCCAAGAGCTTCCGACCTATCAGTCTGGCTTCGCTCCTATTGAAGGGAATGGGTAGATTGGTTAAACCTCATGAGTACAAAACTGGTTTACGAATACATCACTTACCCAAGATATAAAATGCTCACTATTGCAAAAGCTCCGACAGAATGGCGCTTCAAAATCGGGTGAGCAGAATTGAAGGCGTACGCACTGGGCGAAATTTCGTCGACATTGAAGGTGCTTTCGCCCACTAGTTTTGTGGATAAGAGCAATGATGGTGAATACCCTGATTGCAGACACTGGCTGCGGCCAATATGCGATCGCGGGGGTAAAAAGGAGTTGCCGTCAAGGTGAAGTAACATACTGTGTCAGCGGCTACAGTACACGTTGTTCATCTCACTATTTAACACTCTCCATAAGGCCTACGTTCTGACATATGCAGATGATATGCCTGAAGTGTCTGTTGGATTATAGCCAGCGACTGTCTGTTATTTACAAATGTTTCACTAGAAATAGGCTTTCAGTCAATCCTCTCAAAACCGAGATTGGTCTTTCCAGTTAACTGGTCTGACTTATCTAGTACACCATCCGTTTCTCCAATGGAGCTCAATATTTGATTGCCATCGTGGATAACCAATATCTTTTTCTGCTTTCTATGCATACAGTGCAACAGGCTTTCGGCAAGACGTGATTCGAGTATTTGCCACTGAGGAGGTTCTAGTAGCCATATCCTGTCCCATTCGTCGGTTGCCTAGGGAAACAAGCATCACTGTTGCTTTTATTGGACTACAAAGAATGGTCCCTTGATATTCATAATCTGGACTGCACTCTCAAAACCTTGGTGCAATATATACTGGAGTTTTGATGAACTTGTTGCGATATCGACTTTCCGTTTGCTATGATTCTAAGAAAAGATATACTCAATCGGTGCAGGGGGGAAGTATATATATGGATCTGTAGCGACAACGAAGGTGCACTTAAGGCCCTACTAAGCCCTCTTACCCCTTTCAAGCCAGTTCGAGAATGCAAAGCTTCTCTAAACGCAGAATGAATGCTGAATTCACTGAGTCTGGTTTGGGTCCTAGGTCACAATAGAATCACGGGAAATGAGATTTACGATGAATTTGATACACAAGCCTCACAAGGGAGTTTCTCAAAACCTTGAGTACGGAGTGTCCGCATCCTTAAGGCTTCAATTGACAATTGGGTTTCATCTGAGCATTGCAAATGGCATGACTCTCCAAGTGTCAGACCAAATGAATGCTTCTTAACGTCTCTAAGAAATCAGGAAGTGAGTCCTGCTGTTCTCGAATACAAAAGACTCTATACTGCTTGCTGGTGTCGTGACGGGGCTAGGTGTGCCAGGCGCATGTGACATGGTATTATGCGACGCTTGCTGTGAGAGTAACGACGATTCTACGGCTTACCATCCTAGTGAGTGTCCGGCTTATGCTCGCATCAGGCTGTAGGTTCCTGCCTGATGGGTTTAGCGCTGTAGGCACTTTGTCACTGAAGCGCTTACTAATCTTTCTACGAAAGACCGAAAAATACCAGTAGAAGAAGAAGGTCAATGGAAAATACAAGTAAAATACTCATCATTGAGCCTGAAAAAAACCATTGGCATTTTGAACTGGAATTGCATCCAGGCAACCATAGCTAGATGGGAAGTGTCATGTCTGGTACAACAAGAAGTATCGACGGACGTTAACATACAAAGTAGACAAATGCTCTACAATTAAGAACGTAGGCAAATAAAGTACAGCGTAAAGGTAGTCTGAACGTAAGCAAAAGTCCTCAACATTTCCCGAGGTGCACCCTTTGGAAAATTATCAAAATGTCATTCGAAAGTCGTAAGACTTAGTGGGCAGAAGTTTATAAACCACACCTTGAACTACCCTTGTATCCTACCGTCCGAAGGCTCAAGCACGAAATGAGATTCCAAAAGCGCCATACTAGCGAACTCACTTACCTAGTATGGCAGGACAATGGAGCATTCTGATCAAATATATTGAGGAGTAGGGTAGAGCAAATACAAGACATAGGTTTCGGTAAGCCGGTTTGAAGTGGCCTTCGATGAGGAGGTAAAACTAGCTGCCATTGGGATGGTAATCATAGATCACACTTCTAGAACCAATTGCGTTTCTTGTCGATCTAGATCTATTGCAGAATTCGGTATACATTTCTGGAGATAAATAATCGGCTGAATTATGCAGACGCCCCTGCAATTCGAGTAATGAAGGTGGTTTTGCTTCTCCATTCCAAGGAAATACCCAACCTTAATACTGGATCGGTGGCTAGTTGGTAAACTACGAATAGGATGTGGTCTGTGGTGCCGATGTTGAAGGGGTTTTCAGAGTACCGTAATAATGAGTCATACAACGCGTTCAACTTTTTAGTTTTATGTGGGATTCCTCTCCGGGGCAAATGAATAGTCAATGACTGATGATGCATTCTAGAGTACATGGGGAGTAGGCTCCGTTCTTTTATATAGCAATCATGACTCCCAGAAATCTCCATGAACGTTTTCCTCCTAGTTAGATATCGCCCTTTGAGAGGGTGAACGTAGACGCGAGGCATTAATTGAACCAAAATTTCATACGCAATCCATTTTAAACATAGAAATACCTTGTGGATAAGTAAAGAAGACTTTCAAGAGTGTTAACAAACTGTTGCTTCAAAACGCTACCTACAAATAGTTGCACAACGAATAGTAGAGATCATAGCGAAAATCTTTGAACATGGGATGATGTCGACTTTCCAACAAGATCTGAATAGTTCAATTCTGAGTTTAGCACTCTTGCAAATTCATCTTTATCACACTAAATGCTACAGTAGTTTTATTCTCTTGCAAAAAAGCCATTGGGAATAAATGGGGTCTTCAACCCCGCATAACCCACTGGTTATACATCTCGGTCATAAGACCGGTACCTACCTACGAAGTTGTTGTCAGGTGGACGGCCTTAGACAATGCAGTCAACTGCAGTAAACTAAGCAGAGTGCAAAGAACAGCATGTCTATGCATAAGCGGAGCCCTACGCTCTACTCCCTTCGCAGAACTGGATATCATGTTTCACTTGCGATTGCAGCTATCCGCCTAAAAGAGACTAACAGTGGATAAATAATTCATTTGGCAACGCCAACATTCTTAATACATTAGGAATCCTCACAGAGAACATCGATTGCACCATTCCTCAACTTTGGTTAACTTTGGTTTGACAAGGAGTTCCATGTAAGCTTCCCCACTAGGTCCTTCTGAAAGGAAGATACTTTCATGGAGGACAAGTCAATCCACTTCTACACAGATGGATCTAAAACCGATAGCAGGTTTGATGGAGGTGTTTTCTCAGAAAAACTAAATCTAAGCCTCTCTTTCCGTCTTCCAAATCACTGTAGCGTGTTCCAGGCGAAAATTTTGGCGATTAAAGAAGCTCTGTCCTGGCTGAAGAAAAACGTCATATCTGCTAAGGATATCCGCATCTTTTCGGATAGTCAGGCAGCTATCAGGTCTCTGAAGTCAGTCTCAATAAATTCGAAATCCACCCTTTAATGCCGATCATCTCTTATGGAGATGGCAGAGCAATTCAACCTTCACCTTTACTGGGTGCCGGGCCACAGACACATTCCAGGGAACTGTAGGGCCGATGAACTTGCCAAAATTGGAACCACTCTATCTATTCTACCGGAAAGGGGTAGCATAGGTATACCATTCGCTACATGCAAATTAATATTAAAGCTCGATGTCAATAAAAAAACAGACCTTAGGTGGACTGTTGGACCAACATATCTATCTAGATCCGAATCGCTCTAAGAGTCAGATCCTTCCAAGTAGGAAGCATGTCAGCGCTGTCATAGGTGTCATCACTGGACACTGTCTCACAGGCAAGCACGCAAGACGGTTTTCGCCTTTACAAATGATTTCTGTAGAAGCTGAATATACGAGGAGGAAGAGGAGATAATCCTCCACCTTCTCTGTACATGTCCAGCTCACTTCACTTAGGAGCTTTCTTCTACAATGACTTAAGCGATCTAAAAAATATAGACGTAAACAGTCTCCTCCTACGTTTCATCGTAAGCTCAAACTGGTTTCATCAGTAAGAGGATCATAGATCTACGCGGCATCACAATGGGCCAATAGGGCTATCTCTTACCTACCCTACTCTACACATGTCAACAAGAGAAATGACAATCTGGTTACATAGAGATTTGAAAAATCGTACGATAACAACCCTCTCCAAAACGTTCTGTATATTTTCCTTCGCCGATAGTCAAGTATGCTCAGCCCTATTAAACGGATTAGTCGTTCAGAAAATCAACACAGAACTACTATGGACACTCCAACAAATAAGGACTAGTAGCTTCTAATACTTACTAGTCCTTCCCCAAACATAAACATCTGAAATTTCCACAAATTTTGAGAAATGTCCTTATATTTCGGTTAAGTTCGTTTAGGGATACGAACTTATAGGAGCTCTGGTTTTAACACATATTGATGATGACCAAACTGATTTAATAGAGAGCTGTTTTTTGTTTTACGGAAGATAGTTATCCAAGTGCATGTAAACCCTTGGCAGACAACTACAAAATTATTTCTGAGAAGATTAAATTCAAGGACCTTATAATGAGTTAATAGTCTACTACTTGTATAGAATTGGAAAACAATCAGACATTACATAGGTGATCTTCAGAGTCGTAAATTTAAATAAATGCCCAGAGGCATACCAAAATCTTGTCTACATAATTAAACTCTGTCATCCTTCTCACATGTAGAGCAACTGATTTGCTGGTATTATATCTTAGAAATGCTTAGAATACTCGCATGTCCTGTATACAGTGCGACAAAACCATAAATACACTTTAAAATTACAGCATCCTCCTGTACGGATCAACAGTTGTGCCTAATATGTCAATATTGTCACCAAATCAACACATAGTCCATGATACCCGTATCTTTAAAGTCAATTCACACATCAATCAGCGCCGAGTCGAATAACATTAAAGACATGAAATCAAATTGACGCGAGCAACTTTATGAGTTATGAATAATTTATTCGAGAATTGCATGCACGAACTTTCAAACATTGCAACAGATACCTGGTTAATGTATTCCATCCAGCAGTACAAGGATGAGTCAGTTTTACACTAAAATATGCACAGAGGTGGCATTGAAGCCATCAGCAACACAAATAAATATAACAACCCACCATTGGACATATGTATCCGCCTAAAAGCCCTGAATATCCTCATACTCTCAAAAAGATGGAAATCCTCGTCAATGCATTTGATAGTACTCCTTCATACATCGATAGATGGTTAGAGATAGATACGTTCATATCCATGCATATGTAAGGGCATACTAACTGTAGCTGTAAATTTAATGAGATTTCTGCCAAATTAATTTCCGGTTATGATTAGATTTTCTGTAATAGCAATTTGTGATGAAATCTGGAAAGCACTTCAGGCCCATCATCCCTGGACATCACTCTCGGATACGGGTAATCTGATTGTGCTGCATTTGGCAAATGCAAAAACGTAAAGCAACAACGCCGCCGACAACATCAACGTTAACCTACACATAGACACTTTAGAGTTAGACTATTCCGCCTCGTCGAACTAGTTGGCGTTTAGTGGACCGTGAATGCGTTTAACACAGCACACGACTTTACGACTTTACAGAGCCTGGCAAATTCGCAAAGTCTTGCCACGAAAATTTTTATCCAATTAATTGTTCGGGCATGTGTGTTAAATTGAATTTAAAAGCATTTTCGAATTTGGAACTGAAGTGATTGTTTTTGTGAAGTCAATTGAGTTGCTTTTACTAGAAACATACTGATGGCAGTTATTTTCGAACCTATGTGCATAATTCAATTTGGCATAGAGAGGTGCTTGGTTCAAATATTGTACTAGCCCCGTAAAAATGAGTTGCTCTGATTACCTTCATCCGACTGCAAATTTTTGGTAATGAGCGAGTACCTAATACATGTTACAGGGTCTTCAAATAGGGACTTCCGAATTTTGACAGCTGATAGCGGTCATATTTTGTGATGCTACATCTGTCAAAATGTCTGTCATTTATTCAGTCTTGGGGGCCTGCATGGCGATTAATCGGGAAACTACTGACTGTTCAAAACATGGATTGGACCAGTAGCGCAACAATCAAGTTCGTAATGTATGTAGTGGTTGCTTTACCTCCTCTTGGTGGTCCCTGGGCAACTACGTGTATAAATCCTTATACTGGTAGGCGAAAATTGCAAGTGCGAGATTGTCTAGGGTCTTATGCCTAAACTAGGTAACCTGGGCCAGCAATCCGCGTTACCGGTACCAGCCCGCTACGGAAAGCGACTTAATGCCTCGGATAAAGACTGATAACACGTTGACGACCTTTGGCTATCGTACCCGGACTAAGATTGGTTTCTGGAATGTGAAGACACTCCTTGACTCTCAGAGTGAAGGACCTCAGAACGCCAGATTCCTTCAATTAGAGCATGAGTTCATGCGATATAAGCTGCATAAAAGTATGCCGCGTCACCATTATACAGTGTTACGCCCCCGCGGGTGGTTCATCTGAAGAAGAAAAGGAGACCTTCTACAACCATTTGGGAGCTGTTTACAATGCAACACCAAACGCGGCTACATTGTCATTTTGATGGGGGACCTTAATGCCAAGGTAGGCGGCGACAACGGAGGGCTCAAACATGTTATGGGACGGCACAGATTAGGCAACCGCAATGACAACGGCGAAAAATTTGTTGACTTTTGCAACGCAAATCGTCTTGTCATAGGTGTTTGAGTACAAGGTCTGCCATAAAATCAGTTGGGTATCAACTGACAGGCAAGCAACCTCCAACCAAATCGACCATTTTGCTATCAGTCGCCGTTTTAGAAGTAGTCTTCTAGATGTCTGAAACAGACGAGGAGCGGACATGGGGTTGGTACGAGATCACCATCTTACGATAGCTACTGTTCAATTACGCACTGCTGCCGTTCGAAGATCTAACGACACAAGAATACCTAGGTTCAACGTAGACCGACTGAGAGTTCCCACAGTGCGCCAAGAACTAAGGGACCATCTCTCACGAGGAGTGGAAATAACATAATCAGCAGCTCACTGCCCGCCACCGCTGGCCACGCAAGCAGGAGAAGCAGCAGCGAGGTGCGACAGCAGGTGGCCGAAGCTCTACTCAACACCCAGTGAAAGGCTTAGACGGTTCGTTGCTAATATCGGATGAGGATCAACTGAAGAGATAATGAGCATTTTGCTTCGATTCTAAACCGAGTATTCGCCAGCAATATGCACCCAAGTCAGACTGAAGTGTCCGTAAAAAGAAATTCCCGAATTCACACCATAACCCCCAGTAAGGAAGAGATTATTGCCGCCATCAAAGCACTGTTTCTAGCTGCGCCAAGGACATCAGCTGAGCTACTGTTCCCACTTGTCGGGAGAACATGGGAAGTCGAGAGTTTTCCGGACGGGTGGAAGAAGGGAATGATCGTCAAGCCCCCTAAAAACGGCAATCTAATGCAGTGCGAAAACTGGAGAGGTATCTGCGTGCTGCCTGCTGCGGCCAAGATAATAGCTAAAATCATCCTGGAGCGAATCAAAGAACACATCGAAGACACACTCGACGCCGAACAAGCAGATTTGCGCTCTGGATCTTCCTGTGTCGACCATATCAACACCTTGCGGATCATCATCGAGCAGTGTGTTGAGTACCGGTCACCACTTCACCTGCTGTTTCTGGCGTGCCTTGCGCAGAGAGGCATTCCTGATAAATTGATAGCAATTATCAAGGCTACATATGATGGGTTCACATGTCACGTCTTACACAGAGGAACACTGTCTGAGGAATTCAAAGTCCAAAGCGGGGTTAGGCAAGGCTGCAAACTTTCACCAGTACTGTTTCTATTGGTGATTAGCGATGGGCTGAATGCGGCCTTGTTAACAGGAAATAGAGGAATTCGATGGACTCTTACATCTAAACTCAAACACCTTGACTACGCCGAAGATGTATGCCTTCTATCTCACAGAATAAAGGACCTTCACCAAATGACAACAAATGTGGAGAGGGAAGCAGACGTCGTTGGGCTGAAAATTAACTCGGCAAAAACAAAAATGATCAGCCTAAGACCAAACTCATTAACTCATATATATGGGTACAACAATCACTAAGTATCTATGTGTGAAATAAGCTTATAAGCCATAGAAGATCCCTTGCAGCCAAGTTAGATAATTTGTTGGAGTCTTGTTCTACGAGATGACCGATACATATGTTGTAATTGGTGTTATCATAGCCGTGTAGGTCTCAAGAACATCCTCAGTGCCAAGCGCAATGGATAGTGACATCTATTAGATCTACAAGGGTCGGATGTCCTTCAGGAAGTTGGTACCTCCCTTTTGGATGCTTTTTAGGTCCATAAAACGCTTTCCTTTCATCGGAAAATGCATTTTCCCGAAAAGGTAAAATTCACATTATGCCAAATCAGGCCAATACAGGATGTCGTTGATAGCTAAAATGCGAGTTTTAGCCAAAAAAAAATGAGTCACAGGTGTCGATCGATGAGATGGCACATTATCGCGCAACAAACGCCAACTTCCTTCTGCGCGATATTCTGACCGAATATGCTTCAAAACACTGATAGAAATGTGCCTTAACATGTTTGGCACGGTGAAATGAACTCTATGTGGACAATGCTCTTCGAATAGTAAAAGCAAATCCACATTGTCTTCACTTTTGACTTCTCCAAACGAACTTTTTTGGGTGGCCCTGTTCGAGTAGAAAAGGTTGCAGTCTCAGCTCCGAGAGCTTGATCGCTTACACTGGGTGTTGTTTCCGTCTATCTGTTTGTTTTAACCATCGCCTCTAGATGAGTGTGATTTTAACCACTCATGTCTTCTACTGAATTTAATGTTTCCTTGCGCTGAGCGCTCTGTAGATAGACAAGGTGTCAAAAAACCAGTCTTCGACCAACAACCTGTATATTCTGATAGAAAACAGGCTGACCTCCCCGGTAGTTTCCTTACCGCTCCAGCCCAATTAAAAGTACTTATCATAGAAAGAGCTGCAGGGGTCATCAGAGTCGAAAGATCTAGCAACTCCTGTGCCAGCGCCTAAATCGGTGGAAGGTTTCTTAAGTATGCTGGTTATGCCCTCCGTCGTGTACCGACCATCTCAGGCAATTGATGCGCAGTTTTCTGACCAGGTCAATGTCACTATATAGCTCGTGTACTTCGTCGTTGAATATTCGCCTTCAAAGCCCGTCAACGCAACCTGGACCGAATATTTTTCGAAGGATTTTTCTCTCGAAACAACTGAGGATATCTTCATCCGCTTATGATAGGATCGCCAGCGCTGTGGATACATTTTGAGGGTAGCTAATTCCTAATTACCCATAACCAAAAAAGCAAGCTTCTGAGCCATAAAGTAGAACTGAGGTGATCCAGGTCTTATATAGAGTCTCCTTAGTTGTTCGGGCTAGCCCTTGATACTCAATTGCTTTCAACGACTGGCATGAGTGAAACTTCGTTTTAATTTAGTTTATAGCAAACACGAGACAAAGCTCCTTACTTCTTCGCAATTATAGCTGTCGATTGCGACGTTCTGTCCAACTCGTCGATGTTAAGCGTTCCTTTTTGTTAACAGCATATGCTTGGTTTTGACTTTATTTACGGCTTTATTACACATTTTGGCAGCTTCCGTTTCAATATTAGTGAATGCATCGGTGACAGCCCGCTGAGTTCTCCAAAATATGTCCACATCATCGGCGTACTCTAGTAGCTGTACGGATTTTTTAAAAGATTGTGAGTTCCGCACAATTCTTTCAAGCATGATGCTAAAGAAGTCATATGACAGCGCGTCACCTTGCCTATAATCTTTTTTGATATCAAATGTCGGTTAAGTCGTTACCGTTCTCAATCGTCTTTCTGCAGAAACGGACGAGTTTGTCAGGGCTGCCAGAACTAGACATACGTTATATGGCTCCATATAACTCGTCTCTATAAACGCTATCATATGCGACCTGAAAATCTGTGAAAAACTGGTGGATATCGATTAGGACTTCTTGAATTTTTTCTAGGATCTGCCAGAATATGAAGATTTAGTCGAATCAAGTTGTTAGTGAAGGGTTTCAGACGTTCACATTATACGGCAGATAAGATCTCCTTTTTTTAAACCGGGCAAACGTTGCTAAGATTCCATTCATCAGGCATAAATTCTTCTGACGAGATCTGAGAAACGAATTGGTGTATGCTCTTCACAAAATCATTTCCAACAGCCGGTAAGCCATCAGATCCAGCTGTTTTGCTTCAATTCATTTTAGATACTCTTGCTTCGTTTTTGGCAAGAGAACGAAAGTTTTGTTGCCTTGACATGTTAATTTTACCTGATGGTAAAACTTCCGTACGTTGTTCCTGGTGTACAACCTCCCAATATCTTCGATCGTGCACTTCTCATCCTCTTCTTTCTTCTTCTGGAGAACCCAATGTTCTGCTCGTCTTTTCTGCTCATAGAGCTCACGAGTCGCACTCGTCCTTCGTTGTAGCGCCGATTGATATGCTTTTTGTTTAGCTGTATGTGCTTAGCGACAATCTTCAACAAATCATTGGTTTTCTTGGTGGTGGTCTGGTGAAACCCAGCAAATAAGTTGCACCGTCTCTGATGGCACGTTGGCAGCGTTGCCAGTGCTCTTCGATACTTGATCCTGGCGACACAGGAGAAGTTTTTGGGAGATTTCGTAATACGCGTTCGGTGAAGATTCGGGCGGACTCTTGCGATTGCAGCTTTTCTATGTTACATCTTCTCACAGTAGTTGTTCTTCATTTTAGTGCTTGAGAAATCAGCATTTGTGCCTTGACTGCAACTACTCGTAGATTGTGATCCGGATCCATGTGCGCTGATCGAAAGATTCGGATGTCCAGATTAGTGGAATGTATTACGTCGATCTGATTGTGATCAATTTGATTCAGCTTTTCATGATCCGGAGACTGCCATGTCCCCTTGTGTATATCGTGATGAGGAAACCGTGTGCTTGAAAGTCAATAAGCCTAAGTCCACTATGTAACGTTATATCTTGTAGGCTATGTTTACCAACTGTCCCACCAAAGATTTCCTTCTTTCATATCCTGGCGTTACAACCGCCCAGTACGATTTTAACGTGATACCTAGGATATAGCTCATATGTCTGATCATGGAGCTCGTAGAAACATTCTTTGGTAGCGTCAACATTGTCTTCCATATGGGCATGGGTTCATATTAGGCTTATGTGAGCTCTGAACAGTCGCTCACGTGTCGGAAGTTCAAGTTCAAGTAAGCGGTGTTTCACAGTTTTCCCCTTATGTCCGACAAAATTCATCACACTTGTTATGGGACCGAACATTCCGCGTGCACATGCGAAAGTCATTGTCCGTTAAACGGGGCCCCCGCCCAATTATCAAGGCCTCGCCCATCAATGACGCTGTCTAATAATAAAGCGGAGGCAGAGCATATTGCTGGTCTTATCGTAAACATCTTCAGATGACGCCTCTGAAGTTTGCTACGATTTGACCAGTTACAAGTTGCCGGTCATAGGTCTTACTGACGGCAAGACCACCAAGTCACCAGGAGCCCCCCGAATTTCGGTCCGGGCCTGACTTGTTGAGGTAGACCCCCTTGTGGGAGCGTCATGGTGACTGTGGTTTAAACCCAACTTCCGGGAAAGGTCTTCCTGTTGATTTGACCCATTGTAGAGTTGCAAATAATTACTGGGTGCTGTAACCCTAAGAGCAGTAAGAGGTTTTAGATCGCCCTCGACTCATACCAAGGGTGGAACTTGTGCCTCCAACACAGTTCCGAATTGGTATCAAAAGATTGACGGAGAGCGAATCCAATGCGTATCCTTGCTCCCACGGATGTATGGGCATCTCGTTAACATAAGTCTACATGACAGGTGGTTTACGTTAAAAACCAGAGACTAAAGTCCGTTAAACGTTTGCTAGGGTCCATTTTTATCCGAGGTTGGTTCGTCACATATTCTAATCTCTTCCGTATAGGGTTGTGAGCCCAGGCCAGTCTAATGCTACTGGCCGGGAATGCCCTTGCCATTTTAGCCGGCATGAGTGAGGGTTAAGGGTTTACTCTTGCAGTTGCCGGTGATCACCTCTGGTAGGTAAGGCAAAAACTACGTTACGTATTTTATTGTTGCGCTGCTGGCCCAACTCAGTCTGCAGTTTTTCGATCAATCGCTAACGACACAACGACCGGTTAGTACACTGCAAGAATAACCGGAGGAGTCCAAGTTAAGGTTGGAGTATAGCAAGGCAGTATACACAGTTCGTTGTTTTTAGAGTTGTCCAAGATTTTCTATTAAATCAGCACATATATTAGCCCAGCACGACTTCTTTTCGGCGATGTTAGCACCTTCATAAGCACAGATATGTCGGCCCTTCAGTTAATTCTTAATAATTGGATGAGAGAATGAAGGTAACGAGTGACGCATCAGGCGCAATAAGACGGAATATCTGCATTCTTGTTTTTCCGAGGCGGCAAACCCAACTATCAGAGCCTATGTCTACAAAATTTAAGTGCCTAACATCCTTATTTCCACTAAAAGGATACAATTTAAAAATAATTTAAATCCACCATTCTAAATTGACTAATAAAATTGCATCTGATTAACACCCTTCTTGCGTTAATTTTGGTAATTTTTCTGGCCCATAATACGAATACACAAGAGTATGAACTTGTACCATCTATAGGAACAACACGACAACACCCTACGACCTTCCCTTGCCATGTCCTTTATTTTTTTTGTGCTCATTGAATTGGTGAATTTTAAATAATAATTGGATTTTGATTTCAATTTAATTATAGCTAATGAATTGAATGCGGTTTATTCAAATGCAAAATCCAATTGATTTTAGCAATACGAAAATTATTATTATTATTTGTGTTTGGGGACCGACGAAAGGGAATGTCAGAATGTCCTGCCAATGCAAACAGTTTATTTTGCATAGCGATTTACAATACCGTAATTGTTAGTCAAATACAAATAAACAGAAAGTCGTATTATAAATATTTAATTTTGTATTTAACCTAAGCGGTTAGATGGGAAATGACCTTCACCTGTCGGCTTTAATCAGCGATGTGAGTCATTTGAATTTTTTTGCTGTGAACTTTCGACGGCTTTCTTCGTTTAAAGATGTCTAAAATGAATTGAATCTCCGACCTAATCTATCAAAGTGGAAAGCTCTTAAACATGCTCATAGCATTGAATTATTTTTCGATGAAATACAGAGTGTCACTTTTAGTTTAACAATAGTTACCATAGCGTAAGTGACACCGCATCCTGTAGACAAGTGGCATGACACAGCATATTCCGAACTGTCATTCAAACCGCGATTCGGTGTCGACCAGAGTCTATGCCCTCCGTTCACTTCATAGTTCTTCTTGTCATTTTCTAACCAAAGCTTAGAGTTCTTGTCAACTTCGGAAGGAGAGACAAGGTTTGCCATTGCCTGCCGAAAAGACTGTGTCGTCAGAATTGTCTGACGAATTGAACACGGTCCACTAGTTTGGTAGCCAACGAAATTAACGACGAATCATTCTCCTTGACAGTGAAATTCAGTCTTACAGATTTTTAGAATGATGTTCTTCCGCCTTCTTTTTTTGTAGATTTCAAAACAACTTTCGTCCTTCTTAGCAGCGCTTCTCGGACACCACCCGTTTGTTGTTACGTTTCATTAAACCAAGTGATTTTGTTCTTGTAGTCGGGTAAAATCAATCTCAGATGCCCTGCTCACAAAACCACTACTTGTCTTAGTATGATGCTGGTAGCATACGCTTTTGGGAGACTCGATATGAAGCCATTCTAGTGGTCTCAGCGACCACTAGAATATCCGCACTCGTATTTTGGCTACAACGAGACAAGGCAACGCACTCTGAAGAGCTTGCATTGTGATCAGCCTGGTGGACGGTTCTTCGACCAATGGACCCTTTGCTGTTGTTAATTCTGATGTCTAGGAGAACACATATCCACGGAGCAGAAAAACTTAAGAGCAGTCCCTAGAGTCACGAGTGAATCCAAATGAAGTTTAGAGACAGCAAACCAGCTTATTTCGAAAACCTCCTGCAGTAGCAATAACGTAACCAGCTGTTTCCAAAAGAAGTATCAATTGTTGATCCTGGCTGTCCGAAGAAAGCAAAATGGGATCCTGCATTATGTTCCTTAAAGAGATATCGGGTAATGCCACTTATATTTCTTTTATTAGAGCCTGAATTGAAGACTACCCTTCTTCCCTTCGCTGTCTCATCGCTGAAGAAAGTATTAAGTATCAGAGATGCTTAAAGTTCTGAGAAGAACCCATATGCGACGTCGAACTAAGCGGCAAAGCAAAGACATTTAGACTAGGTATTGATTTGATAGAAGGTATGGAGATGCACTACAGGTATGGTATGTACTACAGGTGGCTCTCGCAAACCAGAACCATAAAGGGCCACAAAGCTGGAATGGAAGCCTGCCAATACGAACATGGACAACTAAGTAGAACATAGTAGAGTCGCAGTCTGTGTTGAGAATATGAGAAGATTACTTCTGCCCCCTCTACAAAGACGACATAAAATTCCGTTGCCCTGATCTAGATGATGTTAAGGGAACAAAGCCTAGTTCTTATAAATCTGCCGGCGAAGAAATACTGCCTGCTGCGCTATTTAAAGAAGATGAACATGGCGGTTGGAGACACGCTCTAGCTCATCTGGGCAATGAGAAGCATGCTCGAAACGTGGAATCTCAGCATCATTTGTCCGTTTTACATGTACAGAGACCTTGTTCAGTGCACTAAGTATAGAGGAATAAGTTTCTTAAACATCTGCCGTATTTTATAAGCATTTAAAACCATTCATGAGCAATCTGATTGATCCTTACCAGTGCGGTTGCAGTCCAGGAAAGTCCAGCAGCGAACAAATATTTACACCACTGCAGATCCTGGAAAATACCGGGGAATTTCGGATCAACACTCACAATCTATATGTCGATTTCAAAGCCGCATATGACAGCGTATAAAGGAATGAGCTACACAACGCCATGTGTAGTTTAGACATTCCTACCAAACTCATCAGGTTGTGCAGGATTACTATGAACAATTGTCACTGCTTCATCAAGGTCGACTATGCCCTAACTGGCATCTACAATATCAAGAAAGGTTCAAAACAAGGCGACGGGCTGGTATTCGACTTTTTTAACACCATCCTTTCAAGAATCCTGTAAAAATTGCACGTAAACAAAAAGAACGCATGATCCGCACAATTACTTATGTAGGCGGATGACATTCATGTGATTGGTTAGACACAGCGAGGCGTAAATGCAGCGTTCGTCAATATTTGGAGCGAAAACGTCCAAAATGAGTCTGACAGTAAATGAGGACAAAACAAAGTACACGCTCTTATCAACAAAAAGACTCATACTACCGACGGCTTTTTCAGAACATCACCATTGGCGGTTATAACTTCGAGGTAGTTAAGGACTTTGTCTACCTTGAATCCGCAGTTACAAGTAACTGTTTCCTCGGGCTCAGAAGGCAATTGAGTTACAGGGCTTTCTCTTGTAAATTCCAATTGGCTTTATACAAGACTCTTATCCCTCTAGGCCTGCTCTATAGCGCAGGGGCTTAGACCTTGTCGAAAGCGGATGAAGACTGCCTCGATGAGGGAGGAGATTCTACCACTATACGGGCTGTATATAGATATCGGTCTAGCCAGGCGTCAACGGGTCCATCGTCTTCGAGTCTTCGAGTCTAAGCTCGAGAAACCGCGCAAGAGAGGAATCTAAGTGGTGGGAATCTAGGAATGCGGACTGGAAGCAGCTTGCTAAAAATTGTGCTGGCTGGAAATAGATACCCCGAATTGGACAAGCCTTAAAGAGGAATTGGGAAAGTCTGTCTCTGCTTCCCCTAAATAGAAGATATTGGAAGCTATTTAAAAGCTAAACAAAACGAAAACTCTTATTCAAATTACGAAGAGTAGATCTTATAAAGACTTCTGCGAAAAGAAACCACCCAGCTGGTCAAAGTCATAGCGGGAGACAAATCACCCACACTGGAAACACCTAGAACATCTGATGGGACCTGTACTAATTCAAACGCAGAGACTCTCCGTTTCAGGCCCACTCCCCAGGTAACCTGATCAAAACCGGCTCACGACTAGCACCGAAGCGTGCAGCGAGCTGAATAGCTCAATTCATTGTAGCTGGTATCTGTCATTGGTTGTCGTACCGGAATAGGCCACCAAATGCGCAGTTGCTTTCTTTGCTGTCGCCTGTCAACAATGGCAAACATCAAACTATGCTGTTCAAGAGAGGCGTACGCCATTCCAAGCCAACTCTGAAGACAATGTTCATTGTTAGTCAGGCACCGCCATAAATACCAACCCCTGGCTCAAAATCAGAAAAAGATAACTACACGTTCGCAAGAGCTTCAGGCTAATCAGTCTGACTTCCTTCATGTGCGCCAAACTTCGCTTTGCGAATGCACATTAAGACACGGCGTAGACAAATAACTTGTTCTGTGGATAAAAGCAATGCTACAGGAGTATATTGTATTACAATGGACTGTTCTTTTTGTAAGGTCCTTACGGCTAACTTTTGTCCTCTGAATTGAATATCAAAACTTCGTCAATGTCATACTTTCACTAGAATATGAGTGAACGAAGGCCTAACTTTCTAGGATAAGTTACGGAGGTTAGCTTTCTTCGTAACTGAAATTAAAACCGCTACCGAAATGGAATGATGACACGTTGACGATATTTGGCTATTGTACTCGGACAAAGATTGCTTTCTAGAATGTGAAGACTCTTCTCGACAAAGAAGCGAAGGTCCTCAAAATGCCAGATTTCTCCAATTATAGAAGTAGTTCATACGGTATAAGATGGACATCTTAGGGATTAGTTAAGTTAGATGGTTGGGTTCGGGGAAGTTTAAGTCTCCAACTCGTAACACTGTACTACTCTACTCCGGAAAGGCACCTGGAAGCTATCGGGAATCTGGCATTGGATTGCTGCTTTCCAAAACAGCTCCGAAAAGCTTAATTTCCTGGAAGCCTTTAGATGACAGGATCCTGAAACCACGTTCCGGACTAGAATACGTGATGGTCATACAGTGTTACGTCCCAACGGAGTTCTCTTCTGTCGAGGAGAAGGAGGCCTTTTATAACCGGCTGAGTGCTGTTTATGATAGTATACCACGCGGGCACATCATAATGGTAATGGGAGACTTGAATACCAAGGTTGGCAAAGATAATTCTGGACTCAGGCATGTTACGGGAAAGCATGATGTTGGTGGGTTTTGTCGATTTTTGCAATCCCAACCTCCTTGTAACAGGCAAAAGACGGGCCACAAAGTCAGTTAGGTGTTGATGGACAGACAAGCAACTTCCAACCAAATTGATCCCTTCGCAATCAGCCGGCGATTTAGAAGCGGTCTCCAGGACGTTCATAACTGAGGGGGTGCCCAAGACCACCATCTGATGCTTTCTACCGTAAGACTACGTACTGCTTCGGTTTGGAGATTTCAAGAAAACACCCGAATGCTGAAGTTTAAAGCCGATAGACTAAAGGATCCCGCAGTCCGCCAACAATTAGGGGACCACCTCTCACAAGGATTGAGAGCAATTAGCTCTATTAGCCTAAATACCAAGCTGCGACTGTTTCGCTCCAATATTGAATCCGTGCTACTTTATGGGTGCAGCACTTGGGAAGTCACACCCGCTGTCACAAGAAAACTGCAAACGTTCGTGAATAGATGTCTGCCAAACATTTTGAGGATTTTCTGGTCCAACCATATCTCTAATGATGAACTTCATGCGAGAACAGGCTAGGAATCCATTGACTCTATCATACGAAGACGTAAGTGGCAGTGGATTGGGCATACGCTTAAAGTTCATGAGTGCAATGGAACCCTCTCACGCAGAGAGGCAGACGAGTGGGCCGACCTAGAAATAATTGACGAAGAGGAATAAGCACAACTGAGGGAGAACTGGAAAGAGCTGAGATACATCTCCAGAAAAAGTAGACGATGACGCTGGGAGCAGTGGAGGCCATATGCCCTGACATAATAGGTCCGAGGACCTAAGTAAGTAAGAAAGTACATGTTCCTATGCAATAATTGCATAACCTTCTACCAAAATTATCCTCGATAGCCTAAGAATCCCCACAGTTATCACAATAAAGAATTCTTTAGAACGGCAATTATATCGATTTCCTGAGTGCCTGCATGTTGAGGAAGAAATGCGGACCCCAAAATCCTCTTTAATTTCCCAATCATCCGGCAAATCGATACTTACCGAAATTCTTCTTAAATTTGCTAAATTGGACTTTTAAATTAAAGTAGAATTCGAACTGAAATTCAAACTCATCGTTCTAGGATACATATCTCGAATTTTTCATTTCATATCAACATAGGAGTTTACGGATAATCGTACGCAATCTCATAAATCATTCTCAAATTGCATCCTAACCGACTTGACCTAAATGCCAACTATCCCTTCCATGCAACGCCCCCATCTAACTCCTCCATCTACACCCCCCCATAAGAGTCATGCCCATTTCGAATGCATCATTTCCGAAGTGATTCCCAGATACTCACATTCTCATGGTTTCTGTGTAAATTTGCACTTAGAATTCCGTCCGGCAAACAAGACAAATGTTTGCATCAATTTTGCGCAACACTTTTACGGGATTAAAGTGCATCGATGTACGAGTACAGTCACACAATCACACGCAAATACAAAAGTATATGTCAGAATGAAAATTAAAAATCCTTCAAAACGACGGTAGTTTTTGGGGGTGGAAATTCCCCATCCACATAGACAAATCTAACCCCAAACGGAAAGTCCTAGAACTACAGTGCAGAGTGCAATTTTGTGTGAGTGTCAAAAATTGAAATATCTTGAAACTTTTATTTGTTCCGCGCCAGTAGACGATGAGAATAAGTTCGAAAACGAAGTACGAAGTACAGCAGTCTAAGAGGGAAACTACAAAAGTCCTCCCAACAAAGCCCCCAAACAGCTGAGCATTCTGCATGCAAGTATTCACGTAGAAGAAACATTTCTTTAACCCGAAAACTTAGAAACTCTCTCTTTCTCATCCTTTTTGCCCAGTTTTCCAACACGAATAAACAAAAACAATAGAAAGTCTGCGATAAAAGAAGAGGAAGCTGGGAAAACTGCTCTAGGCTCGAGTCAGTTGATTTTGCTTGTAAAAGGCAAAGATTCAGAGGATTCGTCTTGAGTGTGACGGGAACGGGATGGCGTTCGCTACTGTCTTCGTTCAAGACATTTTCGACGGGTTCTAGTTGTTGGTTGCTGGATGCGGGATGTTGGGAAATTGTTTTTCTCTATTCGAGAAAATGTTCTTTTACAAGTTTATCAAAACTTTAAACAGCGTTTCTGATTGCAATTTACTACTTGAGTTGGACCAAGCGGAAGGATGGAAAAAGACCGGCAATATAGACGGACGGATAGACAGACCGACAGCCAGCGAAAGGGTAGTGAGTATGATGTTGGAGTTTGAGAGCTGACAGTGCGAGCACTTGGATAATTGAAGTCCATTTGGCGTTGATAGTCATACTTCAAAGTGGAAAAGCATTCGTGATTGGTCTGCTGGAAAAGAATATGCCGGAGTCCACTAAATGACTGTTACTCAAGTGGATTGACTTAGTTGATATTTAGGAAAGATAAAAGCAATTGTGAGCTCTTTTGATTGATAAAACGCAGCAGTTTAGACAAATTTCTGTAGAAGTTGTACACAGACGGAGTTACTTGTGACGCCGAAAATAGTTAGGTCTATCTGTATGTCCTGTTTTCTTCTCTAAAAAAGCATTCTGATGCAAAGCTTTCCAAGAAAAAGAGCACGAGGCGCGCCCACAATATTTCAGAAACACCTTTCGGAAGTCTTGACAGAAAGTAGAACAACCATCTGTGCTCAGCAATACCAGACATCTGCAGAGAAGAAAAATGGAATCTAGCAGTAGAATCACTATCGATGCAAGGAATATGGACAAAATCACTTCTATAATACGCTCCTAAAGTTCGCTAATTTCGCTGCGAAGCGGTCAAAACATTCAACCTACCTAAGATTTGGTCGGAAAATATGTACGTAGTATGCCAATTGAATAGGACTTCAACATTCGCAAGGAAGAGTAAGGGGTCTATTCTAAAGTATTGTCTCCTTAACATGGAATACAAAATCTTCTCTGCCATATTGTGTGAACATCTGAGACTATTCGTCGACGATCTGATTGGCCCCTTATAGTACATTTTTAAGCCTAGTCAGTGCAATTGACCAAATACTAGCACTACGGCTGATCTTAGATAAAATCCAAGATGTCCAAATCTATACCCACTACCTGTTAATCGATATGAAGTCTTAACAAAGCCAACAAGCATCCATACTGGACTGAATGGTGTTCCAAATAAAACGCCTTAAAGATCGCCATTGAAATACGACTGGGGTTTTTGCCAAAATTGTTAACGCTTGACTTCGAGAACCCTTCTACTGAACCTTGGAAGCGTCAACAGCTATTGCTATTGTCAAAGGCAAAGGGAACCCAAGCGACCTTGTTCCTTATCGTCCTTGAGCGGATTAGACTCTTGCGAGTAATTATAAACAGCGGGAAGTCTATGAAAACACCAATAGGGCCTTTGTAAGTCAAGGTGAACAGTGGACGTAATTATTGGAACTTAAGGCGCAATACACGGCAGGCGCTGAAATGGAGACTCCAGGAAATACTACGCCATTATAAACCTGGATGTGAAGAACACGTTTGATCTGAATAGGGAACTGTATTTATTAGATTGAAATACGGGACTGCATATCTCCATAAAGCGATAACGAGAAATTTCTCGAATAGAATCGTTCTCTATGTCTCTGACGATGGAGTTAAAGTATTCGAAGTTGCTGGCGGGGTGTCACAAGATTCGGCCTTAGGTCCCTTATTGTGAAATGTACGATGAAATTTTACGTCTATATATTCCCTACGAAGTTCCAATTGTCGGATTTGGTCACGATATACCAAAAACGCTTTATGTTGCGTTAACTAGCACCGGATTGAAATTTGGCGATCAAAAACCAACTGTTTCTCAAGTTTTTCAGAACTATTATTCATAGACGTCTAAGTTTTAAATTACACCGGAACATATATGCGAGAAACCATCAAAACTGTTAGCGATTTTTTGTTTTTTCAAGGTACCCGTAAAATGTTTGCATACAGCACCGACAAAGGAAAATTAGGGAGGAAAGAAAGATGGGTACCGTTGTACATTGGTTTTAAATGTCCGAAGGTTACAATGACTAGGAACTTACAAGATTAATGAGGAATATTGAAACCCCAGAACAAAATAAAAGATTCTTTCTTGCTGGAGCTCTGAGTTCTATGTATACTCATGTACGCAGCGAAAATATAATTTAGTGCCGCAACACTTAGTAGGGAATCAAATCCGTCCACCCCATTACCACACTCAGAATCGTCAATGTGTTTCGAACTTTTTCGCGTGCTGCGATAGTTGTCGTATCTTCAATGCTACCTCCAGATTTTTGCAAAAAAAAATCGTGTTTTCGGATGAGGCGCATTTCTACATTGGAAGCTACATTAATAAGCAAAATTGCCGCATCGAAAACCCACTAGTGTTTCATAAGATGCCAATGCACCCAGAACAAGTAACTGTTTGATGCGGTTTATGGACCGGAGGCATCACAAGGCCGTACTTCTTCGAAAATTGAGCCGAAAAGGTCATTATACTCATTGGACCGCGCTACCGAGACATGACAAAATATTTTTTGTGACCGGAGCTCGAGAATATGGATACGAACGACATCTACTTTCAACAAGATAGTGCTACGTGCCGCAAGTCGAGAAACAACCGAGTTATTGCGCACAAAGTTTTCTGACCTCTCGTAATTTTGCGTTTCGAAGACACTCATTGGCCGCCAATATCGTATGACTTAAGACCGTTAGACTTCTTTTTGTGGTTCTATGCCAATCATCCGTAAAACAGCTCCAACTCTGAAAGCGAAAATTGAAGCCAACCATCGCCGGGAGAAAGCCCCTATCATGTGAAAGTATGACTGAAAATTTTGAGAAAAGGATGAGGGATGAGCAGAGGCGGTCATTTCAAAGATACTGTATTCCATAAATAATCCCCGTATGTCTACTCTATAAAGCAATAGCGGTTTCAGAGATATCTCAACAACTATTCGCCTTATTCAAAAAACAAATCCTACACCTCTTGTTGACGCACCCTTTACCAGTGATCGGTGTATGGGTAGCCCAATGAACTTAATTTATAGGATGGCTTACTTCCGTCAATATTTTTGACGGTAAGATAGTCAAGGTAAACCGAACAGGTTAAATAATCAAATCGTGTAGAATGAGCTAAGTCTTCAAGCTGACATACGCAAAGTAATGCCTTACGGCGGAAAGGTATAGGTGGTTTTAGCCGGTAGGAATCCGGCACTATCAATTAGTGTTGGCTCATGAATGCCTTGTCCATAAGGTTTCCCCCTTCCAACCTAAAACAAAAGTAAGTTCCGTGTGCTCCATCACAGCACACCCTTTTTACCCATACTTCTACTTTTAGTGAAACTCGTTTCACACCCCTTAGTAATGGTCCTTGTAATGCCTGCTATTGTATTCTTTTGGCTTAGACAGTAGGCTGGAGCTTTTCTAGTGCCGATATCCTCCAAATTATTTTTCAGAGTATCTTTATAGGATTCCAAATTTGTCTACCACTACATAGGCATACTCTAATAAGAATTTAGAAACATATCTGTAATATAAGGTCCAACTTCGAATGGTACCCAATTTGCACATTTTAATGCCGTAGGTGGTATTGTCATGGGATGAAGCCATCCTTTGATGATGTCAAGTCGCCTAGCACCGATTGCATGTATGGAGTCATCCTACAAAGACGTGCAGATAAGCTGAAGAAAATTTTCACTCCTAGCTTGGCACTGGCATATAAATCGAATCTCTGATGAACAGTAACAGTAGCCTTTAAAACGAAAATCGGAAAAGATGACTTTCACGCGCAATTAATTTCAAATCGATTATGCTGACTTCGTTTATGTTTAGGAGCATGGAATGGGAATGGATGAACTTCATGTGTACAAGCTGAGAGAACCGAAGATGCACTCGACAAGAAGGAATACGCGCTGTTCGTTGTCTTCGATATTGAGGGCACATTCGACAGCGCACCTTTTGACGCTGAATCACTAATTTTGTGGATGAAAGTCTGAATAGGGCCTTGCTTTCGGTTACTGGCTGCCCGTATGTGGTAGAGGAGGTAAGCAGGAATCGCCCGTAAAGTGGAGTCCTATTTTCAGTGCTTATAGCGCATGATGATTGACTCACGCCTTACAGTTTAAATATTATAGTTCTCATATCTATGCTCAGGAATATGCAAAAAAAACGTAGGTGTACTGTCTCCTAAATCATGTTAAAAATGTAATCGACGATGGGGCAATAAAAATAGGCTTTCTGTCAATCCGCTCAAAACTGTAATTGTTCTCTTTACTAGAAAGAGGAATCATATCGGTCTGACTCATCTAATGATTAAGAGCAGGCTATCCATTGCTGCAGCGAAGCTTAATATTCGGATGTCATCCTGTATAGCAAACTTCTTTAGACTAAACACATCAAGTCGGAAGCCTCTAAGGCCCTGTCCGCTTTCCCGCAGTCTAAAGAATTGAGGCTTGTCATTTGGATCCACACGGTTGTGATCAGAACAATTTTAACCCACAAGTCGCTTGTCTAATAGGACAATGCTTTCACTTGCTGCTTTCACATAACTCCAATGAACGTTAAATCTCATTTGTCTAAGGGCCTTCTCACGCACATCTGGCTCTGCTCTAGACGGACTGATAAACCAAATACATCTTTCAGAAACTGCTCGCCGACTCTGCTAATTCAACAGATCTCCAAAAGTACGAAATTCACTGTTCCCAGAAGTAGTGTCAACCAGAACCTGGAGTCAAGAAAGGATTTAATGGGGTCATAGTAAATACTCCAGAACCGATCCAGGAAGAGGTGCTGTTCTTCTGCAGAACGACAAAGTTAGATTTCAATCGTCGTTAGATAAACTTACTCCTGTCTTCCGGAGATACATAGGTACAAGGTGGGCAAAAGTAATGTCATAATGTGAATGTGCCACGATTTTTGCAAATCGCGTCAAGTGTCAGTGTTGTAGACAGATGGGGAATTAGATGACAACAAGCAATGGAGCGATACACACCTGGAAAACGCGGAATTTTTGTTACTGCTTATGGTACTTGACCAATTTCCGATCTGTTGTTCTAACACACCGTGAATTTCGTCGTCGTATTCTTCGTTGTCCTGCACCATAAGCGCGAACAATAAAGCATTTGGCTGAGCGTCTCGTTCAAGCTGGATCCACTAGAGATGTCGCAGAAGTCGCTGGTCCCGCATTGCTCAAATATCACTGCTGTGGTCGAGAATGTCCGACAGAGTCCACAAACATCGACGAGACAATGATGCACACAATTTGGTATCAAACGAACCTGAAGATGTTCCCATATAAAGTGCAAACCGTTCATCAATTGCTACCTGCTGACCATCAAATGAGGTTAACTTACATAGTTTCATGCTCTGTTAAACCTGGTGCAAGAAGATCAGGATTTCGTATCCAAAATCATAATGAGTGATGAAGGTCATTTCCACTTGAGTGGTTATGTGCGTTTCTGAGGCAAGGAGTATCCACATGAAATGCACGAAGAGCCAATGCATCATCTCAAAATGACTGTTTGGTACGCATTTGCAGTGAAAAAGTGTTTGGTCTACCTTAGCCGTAACTGGTAAGCGCTGCAGACTGATATTAAACGAGTTTTTTTTTGCCGTAAATTGCTGAATTGGATCTCGAGCATTGTTAGTTTCAGCAGGACGTATCAACCGCTCACGCAGCTCAGGCAATAATGGAGATTTTGAATCACCAATTTCCAGGAAGTGTAATTTCCCAATTTGGCGATTTGAGCCGGGGGCCAGATCCCCAGATCTTCCTCCTTTGAGACTTTTTGAAATCTCGCGTTTACCACAACAAACCACAAATCTTTCAAGTCTTGAAAGCCAACATTGAAGAAAAAATCACCAATTTGGAGCCAGGTGTTTTGCGAGCAGCGATTCAAAATGCCGTAAAACGAGCACAAATGTGCATCAACTCAGGAGGTGAAAACAGAGCCGAAGTATAATCAATACTGAAGCCATTGCCTCCGGTTAAGGAGGCGAAGCATCTGTATCTACAGGGACAAGACTTCACTGAAAGCATTCCGACTGCTCAATTCACAGAGTCTTGTTCAATGTCCGATAAAGTTGCTAAGCAAGGCTCAGTAGAGAAATTCCCAGGAGCTGTACCCGCTTTGAGGAGCCTGCGAACTCGGTTTGGACTTCCATTGGCAGTTCGAACTCTTATAAGCACAGCAGTAGATGGCATAACTCTCCAGGTTGCATGCAAATCTAACGAATGCTGTTAAATGTCTGTAAAAAATCAGCGGCCTTTTCACAACCCGCTGGCAGGAAGGACTATAGACTTGTTGCTAGCCTCTTAACGGGACACTACCTGCGCTACTACTACTGCTTTGTACGGCCTACGCTCGTATCAGGCTGCAGGTACTCGGCGCTGATGTGGTGGGTGGTGGGTGAAGCTTTTACTCATCTTTCTACGAAATATTGAGTAAATTCAGTAAAAGAAACATACAAAGCGTACAATGACCGTCAAATCAAACACAATTTTCTCCAGGTAATCAGACACATTTCCCACTTCTGCCATAAATTCAACATGCGGTTCCAGTTTTCTTAACTCTTGTGGCTTCTCAGTTGTTATTGAGAAATTTTCAATACAATCTTCCTTAACAATTAACCAGGAAATGTTGCCAATATATGTATGTACGAGTACATGTCGTGCACTTGAGTCTGTTCTATGGATTAATTAGTGAACTTACAAAACACGCGGCAAAGTGCAGTTGCCACTTATCTCTTGGTTTGACTCATCACTTCATGTAGAAGATGACTGATTCCTGGAAACGCATTGTTTCACATCAATCTGCTGAATAACTATTCATGCACTTCGAAGGCTTACATAACCCTCATTATGATTCAGACTTGTAATTCAAAGGCCAAACATCTTATTATCGCAACTCAGAGTCACGTCAACAATAGCACCTGCTTTACTTGTCTCATTCAATAGCCGCAAGTCCTAGAATCTCCAAAGCACGATTCTGTCATCACTTCCATAATTCCGAGAATCAATAAATTAGCAAAACACTTTGTAAACCTTCTGCTGCCTCTAGTCTCTGGCCTCTGGTCTTCAACTATGACTCTCACTCTTACTGGCATTCTCACTCCAACTCTGACACTGATTCTGGTTCTTACTCCAACTCTATCTCTGTTGTTATTCCAATCGAATACCCAATCAATCGTTTTAACTTTGCCTAATGGCCCTCTCCAGATAGGAGACAAACGCAAACAAGTCGTGCCTGTTTTGTATTGTATGTTACTTGTCCTCGTACCATTCCTTCGTTCTATTGTTGCCTTGGGACTTTCCTCGTCTCCACTTCCTATTGCGTAACTTTTGCTTTGCGCCACAAAACTAATTAAAAACCGATGAAACAATAACATTTCTACAACAAATAAGCCCTCCCGCCCGAGACTCCTACTAAAACCACCCTCTGGCTCACCTTGAATCGCCGTAAAATACTGTTCAGTAGGTTTAAAGTCGTGAGTCACCCCGACGAGATGCGATGAAAAGAAAGTTATATACCAGATACAAGTTCCCAGATAGCCCAAGTTTGTGGCACGCGGCATTTTTCTAGAAATAAAATCTAAACAATCCCGAAGCTTGCTGGCCGTTGAGAATTGAGAATTGAAGACTCGCGTATCTATAAGAATCGGTGAGTATCTGCGAGACAAATCTAATTACGTATTCTAGAAGCCGATGCGTACTTAAGATGTTTTTTTTTTTTTGTTCTTTCTTTTTGTTGGAATTTCTTTTCATTTCTTGTACTCGGCTTAGTTGTAATGTAAGTAAGGCCTGTGGGGTTGGGGATGGGTTTCGGCTTGGGGGTGGTAAGGGTAGGAGTTGTTTGCTTACCTCAGGGACTCGCAGCGTAAAAGTTTAATCGCAAATCAAAGGGTAGTCGCATTTGATGGACACCGTGAGGTGAATTTCAATTTTTTTTTGTATCGTCCGCGAGTATCTTTTGGTCGACCCTGTGTCTCTGTCTTCGATTCTGACGATGGGCGGCCACGACTTGCATTCGAAATGATTGGAATGATAAATCTTATTGAGGGCGATCAGGTGGTTCTGACTAGTAGATACATTTTGGGTCGGTAGGTCAAGCCAACAGTGTAATAAGTTTTGACTCAGTAAGTAAAAAAAAAAAAAAAACTTCGTTTTGCGTTCATTTGCACCTAAATGGAATGTCGACTACAAAAGTTTGGTGCTAAGTTGGAAATTTTCTGATGACAATGCTGGTGGAGAAGACTTGTAACGAGTACCGACAATGATACCGGTACCGGTGACTACAACTGGGGAAACCCAACCTGATTTAGTGGCTTTTTGTGGTTGGGAGTTATGTTATGTATGTCGCGGTGGCGAAGAAGAAGGCTGAATTTTGAATTTATGAGCGATAAAGTGCCAATCCGGATTTGCCGCCTCAGTTAGGTATTCGTAGAATTTTCTGTATAATTTACAAAGTCGTTTGATGTGTGATGCTATGAATACCGTGAGGAGAATTAGATGGAAAAAGGGACGTACATTTGCGGTAAGTGGTCCTTTAAGAAATGCGGGTAGGCATAGTAAATTCAGGAAAATGACCTGATGATGATTAAGCAAAAAAAAATTGTCATACATTCTTGTGGTTGTGGTTTTTGAGGTGCTGAATGGCACGTTCAAGTTGTTGAACTTCAAATTAGTTTTCGAAATACTTTGTATGGATGACGCGCTTTTTTGGATAGGAACCAAAAGTTTTTGACAAACAGTAGCTACATCTTCAAAGATTTTAATTTCACACGTGAAATAATCCAGGATGGTAGATATGGTAATACGAGGGTATGGCTAAGGCCCTTCTGCACTATGACCACATTGTGGCTCTTTCTTCAATGAGCTGTTTTATATTTTTAGATCGCCCTCAATAACTTAATTCGGTTTGCTAAAAGATGGCGTAACTTGTATTATGGAACATTGCATTGGAACATGCATTGGAAAGCAACTGTCATTGTACGTCATTTCAGTATATGTCATTCATTTGAAGCGTAAACAACAATAATTTTTTTTTCACTCAAATATGTCGAACTTTGTGCCTGAAAAAGTGTTTTTGCGGGGAGTTCTTCTTCATTACTTTAATATGAAGAAAACTGCTGCCGAAAGTCATCGTATTTTGGTGGAAGTTTATAGTGAACATGCGTTAGCTGAGCGAACGTGCCAAAAGTGGTTTGCACGATTTAAAAGTGGTGATTTTGGCTTGGAAGACGATGAACGTCCTGGGCAGCCAAAAAAGTTTGAAGATGAACAACTGGAAGCATTACTCTATGAAGATTGTTGCCAAACACAAGAAGAGCTCGTATAAACTTTACGTGTCACTCAAGCAGCCATTTCAAAACGTTCAAAAGCAGCTGGATATATTCAAAAGCAAGGAAATTGGGTTCCACATGAACTCAAGCCAAGAGACGTCGAAAGGCGGTTTTGCAAGTCCGAAATGCTGTTGGAACGCCACAAAAGGAAGTCATTTACTAGTGATGAAAAATGGATCCATTACGACAACTCCAAGCGCAAAAAATCATATGTGAAACCCGGCCAACCAGCCAAATCAACGGCAAAGCCGAATATCCATGGCGCGAAGGTAATGCTTTGTATTTGGTGGGATCAGATGGGTGTGCTGTATTATGAGCTGCTAAAACCGGGTGAAACCATCAATGGACAACGCTACCGAACACAATTAATCCGTTTGAAGAGAGCAGTCTCCGTAAAACGCCCGGAATATGCGACCAGACACGAGGCAATATTTGGAAAACAGTGGATGGGAAGTCTTGCCCCACCCACCTTATAGCCCAGATCTTGCCCCTTCTGACTACCATTTGTTCCGGTCGATGCAGAACGCCCTCACTGAAATACGGTTCACATCAGAGCAGAATACTTATCAAAAATTGGCTTGATTCATTCTTGGCTGACAAGCCGGCGCAGTTCTTTTGGGATGGGATCCACAAATTGCCAGAAAGATGGGAAAAAGTCATAGCTTCAGATGGACAATACTTTGAATAATACAATTGTACATGTTTTTCTTAAATAAACTTTCAAATTTTGAAAAAAAAAACGCACGAATTAAGTTACATACCCAATACATAATCAAGATACCCAGTCCCAAGATTTATTTACAGAGGTCCCATACTCAACAGGAATGTGACTTTTAACGAGTTTGTGAACTATCTGACACAAAAATCTGGGTTGGTTTGACAATCTGGACAAAACAAGATCCGATCTTCGACAAGAAAAATAACTCAAACAGCTTTTAAACCAACCCACGCGAATAGCTGACGTTGATAGTCATACAGCCAATACACTAGACTTGTTTTTAACTTCTCACCCTGATAAGTACTCCGTTGATGTGCTCTCCCCTCTAGGCTCGTCGGACCACTGTATCATATCAGATAATTTCTAGTACACCGAAGAGAAAAGATTCCTAAAAGAACCGTATGGCAATACGAGAAAGCCAATTGGAGCGGACTTAACAACTTCGTTAGGAATTTTAACTGGTCGTTATGTTTCCTCGTTAACGACATGAATGCCGCTGCTCACAGAAACTATTCTCTTTGGAATGAGATGCATGGTACGACTCGAGCTATAAAGAGACTGTCAGGGTTAGAGAAGCATATTTTCGGTCCTATAAGACCAACCTGACAGAAGAAAACCGAAAAAAGTTCAAACGAGCCAGAAATGACTGCAACGTCTTTCTCAAGCGTGTGATATTCCAATATGACCAAAAACTGCGGCACAAAATACTGCAATGTCCTAGGGGCAGTAAAAATCGTTGGTCGTTCGTCAAAACCATTAGAAATTCTGCATCATACTTCATCTCAACGCTCATTTACAGAGATTCCAGCTTCCAGCTGGAGTGCGTCGAATCTACAATGGGATGAATCCGCAAGAGTACTTAAGGATCTCAACATACATAAATCCACTGGTCCAGATGGTATATCTCCCCTTCTTCTGAAGAGGTGTTCTTCCTTGCTGGCAAAACCACTGCGTAAGCTTTTCCATCAATCCTACTCTTTAGGACTGTTTCCAAGCAGATGGAAAACAGCATTTATCCAGCCCGTCCCTAAAAAAGGCGAATCTTCTTCTCTCTCCCCCTACAGACCCATTGCACTTACGTCTCTTCTCTCCAAGGTCATTCAAACGCTGATAAACCGTCAGTTCATGAAATATCTCGAAGTACGAAAACTTCTCAATGACCGGCAATATGGTTTTCGTAGCAACAGGTCCACTGGTGAATTGATGGCATGTCTCACCGAAAAGTGGAACCAAAGCGTACATCAATCTATCGAAAGCAAGATAGTTGCACTTGACATTTCTAATGCATTTGACAGAGTTTGGCATCAGACTCTTTTGTCGAAAATGCCTGCTTTTAGGATCGACAACTCTCTGCTTCAATGCATTAGAAATTACCTTTCGCAAGCGTACATCAATCTATCGAAAGCAAGATAGTTGCACTTGACATTTCTAATGCATTTGACAGAGTTTGGCATCAGACTCTTTTGTCGAAAATGCCTGCTTTTGGGATCGACAACTCTCTGCTTCAATGCATTAGAAATTACCTTTCGCAACGTTCAATTCAAGTTGTCTTGGACGGTTCCGTTCTGTCTCCGACAGTCTTTTTAATTGTCTCTTGTCTGCTACTTCTAATCCAGTATATTCCTTTGCTGATGATAGTACTCTCTGCTGTGTATGTTAAGCTCATTACATTCCGATATTAACAGCATAAGCAATTGGGGAACTATCAACCGAGTTTAATTTAATGCTTCCAAAACTCAATACAGTCTGCGGTCATTAAAGCGAAATTCAAATACCCAGCCATTATCCATGAATTGCACTTGCATCGTCAAAACTGATAAACTTCCTCAGTATGTGTGTCAGTGAAAACTTACGTTGCCAGGACGTGTGCAATTCATTGAGGTAGTTAGTTAGGTGACTTATCTGACTTATCAAACCGTATATACGGGGATCGTGCTTAGCTCTCTTGTTAGGAAGTCGCAAACATGTCCCCATATTCGATGTCATCAAGAATGCTGAGAAATGTCTAGGTTGCCTCAAGCGATGTAAGAAATATTTTACCCCCTCTGATCTGGCCACAATATATAAGACATTTATCCACCCAAAATAGGGATACAATGCCCACATCCGGTCAGGTACTCCTAAGACATCTCTGCACCTGCTAGGTAGGATTCAAAATCGTACAATAAAACTCATAGGTGATACTAATATCAGTCTATCAATTGACACCCTCGAACACCGACGTAATGTCTTCTGTCTCACCACTTCCACCACCAAGGCTCCATTGCAATAGCCAGTACCATTCCGCCCATTCAAACTTTCAACCGTAACACCCGTCTCGCTATGAATGCTCATCAGTATACCCTCAAGCCCATTTTCGGACGCACTCTAAAATATCGTGATTCTTTCTTAAGTCGTAAAACTCGCTTATGGAATGCCCTGCCGATGTCTGTGTTTCCTGGTCATTATAACCTACAAACATTTAAAAACAATGTGCATCGGTACCTGTCCTTTCTTCCTCCCTAAATTTCCTTAGCTCGCGCTGCTGTATACAAACATTTCAAGGGTACAAAACCAATTGAGCGCACGCTCATTATAAAAAAAAAATCTACGAAACCGCTGCCAGTTTCCGGCTGAAAAATTAAAAAAGTGTTATTCGGTTAAGCACTAACACCTGTTTTGTAAGAAAACAATGATCTGTATACAGTCGAAAAGTCCTTGACCACTTTTCAATTATCTTCAATTTTCTGCCAGAGTTCACCTACTAAGTAGCTTACACTCGATTTGTCTGAACTCAGCAGAGATGAAGCTATTGGTCAAAGATGACCACTATATTTACGACATGCTTTCATGAATGTTCAAACAGTCCTAATTGCATTTCAAGTAGTCACTTTGCATTCAAATGATTTAGGCCCGAAGTCACATCAGAAATAATATAAAAAGAAATAAATTACGTAAACCTGTGATACTTTTCCAGTATTTCATTTGTAATGTGTTCCAAGATCCACGGCAATACTATCTTAGTTATGAGTCTCAGTCTACTCTGGGAGGAAAAAAGGTAATTAGCTCATAAACAGTCTTATCACGTACAATGTGTCATCTCTATCAACTCAGTATAATAGCTGTCCTTTCGCGTCCGTCTGTCCCGATCATGCCATATAACCCTGCCATCTATTGACTTTCAACTGTCAGCTGCGGGAAAGTCTCAGTTATCAAACTGACATTTGATTATTTTTTTTTTACTGCTAAATGAATGCAAATTGCATTTAAACGTTTTCTATATGATGGAGGGCTTATATAACAAATTCGATTATTGCCTAGAATAACGTTGTTCAATTACTCAAGTGCATACGAATTGTTTTACATTTTTAATTAAGTACATTGTGTGGAGCTTCTTTTAGGCTTGTATCTTGTTTATTTTAATGCAAAGTTTGACACATGAACTGCACCTCACTTCAAATTGAGGACAGTGACAGTGGAGACCATAATGATGTTCGATAAGTGGTGACTTAAAACGGTATACTCGTATTTTGAATTATTTAAAAGATTTACAAGGTCCTCGGAGATACAACATCTCTCGACAGGTAGTGATTCTTTAGTACAATAACAATCGCCATCTCGTGATATATCTGAGAGCTACAAGCGGGCTGTGGCCCAGCTATAGGGCAATAACAGGTTTCTCGAACGTTGGGGCTATTTTATGCTCTCGAGAATAGGGTCCCTAAAGTGCGAAATTCCTTCTCGAAAATGCTAAGCGAAATAAGATCGCTGCCTATAAATTACTTTTAAACTTAGTCCGCTATTGAGTTGCCTCTAACACAATAAGGACACCAAAGCCTCACATCTTTGAAGCCCGTCACTGAACGAATATTGTCAACCAGATTTCAGAATAGAGTAAGAAAGTCACAATCTTACAGTCTTCAAGAGGCTGCTTACAATATAGCACCCAACGGTGCAACGGAAGCTGTGAAAAATGTTTCTGTGTATGTCGGAGTCTAATCGGTAAAAGACACGGAAGTCACAGCAAGGGCTATCTGCAAATGGCTGGTGATTGACAAAAGCGGTTACAGCTTTTAGAGATTATATTTTTAGCAGTAAACCAGAAAGGTTTTAAAGCCCAAAATTTCATGGCAAACGCTAATATTAGGCCTCTTGGAGTAGCATCTTCCGATAGATGTTGGCTTTTTGCTTTATTCCACGCCTCATCACAGTGTTATCTGAGGATTTCTTCGGAAATTGCGAAGTGGAGGAGCCGCAACCGTAAAAAAAAAATGTATTGCTCCAAAACGCCACAACAAGCCTCGAATACGGGCTGATATTTTGTTGACGACCTTTGGTTATCGTCTATGAGCAACGATAGGATTCTGGAATGTTAGGACCCTCCTAACGTCACAAGACGAAGATCCTAAAAATGCCTGCTTGCTCCAACTTGAGCGAGAGTTCTCAAGATATAATATGGACATCTTGGGTCTGAGCGAGAAAAAAATTTTGGATGCTGAGGAATACCACTGTCCAACAAAAACTACCGCCTTGCTCTAATCTGGAAAACTAGTCAGAAACACTCGAGAGTCCGACGTACGACTGATGCTAACATCAACAGCAAGAAGCAGCCTCATATCTTAGGAACAATAGAGTGACCGGATATTGATGGCCAGATTTCAGAGTAGCATAAGAAAAATTACCAACATCGAGTATTATGCGCTGACGAAAACCGCGACAAAGGACGAAAAGGACAATTTTGACAGTCAACTTGAAGCCGCCCACAACTTAACGCCTAACGGGGACATAGTTATCCTAATGGGAGATTTCAACGCTGAGGTAGGCAACGACAACACAGCGCTCGAAGAAGTGATTGGAATTCACGCCCTCGAAGACCGAATGATAATGGGGAACGCTTTGTAGATCTCTGCACCAACCGGCTAGTTACTCGAGGTTTTCTGTTCGATCAGTTGTGTCTCGTCCGACAGGCAACGAACGTCAAACCAACAAACCAAACCACCAGTTTGTGATAAGTCGAAATTTCAGAAATTGGGTCCTAGGCCGCTCAAACTTGCCTTGAGTTATCAGCCACTATATCGAGGGATCCCCTAGATCAGGGACCATCTTGCCACAAAAGCAGAAACAATCAGCAGCTCATAGCATGAAGACCATGGATGACCATTGGAATGCCGTGAAAAATGTTTTTGTATCCGGGGCAATTGCCTACAGCGGTATAAGGTAGAAAAGCCCCAAAATATGGTTATCAGCAGATATCAGGAAACAGATCGATGAGCGTATTTTGCTTAAGACTTGGATTGCATTGGCATCAGCAGTAGAGAAACCCGAGTTAGACGCCCAATATTGTATGAAGAAAAAGGAAGTGCAGCGTAGTGTCAGACGTGACAAGCGTTCATACATCAACGCACTGGCCTCGAAGGCTGAAAATAACCGACTGGTGGTCGGAGTTCTAAACAACATCAAAAATTATAGATAGCAGTCTGCTGATTTCGGATGGGGATCAGCTCAACATGATGCGACAGCGTCATAGTCCCAAATTGCAACAGGCGGGCGGCAGCAATAAATTCCCGAACTCGAACCGGACCTCTCTACAACACAGAGATAGTAGCGGCCATCAGATCCTTCAAAAGGAATAAAGCGGTAGGCATTGATGGTATCCCTGACGAGCTTTTTCAGCGACGCCAACTACATCGGCAGGGTAACTCCAATCGCTCACTTTTGGAGAGTGAGAAATTGAGTGGAGGAGTGGAAAATAAGGATGATCATCACGATTCCAAAGAAGGGTAATTTGATGGAATGTGGGAACTGGAAAGGGCTATGCGTTCTTCCACCCATAATCAAGATAGTTCTAGAACGGATAAGAGAGCATCTAGACTCAACACTGGATACCGAACAGGCCGGACTTCGGGGTGGATACTCTTGCGTAGATCACCTCAACACCTTGCAAATCATCATTGAGCAATGCGTGGTTCATGTCCCCCTTGACTTTGAAAAGGCTTTCGACAGTTTGAACGGAGATGCACGCACGCACGACAGGTATCCCGGAAGAACTTATAGCTATTATTAAGGCTACTTACGAGGACAGTAAGCGTCATGTTCTGCACAATGGTATGGTGACAGATGACTTTGAAGTCCACAGTGTAGTAGGTCAAAGGTGTTTACTTTCACCGCTGTTATTCCTGGTAGTCATCAGCATTGTATTTCGGGCAGCACTAACTGAAAGAAACCAAATACTGAGGTGGGCAATTATATCTTACTTCAAACACCTGGACTACGCTAACGATGTTTGCCTCCTTGCACATAAAATAATGGATCTCCACCAACTATAATAAAATGGGCAAGCTAAGGCAAGCAAAGTAAGTAGAGCTTAATATAAGCGCAGGAAGACAAAGGCTGAGTATTTCAAACTTAGGTTAGGACATCCACATTGCCGGTCTATATTTAGGAAGCATCTCGATGTGGGCAGCAGAGTCGGGAAAACTAAAGCTGCGTTTGGAATGCTATCAAAAAACTGGAAAAGCAATGTTCTCAGCAGAAAAACCAAGCCGAGACTATTCAGATCCAATGTAAAAACAGCACTGCTATGCAGGTGTAGCACAATACTTGGAAGGTTATCAACATTGTCGTAACATCTTAAGGATTTTTTGTCCAACCACATCTCCAGCGAACAGCTTTATCTGAAAACGGGTCAAGAACCTATAGACGTCATCATACGGAGGAGGAAGTGGCAATGAATTGGTCCACCTTACGGCGTTATGCCAGACAGTGAAATCCTCTCACCCGGTCAGGCTGAAGTCAGTTGAAACGCATAGCAGAAATCAAAACAAGATTTTGAGCGAGCGTTGTTGAGCCCCTATACACCTAGAGAGGTGACAGGATTTAAGTACGTAAGTAAATATCGCATGGAGTGTAAAGAATTGCAGAGCAGTGTGCGCTGTGGCTACTGGAAGCACATCGACGCTCTTGGCAAACAAGCAGGGAAAGCAGTTGTTAGATGCAATTACAAGACTCTCTACAGACCATGGGTAAACAAAATTCAATGGAAAATGTGGATGGAACCTCGCTAAAGTCGGATAGGGATTAACTCAAGTAATCAGAGGAGTATTTTGGCGTAGTTCATAACTATGACCCTTGATATTTTGTGGAAAAATCCCATAGTACAACTAAAACAAAATCCTCTTAACAAATTTACCGAGCTTTTCCGGGCAGCACCAATTGCAGTGGCAGAGCTTCTGTATTCACTCATTTAAACAAGCGAGGGAAACAGAAACCTTTCCTGACAATTGGAGAAGGCGATAATCATAAAACTCATTGCAAACTACCATACGGAGGGCAGCAAAGTGCATCTGTATTTATGTCCTATTTGTGGTTATTAAAATAATGGCTACATTAACTCTGGGATACATTAAACAATATCCAAAGTGTACACTCGATTTCATACTAACAGGCTTCCGTCTTGCATATGTTTGTATCGACAACATAACTCCAAATCTTCGCAGAACAAAAGCTTTCCCCGAGAAACTAATAGCTGTCATCAAGGCTTCCTAAAAAGAGTAAGAATATCATGTCCTACAAAGTGAAATGGCAGATGACTTTGAGGTACACAGCGGAGGGTGATAAGGCTGTGCATTATCACCATTCCTATTTTTGGTGGTAATAAGATGTGTACTTCAGATAGCTCTACCTTGAGAAGACCGTGGGCTTAAGAGTGTACAATGGCTTTAGACATAAAGCACCTAGACCACATCCAATTCGAATTAACACGGTCATAACCAAAACTCTTAATATCCCGATTACCAACATCAACGCTCAGTTAAACATTGCTGGTAACAATTATGTCGTTTGAGCTACAATAAACAGAAACTGAAGGTGACTGTAAATTGATCAGACTTTAAGCCACAAAGCGAATTTCTTTGCAAAATTAACCAAGCAATGGAATTCCCTAACTCTGGTAGAACATCCATGTACAAGGACAAATTTTCTTAAGTCGTAGATTCGGTCGTTTTTTATCGCTCACCTATAGTTCAGGGACTATCGTAATCCATCACTGATTTCAAGCCGCACTCATTGAATATTGAGATTCCAGAAAGATGGTATTTATCATACTCTGCGATATTAGTATTCAGAGTACTTTTCGGGTCCATACCAAATGCAACGTGAGAGCCAATCATCTCCTGGATATCATACCATCATCTGACCTGGCTGCCCACAATGTTGGCCATCATTTGTTACGAAAGTAAAATAGCAAACAATCGATTTAGCGCTATCCAATAGATAAGCTTTGGAGACTATCGGCCAGAAAATTCTATCGTAGGCTTCCATATGAGACCATGTGTACATCGAATGCAGATTATGACCTTGTTAGGCGGACGAATCCGTGGAAATTGAACTGCACATGGAGAGATCGGCACGTCTGTTAATGATCCTCCTAAACTTAAAACAAATATTTGGTAAATGAAGCTACAGATAGCCCGAAGGTTTACATCGACTACTAAGGAAACCCGTAAAATTGAAAACATGGAAGCAATGGTCAAGCTTCCTTTGCGGAAAACCGCATTACAAATGCATTCTCTGCCTGAGATGCAACATGCCTACCAATGCAGGAGATCCTGTGAAGCCTCGCTTCAGAATCTGGATTATGTGCTGATCATTTTGAATGACATTGAGAGTGGTTTCGACAACACAACACATTTGACGTATGTGTAACTCGGCCAGACTACACGTCGTAGACCAATCCATTGTGGATAAAAGCAATGTTGGCAATAGGACCCTGACTGCGGCCTGTATGTTATCCTCTGTTAGCCCTAGATGTGGCTAAAGATTGGTAAACTAGACATAGGCTTTCAAAAATTCCTCGCACAACTGGGGTTGTTCTTTCAACGAGAAGAAAGAAGCTGACTAGTCTGACTCATCTAGTGCTTAAAGGCACCACTTCTTCAATGAATCTAAGTATCTCCATGTCATTCTGCATAACAAACTTTTTTGGACAAAACATGTCATGTAGAAAACTTACTAAGCGCTGTCAGTCTTCTACCTGTCTAAAGGCACTTTCTCCAAGATATAGGACTTATCACCGAAGATGGTCCTCTGGATTTCCATTCCAAAGGTCTATCTAAGACCAACTTCTGCCTATGCAAAGGCACTTTCTCCAAGACATTGGGCTTGTCACCGAAGATGGACCTCTGGATTTACACTCTAAAAGCCCGTCTATCTCGAATGCATTGGGACCTTCCCCAAGTGCGTACTCTTGCCACACTGATGAATCCCCCTTGCCTCTATGTATATTCATATCACGGGCTGCGCTTTCAAAGCCATTTTCAGTGGTCCTTGGCACAGTACAAATTGAGGAGTTTTTATGACTTTGGTCTTATGGACATGACGTTTGATGAAATGATACCAGAATCGATTTTCCTTATGGCCATGAATGGTTTCGGCCAGAATTTATTCCAAGGAAACAATATAATTGGGTCTACAGGGATGGCTCCAAAATCGATTTAGGATGCGGCGTTAGCGTAGTTATGTAAGACGATATCGTTAGATTTTACTCCTTGTTAGGAAAAACTTGTGTCTATCATACAAGGGGAGATAAGCGCAATCCTGATGGCAATGAACTACGATATATTGTGAAGAATCAATGGAGGGCCGAAGTATTTGTTTTTGTAGCGACAGCAACCCACGCTTAATCCTCTCACGACTTCGAAGCTAGTTCGAGAATGAAAGGCTTCTCTGAATTCAGTCAGAACGCTGAATTCACTGAAATGAAATCGCCAACTAACTTGAGGCTCAGGAGAGAGTGTCCTCGGTAAGGATTTTCCATTTCCGGCAGGCCAAGCAAATGCTTCCCAACATCTTTACGATGTAAGCGATTTTCCTGTAGGAAAACCTGTAGACTTCTTACTAGCGTCGTCGCTGCGCAAAAGTTACACAATATCCTGCGGCGCTTCTTATGAAAGTGATGATGAAGCCGCAGAGCACTATTTCTGTGAGTATCCGACCTGCGCCTCCACCAAGCTCCAGGTAATTGGCGCTGTAGTTGTAGGTGTTTGAATCGTTTGCTCATCATCTTTCTATGGAAGACTGAGAAATTCTAGTGAACTGAACATACAAGAAGTTCAATGGATTGGCTCTTCGTCTGGGTGCTCTATTCCGTCGTTCAATCCCTGTAGCATATGTATGGATAGAAGACCTATTTGGCCTCGGAACAGTCACCAAATCTGACTAGTAACAAAGTCCACTTTCATGATTACTCGTCGATGCCCGTTCGATATCCGAATTGGCAATCGCGCAATATTTTCAAATTTAAACGGAAGCACATAGCCGCAGCACCAAATGCTGGACGATTTACACTTGCAGTCATCTATCAGCCCCTGTCACATGATTCACAATTGAAGTGCCCACGCCAATTGGAATGCCTACACGAGCTGCCACCGTACTATTATCTAATTTATGAGAACAAATCGTCCATCAATTCGACACTGCTCCTCTACAATCCCTCTATTTATCTGTTCAAAAAAAAAAAAAACTAAACTCTCGACAATAGATATAACGACAAGTGGAGGGGAGAAGCAAAACCTTAAGTACCAAGCAACTCCACTGTCCAAGCCATATTGTACATCAACTTTAGTTGTTGCCATTCTCTGTTCGAAAGCTATCAATCAGTTCGCCCAATTAGCTGCAGTAATAAGCCGCTCTTCCCTCTTAAACTACCCGTCGGTCTCCAAAACATCTGATGGTTGACATGGACTGGAAGCAAGTCGAATCTATTGGGTCTGCTAGTATGTGGATGCAAATCCCGGAACTGGAGCTATAGTGCCTATTGGACCAGAAAATGTTTGTTGACACATGTAATTACAATTGATTTCGTTTATCCGGGCACAATGACGCGACGCTATTTCTGTTTGTGTTTGATGAGTGAATCCAATGCGTTTTCAACTCTTAATTTCCCAAACGACATCCAAAATTGTCGAATCTATTTTCGAGATTTTTTTTTTCTACTCCTTGCCCACCCGGGTAGTAGGCAATCGTCTGCATATATTGACAACTCGGGGTAGTAGCTGGACTCTATAGATTCCAGTCGCAGACATGGTGCACTAGGTACGTATACTGGGCTTGAGTTGGTTTCCTTTTTTTCAAGCGTTAAATCAACCCAATTTACGCCTAGGCAAAGGGTAGCAATTCTGTACAGACCATGGTCGGTATTTGAAAGAACAAGTTCGAGTAGCTGGACAAAAAATTGGTCGCATTGTCGGACAACATGCCGTGGTACAGATTCGAAAACAAGTGGACAGTGGTGGAGAGTGATTCTGACTTGGATCACTCGTTATCGTCATCGTCATCATCATCGTCGTCGTAAGCGTCGTAGTCGTGGCAGTAGTTGTGGATGTGGTCGGCGTTGTACTCGTCCATTCGCATCGACGATGAGAATGGTGATTTTGGCTTCAGTTCACGTCGCATCCACACTGAATGGCTTTTCACCAAACGATTTGGACGTGTATTAATTTTTTGCCTTATTTTTGAGGGTCGGAACTGAATGGCCGATCGTTGTAAGGTCGCAGTACTCCTATCGGCCACCAACTACCTACAAGCTACCAACTAGCAACTACCATCTGGCATTTTGTTTGGTTTCGGATTTTTTCTTTTCACACCGATGAATGAGAGTGAGTAACTCTGTTGCCGAAACTAAATTGCGTGCTACATGAAGCAGTGGTCTGGTCATAGTTGGAGTGCTTTAGGCTTTTGAAAGGGAAGTAGAGGACTTTCCGTCGGCTTTACATGGCACGACACCCCCGCGCCGACTTGGTATCTGTGATGCATTGCCATCTGAATTTATGTTTTTAGATGCGTGTTTGAATCGTACAGCGATATGTCGTCAGCGAAGGGGATATGAATTTGAAGTTGAATGTTAGTGAAGGTGTAGGTGCCACCGATGGTTTGGGGCGATATTACACTTTGATGTAAATTTTAATTGAATGCAACGAGTGTGGGGATTTTTTCCGAAAGGATTTGCGTTCTTTTTTTCCCCAAAGTAGATTACGGCAGCTAAAGGTGGTTAACACTGTCAATGGAGCTTCATATCTCCCGATGAATGATGAGCATTAGTTAATCTATTTATGTGAATTTCGGGGTGTGTCAGATAAAATTTGTAAGTTTTCCATGAGTTGTATACGAATGAACTTCAAGACTTCAATAAGTTTGTTCAATTTTATCTGCTCCTCCATTGACAATCAACTATCTTCCTCTAGTCTTGGATGTTTACGGGACGCATTTTATCAAATGACAGAGAACTTGTCTTAATATGCCGACATCGATCTTAGCACCTAAACCTGGTCTAATCTCTAATACAGATCTGATTAGTGAAGAAGTGAGCTCATAGGATAAGATTCAAGTTATCTTTCAGCGATGGCAGTAGGATGAGAAAATATGACACCTACTATGGTAATTGCTTTAGGGAACGGAAGCAGGGCTAATTCGTGTGCAGTTCTGTCATAAACGACAGTCTTAGCCAAGAAGTCTTGAGCTTCCGGCATAGGTTCAAGCGCCTTATGACTATCCGCAACAAGGCTAAATTCCCTAACATAGGCTTAATATGCGCCTATGCTCCCACAGAAAACAAGGATGATGCCCCAAATAAGGTCCCTATAACCTCTTGGCATTCAAGATAGGAAAGGAGGACATATTTGGTAGATCAGTTGGTAGCATAACCTACACGACACCAATTCTAACTCTAACTGGTTTAATTGACTTTTCGATGGAACGAAATGTCTTTCGGTTTCTTCATTTCAATATTCGCAAGGGAACAAGTCAGTCTCCGGATCATAAACAGGTATTCTAGACATCCGAACGTTCTCGGAAGCCAATATTGACCCGGATCACTACCTTGTTACAGCTGAAAAAACAACTACTGTGAGAAGATATAAAGTAGAAGCTGTAGAAAGCTGCATGCCGAAGGCGTATCCCGAAATCTCTCCACAACTCCGACCCCACCAACATCAAGGACCGAACATCAGTGGCAGCGCTGCCAATGTGCCAACAGACACACCGCAACTGATGCTGGGTTTCACCTAACCCCTACCAAACAATCTGTGGTTTGATGAAGAATGCCCGCAAGTACTCGTAGATACAGATAAGGAAGAAACGCTTAAACTTGCGCATCAACGAGGTGTGAAAGCCGGTCGAGAGCTCTACGACGAGCAGAGAAGAACATCGGCTTCTCCAGAAGAAGAATCCAGGGTATTACGAATTTGTACTACAGGATCAACACACGGATTTTTTAAAAAAGAATGTGGCAAGAGCCGTATAGAAGCCGGTATAAATCTAGAAGGAGATCTTTTAGCAGAGTCACATTCGGTACTGAGAATATGGAGAAACTTCTTCTGCAAACCATAATAAACCATTCGACTTACACCAAGATAGCCACAACTTTCGTTCACATGACCAAAACTAGGTGAGGATAGCAACGTCCAAGTTTAAATCCAACAAAGTTGCTGGACCGGATGTCGAAAGAAGAATTCAAGTCTGCTGAAAGTTAGTTTATGCAGAGCATACATCAACTAATTTCTAAGATCTTGTCAAAAGAGTGTATGCCTGGTGAATGGAATATCAGCATCATCTGGCCAATCCACAAGAAACGAGGCCGCTCAACTGCTCCAACTATAGAAGTATAAATCCTCTTAACAAGGTCATATCTGCCAAATTGTGTGAACGTCTGAAACCCTTCGTCAATAACTTGATTGGCCCCTATCTTTTCACCGATTGATGTCAGGCCACACGGTCTGTGCAGAATGACGACGGAGGACGCTCGCTGCCCGCCAAGGTCAGTAACGGCTAGACATGGTGACGCGCTATTATGTGACTTCTTGAAAGAGTTGTGCGGAACTCACAAACAAACACCGGAGGCACGTCTATGTAACCATGATACTAGCGTACGTCGAATATGTCATGTCAATGACTGGCATAACTTCGCGGGTTGTCACTGGTGCGTCCGTTGGGATTGAAACGGAAACTGCCAGAATACATAGTTTAAGCAAATAGAACACACAACATCAACGAATTGTCGTAATAGTCCATTGGCACAACTTTGAAGTAGGGACCTTGTTTACCTGCCAACAACACTTCCGTTGAAATAAAGCACAGACTTTTTCTTGCCAATCGCTGTTTTTTTATGCTAGGAAGACAATTGAGTAGTAAGGCCTTACGAGTATTCCGAACAATTAAGGAGACTCTCTTTATAACACCTTAACCGCCGCAGGCTGACTCTATGGTGCTAAAGCAAGAACTTTATCGAAAACTTATGAAGATATCCTCGGTCATTCCGAGTGAAAAATTCTAAGTTATTCGGTCCCGTTTGCACTGGAGGGCTTTGGAGGAGGAAATTCAACGATGATCTATACGGGCTATACGGCGACATCGGCCAAGTCAGAAAATTGCTCATCCGTAGCCTGAAATGGCTGACACCTGTAGAGGGAATAGAGGCCAATGGTCCGGCCCGTAGAGTCTTCGAATCCAACCCGGAGTGTAACCCAGTGGAGGAAGGACCTTGCCTTAGGTGGCGCGCACAAGTCGAAGGGGACATCAATCGACTTTAAGGTACTTAGCTAAGGACCGAGCTGATCTTTGAAGCAGTCTAAACTGCAGCGCCAACTAAGTGTGTATGAGTCAGTTAGTGTGGTCTTCATACGGTGCAGCTCACGTTACAGGCAATGACAAAGGTTAGCTCACGTATTTCTTCGAAAGACATTAATCGAGGCGATATGTGGTCTCAGAAGGATGGCGCTACGTGCCGTACTGCCCATGAAACTATTGCCTGGCCTTCCAGGCTAGGGATTGTACTTGGGTTTAACTGCCCAACCACGTACAGAAATAATTCTTACGAAGCGACCAATAAGCTCGGGTAAGAACGGATTCACTGTTGATGACCCTACAAAACGAAAAAATGACTACGACTTTCGGATCTGCACATGGAATGTTCGAACTTTGAACAGGCCGCGTGCAGACGAACAATTAGCGGAGGCCCTAGACTGCTATAAAGCAGATATCACCGCCATCCAACAAATGCGGTGGGATGGGCCGAGCAAAAGAAAGATGAAAGCCGGTGATGTTTATTACGGTGATTGCTAGAGGCAACGTGAGCAGCGTTTATTTGGATGCGGATTTGTTGTAAGCGGCAGACTTGGGCAGGAAGTCTTGAGCTTTCGACGCGATAAATTCGCTAACATCTGCCTTATATGCATTCAAGCTCCAACAGAGGAGAAGGACGATGATACCAAAGAAAGTTTCTACGAGATCGTCGACAAAACCTACGAGCAATGTCCGATGTATGACGTAAAAATCGTCCTAGGCGACTTTAATGTCAAAATTGGAAAGGAGAACATCTTTGGTAGCACAATCGGAAGACATCGTCTAGACGACGCGGCGTCTGGAAACGGACTTAAGCTAATAGATTTCGCTGCGGGACGTAGCTTAACGTTACTATAGTAAGCCCACGGTTTCCTCGCCTCAATATTCACTAGGGAACATGGCAGACACCAGATCAGCAAACTGCCAACCAGATTGATCATGTTGCGATTGACGTAAGACACTCCTCAGGTATTTTAGATGTTATAGACTCGGACCACTACCTAGTTGCTGTCAAGGTACGTCTACGAATACCTCAGACCCCACAACAACAAATTGTGAAACCGTTTGTCAATGATGTGATTGGACCTTATCAGTGCGGTTTTGGACCCGTTAGATATGTCCACAATTGACCAAATATTCACACTACAGGAGATCCTGGAGAAAACCCAACTTCACCTTTTTATCGATTTTAAAGCCTCATATGACAGCATCTACAGAGACGAGCTATGCAGAGCCATTCCTAGTTTTGGCATCCCTGCCAAACCCGTTCGCTTGTGCAGGATGACGATGGAGAAAGCTCGCAGCTGCATCAAGGTCAGTAACGACCTAACCCAGACCTTTGATGTCAAAAAAGGATTTAGGCAAGGCAACGCGCTGTCATGTGACTTCTTCAACATCATACCAGTAAAAGCGAGCTGTCACTGGTGCGTTTGCGAGTATAGGAACAGGAGCAGCAAAATTGAGTCTAGCGGTAAACTGGGGTAAAACAAAGTATATGCTGTCAACAAGAAGGGACACCCAACATCGACGAGTTGGCCAGAATGTCACAGTGGCCAGATATAACTTTAAGGTAGTAAGGGAGTTTGTCTCTTCAGAAATCAAACGAAGAATAACGCCTACTAATTGTTGTTTCTTTGGGCTGAGAAGGCAACTATATAGTAAGGCCCTCTCTCGAACAATCAAGGAAACTCTATATAAGACCCTTGTAATCCCAGTCCTGCTCTGTGGTTCCGAAGCATGGACACTTTCTAAAGCGGATGAAGATATCCTTGGTCGTTTTGAGAGAAAAATTCTTCGTAAGATATTTGGTCCCATCTGCGTTGACGGGTTCTAGAGGAGACGATTCAACCATGTACGAGCTGTACTGCGACATCAACCTCGTCAAAAAACTACGCAATGGGCGTCTGAGATGGGTGGGATATGTAGGGATAACGATCATCAACAGAATCTTTGACTCTATGCCGGAGTGTCCACGCAGTAGAACAAATCCTCGGCTCAGGTGGAAGTGGAGGGGACTACAACCAACTTGCAGTGCGCAACTGGAGGCAGTTAACCAAAGACCGCGCTAATTGGAGACGCTAATAGAAGTAGATAATCAAGTGCTCATAGACAACACTTTTAAAAAGTGTAGAACTTCGGTTACGAATGTAATCGAGGAGCAGGTATGAAAATAAATTTGAATTAGCATAACCCAACTCAAATACTCAGAAGCAATTCCAATTAATTTTGAGATAAACAATATTTCCCACGAATACCCGTACATGCAACCATGTACAATATAATATCTCTTATGAAGCCTACTCGTACTTCGTTTTTATTTTACGATTCACAGAATTCGACATCATACCGATAGCCCCCATGGAGTTACAAGTAAAAACCTATAAAAGCATCCACTGAGAACATTTGGTTTTTCTCAAACATCAATCCAACCATTCAATGAAATCGTTTCATTAAAAACTGAAAACCACATTTCATTACAGCAAAACGTAGAGTTCGATACTACTCCGCACTCCGCAGTCGATACATCAAGTAGGTAATTACCTCACTTCAGTAGGCATTCACAAACAGAGCCAATAAAATTGGCAAATTAATTTCCAATCCATGTGGCTCTCTGTATTTCTTACAATTTCCGCTTGCCTCCCGTAAAAACAGAAAAGAAATTAATTAGCCATTCTTTGATGTCTCGCTTTTCAATTTTCCAGAGAGAAAAAATGAAAATACAATAATTAAAAGGAAAACAGTATGGTGCGAGTATGTATAGGTACGAGTATGTATCTATGAGTAGCATTCATCTCAGGTGGTAGATTGGAAATTCAATTGGGAAACCTCCCTCGTAAAGCTGTCAGACTCTTCGTTTAACTTTTACAAATAATCCTTTTTGCTTATTGACCCAGTCTTTTGCTGGGAGCCTCATCAGGCAACCTGTTGGAGTGATGCCTTCTTCAAATATCCTTAAAATCTTACCAAAATACTACGACTACCTTCATCTTTTAACCCCTCTCACCCTCAACAATAGATTCCATGTAAACAGGACGTTTCCTTCATTTCTGGGTAAACATTTGTTAAAAATATACGAACTACGTATACAACATGGTAGACGAGTGTAAGGGGTAAAGTAAACATTTGTGGGTGATGATGGGGTTAGAATCGGGTGGAAGAAAACTAAATGTTTCCTTTTTCTCGTTTACTAAAATGCTCGTAAGGAAATGTATCTTTTCTTATACTCGTGCATCTGTTAGTCTGGCACGAGCAGAGGGCCAGGGCAACTTGTAATTTAACATTTGATAGATGTCTACAGATGTCTGTATACGAGTATGTTTGACGTTTGTTCAACTCCTTAAGGATTTACTGTAGATACAGTGTTGCTTGTCTCATTTGAAGGATATTTGACAGGGAAGAACACCATTTTGATGAGATGTTCAAATATTATTTCGAAACTTATTAAATTTCCCTATAATACAAGTTTTTATATATATATTGTATATTTTTTTTTTATGATGATTTATGGCAGTGATTACACATAAAGTTATTTTAGAAGGCCGGGTACTTGTCAGTTAATTAGAAAATGGCTGGAAGGTTTTATGAGCAGTTTATAGTATGCTCTATAGGAAAATGCGGTTTTCATTAGTTGTTCCTCAGTCATAACATCTTAGAGGTCCGGAGTGTTTGATGATGAAATTTTCTATTTTAAGAATCTTATAAATTACTCGTAAAGTGAATGTAAAATTTATACATTTTCTAAATAGCAACCACATTGATGTTGCCTTGTTAACGGAAACTTGGCTTAATTCCGATTCTGATTTTCAAGTGTCAACTTCGGATTTTAAATGTTATCGTGTTGACAGGTCAGCAGTGAGAGGTGAGGTGTTGCTATACTCAGAAAAAAATCAATTCAACACTCGCTGGCAATAAATGTCTACTTGTAGATCATAATTCGGTTTTCATAATTTGTGCATTGTGTTGTTTTTCAGTACGAATGGTGACTGTAGGCACAAAGACTGCGGTTGTAATAGAGCGAATACATGGGGGAACCAACCAATTAACCAATCTGTGTAACTCGCTTCCAATTAATATATTTTTTCCATCTAATCAACTTATGTACTTGATAGTTCTCGTAAAAGTTCATCTGTCCTCAATCTAAACGGTGACCAGATAGGAATGCTAGTTTTTCCAATTGTTATGTTTTAGCAGCTGTCAAAGTTACCAATGGGATCCAGCTGTCAACATATTCAGTAAGGTTTGCCATTCCGGCTCAGTTGTAAATACGCAACGTGAATTTTGCTGTGAGGTGCCGTCGCACAATCAAAAAGTTTGAGCGTGAGTAACTCTTTTGGATCTACATCTAGCAACCGGATAGAGATTGATGCGAAAGGAAGAAAATATAGTCCATATAGTGGTGGGTATCGAAGAAGACCCAGAAATGTCGATTCAGCGCAGATTAGCTGAATTGGGCATCGCCAGAGAGTCCACCCGGCTTATTTTGCAGTTGGATTTGGGCCTACATCCGTATAGGATTGTGCTGACGCAAGAATTGAAGCGTTACCAATAAACAATGCCGTGAGTTCGCTAATTGGGCGCTAATTGGGCGCTGGTCGGAGATCCAGATTTTGGCTAAAAAATAATCTTCTCGGACGTGGAGCATTTTTGGTCCAGCGGCTAAGTCAACAAGAAAAATTGCCATTATTGGAGCGAACACAATCCACAAGTGTTCGGCAAGCATCAGCGCATCTAGAAAGATTGACTGTTTGATGCGGTTTATGACATGGCGGCATCATCGGACCTTATTTCTTTCAAAATGAGGAAGGTGACACCGTTACCATCATTGGTATCAGGTATAGAGCGATGTTAATCGACTTTCCATGGTCAACATCGGTATATCCGAGCGGTGGTTCTAACAAGACGGTACATTCCATACAAGCGACGCAACGCTCAAAGTTGTGAAGGAGAAATTTAACGACAATTGGCCGCAGCGATTATGCGATTTGACACCACTCGATTATTTTCTCTGGGGCTACGTCAAGTCCTTAGTCTACGCTAACAAGCCAACCACTTTGGATTGGCTCGAGGCCAACATTCGGCAAGCCATTGCCGGAATAATGCCGCATATAAAACAAGGAGTCATCAAAAATTGACTTGAAGCACTGCCAGCGAAGCCGAGGCATCCATTTGAATGATGTGCTATTCCACACATTATGGCATGAACGTAACTTCAAAATAAAGCTAAAATAAATTTAATATCTTACACCGTTGTTGTTTTATTTAAATTTTATTTCCCATCGTTCTTATCTGGTCACCCTCTGATTTTACTTGAAAAAGCCTATGGTTGTGTATGGCATAACGGTCTTAATTTCAAACTGATTGGGTTAAATTTTCCACCGTTTTTCTGTAAATTAGTTCAAAGTTTTCTGTCGCAACGATCGCTAGTAAATACTAGTAGTTCTGATGTAAAATATGTTAGAATTCCACAAGATTCTGTACTTGGGCCTGTGTTGTTTAACATGTTTATATCAGATCTACCCATCGATTTAGCGAAACAGCAATATGGTATATGCTGAATACACCGCCATATGCTGGTCACGACTCCGGAAAAAAAATAGAAAGGGCAAAGAACACCGAGTGTCAAGCGATCTCCAGCCACCAAGGAAAATTAATTCACAGGTCTCTGACTATTCTATTTGTTTCTGATTATTCGCACACAAGAAAATAATTTTAATAATTTTGTTTCCCGTAATTTCTTCTTATTTCACAATCCTCTTTGTTTTCCCTATATCTGTACACTTTTCTTTTGTTTAAGAAAACGAAGGCCACCCGGATTACCGAACTGTTTGGTTCACTTTTCTCGACTTCACTTTTTTTTCTCCCTTTTATTGAACTCCAAATCTGCTCTACGACCGACCTCCTTGTCTAACGCTTCCCAATTTTTTTTTTCTTTTTCAACTCACCCATAAAAATCCTTTGAAATTTCACTGAGCACTACCAGTTGCCTGTCGACTCTTTTCACTCAACTCCATACGGTTTCTTTTCAAACAGGTTCATCAGACCACATCTCATAATCTTCCACATCCGCTAATCCCAACAGTAGGTCCTCATACGACGATGGATCGCGCGATGTGGAAATCTGGCCCCAAAAGCAAGAAAAAACAAAAGAGGACAACTGCGATCCTATATGGGGCTCGAACCTAAGAAGGTAGAAGGCTGCTTGCTGGGTTCACAACCCGTAGAGCTAAACTTCGCTAGCGACAACGGAGTACGGGTGCCCAAAACTAGGATAAATAAGCTATATTATTCTACGCTAATTCGAAAGAGGTGGACGAAAACCTATTGTATTAAACAACCCATAATAGGTCGTTCGTCAGAAACATTACAAATTCAGCCTCATTCTCCATCCCAACGCTCATTTACAATGACATTACAGCTGCCAGATCTTTGGACAAGGCCAATCTGTTTGCTACACACCTTGCGGCCAACTCAGCACTTCCAAATTGTGATTTGTCTCCGCCTACACTTGAATGCATCGAATCTTCAATGGAGCGAATCCGCTTTCGCACTCGTGTAGTTGCTAGAGTACTTAAGGATCTCAAGATACATAAATCCGCTGATACAGATGGTATATCTCCTCTTCTTCTGAAGAGGTGTTCTTCCATGCTAGCAAAACCACTGCGTAAGCTTTTTCATCAATCCTACTCTTTAGGACTCTTTCCGAGCAGATGAAAACAGAAATTCTTTAGACCATCCCTAACAAAGGCGAATCTTCCTCTTTCTCTTCCTACAGACCCCTTTCACTTATGTCTTCTTTCCAAGCTCATAGAAACGCTGATAAACCGTCAGCCCATGAAATATCTCGAATCACGAAAACTTCTCAGTAACAGGTGCACTGGTGGTTCGATGGCATGTCTCACCGAAAAGTGGAACCAAAGCGTATATCAATCTCGCGAAAGCAAGATATTTGCACTTGATATTTGTAAGTCATTTGACAGAGTTTGGCATCAGGCTCTTTTGTCGAAAATGCGTGCATTTTGGATCGATAACTCCCTTCTTCAATCGATTAGAAATTACCTTTCGGAGTGTTCAATTCAAATTGTCTTCGATGGTTTCAAGTCTGATATTCACAAAATAAATGCTGGTGTGCCCCAGGGCTCCGTTCTGTCTCCGACAATCTTTTTAATTTTTATCAATGATCTCTTATCTACCACTTCTAATTCAATATATTCCTTTGCTTACGACAGTACTTTCTGCTTTTCATATTCGTTCCCGAACTCACGTCCCCGGGAACGGCAGCGTATGTTAAGGTCATTAAATTAAAATAACAGCAAAACCAATTGGGGAACTATCAACAAAGTGGAATTTAATGATTCTAAAACACAATGCTGCCGGCTGTGATCAAAGCAAAATTGAAACACCCAGCCGTTATCCATGAACGCACTTGCATCGTCGAAACCGAAAAACTTTCCATTCTCGGTATTTGTTGACAACCTACGTTGGAATGACCACATATTTGTTGTCGCCAAAAATGTTGCGAAATGTCTAGGTTTCCTCAAGCGATGTAAGAAATATTGCCCCCCTTCGGATCCGACCTCAATATGTAAAGCGTTCATCCGCCTGAAATTGGAGGACAATGCCCACATCTAGTCGGGTGCTTCTATAACATTTCTGCACCGTGCGCACCAGTTGATACCCTTGAATACCGGCGTAAAGTCTCCTGCCTTGTTTTATCGCTCTTTTTAGCGCCAGTGCACCATCAAAATTGCAAGTATCATTCCACTGGAATGCTCATAAGTATATCCTGAAGCCCAGTTTCGGACGTACTCTGAAATATCGTTTATAGAACTCCTTGTCGAGTTCTTTATTTCCTAGCCATTATAACTTGCAAACATTTAAAACCAACATGCATCGGTATCTCTCTTTCTTTCCTCCCTATATTTCCTTCAAGACGGTGAGTAGAGGAGAAGATACAACGACGAACTCTAGGGCTGTACAGCGACATCGACTGAGCCAAAAGAGTGGAAGTCTAACGACGGATAACAATGCTCCGGTCCGAAAAGTCTTCGAATTCGCCCCCGAGGGACAGCGCAGTAGAGGAAAGCCGCGACTCAGGTGGCGCACGCAAGTGGAATGGGTCCTCAGCCAACTTAGCGTTCGAAACTGGAATCAGCTGCTGACGACGCTTGTTGGTTGAGGCCCAAATCTGTCTCGGACTGTAGCGCCACCTTAAGTAAGTAAGTAAATAAATAAAAAAATAAAGAGTCAACAAATGTCATAATACGGACTCTAGGTGAGACGATCCAAGCGATGATTGTGCAGATGTTCTGCATTAGCCAGTGCATGACAGAAAAACAGTAAAACTTAGAGTGCAGGTGGTCTACCAACAAAGTTATTTAAGGCAAAAGATGAGAATCTAACCGAACTCTTTGTCTCTGACAAACACTTTATGCGCAATAAGAACCCTCATGCAGCTGACTAGACAAGATGAAATATCTTATATCAAACAACATTGAATTCAAACGTCTTGGACAACGGGGTACCATCAAAGACTACATCATGGTTTTGACTAATTTACATCCAGATCTAACAATAGCTTTGGCCTAGAGATCCTGTAAAAATAAGCTTATTAATAGGTTTTATTTTGACAGTGTCCTCTCTCGACTGATTGACAACGATTCTTTCAACATTGAAGATGTGACTAAGAACGATAAAAAATTGTTTGCAATATCTATGGTCCATTAACAAAATGATTGCCACCAAATGAATGATGCCAAGTGAAAGAGGCTAGGAACCAAGGGCTTGCGACTTGCATACAAGGTCTTACATCAAAAAATAAGATGCACCGTTCATCAAATCACAAAGCGGCAACATCCGCAACATTAATAAAAACTTGAGACCATAGTCACCCCCCTGGTGCAGATGGAAATACCACCTTGATCAAAAAGTTCCCGGGGGACACCACCGTGTGGCGCTTCCATTATTCCGATTTGAGTTCCGTTTTTTTTTGTTGAGTTGGTAAATCTGTTGCTGACATTCCCTCTAAATCTTAGCATCATAGCTTGACATTTGGAAAAGTTACGTAGCCAAGAGTACATCTATCTCTGCGTGCGTTGGCGATTTTTTACAATTTTAGAATGGATTCAAATTTGCAACAACGAACTTGTATAAAATTTTGCGTCAAAAACGGATTTAATGGTGCGCGAACGTTGGAAATGTTGGAAAAGTGTTTCGGCAACGATTCTCTAAAAAAAAACAGTCGTTTACCAGTGGCACGAGCGGTTCAAAAGTGGTCGTGAGTCAGTCGAAGATGATAAACGCAGTGGCAGACCATCGACATCGAAAACCGACGAAAGCATTGATGAAGTAAAAGAAATGTTGGTCAATAACCGCAAATTAACCATCAGAGAGATAGCGGAGGACTTGAACATTGCCTATGGATCCGTCCAAGACATTTTGATTAATGATTTGGGTTTCTGTCGTTTAGCAGCAAAGTTGGTACCAAGAGACCGTGTTGACGTCGCAAAAGAGATGATTTGCGAGGCTGAATCCGATCACACATTCATCAAAAGGATCATTACTGAAGACGAGACGTGGGTTTATGAGTACTACACGCAATCCAGACATCAGGCAAGTGAATGACGTTCTCCAAATGAGCCGAGACCAAAAAAAAACACGTCGTTTTCAGTCAAAAAAGAGCGAAATCCAATGGTTTACATGGATTACAACGGTGTAGTGCATCGTGAATTTTTGCCAGAAGGCCAGACAATAAACAAAGAGTATTATTTGGGCGTTATGAGACGGGCGCGGGCAGAAAACTCGTGGATTTTGCACCATGATAACGCACCGTCGCGGTCGCACAGTGCAATCATTATTCGTAATTTTTTGACGAAAAATGCAACAAATACCATCCAGCAGCTACCGAATTCACCTGATTTGACTCCCTGTGTCTTCTTTTTGTTCAATCGAGTTAAAAAACTACTACGGGGAACACGTTTCAGCAGCCAAGAGGAAGCAATGGAAACATCGCAGGAAGCACTGATGTACGAGTACATACCGAAAACCGAATATAAAAATTGTTTCGAGGATTGGATCAAGTGCTGGCATAAGTGTGTTGCAGTCAACAGGGATTATTTTGAAGGGGACAATGTAGATTTAGATGAATAAACTTGTATTTTAAATTTTCTGAATACATTCCGGGAACTTTTTGCTATATCAGCACTCTGCATAAAAATTGACTCCCAAAGTACCACATCTTCTTTTAGTAAAATGCACGATTCCAGCTTCATAATCAACGCCAAAAACTCAAGTCCGAGTTGGCTAAAAATAAAAACGAGTACCATAAGCAGGCCTTTCCTGGAGGAAACTAATGGCCAAGTGTAAATTTGCGACGAAGCGCACTGAAAAAGATGATCAAAGCTTAGCACCAAAAGCGACTGGCTTTCTATTACGTCTCAAGATACAGAGACGAATCTGTTATGTATTTGTATATAAAGAATCAAGCCGAATTCCAGTCTTTTCGGGACTCTAAATGTTGAATAAAAATGCGTACCATATCCGTATTGCCAAGTAAAACTCGAGTCTTATGGAAGCCAATTAATATGTCCTTTAGGTGAGAGAGTGACCCGGAAACAGTAATATTCCCGGTTAATGAGAAATTCAAATAACACACCCTCAAGAGGCACCTAAGCTTTTCCTCAACTTTCGGCCAATTACCGAAATTTATGTATAGCGAAACAGTGATTAACGTATAGCAATTCAAATAATATATGGACAACGACACGGGGTTCAACCTCATGAATTTATGGATCCAGAAACCTTTTCTACCCTTCGCAGCAGAGCAGTGAAAGACCTGAAAACATGGTCAAATATAGTTAATTGTACAATACATACATAGATAGGCCAGGCAGCAATCAAAATGCTTTCACCAAGCAAAAGCCTTCAATATGATGAAAGGGATAGTAGCGCTGTACGAAATATACGAGTATATTGCGTATCTGTATGTGGTGGCATTTTGCCCAATCTTTTACTCCTATACAAAATAAAATCTGAAACACGACCATTAAATTTTTTTTTTTTGTCATAAAATGTGTATACCATGGATACCATCTTAATAGCAACCCTAATGACACTTATAAACTATCTACAAAGCCATAAATCATCAATAACCTGGTCAACAACGTGCGTGTTACATCAGATAACCGGTTAAACCTTTATAGTGAATAAAACTATTAACTCAGGTTAGTGTCTCCATTGTAGTGTGGCCCTCAATCTAATGCTTTGAAATAATGACATTACCAGCAAGAATTAAGAAGATAATTACTCCAAACTACCACACAATACGCATCAGTCAGTGTTGTATACCTTGGAATCAATTGACCCAAATATCGTACCATAAGATAATGTTTACTTAAGTTGTTTCTAATTAAGCGAATGTAATCAGATCCTTGAAGGCCTTCAGCGGTCTAATGTCCACAGCTGTCATTAATAGTTCAGGCGTTCAGATATTTCATTGGAATATTCGAACTTTAATGCGATTAAATTCAGCTGAAACCAGATTTTTGTTTCTCTTCCTTCATAACAAGTCCATACTACGACTCACTTCTTTCTGCTACTTCTAACCTTGAAAACCTGTCAAATGGCTTAAAAATTCTAGTTTCGAATTCAAATTCAAGCACGTGCATTGCGCATGCTTTAATATTCCAGTCTTTATCTAAACTTGTTATCAATAACCGTTGACCTGACTACAAAATTATTTTTGAAAGTCTTGCGAAACTTTTATTTTCAAAACAATCGATTAAAGCAAACGTCAATGTTACAAAATAAAACAAAACTCTGACATCTTTATTAAATGCTATTTCCTGTTTTTTGTATCTCCAACTTGCACCCCATTTTTTCACCGTAAAATCGACTTCTTTTCATCGTCATGGCAGCACAATGAAATGTCAAAACCATTCGATGGGAGCAAAATCGCCAACGAGCTGTCATTCAATGGCGTTCCCCTCAAATACACAAACAGAGCCAAACCCCTTGGATTGTATTAATTAAAATACTTAACTCGCATTACATCTCTTGGCTCTGTACAAACAATCAATGGAGCCATACAAACAAATCCTTCAATTCTGACATTTGAGTACGACTACGAGTGCCTACAATTGAACTGCAATTTTCTTGACTCTTGAAAATGCGTCTGTGTCTAAGCTGCCTGAACGCAATTTTGCAGCAAGATAGCATTAGGCTCGAGAATTCAGTCCAAGTGCTCGTATGCAGACCTAGACGGAACCAGTGCCCGTTCCCGTACTCGAACACTCATAGCTTAACCAGCCACATGGTGGGTGACATGTTATGCATTCAAAGTTGGGAATTTGCATTTTCTCATAGGGGCCCCAAAGGGGCCTCCACAAATACTCGCGTTCATTGTGTTGTGACTTGCGAGTTGTGAGTTGTGGGTTGTGAGTTGTGAGTATGTTACGAGTACGACGCGCTGTTTAAATTCTATGGGTCATTAACAAAACAATGTTAAAGTATTTGACGCGTTTGACGCATGCCATGTTAAATAATGAAGCTCTCATTATTTTTGTTTTTTTTTTTTACCCAACATTTGCATAATAAAATGTAACTAATGAGTATCTGAGAAAATGTGAAGTAGATCTAAATAGGGAGAGCTGTAATGGTGGAATATACCAACCAAGGACTAGGAAAACAAATTTGGGAAATACATATGTCAGCAACTGTATGCTAAACCAAACAAACACGACGAAAAAAATGTCTTCCTATCCGGTGGTGAAAGTACAGTGGGTCGGTCGCAAGGAAGAAACAGTGCTTGGCTTTCAGAAGAAACTTGGGCTAGAATCGAAGAAAGAAAACTCGCATCACAGCTACTCCAGCTAGAGTCTGGGTATCGCATGACGATGAAAGAAGTTCACCGTAGCGTGCGACGTGATATGAGGAACTATATCAACGCATTGGCTACAGAAGCAGAAGAGGTCGCTAGTGTAGGTGTGACAGTAGGATCATCTACAGAATTACCGAAGAGCTCAGAGGTGTCCAAAGCTCTGAACAACACCTGGTTGAAGACAAAAACGGTTCTCTGCTAGTTTTGGATGAGGACCAGCTGAAAAGATGGAAGGAGCACAATGCTGCGTGAAGTGAACCCAACGCCCAATGACCCGTCCGTAGTAACAAATTCCCGAATACGCACTGTATCCCCCAGCAGAGAAGAAATCTTTACCGCAATTAAAGCATTGAAGAACAACAAAACGGTTGGATTTGACGATATTCCAGCAGAGCTCTTACGAATAGCGCCAACAACATCGAGTGAACTCCTACGCACGCTCATTGAGAGAGCTTGGGAAATAGAGAGTTTTCCTGAAAAGTAGAAAAAAGGAATGATTGTCAAGTTCCCAAGGAAAGGAGACCGTACACAGTGCGAATAGCAAAAATCGTCCTGCAGCGAGTAAGACATCACCTCGAAGACACACTCGACGCAGGACTCCGCACTGAATCTTCCTTTCTGAACCACATCAACACCTTGCCGATCACCATTGAGCAGTGCGTTAAATATCGATCACCACTTCACCTGTTGTTCATCGACTTCGAAAAGGCTTTCGACGGTGTCAATAGAGAATTTATGTGGCTTACTTTGCGCAGGAGGGGCATCCCAGATAAATTGATTGCTATTATCAAGGCTACATATGACGGATCCAAATGTCACGTCCTATATAAAGGAGTTTAAAATCCAAAGTGGGGTTAGGCAGGGCTGTTGGTGATAATTGATGTTCTGCATGCAGCTTTGTCGGCTGGAAATGGAAGAATTCACTGGGCTCTGCAATGACACCTCAAACAACTGGATTATGCGGATAACGTATGGTTACTCTATCATAGAATCATGGATCTCCATCAAATGACAACAAGTGTGGAGAGAGAAGCTGAAAGATCAATACGCCAAAAACAAAAAGGATCAGCCTTGAGACTTCCTTATCTAACCAAGTAGAGGTTTCTGGTCAACCAGCAGAGATGGTAGAGAATTCTCAATATCTTGGGAGTATTGTCTCTACGAATCTTTATGGGTGCAGCACTTGTAAAGACACACCCGCTGTCACAAGACCCCTGCAAACGTTCGTGAATAGATGTCTGCGAAACATCTTGAGGATTTTCTGCCCCAACCAGAGATGATGAACTTCATGCGAGAACAGGTAAGGAATCAATTGACTCTATCATAAGAAGACGTAAATGGCAGTGGATTGGGCATACGCTTCGTAAAGGTCACAAGCGCATTACGAGTCAAGCGATGCAATGGAACCCTCTCAACCAAAGAAGCAGACGAGTGGGCCGACCTAGAAGTACTTGGCGAAGAAGGATCATCATAACTGGGGAAAAGTTGAAGAGAGCTGAGATACATCTCCAGAAACCGTCCACGATGGCGCGTAGGAGTAACGGAAGCGCACGCAAGTGGAAGCGCACAAACATAATTAGTCCGAGGACGTAAGTTAGTGAAAATAGGCTTCACCAATGCATTGAAATTGTTAAAACTCACTGTAATTATGGTGATATTTCGGTGAAACAGTTCGAGATATGAAAAGCTTTTGCAATTGACATGAAGCAATTACCAAATTTGTTCAGAAATTTGAGCTATTGGTACGAGTTAGCGAAGTGAAGAACCGAGACCGTGCCCATTGCGCAAGACCAACTGTGACTATTGCTTCTGTAGCTCAAAGTGATTTGTCTATTCCTAGTTGATCTCAGAAATCAAGTATATCACAAACGGCACTTTATTCCGTGTTCCATAAAGTCCTGACTCATAAAGGCTCTAAGGTTTCATTTAACGCAAGAACTTAAGCCTAACCTTAACTCTGCCAATTGGGTGTTGAAAATGCATGAAAATAGAAATCACTTTGAGCAATAAAGCATAATTCCATCTTCAAGCCTTCGTTAATAAGCAGAGTTTCCACAGTTAGAGGTTAGAAAATCCAAGAAAAATTTTCGAGAAGTAAGCCATCATTGGACCTTATTTCTTCGAAAATGAAGCGGGTGCTGCTATTATCGTAACTGAATTGCTCTATCGAATTATGATCAATGGGTTTTTATGGCCGAAACTGACCGGATCTGTGGATGTAGGCGATGTTTTTTTCCACCGCCGAGATCATGCGATTTAACACTGTGAAAGAGAAAGCCATGTGAAAGAGAAGATTCATGTCAACGCTCACAGATACAGAGCAGTTAATGTACGCAAATGTCATAAATAACTTTATCAAAAGACCCTGGATACGCAACAAAGGTAGTTGAGGTCAAAATTTCTGTTCAGTGTCAACTCTAGTACATTCAGTTCGCACTAAAACCACGCTTTTGTGTTCATTACTAACGAGTGCTGCGTACAAACACATTGTTTTGCACTGCTACTGCATTTAGGTCGCACTGTGTAGACTTTCGTTTTAAGTTTTTTTCGCAAGTTGAAAGTATTTCCTGGCAGACTATAAAAACCCTCATATAAACGAATTATTCGAAAAATTCTTCTTTAATGGCTTCCACCTATAAAATAGTTTCTAAGATACTCGTTCAATAATTGACTCAAGTAACAATTGTTTAACGCCTCTGAACTATTTAACAGAGCGTAAAACATGTTACATGGCAGTGAATTGTGTTTAAAAATTAACAAAAGAAAGTTGTAAGGAAGTGCAGCGGTGTGTTGAATTGCGCAAAGGTAATAAGTAGATACTTCCTGTAGTGAAAATATAAATGCATGACATAGCTTTTTAGTTCACGTAAAATTAGTTTTTGGCGTTCTTAAGAAAGAAAAGTATACCAAGTTATTGGGTTCTTCACCTACTGAAGGCTAAACAATAAGGCCTCATAGATAGGTCACCTCGAGAAAATATGGGCTCTCACATGCTTTATAAGAATTTCTGCAACGATTCGACAAAAAAGCTGAGTGCTACATATATTGTGTCCCCCATGGCAAATGTTTAGGTGCTTGGTTTTTATCTAATGCTCGTACAATGGAAACAATTGAAAATTGTCAAAAAAAATGTTCTATTTATTGGGTCACTCAATCGCTCCAAATTGTAGAACAACTTATTCGAAAGGGCATTTGCCTTCCAACAACTGCAAAGTTGGTCTGGGCAGTCACCAATTGCAGTACGCGCCTCATGCATTGGAAAATTTTCCACTACTCGCGCAAGGGCGCGCTTCAAGAACTCTACACTTGGATGTCGAGTAGTGCAAGCCATAGTCTCCACAAAGGACCATAGTTTTGTATTGTAGTCTAATGGAGTGAGGTCTTAGCTACCAACCTAGCCAATCATTAGTTTAAATGAAGCTCGGAACGTGGTTTTTGAGCCAGGTTTGAGAGGTTTTGCTCTATATGGGCTGGAGTGGAGTCTTCTTGAAAGGTCCACGGTTTATTTATTTCTTTTAATCTTCATTTCTTATCAGAAATAAAGATTAGAAAGGAAAATGCACTTATCGTTACTAAAAAAAAGTATTAGATGCGCAATTAAGTCAATAGATGGCTCCAGCAGTAAGTGCTGGTCGATTTTGACATATCCAAAACGTCATGAACCAAGCTGTGACATAACATATGGTAAACAAACAGTTTTGACACATTAGTGATTTTGGTTTGGCGTCATATACTTTTGTTTGCGTGAAAATGTCTGATTTTGTGCCAAATAATCGTCATTTGCGAGAAGTGTTGATTTTCTTCTTTCAATCAAAGAAAACGGCGGCTGAAGCCCATCGAGAGCTCCAAAATGTTTGCGGAGATGGTGCTCTAAGTGAAACAACGAACTCCTATTGGTTCCGCAGCTTCAAAGATGGTGATCTCGATTTTGATGACCGTCGGCTGAAGGAAGGCCAAAATCCTGCGAAGACGCTGAATTAGAGGCATTGAACGATGAGGATCCGTGCCAAACGCAAGAATAGCTTGCTTCAGCATTAGGAGTTACCCGCAAAGCCATTTCCAAGCGATTGCAGAGTTCTTTATGATTTAAAGCCAAGGGACGTTGAGCGTCGTTTTTTCGCCTATGAACAATTGCTCCAGCGGCAAAAGAGTAAGGGTTTTCTTCATCACATCGTGACGAGTGATGAAAAATGGATTCATTATAGTAACTCAAAGAGAAGAAAGTCATGAGGACCGCCCGGTCATGATTCTACGTTGTCGGGTTGGCCGAATATTCACGCTGCGAAGGTTATGCTGTGTATTTGGTGGTAACAGGTTGGTGTTATTTATTATTTACTATTGAAACCCTACAAAACCATCATTAGGGAACGGCATCAACTTCAATTGATGCGATTGAGGCGAACACTGCGCGGAAACCGGACACTATACGAGCAGAGGCACGAAAAAGTGATTCTACAGCATGACAACGCCCGGCCTGATGTTGCCAAACCCGTTAAAACCTACCTGGAAAATAGGTACAATAGAGGCTAAGATGATAGAGTTGCCTGATAACTCTATTCAGGCACTGCTCTAGGTACAAGGTAGAGTCTTTCCACCTGAACTTATTACCTAGTATAATACCTTAATACTGAAAATTGTCGACGCGATCAATTTTAAAGCAGTCGTCAATGCAACTGACGTTACTGTTGAAAGTAATAGGATCACGGCAGCCAATAATAAATCTCAAGCAACGTGGTGAATGGTAATCTAAAGGGAGATCGTCGCATATTGAGCCTCTGATATTGAAGATCATAAATTTAGTTTTATTGCTGATTACCATTCTATGCTGATTGAACCATCTACGAAATATATCTAAATTATTATTAACATCCAAAAAAAGACAAAGATAGCTCTTGTTGGAATAGGACAGAGCAGTATCGTTGCCAAAAGCAGTAATTTTGCCTTAAAGGGTTGTAAAAATAGCGAATTCACGTGGACTAAAAACAGGATGGGACTTAAGGCGGAACGTTGCGGTATACCTATGTTGATTAAATTCTGTGAACTGAAACAGTTTTTGCTTTTTACTATTTGCTTATGATTTATTAAATATGAAACAAACCAGTCACAAAAAAAAAAACCCTTGAAACCGACAGTTTTTTAACACCAAAGAATGGTTCACCAAATCAAAAGCTTTAGTAATGCCTATGAAAAGAGTGTTAGGAATTTCTGAAATAAGTACGCAAACTATTATAAATTTCACCAGTTAATTTTAACAAGGCACTTTCAATAGATCCTACGTTTCTAAACCCAAATTGGGAAACACTAAGAAATTTTGTTCTACCTAGGAAAGATAGAATTCTAGATTTCATACCTCTTTCAAAAACTTTTGAGAAAACAGATAGTAGGGAAATAGGACGATAGTTATTTAGAACCGTAGCGTCACACTTTTTGTGGAGTGGTATTACTACTGCTGCTTTTAGTGATTCTGGAAAAATTCCACTCTGAACGCTAACATTGAATATAAAACATAAGACATCAGAAATTTGATAAGAAATGTTTTTCAAAACAAAACTAGAAATCTTATCAAAAGCAGACGATTTGTATGTTTTTAGTGATAATCTAATTTTTTGTATTTAAGGGTCGTAAACTGTTCGAAGAAAAAACTTTCAGATTGTAAATTAATTTGTTTTAAAGATAAATCATGTTCATTACATCTTTAGAATAATCCTGCAACGAACTCGGATTCGGAAAAAAATCATTAAATAAATTAGCAACTTAACATATAGGGGTTCAGTCATGGGAGTGTTATTCTTGTTTATAACAATGTCGGAATTCATTCCCTTTTTGTGTTACCAAAATTTGCAGCTAGAGTGCTAGAGAGTTATATCAATTTCTACCTCTGAACACATTTTATCATAAAACCTTTTTAATCCAGCATTTTCAGGATGTTTTTTAACGTGTACACATATTTGTTAATTCTTTCTAATTTTTCTTAGCAAAGTGCGTCTGCGAATAGTGTTTCGTTGAGGGGCTCCACAACATTCTCTAAAACGTCCGCTTGATACCCTTTCCCCACGGCTTTGATGACTTGTGGTGTTCGCACAGTGCGCAGACAGCCGGATTTTGCACGGTCGACTGTTCCAAGAGTATCCTCAAATAACTTCACGGTATAATACACAAAGTGATTTTCAGTCGCTGTAACATCCGAAAGATTTCGCCTTTTTTTGGTAGCCGCATTTTTGCAACCCAATTACGACCACACGATTTTCGAGCGAACCCCATTCCATGATTGCAAACAACTGACGTCAACAATTTTTTACGCGGGAAATATACATAGATGTCACTTGTCAAATAGCCGTCAAATTGAAGTGGATGCGTTCATTGATTCTTGAGAATGAAAGTGTTCATTTCGTGTACCACAAGATAAACTAAGACTCTGTATCTTATTGGGTCTCCTGCGGTTTGTTAAGAGATGGCGTAACTTGTATTATTCCATTGTTATTATTCCATTGGAACATGCGTTGGAAAGCTACTGTCATTGTACGTCATTTCAGTATATGTCATTCATTTGAAACGTAAACAACAATAATTTTTTTTCACTCAAATATGTCGAACTTTGTGCCTGAAAAAGTGTTTTTGCTCGGAGTTCTTCTTCATTACTTTAATATGAAGAAAACTGCTGCCGAAAGTCATCGTATTTTGGTGGAAGTTTATAGTGAACATGCGCTAGCTGAGCGAAGGTGCCAAAAGTGGTTTGCACGATTTAAAAGTGGTGATTTTGGCTTGGAAGACGATGAACGTACTGGGCAGCCAAAAAAGTTTGAAGATGAAGACCTGGAAGCATTACTCTATGAAGATTGTTGCCAAATACAAGAAGAGCTCGCAGAATCTTTGGGTGTCACTCAAGCAGCCATTTCAAAACGTTTAAAAGCAGCTGGATATATTCAAAAGCAAGGAAATTGGGTTCCACATGAACTCAAGCCGAGAGACGTCGAGAGGCGGTTTTGCATGTCCGAAATGCTGCTGGAACACCACAAAAGGAAGTCATTTTTGCATCGGATTGTTACTGGTGATGAAAAATGGATCCATTACGACAACCCCAAGCGCAAAAAACCATATGTGAAACCCGGCCAACCAGCCAAATCAATGGCAAAGCCGAATATCCATGGCGCGAAGGTAATGCTCTGTATTTGGTGGGATCAGATGGGTGTGCTGTATTATGAGCTGCTAAAACCGGGTGAAACCATCAATGGACAACGCTACCGAACAATCCGTTTGAAGAGAGCAGTCTCCGAAAAACGCCCGGAATATGCGACCAGACATGAGGCAATAATTTTCCATCATGACAACGCTCGGCCCCACGTTGCTATTCCGGTTAAGAATTATTTGGAAAACAGTGGATGCGAAATCTTACTCCACCCGCCTTATAGCCCAGACCTTGCCCCTTCTGACTACCATTTGTTCCGGTCGATGCAGAACGCCCTCACTGAAATACGGTTCACATCAGAGCAGAATACTTATCAAAAATTGGCTTGATTCATTCTTGGCTGCCAAGCCGGCGCAATTCTTTTGGGATGGGATCCACAAATTGCCAGAAAGATGGGAAAAAGTCATAGCTTTGGATGGGCAATACTTTGAATAATACTATTGTAGATGTTTTTCTTAAATAAACGTTCAAATTTTGAAAAAGTTATATACCCAATAGTTGATTCTAGAAAATGTATCAACAACAACGATTTAAAAATATCAATGCAACTCAGAACAAGCTGATATCCTACAAATCCAATATAACGAATGGATCGGTTCGATAGTCAGAAAACAGCAAATAGCATCAAATTCGCCAGTATAAACTCTTTCTATTGTGAACAACTAATCTTTACTTGCGATTTTTAAAGTATAGGCTTGATCTTTCGAATATGGAATAACTTCCTTGTTGAAGTGCACATAGACCACTCCACAGCGAATGCCCTAGTTACTTCGTTTAAAGCTGTGTCGTTGGAAATTGTTTTCGACTATTGAGATATAATGTCAATTTCGCTTAGGTGACTTCAGTACTAAATTTTGACGAGAAGAAATCAAAAGAGGAATGTATAATTTCTAACTTAAATGAAGCTCCTGACAATCAGACATTCATATAGTCTTAAAGGAATCTTCCAGCAGCATCAAGTGGCACAGTCAATGTTGTCAATATTGCACTAGGTTTCATCAGACCAAGTCTCAGAGTTCTTATTTTTATGCTGCTGACATGATTGGGACTGAAACTGGACGTTCTCAATAAAGTTCTGGACAGTTAATTTAGCGACATGCCAGTAATAAATTAAAAAATTTGTATTACATGATTGACGAATTAGTTGGGCTATAGCAGAACGCATGGTTTTTATGGACTATTCTGATGCTGCTTTACAATTCACTGATTGTTAAGGTCCGCTGTAAGATTTTTTTCAGTTTTTCAGGCAATACTCTCCAATACTGACCACAAACTGAAAACTGATCCAAATCTTCAAATGTCAATCTTGCCCTCCAACAAAATATGGAATATGAGTCATATGCCACTCCAGGTTGTCATCCTACAAGACTTACTTAATCGTACCCACAAGTCTCAATGAATTCAAAAAACCTTGAACTCTTTAAGAAGGCTGGGACGGAACCAAGTCGACTCAAAGATGACAGCTATCCACAATATCTATCGGTGTCAAGGTCTGAAATTGTCGAACCTGAAGCTAAGTGACTTAAATAAAATCATATTCGTAGGTTTAACATCAATTATTTGTGTGCAGAAGCCCAATAAATGGAATTTTGTTACAGTTTTTCCGGGCCCAAAAGACATTTCCGCATTACCCTGCTTTATATCTGTAAATAATGTTGGCGTGGAGCAGTTATTAAGTTTGTCAACTACTGCAAAGAGCGTTTAGGTTAAATTTACAAAAAATGTATGTCTTTGAAAAAGACATTCTTGAAACTAGCGTATGGAGAGATTTGGCAATACCACTATTCCGCCAAAAATTTACTTTATTTACTGTTTTTAATGATTAAGCCTAGTATTTATGAATTAATGGAGAATTAACTTAAGACCTACGAGTAAATCAAACTACCTTTTCAAACCGACCGTAAATCCAAACCCTTATGCGTTGGTTTCTCTGTACCTTTCTTTTCTAAGACCTTTGATGTTATTAAGACAATAAGCTTGCAACTTTTGATTTAGTGTGTTTTACAAATTGATTGAGAAGGTTGATGGAGGCATTTCTAAATTTATAAAACTCCAGCCATCGTCATGGTGAATAATGCTATATAAAGAATACACCAAGTCTCGATAAGGTAAGATACTCGTTTTAGTTGCAAAATTAAGCTTACTGCATACGCAATTTAGCAAGATCTAATGTTGGAAGAGCTAAGCACAGAATTTAGGAAGGTTGGGTTAGGTTAGATTAAACCGAGGAATGATGGATATGCCACCACATAGACACCTGACACCAAAACGGGCTCATCGCGATCCCTGTGGAACCAGTTGAATTCGTCTTCAAATGGCAAAAACCTAAACAATCGCCCTGGTGAAACACCCAATGTCCCTGCAAAAGCCAAGAAAGCCTTTGAAGTTCATGCCGTCTATTTCCTCTAGCTTTTTAAAAAAGTATTTTTCTAAAAATTTTCTTCGACTACACTATATCTCCTCGCATTCACACAGTATGTGTGTTATGTCCTCAACAGCTTACAGATCACCGCAGAATCTGCAAATATCCGTGTCTGTCAATTTGAGTTTCTTTGCGTGTTTCCGCAGGGGATAGTGTCCTTTCAGGATTCCTACTGCTGTCCTAAGCTTATCGCTGCTCAATTTAATAAACTTCCTAGATCTTTTGCCGTTAAAAAGCGGCCAAAAGCCTTGGATACTCTGTGTTCTTCAAGACGTGACCACCTTAAGTTGGCAGTCCTTGTGATTTTTTCCTCGATAATGCCCCTCACTGTGCAAAGGAGCGGTTTGATATTGGCAACCGCGCTATTGTCGAATAACCCTCCTTTCCTTTCTAGCTCATCCGCTTGTTCATTTTCTTTAATAGCGCAGTGTCCTGGCACCCAGCACAGTCTTATCCGATTCTGTCTGCATAGTCCCTTGAGAACTGTGCAACAGCCCCTGACTATATTAGAATTGCCGTTGGATGATTCCATTGCTTTGAGTGCGGCCTGGCTACCGATGTAGATAGCGATACCTCTTTCGTATACCGATCTCATCTGGATTAGCTCAGCCGCCCTGAGGACAGCCAGAACCTCTGATTGGAAAACACTGCTTTCCACTCCGTTGAGTTTTGGGAGTTTGAATTACGTTATCTTGTGCTTTCTGGTAAAAAGGACTAGTACCGTTTTGGAAGAGTTGGCCTTGATACCACAGGCTTTTTGTCCAAGTACTGATCATGTTCAGGGAAACCTCCATAAAGTACATATATTTAAGTATTTTCCCTGCACTATTATGACCATGTCATCTGCGCTATGCCGTGGCACTTATACCCATTGTTTTTTGAGGATGTCATTGATAACCAGCATCCACAGGAGTGGACATATAACTACCCCCTAAGGGGTTCCACTAATTAGGGACATTCTAACCGAGCTTTGCCCAGTGGAACAGTTTACTTTCCTGCTTGCAGGCATGTTGCAAACCCAGTTTGTAATGCCATGTACGATGTTACCGTCTACTAGAGCGCTTTTAATGGCGCTGCACTCCACGTTATTGAAAGCTCCTTCAATATTTAGGAAGGCCGCCATCGCAAACTCACCGAAGTGTAGACTCTTCTCTATTTTCCCCACCACGTCGTGCAGGGCGGTTTCTACAGATTTTCCTTCCATATATGCACGCTGTGACTCAGTGAAAAAGCTATTCCTAATGTGAATTTCCCATAATCGCTCTAGGGTTTTAAGCATAAATGATGACAGACCTATTGGTCTGAAATCTTTTGCTGTTATATGCCCCTCTTTGCCAGCTTGAGATATAAAAACCCCTTACCTTCCCTCCAAGCTATTGGTATGTACCCTATTTTTAGACTGTGCCTAAGAATTTCCATAATTTTTTAGATTGCTAACTCCGGTGCTTTCTGTAGCATAATCGGTAGAATACCATCCGGACCGGGAGATTTGTACGGCTTAAAGGACTGAATTGCCCACCGTAATTTTTTCCTATTAATAAGAACACCTATTTCCTCTTCGAAGAGAGAGTGATCAATGTTATCAACATGCCAGGGTCGTCTGATCCCGGAAGGTGGGTTTCCACCAGTGTTGCCAGAGCCTCTTGGCTACTTTCAGCCTAGGTTCTGTCATTTTTCCTGAGGTACCTAGGAACGCTCGCTTCCTTTGAAGGCATTTTGCGTAACCTCGAGACCCCGTCTGTTACCGCGATAGATTCACAGTACTTCTGCCACGAAGCCCTTTCTGACTTTCTGACTATGTACTTGCATTGTTTCTTACATCCATAGTACTCATTCCATATACTCCCGCTTCTGAAAAGTAACGCCCTATTATTGAGTTTCTTGACCTCTTTCCTTTTTAAACCGATCTCCCTATTCCAGCATTTTGGTTGACCCCTTTTAGGTGTTCTGTTAGCCGGGCAAGCTTTCTCGAACGCCGTTGTTAGTGCCTTATTAATATTTTCTACCGCCTTATCTTAGTTAGCAATATTATCGCAGGTGATTGATTGGGTATCCAAGTGTATATGTACCACCTCTGTATCCTTGACCCAATCAGTCTTCCTAGGATTTTTTCGAAAGCTATATACCCGAGGAGAGACGACCAGTAATAGGTTCTATGAGTCACTATTTCAGAGATGGAAAAAAGCTGACACAGAACACCATGAAGCTTATACAGGACACCCAGTCCGCAGCAAATCAATATTCATATGATTGGGAAATAGAACAACAATTGGGTGGCCAGGATGATGTGCGAATATAAGCAGTGACTGTGCGTCGTCATCTGATGGGATTTCAGCTCAACGTAAGAACTGTCTGAAGAAGAAATTGTATAAAGCTCTCGTGTCCCAGAGGAAACTTAAGGGAGGACTTTCTTTTTCATATGCTCGCACGACAAATCATCGCGGAACCACTAAGGTAAGTTTAATCATCTGGGGTTGGATAGGAAAATGTGTATAGGACGACAAACGAACCACGAATAAAATGCACTTTACACCGTCAAACCTCTATGTTAGATGTATAAATGTGTGAGCCACGATATCATCTCATGGTGTTGGATCCTATTAAAAATGGATGACATTTTGGATCAGCACAAGTACAAAAATTGTGGCAATCTCTAATAAACCAGTGCCTATATCATGGACCTTTATACATGATAATTATCCAAACCATTATCTCGTCTTGAGAAGAAATGGCTTTCGGAGCAACAGATATCAGTACTTCATTGGCCAGCTCAAAGTCTTGATCTGTATCCAACAGAGAACCCTTGGAAAGATGTAAATTTCAAAGTGAAGGACTTAAATCCAAGGAATTTAGGGGAACTTTGGGGAGAGAGTTGTATATGGTGGGTCCAAAGCATATTACAGCGTTGTATAAAGATAATCAGAATGCAAAGATATTTTCAATTAGTCCATTGTCTTGTGAGCACCAGAGTACTTACGATCATCCAAGGTTATTTTATCAAGGTCTTCGAACATAAAATCAATGTAAGGAAAGACAAATATTTAGGCAAGTCCAAGATAGAACAGATCGGTCTTACAAAACCTAAGTTTCGAGTCAAATTTAAATGCCTATGAGTAAATACACGTCTTGAATTTTTCAAAATATTCTTAAATATTCTCAAAAGGACAAAATCTCATAAAGTCCAGCCACAATGGACAAGTAATCATAAAAATGAATTTACCTCTTTTGTAATTGAGTTGCATCAGCTGAAATGATGTAATTTTTTTCTAAACAACAAAAATCGCTGTTTCTGTTTAATAACAAAAAAAAAATTAATCGCAATTCCACCAGTCATCACTGATGAAATGTAAATAAATCCCACCTATCAATCGTCAATCAAAAATAATAAATAAAACTAAAAAACTTTATTGCGCGCAATTTAAAACTATTTTCGTAATTCCCGGAAGCTGTTTGATCAGCAAACTTCATTTTGATTATTTCTCCTCATTACAGAGGAAAACAACATACAAGCCGGTAAATATTCAATCATGCAAAGTAATTTAAAAAGAAAAATCTTTTTTTCAATTTAGCTAAAATGCACTTAAACTGCAAGTGCAGCAAGCCAACACACACAAGACATCACGCAATTGCATATTTAAATCGAAAACAGAAAATCCATTTTGCACGCAATTTCACTTAAAAAAGAAAATAAAAACAAATTGCAAAACCAAGTGAAATTGAAAACAGCATAAGTAATTCTCCGAAAATATAATATTTAAACCACAGGGCAAATACAGATACTCGCATTCGTACAATATGTCACCAAAAATAACCACAACCCGAAAACAGACATTATTCGAAAATTTCGTGGAAAATTCGACAACAGAAAACCACGAATTTTTCAGGAATCTTGTTGGTTTTTTTTTTTTTTTCATAAAATTTATATAGGAAATCTTTTATAAGAAAAACAGAAATAAGAAAAACTCAATTTATTATATGATGTCCTGAAATTTTTACCAAAAGATAAACGATAACTGAAATGGGTCGAGAAGATAGCCATTTAAGACTCTTTACGAACACTTGAATTGTTTTGTACATATACTGACATGTCAGTGTACTGAGACGTTGTACTATATCATGTCACCGGTGTTTATTTTGTTGTCTTTTATTTGTATTTAAACTCAACAACAGGATGTACTCGTATCTATCCATCCATATCCATTCGAATTCGGTGCGAAATTCTCACAAAATAACTCACCGAATCACTCGAGCATTACATGTATTCTTTTCTTACACCCACTCGAACCAATAAATATTCTTTGGAAAGAAGAAAAGAAAAAAAAAAAAAAACCACCCAAAGCTTCAACAAGGTTTTTAGGATAATCCACCCCTCAAGGACATAATATCAAATCGATTCCCATGTACGAGTACATATACGAGTACTCGTACCATAGGCATACACATAGTCGATTTTCGATTTTCGTTCCGAGTGAAACCAACACCTTCGATGGACGAGTTAGAAAAAACCTTCAATTGATATTTACTCACCTGGAAGGGCAAATGCTGAGCTTATTGCCAAAGATACTAGTAATCCAAGTAGAAGCTTCATGCTGATCCTATCTGTGTCTCTTTCAAATGTATATATAGACTCAAATCCTTATCGTACTCTTATTTTTATCCTTTACTTGAGTTTAGGCACTTTCAATGCACACGAACTACCGCGTAATTTTTTATAGCTTGGCTTGTTTATTTTATTTTTTTTTTTTTTTCAATATTAAATTGAGATACAAAATTTCTACAAAAAATAAAAATTAAAAAAAAAAGATAAAAAATCACAAAATCAAGAAAATGATATAGTGAATTTTTTTTTATAAGAAAAATAAAAATTTTGAAAAGAAAAAAAACAAAAACAATTAACAACAAAACAAGAGGAAACAAATAATTGAATGGATGAATGAGAAAAAAATGAAGAGAAACAAAATTGTTATATTGCCCCGAACGCAACAACCAACTTGAACTAAGGTTGACAATTCACTGGAGACACACTTTGCTTCGTATACACCAAACGACACGATGCCGGATTGCTATTGCTATATTGCGATTGAGATACTTTGGTTATGTTTGATTTCTCGCTAGTGTTGTATGAAAAGGGGGGGGACTTTTAAGTAGCTAACTCAATAGAATAATAGCAACACTCCTCTGACGTCATACGATACGATACACTAAAAGTTCCGACGAACGATTGTTTTACGCGACAGCCGGCTAGGTTTCCCCGATTGGTCTATCAAAAGTGTTTTTTGCTTTTACCCTACTCTAGCCTTTATCGCGACGATTTTCTTCTTTTTTATTATTTATTTATTCGCCGTCTCTCATGCAATTGCTCACGGTTAGTGTTGCTATAAATATGTATGTACTCGTATAAGTAGATCCCCTCGTCTATTGATTGAATAATTATGATGCACTTAAAGTGCGCACATAAATGACTTATAATCAAGGTAAATTGAGAAAATAGAAAAAAATAAAAACGCGATTCATACGCTAAAAGATACTCAGATACTATGTACTCGTATACACAGAGAGTGGCTACTTATAGTCGTATACAGCTCGTCTATAACCAAATCGTACTGCGCGACGACTTTCGAATGAAAAACTAAAATGGTCCAAGCATTTCGATTTAAATTTATACGAAAACGGTCCGAAGATTTCAAAGTGAGATACAAGCATGCACCCATGCTTGTATATGTATTTACAATTTGTATATGTAGACCATCCATATGAGAGATCTCATCAATTGGCTAACTGGTAGTAGTGGTCGACGGCTCGATCATATCATTCACCTGCTTCGAGTTGGATGGATGAATCTTTTTGGCTACGATTGCTACTTCTGGTCGTATTCATTTAAACTCAAACCAATTCGTATTCGTCAGATTTTTCTTAAATTATTTCTTTTCTTTCTTTTAATCGTTATTTTGTTTTTTTATTTTTATGAATGGGGCAACACTGCTTGTGTTTGTTTCTATTAAAGTGATTAGGAAGAAAAAGGGTTGCCACTGTCTGTTTATTCAACGACATTTGCGAAGTTTTTTTTTATGCCAAAAGCTCGTCTCTCTGTTTTAGGAAAAATAAACTCTTTTATAGAATGAAGACGTAATGTATCCCCGTAAGAATATTAAGAATTTAGGTCAGATGGGATTCATCAGAACGAATGGATCACGTACTTACATTAAGAAGGAGGAGAGAAAAAAACACGAGAGGCGTAAACATACTTTAAATCGGAGTAAGCGTAAATTTTATAGTATTCTTAGGTATTTTACGTCGAGTGTAAAAAGAGTATCTGTAATTTGTATTTGGAACGAAAACATGTAGATTTTTTTACAGCTTTTTGCTGATTTATTACTTTGTCTGGGGTTTATGCCGCATGAAAACGATGTAGATACTGCTGTTATAAGAAGTTAAGTCATCGGTTGGGATTTTTATGTGAATCTTTGCATATTAGAGTTTTGAATGAATTGTATGTATGATATGTTATGATGTGTAGATGTCGTCAATTGAATCGTAAGTTTTCATTGAATTGTAACAAGTAATACTCATCTCAGTTGATATTCATTTTGTTGGTTAGTGACTTTTCTTAAGATGACATCACAGAGTGCGGTTATGAAACCCTTGGATCTATTTATCATCACACCTAATGCGACCTCCACAGGTCTTTTAAGGGTTACGAAAGGCTACTATAAAATAAAAGTCACGGAATTTTGTGCTCCTAGAAACAAAATATATTTTCACCGAGATTCTCATAGAAGAAATGCGGTACACAGAAGTACGTGTTTTTTCACCATCTGAGCTCCCTAAAAAATGGTTCTGAGTTTGTTATCTCGATAAGTCTACTAAATATATTGTACAATAGCATGATGATGTTAGCTAAGCTGCTATAGATATGACCTTTTCATAGATAGAAAATTCTTTGTGCGCGTCAAATCTAAATTTGGTGAGATCTGTCTCGCTACAATAGTTTGCTGGTTATGTCAATCGTGAACTAATTGACCATCTCATTAATAGACAATGAATGAACCATTTATCCTGGATGAAAAGGAGAGCGAATTTGTTCCTCTGACCAAAGCAAAGCTAGGTAGGTTGGTAGGTAGTTAAAAATTGCTGTTGGAATGACCTACCCACTTAGGCCTATTGGCCCGTTGTGAAGTCAGGTGGATGTGTGATCTTCTTATTCATGGAACCAATTTGAGCTTATGAAGAAGCGTAGGAGACTGTTGACTTCTATATTCTTTAGATCGATTAAGTGATTGTAGAAGAAAGCTGCTAAGTGAAGTTTTCTTCTCTGGGAGAGAGCTGAACATGTCCAGAGTAGGTGGAGGATTGCCTCCCCTTTCTCCTCGTCCACGCAACTTCTACAGAAATTATTTGTAAAATCGCCAAGACTTCTTGCAGGCAATGTCCAGTGATGACACCTATAATGGCGCTGCGATGTTTCCTATTTAGAAGCCTTGGCCATATCTATCTATTTCGTCGCTAGACGTGTTGGACCAACAATCCATCTAAGGTCTGTTCTTTTATTAGCATCCAGCTTTAATATGGATTTGCATGTAGCGATAGGTATACCTATGCTACCCTTTTCCGGTAGAATAGGTAGAGTGGTTCCAATTTTGGCGAGCTTGTCGGTCCTACAATTCCCTGGGATGTCTATGTGGCTCGGCGCCCAACAAAGGTGAAGGTTGAACTTTTCTGCCATCTCCGTAAAAGATGATCGGCATTCAAGGGCGGTTTTAGAATTTAATGAGACTGAGTCCAGGGACTTGATAGCGGCCTGACTATTCAAAAAGATGGGGATATGCTGTGCTGATATCACGTTTTTCTTCACGCAGACAGAGCTTCTTTAATCGGAAAAATTTCCGCGTGGAAGAGGTTAAGCCCCTGTGAGAAGACACCGTAGCCAACCCCGCTATCAGTCTTGGATCCATCCGTATAGAAATGGATTGACTTACCGTTCATGAAAGCATCTTTTTTCCAGGAAGATCTAGAGAGGTCTTTGTCAAGCCAGTGTTGGGGCATAATGTAGTCGATGTTCTCTGGTAGGATTCGTAGTTTGTAAAGAATAGTAGCGTGGCGAAATAGATTACTTGTCCACTGTAAGGCGAATAGCTGTATTAGAAAGGAAAGAAGTAATAATCGGACGGCACAATATCTGGGGAATATGGCGGTGGGGTAGGACTTCCCATTTGAGCGTTTCCAGGTAGGTTTTAATGGGTTTGGCAACCTCTGCTCGTATTGTGGCCATTTTTCGCGGAGTGCTCATCTCAATCGCATCAATTGATAGCGATACCGTTCCCGAGTGATGGTTCCATTGGATTTCAATAGTTAATATTAAATAACACCGACCTGGTCCCTCCAAATACACAGCATAACCGTCGCAGCGTGAATATTCGGCCAACCCGACGACGTAGAATCATGACCGGGCGGTCCTCATGACTTTCTTCTCTTTGAGTTGCTATAATGAATCCATTTTTCATCACTCGTTCCCTTTTTGCCGCTGGAGCAGTTGTTCACAGGCGAAAGAACGACGTTCAAGTTTCTTGTTTTTGAATCATTCCCAACGCCTGCAATCGCTTCGAAATGCCTTTCCGGTTAACTCCTAATGCTGAAGCAAGTTCTTCTTGGGTTCTCATCGAGCAACGCCTCCAATTCAGCGTCTTTAAAGGATTTCGGCCTTCCTTCACGCGGACGGTTGTCAACATCGAAATCACCGTCTTCGAAGCGACGAAACCAATCAGAGCTCGTTGTTTCACTTAGAGCACCATCTCCATAAATTTTTGGAGCTCTCGATGGACTTCTGCCGCCATTTTCTCCGAATGAAAGAAAAAAATCTTCCCGCAAATGAGAATTATTTGCCACAAAATCAGACATTTTCACGCAACCAAAAGTATATGACGGCAACACAAAATCACTAATGTGTCAAAACGGTTTGTTTACCATGTGTCTACTCTTGGTTCATGACGTTTTGCATTGTCAAAATCGACCAGCACTTACTGCTGGAGCGATCTATTCACAACTTAGTTGCGCACCTAATATTTCTATGAAAAACTGAGAAAGCTCAGAAAAGAAACATACAAGGCGTACGAAGGACTACTATAGTTCTTTGCTGGAGTATTCTTTTCCTTGAAGAATGCAGGAACGTGGTACACCTTCTGCTCATTTATCTACTTCTTTCGGGTTCGGCCGATTTTCCCATCCCTATGTAACTTATTTCCCCTGAAACTAACCCTCATTACTTACGATGCCGTATCTTACGAGTATATCTACCGAACTACCGTATTTCTTATGGTATCAATGGACCAATCTTCCGCATGCCTCGGAAAGTCAACTTAAGCCTTACCGTTGTCGTATTCAACCTTACCTGGGCTCCTTCACCATTTTCCTCAGTTTGATATTGGGTTTTAGCAAATCTTAGTCTCAAATTGTATTAAGCTGAATGAATGGAGGCATCTGCCCTACTGAAATAAAATAAAAAAACTCTCAGTTCTACAGATGCATACAGATCAGAGTGGAGGCTACGCAATTTTATCTTCAAGAGGACCCTTATGGAGCACCTTGCGATCCGCTCAAGATATTAAGAATACTCTTTAAAATGTTTGCACACAACGCAGGCGAGGGAAAATTTTAGGGGAAAAAAAGAAATATCAATGTACGTTGGTTTTGAATGTTTGCAGGTTATAATGTCTAATAAAGACCTCGATAGGCCATTTCATAAGCGAGTAGTACGGCCGGTATGTTCGAATGCGGGCTTGAGAGTAAACTGATTGGAGAAGAGGAATTCAACTGTCACTTTGTTGGAGAACTGGTGGTAAAAATGATGTCAATTGACGTCGCCTATGAATTTAACCTGTTGGGTTTTGAATCCCATTTAGCAAGTGCAGAGGGGCTTAGGCCCATTTGATCTGACGTTAGCATTCTATTGAGTCTAGATCAAATGGATAGATTTGAACTAAAGAATGATTGAGATTTTTGAAAGATTATTATCCTTTTGCACATATGGTACATCGGAAGCATTGTGTTTAAGCCAATTTCCAGATAAACAATTATCATCTCAGAAAAATTATATAAAAATTTTTAAATTATATATTTTGTCTATGTCAATTAATCACTAGTGACTCGTGCGTCATGAACGTGCAATCTTTTTATCGCTTGTAGTTATTTACATATATGTGCTATGAGCTGTAGTGAAGTTAAAAAAGGTGTTTCCACTTTGAATTCCTGCAATTAAGCTATTATAATACTACTGAACAGATTTCCTTGGAAGACATTAATTACTGGAAAACATATAGCATCATTAAAATTGCACGATTTCGTGGAATTCATCTGTGCAACTACAAACGGCAGTAGGATCTGATATTATGATGAATAGTTTCATGGATAATTAAGCAACTATGTATGTAACAGCGTTAAAAATTTAATTTATTTAAAAACTTCAAATCTTCGTTTACATAGCTGTGAAATTGCACAAAAATATAAAATCATTTGAATCACTAGATAACCCATGATTGTCCGAGTACGTACACAAATCACGTTCATATTTGGATGCTATAGGAGTAGAGTAGATACTGAGTGGTGACAATCTGCTGATACCCACAGTTGTAATTATGTATGGCTTTGCATCAAATATTTTTTTATTACCCTAAGTAGTAGCCATCATATCCTGGTCGCTGTCCTCCAGGATTCAACTTGCTTAGCTTATAAACTCAAGTGATATCGAAGAGACAAAAAGTTAGCACTTTTAACACATCAGTAGAGGAACCTTCTATTCAATATTGAGTCAACGGTTATATCTTCGTTTACTCCAAGACTTAGCCCTTACCGATTAGGCCTTACAAAGCTAAAAACAGTACTCACATCTGCGAATTGGGCTATTGAACTCAATCCCAACAGACCGCTCGTCTCACGGCTTTTCTCTAAGGGAACTCATCTTGCACGTTGGGGGTTTCGGCCTCCTTACCACGTTAAAAGGCACAGCAATTAGAGGGACACTATTGTGATGGTAACAATTGACCATGGAACGCCCTAAAATTACATGACACAATCTTCCGTCACGTAACCTTGGGTTACATAAAATCGACATAATATCTGACAGATCCGCAGGAGACGTAAGAAACAAAAAGTCATCAATGGTCACTCAGTTTTTTCCTCTTGGAGTAAGAATCGCCACAACTTCAATTATTATCATCAGCATTATACAGGGTGAGTTTTTTAACTTGAGACATCCAAATTACTCGAAAAATACGCGATATCGCGAAAAATATTTCAGACAAAAGTCACCAGGTTCTGAAGGGGACATAAGATGGTGGCCACGAGTTTGACCTTGAGCCCCATTTTCAAGGTCAAATGAAGGTCACTTTTGATTTTTCAAATGATAATTCCTGATTTTCATTGCTCAGTCGGATTGCTCGTATTGCTCGTAGGCTTGTCATTTGTTTTTACATACTGCGATTAGCATAACCCAGAAACAACGACGTCGACGTAGCAGTATTTTGTTTCCTTCGGGGTGATTAATTAGAGTGGGTCCCCTTGCCTCCCACTGTTGAATCATTGAATTCTTCCCATTTCGACGTTTATTTCCCGAGACTATTTCAACAAATGCTCGAAAATGTGACCATTCACTTCAATACACTTGTCTATCCACGCTCTAAATGAACCAAAAGAACTGAAAAGTATTTCTGGCGTAATCTTCCGGCAAGCTTCAGTTATTCGTCTTTTCATGTCCTCACGTGTTGTTGGCTTTTTTCTGTAAACCTCACTTTTTAAGTAGCCCCACAAGAAAAAATCAAGTGACGTAAGATCAGGTGATCTAGCAGGCCATTGCCTCGGACCCCTCGTCCGATCCATCGTTGATGGTAAACACTGTTTAATACGCCCCGGGCTACTTGGGAATAATGGGCTGGACAACCATCATGTTGAAACCACATTGTTTGTCGCAACTCCAATGGCAGTTCTTCTAGTAATACTGGAAGATGGTCCCGCATTCAAGTTGCCTTCAATAAAATATAGACCTATTAATTTATCCCCAATAATTCCCGCCCAAACATTAACACTCCAAGGGTGCTGGCGTTCAACTTGTCGCAACCAAAAAGGGTTTTCGGTTGACCGTACCGTGATTGGTGAAAGTCGACTCATCAGAGAATAACACCTTGGTGAAAAAAAAGGGGTCTCGTTCAGCACATCGTGCTGATGTGCCCATTGACAAAAGGAAACCCGGTTGCGAAAATCCTCACTAGAAAGTTCTTGATGCATTGAAACATAATAAGGGTGGTATTTATGCCGATGTACAATAATATCTTACAGACAGTCGTTTGAGAAATTCCTGATTCACGACTTATTTGGCGAGTGCTAATGTGAGGATCGTGTGCAACGGCAGCTAACACTGCTATTTCATATTCCTCAACAGCCACCCTATCTGACCGATTCCTTTTCTTTGGTTGCACACTTCCTTCACCAGTGAATTGTTGAATGACCCGATAAAAGGAAGCGCGCGATCGTATCTGGTCTGGGAAACGTTGGGCGTAAAGAGCAACAGCACCATCGATGTTCCTTCCACTTTCTCCATAAATCAATATCATTTCAATTTTCACTTGAATTGAAATCTGGAAAACGTTACTAATAATAATTAGTTCCTCAAAACAAATATCGAACTTCTAAATGAAGTACAGTTCCGTTCAAGTAGAAAGAAAGGACAGAGTGCACATCATACACTCTCAGATAAGTTTAGGACAATTTGTCTCTATCTGAAATTTCTTTGAGTTTTAACTTCACTCGAGGCAATAATGACTTCCTCAAAACAAATCTCGACCTTCTAACACCCTAACAACGTTGGAAACCGATTAATGATTTAGGCGTGCCAGTGCAGTGATATCTAGCACTGAATGAATAAGTCGTGTGCCCCATTGAGGAATACGACTGAACAATGAAAATCAGGAATTATCAATTGAAAAATTAAAAGTGGCCTTCGTTTGACCTTGAAAATGGGTCTCAAGGTCAAACTCGTGGTCACCATCTTATGTCCCCTTCAGAACCTGGTGACTTTTGTCTGAAACATTTTTCGCGATATTGCGCATTTTTCGAGTAATTTGGATGTCTCAAGTTAAAAAACTCACCCCGTATAGTACACCCTGGACCGTGGCTTTGCCGTGAGTGCCTTTTATGAAAACAACCGATCTGTGATTGAGACACAAAGAGCTTTTCGGTGACGCTTTAACATTCCGCACAATAATGCTGTTATTACTGGTGGAAACTGGTAGATACACATGGCCGCCGAAGATCCATCAGAACACCAGGAGCTCGTGAGAGCAGCACTCGAGCAATCACCAAGACGTTCTGCTCGAAGGCGCGCTATTGCATTGGGGGTTTCAGACCGCAGCATGAGGAGGATTCTGCATTTAGATTTGAATTTCCATTCCTTCAAAATAATGATGGTCCAATAATTGAACCCAACAGACTACGCCAAAATCTGTGTGAGAAAATGCTTGCAGCCATCCCTCCTGTGGCAGCATTCTTCAGCAGCGACGAGGCATATTTTCACGTAAGCGGGATTGTGAATAAACAAAATTTTCGCTACTGAAAATAGCCCCCAAATTGTTCCCGAAAGACCGCTACATTCTCCTAAACAAACCGTGTGGTGTGCCGTATCACAATTTGGCGTTATTGGCCAGTACTTCTTTGAAGAGGGAGGCGTGACCGTGACCTTGAATTACGCAAAATTTTCTGCAGCCTTCAATGTTTGGTTCCAACAAAACAAACACACAGCCTAAATGCTTTAAGAAAAATGTTTCCCGGACGTCTAATGTCTTTGAGAGGTGACGTGGGGTGGCCTGTGCGATCGCCGGATTTAAGCATATGCGACTTCTTTCTTTGGGGATATCTTAAGGAAAAAGTGTTTAAATGTAGCCCCCAAAACCTGCTAGAGCTAAGGAAGAGAATTGTTGAAGAAATGAAGGCGATATCCCTCGAAATGTGTCAACGGGCTGTTCAATACTTTAGAAATCGGCTCCACCAATGTATTGCAGCTAACGGCCGCCATCTTAAAGACATTATTTTTAACAATTAATGTGTATAAAATGGTAAGTTCTACCGATTTCAAAAATAAAAACATTTGTTTCATATATATCCTGTTTTTTTTTTTATAACTCTTCAAAACTGCTCAACTGGTTCTGCCGCACCCTGTATGTATAAATATCAATGGTGACGCAGACAGTGAATTTAATTTCATTACACGCGCGAATTGGCGGGAAATAATATGAACAACGAGCTGCTGAAATCAATTTGGCTGCAACGTTTACCATCGAATATCCGCAGCATCCTTTCCATAAGCAATGATGGACTACAGCAAATGGCAACGTTAGCAGACAAAATAGTCAAAGTTAGCGACTTCTCTTAAATATTCGAGTTCACCGCACCTTCAATATCATGCAAGCATAATTCGATCGAAATGCAAGTAGGCCAGTTATCGTACCAGCTAGCGCGCCATCTCGCCGTGATAAGATGATCGTTGCTAACAAGCGGATGCCAGCACAATAATTAGGCTCATAGACCTTCAATATCTGATCGTCGCAATAATCCTGGCAAACGTCAATCAAAGTTTTGTTGGTATCATAAGAAGTATGGAGACGAAGCACATAACTGACGCCACGAGTGCAAACGAGGTCTGAAAAAGTAAAACCTCTGTCACCACTGTGGGTACTCGTAAGTGACAAAGATTTCGCTAGAAACCCCCGCTTATTTGACATAGATAAAATCTTTTATTGATACCGGCGCTGACGTTTCTGTGATACAAAACTGAAATAAAAACCTTCAATATCGTACTCAGATGTCCACTCCAATGGCTGTTCTAATACCTAACGTGTCTCAGCCAATTCTCGGAACTGACATCCTCAAACGTTAGTGGTGAGTGAAGGCCGTGCGGGGATTTCAGGTGCCATAACGCAGTCACCGAGCCCGTTAAATATCCGATCCCGCACATTCACGACTTCATCCATTTTCTAGAAGGGAAACGAAGTTTTATAACAATGGGCCTTACACGGGCATACCATCAGATACCAATGGGCCCCGACAGTGAGCAGAAGACAGCCATCACAACACCCTTTGGCATGTTCGAGTTCGTGTGAATGACCTTTGAGCTGAGGATTGCTGGACAAATATTTCCTTGATTTGTGGATGCTATTTTTAGAGACTTCGGTTTCACCTACGTTTACTTAGATGATTCTGGTGGGATCCGACCACAAGCAGCACGAACAACGTTTTCGAGGTTTTTTTAAAAAGCTACGACAGTAGGGATTATCTATGTTTCGAAATGTGTAGTAGGCCCAGTCATGTAGAGTATATGAGTACCAAACAAACCACATAATCTTCCAGACATTTCGAGAATTAAAAGCCAATTATTGAGTTATACGGAAACAATTTATTGCCAACCAATACATAAATGCCAAAGGACTGCCCAAAATCAGCACGGTTGGAAAGTTATCCTTATTGAAGGATTTACCAGTCAACAGAAAGAAACAACCTTTTGTTAATGGCTTTACTAACATCGAAGTAAACCTGCGAGATTCGGCGAAGACTTACCCTAGGAAACTGCTGATTCAAAGTTTATAACTCGGAGGTCAAATTGAATGATCGTGGCAGTCCTTCTATACAGCACCATGCCCTGGACGATGATGGGCAAAGCAAATTACGTATTTAACAAAAAGCCAAAACTCGTCGACTTCACAGTTCAGTCACATCAAGAGAATGTAGCTTCAACCTAAAGGATCTTCGAATGCCCCCTTTCAGGTTCGATGCGATTGGAATGATCAAGACTTCGTTCCAAAGACACAAACGTCGACATTTCAGCCCCTGCCTGTCAACTCCTATCTTACCTCCACCTGGTAAAGCCTGGGAGCCTAGTAGCTTTTACTGAAGCTTCACCAGCTACTTCAACGTATTCGGAGCCCAGGTTCAAAGATTGTGTCGCTGCCCTGGAGTAGGATGGCAGCGCAAGAAACCTGAATAGGCGCCTCTCATAATCTCAGCGAGGCTACTGGCACTGGCCCGTTTAGACAGACCATTTTATTAAGGACCTGTCATTCCAGGTTCGGAGTCCCACGCAAAAGTAACTTCCTGGCCGTAAAAAGAAACAACAGCTCAGAGACAACCAATCGCTTTGGATACGGACGGATGTTATGTTGAAGACAGCAAATAGTTTAAGGACAACTAATTTCGACTTTGCACATGGATTGTTAGGGACCTCAATAGATCGCTTGCTGCCAAACAACTCTTTTAGAGACCCTAGGCTGCCATAAAGCAGACATTGCCGCAATGCGAGAAATGCAATAGGATGGGCCGTCCAGAAAGCGGATGCACTACAAAATCGGGAAAAGACGAATCTAAATTAGATGTGTATTTGTCATTCGACATAGACTTACCCATTGACTCTATGGAGGATAAACATGACAGTATCAATTTTATGACCGCCTAGACCGAACGCATCTTCAGTGCTCCAGCTACAATACCAAAATTGTATTACCAGATGTTAACGCATGGTTGGATAACGAAGCCGTCTTTGAGCGGACCTTTGCAAAAGATAGAACCATATTCGACAATGGATTCAGGTTCTTAGAATCCATAACGCAGCGTGATTTTTTAGTGGCCAGCGGGTAATTGCCATATCTCAACATCCATAAAGGAATTTGGTTATCTCCTCATCAATCAGATTGATCACATTGCTCTCGACACCAGACACTCCTCCAGCATTCTGTGTGTCCAAACTTTCCGAATAGCCAAAATCAACTTGGATCAATAACATTACCTGCAGCCAAAATACGGGTGCGAATAACACAGTTGCAACGGAGTCAAATTAGATAACCAAAGTTCAAAGTCGAGCTTCAAGATCGCGTTTCTCTCAAGCTCTTTCAAAATCATAACCCACATACACAAACAATACATTACCAACAGGAATGCTGTCAACGAGCCATTAGATACTTCCGATGCAATCGGTTCCAAAGTACCACCGCAAAGAATCCTCTAGCTTGACGATATATGGTATGTAGGCAGGTACATGCAGCCAAACGAAGAAGCATATAAAGCTGAGCTGCATCGAAGGACGAAAACCCCTCGTGAGCTCTATGATCAGAAAAGACGGGAAGACGTCGGTGAAGAAAAAGAAAGCGTTCGAAAAACCCGTGATCGAGAAAAAAATGAATATAACAGCAGTACAAAGCAAGAAAAGATGCCTGCATAGACAGCTTGTAGTAGAGATGCAATCGCAGCTAAGAATATCGAAGACTACTTCAGCTAACTTTATGACTGCGATGAAGGTCAAAATACCGCTGATAGGCAGAATGAACCATTCAACCTAGAGAAAAACGACATAGAATTCCGTCCCTCTGATCGAGACAAAGTGAAGGTAGCCAGTTCGAAGCTAAAGTCTAAAGTCTGCGGATAACGCAGACGGATTTCCAACTGGAGATGATCTGTTTGCGAACATCCATCAGCTGATATGTTAGATATGGCCAAACGAAAACGTGCCTGATGTATGGACTCTCAGCATAATGTGTCCGATTTGTGAGAAAGGGAACACTTTTGACTGCCCCAACTATAGAGGAATAAATCTCCTAAACATCTCCTATAAGATATTTTTAGCCACCTTTTGTCCTATCAGTGCGGTTTGAGGCCAGGAAAGCCACCATCTATCAAATATTCACACTACGGTTGATCTTGGAAAAGACCCGGGAATTACAGATCGGCACTCCCCATCTATTTGTCGACTTCAAAGCTGCATATGACAGCGTGTATAGAGACGAGCTACACGACGTCATGTTTAGTTTTGACTTCGCCACGTTGTACAGCATGACAATGAAGAGTTCTCGCTACTTCATCAAGGTCGGTATTGAACTAATCGAGGCCTTCAATGCCAAGAACGGTGGTAGAGAAGGCGTCGCGTTTTCATCTGAAGATTTTAACATCGCTCTATAAGGAATCGTGCAAAATCCATTGACCAAAAAACAGGCACGTTCTTTTTAAAGTCTGGACGATTTCCTTAGTATACACGCGGAAGTAGATAAATTATTCGAAGGGTCTGACGGTAAACGAGAGCAAAACAAAGTGCGTAGTAGATGCAGCCATCGGAAAACAAGCACACCATCTACTTCTTAGCCAGAACGTCATCATTGGTAGTTATAACTTCGAGGTAGTTAAGAACCTCGTATACCAGCAACGACATTAGCGCAGAAGTTCATTTTACTTAGGAAGCAATTGAGTAACATAGTCCTCTATTATAAAACTGGCTGTATACAAAACCCTAATCATCCCGGCCCTGCTCTATGTATAGTGCAGCGGCTTGCAGTGTGTCAAAAGCGGTCTTTTCGAGAGAAAGATATTGCACGTGATTTTCGATTTCATTTGTATTGAGGGGGCGTGATCGTTGTGGATTGGGAGTAAACGCCACAAAAGTGATTTTGTCCAGGAAATACATATAAGATTCCAATCATATACTTCCCCTCAATCAACGATACCAGCTTAGTCTTTTCCTATACAGCGAAATATGTGAGTCTTATTTTTGACAGGAAACGAAGCTGGCAACTTAATACTCATGAAAGAGTAAAGAAATCTACAGTAACCTTATTTTCTTCCAAAACCACCATTGGAAATAAATGAGGCTTTCAAACTCACATTACCCACCTCGCAAAAGTTGTCACCCGATGTCCTTTGGCTGTAATTTTTTTATGAATGAAAAACTTTTCTTCTGCTTTTGGATAATGTTTACCTGATGCCTTAAATTTGTTTTCATTAAATCGAGAAAATGATATCGCCTAAGTGGCCGCTGCCAGAATTGATGACCCTTTGGGCCCGATTTGTGGCATTTTCCATCACTCTTGCCAGAACTTCCTGCGATAGATTCGCGCATTCTTGTCGGATATTCTCTTTGAGGGCTTCAAGAATCTGAGGCTTGTTGACATAGACTCGTGGCTTCAAAAAATCACAAAAAAACAAGTCTGGAACGGTTTTACCGGCCAAATCGCCAAACCGAGAGATTAGGCGACCCGAAAATCCAGCTTTCAGAATTTTGATTATGGCTCATGCAATATGAACCGTTGCTCCATCCTGTTGGAACCATACGTTCTCCAGTCCCAATTCATCCAATTGAGGAAGGAGAAAATCGTTGAGCATGGCTCTGTAGCGCTCGCCGTCCACAATAGTCATTGGTCCACGGCGTCTTCGAAAAAGTAAGGCCCAGTGATGCCTCCAGCGTAAACAGCACACCATACAGTAACTTTGAGCGAGTGTAATGGCTCTTCGTCGGTTATACGCGGATTTTCGGTGCCCCATAAGCGATAATATTGCTTATTCACATATCCACAGAAATGGAAATGGGCCTCGTCGCTCATAATGATTTTCGATGAAAAGTTGTCTCCCTCATGGTCATGAAGGCGAGCGCGACCGCGACAGCAACGGTCCAGGACCTCGAGTGTCGCTGGCTTCCTGAGCGAACAAGATCACACTTTTGGTACCGAGCTCTCATAAATCAAAGACGCGTCGGACGTGGTCACTCTTAACTTGAGAAAAATGCTTAAAGAACTCGCGAAAATGAACGCTCAGATGGCCAAGTAGACCAATGTCAGCATGGTCATCATCAAGTGTACCGAGGCTACGGATGCCGCCTTAGTGAATACGAGCGACAGAAATCACTCAGCTCGGTTGTCGTGGATTCATGATGGCTTGAGCGTAGGTTAGACGAGCTAGCCTGTCAACAGGTAACAGCTAATGTACTGTCTGCAATTTGTGAGGGAACATCTTACAGTCTTTCACCAAAATTCTCTGTAAAGACCGCCGATTGATACCCAATTGCGTCACACGTCGTCTGGTCGATACTCCGGGGTCCTCTCCGACATCTTCAACCACAGCTACGATATTCTCATAACGGCTGCTCCGGGGCTGGCCAGACCTGGCAGCATCTCGTGTTGTTCCATAATCTTCTAGACGAGCGGCTAAATGTCATCGTAGTGTTTGCCCAGTTGGTGTCAACAACCGGGAAATCTGCGCCGAAAACCACCGACGAATTACTCCGCAAAAAAGTCGTAACAATTATACCGCGTTCTTTAGGAGTATAGAGATTCATGTCTTGTAGATGTGTATTTTGTATCTGTTTACTTCACAACTGTTAAAGAAGAATTGGCATTTGCCGCTATTTGCAAAAATTATAGCATCTTCCGATAGGGCGATGGCTTTTGCGCCACCTTGTACATTTCGGTTACAAGACCAATACTCACCGACACTCTTGTGGACGGTCTTAGACAATACGGTCAACTCCAGCAAACTAAGCAAAGTCCAAGGTACAGTGTTTGTGCATAAGTGGAGCTTTACGTACTACTCTCTCCGCGGCACTGGATATTCTGCTTCACATGACATGCAGCTATTCGCTGTTTAAAGCGGCAACACAGTGGATAAATAAACTATTTGGTCAAGCTGATATTCTTAACACACCATGAATCCTTCCAGAGACCATCGACTTCACTACGCCACAACATTGATTTGACAGTGACTTTCATGTAAGAATCCCCGCTTGATCTTTCTGGGGGGAAGATGCTTTCATGAACGACAAGTAAATCAATTTATATACGCATGGATCCCAGACCAATAGGGAGATTGTTGGCGGAGTTTCCGGAGATAAACACAACCTAAGCCTCTCCGGCTTTCAAATCACTGTAGCATGTTTCAGGCGGAAATTTTGGCGATTAAAGAAGTCTTGTCTTGGCTGGAAAAAAACGTGATATCCGTATCTTTTCTTATTGTCAGGCCGCTACCAAGTCCCTCAACTCAGTCTCACAAAATTCTAAAACCGCCCTTGACCGCCCGATCATCTCTTAAGGAGATGTCAGAGTAGTTCATTATTCACCTGTGATAGGTGTCGGGCGCAGAGATATTCCAGGGAACTTGCCAAAATTGGAACCACTCTACCTATTCTACTTGAAAAGGGTATCATACGTATACCAATCGCTACGTGCAAACTAATACTAAGGCTGGATGCTAATAAAATAACAAACCTTAGGTGGACTATTTAGTCAACATGTCTAGCGACCAAACAAATCTATCCAGAGTTCGATCTGATTCGCTCTAAGAATTCGATCTTTCAAAATAGGAAACATCTCAGCGCTATAATCGGTGTCATCACTGTCTTACATTCAAGCATGCAAGAAGGCTTGGCGTTTTTATAAATTGCTTCTGCAAAACCTGCATGGACGACGACGGAGGAGGAGAGAATCCTCCACCTACTCTGTGCATGACCAATACTCTCCTAAAGAAAAAAACTCCACTTAGGAGCTTTCATCTACAATGACTACAGCAATCTAAACAATATAGACGTTAACAGTCTCCTACGCTTAGTCAGAAGCTCAAATTAGTTCCAAGAGTAGAAGGATCATAGATCCACGTGGCATCACAATGGACCAATAGGCATAAGCGTGTTGGTTCTACCAACAGCCACTCTTACTTAACGAAATGTACTTAATCGGCTGTACAGCAATATCGGTCTAGTCAGACGTCTACGGATTTAACGTCTGAGATAACTGTGCCATGTTGACCAAATGGACGCCACAACTACGGCCACATCTCATCTAATCACACGAAAGTGAAAGGGGAACTCAATCAACTCGCAGTGCGGCACTGGAGGCAGCTGGCGATAGATCTTGGTAGATGGAAGAGTATTAATTCTCTGGAATTTTGCATACGAGTAATGGGATTAAATCTTTGAAAACTAGTTATGAGTTCGGCTTATTTTTTATCGTACACATCACCATTAGCTCATCTTGGCCGGGTGAAACCGACAATGGGGTGATCTGTGGTTTTTTCAATGAAAAATCTACAAAAACAGGGCTCTGCCATGTTACGAGTAGCACCAACAGGTCACTGGATTTCATGAAAACTTGTAATTTACCTTCTCACTGTGGATAAGTACCGAGAAATACATATCTTGCCAATTATAGCCTTTCGATGTTGAATGAATGAAAATAAAAATATTGTCGGAATCAAATAGATGAGAGAAACCATTTAACCATAAATGGGAACACAAACGGTTCCAATGATGACTGAAAGTGAATCAGTTCGAAAGTAAAATATAAAAAATTCTTTTTTTTTAACCAAATACATGACAAAGCCAATTAGTTTGGCGCCTGTAATGTAGATACTTGTGTAGTACGCGGCCTTGCATTGTTGTACTCCTGCATTGTATAGTTCTCTTAACTTTTTTGGCTTATGAGCAGTGAGTCTATTGTTATTTGAATTTGCTGCATTTTTCTCCTCATTTCCACATATTTCCTACAATTTGGGGTTAAGTCTTGAGCCCTTTACACTTGTAGGTACTTGTGCTTGTGCCAGATACAAATAAAAACGTGGTCAATAGTTGTTGCTAGTTTTAGAAAATTAAGTGTGGAATTCTTCAACTGTAAACCAATTTACAAGAACTAAATAGTTTCGTACTCAGTGGGCATGTTTTGAATGGCATTATCGATGTCAAGGCCTAAGTCATTCCTGGACTACTGAATGTTATGCTACAATATTTCCGGATTCTAGAATCTCCACAAACAACGTGGGAACTATTATAGATTAGTCAGAGGATTACATGTATACCATCGTTATGATACCACTGAGGCATCAAGACCGTAGTTTGATCGGCAACTATCACATTTACGTAAGTGTCCTAATAAATTCCATCTTTTTGGCAGCTTCATGATTCCGTGCTAGTAGAACCTCTGGACCAAGATCGATTTCAGGTCTCATCATTGGTGGAAGTCTTACCATTCGAAGAGTTTTGCAAAGTTCGAAACAAATAAAAAACCGATGGTGCAAGGCCGAAACTGAATGGTAAATGTGACAGCACTTCCCAACCAAAGTTCAATAATTTTTCGTGAGTTATCAAAGATGTATGTAGTCTAGCGTTGTCATTCTCCTACGATTTGCCAATACTGGCTGTTTTTCTTTGGTTGCTTAATCCACTTTCATTCGTTGGTGACATTAAACACCTGAATCGAACTCTTGGTTACTTGAAAGCAGCTCAAAATAAACGACATCTTTATAATCCCACCAAATTGACAGCACAACCATTGTTTGTTGCTGTTCAGCTTTCGATATGGCTTGCGCTGGAATGCCCTGCCGATTTCTGTGTTTCCTGGTCGTTATAACTTACAAATATTTAAAAACAATGTACGTCGGTACCTGCCCTTTCTTCCTCCCTAAATTTCCTTCGCCCGCGCTATGTACAAACATTTTAAGGGTACACAAACCCCCTGAGCGCTTCGACCATGATCCTTCATCTCCAATGATGATCAACAAGTGAATCTCTTTCAATTCATGTGAAACTCAAATATCGAGCTCTGTTGCGAGTCGAAGACGTCTTAAGAGATTTTCAATTGTTGCGTCTGATTTGGTGACGATCTGATATTGATTTGATCATCGTCATCTTCAGGTTGTCTACCAGAACGTTGGTCAGCTTTGAATGAAAAATCCCACAACGGAATTTCTTAAACTAATTCTGCAGATGTGGGGATCTCCATTGCGATTGATCACATTGACTACTCAAAAACCTGCTTTTGAACCAGTAGCGCAACAAATAAGCTCGTGATGTAGTGCTTGCTACAACGCGAATGTTATCCTCCAAATCGTCCAACGTCTCTGTTTTATCGGCGTAGACTAGTGACTTCACATACTACCAAAGAAAGTAATCAAAATGTCTGAGATCACAGGATCGTGGAGGCCAGTTATTAGATCCACTACGCGAAATTATGTGCTCAGCAAATGTTTCCCGCAATAAACTGATGGTGTAGCGCGCCGTGTGGCATGTTGCGCCATCTTGTTGAAACCAAAGCTCTGTCACGTCAATGCCATTCAACCGAGGAACGAAGAAGTCAGAAATTATGTTTTCATAGAGCTCTTCATTGACGGTAACATTCTGGCCGGCATCGTCCTTGAAGAAATATGGGCCGATGATTCCACTATGTACACCAGTATGCACACCAGACAGTGAATTTTAATGGTTGTAAGGGCGTTTCGACAAAGGCTTCTGGGTTTTCTCCCCTCCAAATTCGCAATTTTGCTCGTTTACATATCCATTTAACCAAAAATGAGCCTCATCGGAGAACAGAATTTTGCGTTGAAAATGAGGATCCAGCTGAGCCATGTTTTCGGCCCATTCATCGAACCTACGACTCGTATAATGGTTCCGCGGTTTCAACTCTTGCACAAGCTGAATCATATAAGCTTTTAAGCCAAGATCTTTGAGTAAGATCTTCCATAAAGTGGATGCGCATAAGCGTGGTGCGAAAACGATTCATAGTGTTCCGAATAACTTGTTCAGATGGACGATTATGTCGACCGTAAAGTGGACGTAGAGCACGATAAGTTTGGCTAACCGAACCATGGTTTTTAAAATAAGTTTGCACAATTTGCACGCACTGTTCTTGTATTAATCTATTTATCGTAAAATGGCAAAATGTACTAATCACAAATCAACTTTCAACTGTCAAATTGTCAATGTGTAGAAACAATGTTGCCAGTTTAAAAACTAAACCTCGAAAAAAAAGCCTTTAAATACATACATGTACAACGTGCGCCAAAAGTCATCACCCTATCGGAAGATGCTAGAATTTTTGCAAATAGCGGCAAATGTAAATTCTACGTTGACATTTGTAAAGTAAACAGATACAAAGTACACGTCAACAAGACATGAATCGCTATACTCCTAAAGAACGCGGAATAATTTGTCGGTAGTGTTACCGCAGCGTGAATTTCGGTACATATTTCTCGGTCGTCCGACACCAACTGCCCAAACACTAAGACGTTTAGCTGCTGTCCTAGAAAAGTATGGGACAACACGAGATGCTGTCAGGTCTGGCTGGCTCCGGAGCAGCCGTTCTGCTGAGGAGTATCGACCAGACGACGTGCCATGCAATTGGATATCAATCGGAGGTCTTTACAGAGAATTTTGGTGAAAGACTATGAGGTGTTCCCTCACCAAGTGCAGACAGTGTATTAGCTGTTACCTGTTGACAGCCTAGCTCGTCTAAACTACGCTCAAGCCATCATGAATCTTGACCACGAGGGAGACAACTTTTAATCGAGAACCATTATGATCTCTATGGATATGTGTGGACTACTGTGGACCGTGAGCGCTACAGAGCCATGCTCAACGACTTTCTTCTTACTCAATTGGATGAATTGGGACTGGAGAACATGTGGTTCCAACAGAATGGAACAACAGCGCAGACTGCAAGAGCTACAATCAAAATTCTGAGGGCTGCATTTCCGTTCCAAACTTTTTTTTGTGGAGTTTTTTTTGAAGCCACGAGTCTATTTCAACAAGCCTCAGACAAAAAAACAATTTTTTTTCAAAGAAAAAAGCGAGCCCGAACCACACAGGTGGTGGTTTGATCGGTAATGGGAATGGGAATTTCCTTTGGCCTGAGTGAACATTACCCCTGAATTGTCTTTCTATCCCCGAAATTGATCTCAGATATACCATAAGTCGAAGTGGCAAAAAATGTTCATTTCGTATGCATTTGAGACTAAGACAGGGGACCCAAGTCAGGATCTAGGGATCTCAAGTTAAAACTTTTGGAAAGGGTGTTTGGGCTTTGTGACGAAGGAAGAAGGAAGCTTTTCTCAAATTTAGATGACAAAAGGTAAACCCAGTGGCCTTCCGTGCAGATTTTGGGGGGGTGGTTACGTTTTTTTTCCATTGTACAATTTGTTATTATTTTGGTTTTGTTTTTGTTTCGTTATTATTGGTTTCTGTCTTATGTTGTGTGGTGTGTGTTGCAAAGTGTTCCAGGCCGTCCGGCTTGCTCTGTCTTTCCAGGGTGGACTTACTAGTTGTCACCTCCGACGAGCGTATAGGCTAAAGTCCGGAATTGGAAGAATCCACAGGTTCCTTCCACAAATACGTTCTCCCAAAACAACAACGGACACAACAGACAAAGCGGGTCAAAAAGTGTTGTGATTAGGAGCTGGAGGGATGGAGCTGAATGTCTTGGCTCTATTCGAGGCTGGAGACTACCCATCAGGAGGAAGAGAACAACACGGTGGGCAAGGGTCGATTATTTCGCGCTGGAACTTTGCAACAAATATCCTATATCGAGCCTTCCTCGCGCTCTTGTAGCAGGCCGCCCGTCTGCTCTGGTGGTGGCTTTGACCGTCCGTCCTACCTGTTTATGTTGTCCTTTCAAGATACTGAGAGAGTGCGCCGATGGCTATTGCGCCCATGGCTGCCCATCACTCTCTCAGGAGGAACAACTATTCAGAGGGAGCAGGTTCGAAGGGATGAAGGTGAAAGAGCCCAGCTTGTTGTGGTAAATTTTACCGCAACAACATTATGCCTCGGAAATCGAATGATCGAGTGATGATTCCTCCATTCAGAAAGAGAAAGACTTCAAAATGACAGATTTCTCTAAATGGAACGTGAGTCCCTTCGATGTAACGTGGACATATTTAGAGTGAGTGCAGTAAGATGGTTCGATGCGTGTAATACCGTGCTACTCTAGTGGATCTGCTGCTAACACCTACAGTACGCAGAGGCTTAATTTCCTAATATCCACATGGTGATCTTATTCCGGACTAGAGTACGATGCGTCACGATCACACAGTGTTACGTCCTAACGAATCCCCCGACTGAGGATGAAAAGGGCATGAAGTGAATTAGTTGGTTACAATTTGTGAAATAAGGAACTCTACCGTACTAATTAACTAATTTTTACCATCCATTTCATTTCATCCTCCTCAAGTACATCCAATTTCCTCTAAAATCCTAAAAAGAATTTCTCTCTTCATTTCGGATGTTTTATGTTTCATTTTTAATCTTAATATTTGAAAAGCTATTTTTCCCGAATCACTTAAAACTGCTATAATTCCTCAATTTTTTAGCGACTGTCAGCTCGGGTTCAGATTCGGGAAATCTACTGAAGACGCGTTTACTTAAAGTTTGTAGGGAAAATCTTTGCTGCTTTATTTATTGATGCTGTTGACAATATTCAGAATTGGGTTTAGGGGACTTACACATGAATGGTTTCAATCTTTAATTAATAAACCGTAAACTACAAGTCGAAGTCGATAAATATATAAAATATGTAGGTTCGTTTTGCGTCCACTCCTTTTTTTTGTGTATGTTAACTCCTTGTTTTGCCTCCTTTAAAGGCCAAACAACAGCTTCTCTTGATGACACAGTTTTGGTTTATGAAAACAGTAATCGCCTTAATGTTTTCACTAATTTAAACTATGATTTGGAACTTTTACAGAAATGGTTCCAATATAAGTTTATGGTTATAAGTACGAAAACAAAATTTATGCTTTTTAACATAAGAGGATCTATTTGCGAGGATATGTTTCTGAAATGTCACTCTCCTGACTGTTCCAGGTTTCCCTGAATTCATGATAAGAATCATTATCTATCATGATCACTATATATCGCTGTTACCAAACAGTAAATATCCCAATGACTGTTTTATAGTTGATATGGGAGGCACATTGTTGGGTGCTTTGTACCACTTAGCTAGAACTATAGTTATAGGCAAGTAGGTTTTCTACCTTCCGAATGGTTGGTACTCGTAACACCACTAGCTATCAAGGTGAGGGAGATTCATCAATGCGTCTAGAGCGGAGCCAGGAGTGCTAGGGAAAGCTCCCATGCGTCCGAGATAAACCGTTCTTTGGAGTCTGGTAAAACCAGCGATCACGTATTTTTGAGAGAGTTTATTCCACCAGACAACTGACGCATAGGATACAAATAGCCTTATCATAGCCGTGCAGATCCAAAGGACACTTCTCGGTGACAGGCCCCATGTATTGCCGATAGCTCCTCTGCACTGCCAGAAGGCCAACAGCGCCTTAGATGCTCTTGACGTAAAATATTTAATCCAGAGAAGTTTGTTATACAATACAAGATTTCACCCAAATGCTTAGCTACTTTGGAGAATTGGATGGTGATGTATTTGAGTCGGACAAAGCAGCTTCTTCCTTCTCGTAAAGATAACACCCTCAGTAGTGAGATGATTAACTGAAAGCCCATTACTAGTGCACCAGTCGTCGATCACGTCGAGGACTGTCTGCACTTTAGAGCAAACAGTCGCTAGACACCATCTAAAAGACAGTATAGCTACATCATCTGCGTATGACGTTAGAACTATTAAGCGCGTTGAGTAGTGAGTCGAACGGCATGCACCAGAGCAGTGGAGACAGAACGCCGCCTTGCGGTCAACCCCTATTTACACCCGCCACAACATATTGGCTGCAGCCAGCATCAGCAATCTGTGTCGTATTCACCAGCATTGCCAAAAAACTAGTGATTCGTCTATGCTAGTTGTGAGCTGGTTCCAATTATTGTAGGTTACCTGGGAAGTGCGACTCAAGCGTGAGATGGAGGGTCTCTGCTTTCTACTCAGTATAGGTACCGTCAGAGTTTCTGAATGATTCCAGTCTGGTTTTACCGATAGTTTTTTCCAAAAAGCTTTGTAAGAGGCCCTCTTCGAAATCCGAATAAGCCTCTTAAAATCGTTTTGCTTTGATCCGTACAGATTCCAATCTTCCTCCAAATTAGTCTTAAGTGACCTGTTTAGAAGTTTTCTGGATTCTTTACAAAGATACTGCAGGTCAGCGTTCTACCAATGAACGGACGATCTGCAGGATTGCTTACTGGCTGCTACATGCTATTTCGCAACGCTTGGTGAGCGTACCGCTCATGTTCTAAACAACTGCCTCACGCTTTTGTTTTGCCCTGAGCTTAGGGGGAGCACTATTGTACTTGTCGAGCTCCTCCATAAATCGTGTCAAGTTAGTTTTATTCGGATTCATCCTCTTCAACAAAGTCGAGACCTCGCATCCGATTCGGAATTCGATCTATCAATGGACTGATATACTCGTAGAGATCTCCGATAGTACTTTCCAACCAGTAATCTCCCTAGCATACCTCTTGGATAAAGTTAAGTCGATTACTTGTTGTCTTTCCCTTGGGTGAGAGCCAACATTGTTGACAGCCAGACCAGACGATAGTATGAAGTCCAGGAGATTATTACCTCTCACGTTGCATTTGCTACTGCCCCAGAAAGTGCTCCGAGTATTTGCAGGGCAGCATATGATAAGTCCCATCTTCCTGGAGTGACAATGTTCAATGGAATTTGCTACTACCTCCGGTGGTGGCGACAGTAACGAATCGTAGGGAAAATAAGCAGGCGCAACGTCGAATTTGTGCAATTCTTCGTTCATTTCGTAGCTTATGGCTGCTGCATCTAAATCTTGGTTACAAAATTGCACAAGTTTAGATGGTGAGAGTGAGTTCGGCATATAAAGACAAGCTCCCTTGGCGAGCTTGTGAAACCCTTTAAATATCCGAAACCACAGATGCGTTTGCTCCACACCCATGGTTCCCATATAAATATAATGTGGGGCTGTGTATACCACATGGAAAGGCTCCTACACAGGGATGCAGTAGAAGATTTGGAATGTTGAGGGTTGATTTGACCACACGAATTTTCATAATAAAATTCAATAATTTGTAAGAGTTGTTCGGGCGTAAGTATTTCCATGATAAAATGGCAATCCTAGCTGAGCGTGCTTAACTTTAACACATGTCACGAATCATGCGTAAGCTGTCAAAAACAAAACACTTAAAAACCAAAGAGCAAAAAAATCACCCTTTACTTGCATATATGTAATGCTACAAAACCAATGTTGAGAAAATTATAAAAGATAAAGACTTGACGGCACAAGTCATGGATAAGCCGACCGATGTTAATTGATAACCTTGTAACAAATGGTGAGCTAGTAACTGCAAAAGCAATAAGAGCCATAAAATTAAGTGCCCACGAATCAATAGCAATTGGTATAAAATGTAATGAAACCGAAGGATAGAATAGGGTGTTTCCCATTTTAAATACAAAAGAAATGTATTTAAGCAGGTCCTTGATATGGATTCTATACATGTTCATAGGATATATGATATTTTCTGAAAAGGACTACTTTGTTTCTGTTTTTATAACGTGGTAAAGTCTCGTAGAAATGTGTGGTTTAATTGTTTTTTGAATAATTTTAAAAATCGGAAAATTTTAATGTATTCCAAAGCAATGTTAAGTGATACGAAAATAGATTGGAGAAATTATGCTGCCCTTCGGAATAAATACAAACAAAAAATCAATAAGCGTAAGTGTGAATATTTAAGTAATGTTAAAAATTTCGGCTTCTATCGATTAAAAACCAAATTCTTATTCTGAAAAAAGAAAAAATGTGGTTTTTGGTAAGGAGATCTGAAAAAAAATTTAATAATAGCAAATAACTTTAATAAATATTTCGTAAAAACTGGAAAGGATACCACTCCGTTGACCTCTTTCGTGAACAAAGTTGAGGAAACAGTGCACGTGCTCAAATTTAAAAATATTACGTTATACGGAGTCTTCCAATAGGGACTGCCAAACTTTGACAGTGGCTAGCGGTCATTTTGTTGAAGCTACATCTGTCAAATTGGCTGTTATTTATTCAGTCTGTCTTGCCAAATCACCATGGATGCACATAGCGTTCAACAGCACGTGCAATAAAACCGTTTTATCAAAATGGGTGTTCTGTTCGGGCAACGTTCCGCGCGCTTCGCCCATTTTACGGTCGCCATAATCGTCCTACCGAGAGGCCTATTCGCAGTGTGGTAGATAAATTTGAGTCCACTGGTTCAGTAAATGCTAGTCCAACACCCGTACGTCGACGAAACGCAAGATCTGTCGAAACATCGCCCCTGTCCATGAGAGTGTGCAAGAGAATCCGAGGCAGTCGATTTCGCGTCGCTTACAAGAATTCGGCCTTTCGCCGAATTGGCGAATTTTGCGTCGTGACTTGGATCTGCACCGGTACAAAATTCAACTGACCAGGAGCTGAAGACAACGAGCGATGTTTGTTCGCTGAATGGGATCTGGAGCAGTTGGAAACTGACCTTCATCAAAAAATCATCTTCAGCGATGACACCCATTTCTGGATGAATGGGTACGCCAACAAACAAAATTGTCGAATTTGGGACGATACCAACCCACACGAGATCCAAGAGCGTCCAATGCATCCCGAAAAAGTCACTGTTTGGTGTGGATTTTGGGCTGGGGGCGTCATCGGTCCATACTTCTTTGAGTATGACGTTGGCCGATGATTACCAACTTCTTTTGGCCTGAATTGGATGATATGGACGGCGATACGTGCCATACATCTCACGCAACATTGGAAATGCTGCACGAGCGATTCGAGGGCATGGTCATTTCATGTGGAGGTGATGTGAACTGGCCACCGAGATTATGCCTTTTGACTCCGTTAGACTTTTTCTTGTGGGGTTTTCTGAAGTCGCAGGTCTATGCGAATAAGCCACAAACTATAGCGGCCCTCAAAGCCATCATAACCCATGTCATCGGTCAAATTCAGCCTGATTTATGCACCAGAGTCATGGAAAATTGTACATTTCGGATGCGCGCCACTCAGAGAATCCAAGGTGGACATTTGAACGAAGTTATATTCCATACATTATGGCATCGATAGGTCTTTCAAACGAATAAAAAATGTCGATGATATCTCACACACACTTCGTTTTATTTAAATTTAAACAGAGGAACCGCTTAATGAAAGACCCTTTAAAAAAAACTATTAAAAATATGAAAAATAAAAGAGATTTTGAATTTACTCGTATGTGCTCCAGTATTTAACTCAATTATTTTGAAATCCTTGGCCCTATTTTGTGAAAAATAATTAACGGATCCCTATGGGCAAGCAAGTTTACGACTTCGTGGAAGGAATCTTTCGGTCATAACAATAGAAAAAGTATCAAATATATAAAACCTTTGTCAAACCAGAGTTCGGCTATACTGTAGTCGATGTTCTCTGTGAGGATTCGTAGTACATAAAGAAAATTAGTGCAGCCAAATAAATGATTTGTCCACTGTGTAGACGCTTTAAGGCGAATAGCTGCGGTCTGCCTGCTGAAGATATCGAGGGGTGGCAAGTGAAAAAGAATGTCAAGTGCCGCGGAGGTAGTAGAGCGCGGAGCTCCACTTATGCATTGACATGCTCTCCTTTAGACTCTGCTTAGTTTGCTGCAGTTGACTGCATAGTCTAAGGCCGTCCACCTGACAACAACCCCGTGTATCGGTCTTATGACTAAGATGTATAGCCAGTGGGTTATGTGGGTTTGAAGGCCCCATTTGTTCCCAATGGCTTTTTTGCAAGAGAATAAAACTAGTGCAGCTTTTTTGACTCTTTCTTGAATGTAAGTTTACTGTCAAAAATGAAACCCAAACATTTTGCTGTATAGGAAAAGACTAAACTGGTATCTGTTATGGAGTGAGGGTCTATGATTGGAATTTTATATTTCCTGGAAAAGAGGACAAGATCAGTTTTATAGGGATTTACTTCCAATGCACATCGATCTGCCCAACGGGTTAATCTGTTAAGATACGCTGAAAGAGTTCTCTAATGGTAAAAAGATGCTTACGACAGCTATAACAACATCATCCGCATAGACAATGACCTCGCTTTCTAGTATATCAGAAGCTCATTAACCACTAAGTTCCAGAGAAGGGGAGAAAGTACCTCTGCTGATACATCTTTTACCAGAAGACCCACCCAGTTTATAGTTGATTATCCTGCTATTTAGTCAACTAGTGAGTCGTCTACCTGCAGAATTGACAGAATTATTGCAGAATTATTCCTCCTCTAATCCGCAGTCAAATTTTACATTAGTTGCATCTTGTTTTTGAAAGTTACGTCTTGTATTCTGTAATAAATGCTTGTGATTAGCAACACAGGGACCAAAATTATCCGTTACAGCTGCAACGAAGTATCTCAGAAAGTCAGAAAATTTTGTGAGGAGGTGGGTGAAATGATTTAACGAACATGGAAACGTTGACGATTTGCCAGAACGGGAAAAACAGAAACCACTTCAAAAGCAGTTTAAAACAAAGTGCAAATGCAAAGACAAATGTCATTAGAAAAATGTCACGAGGTTTCCATCTTCAGTATTCGCAAAATTATCAGAGAAAACGATTTTAATTTCAAAGCCGTTGCGGCCAAGCCTTTGTTAACCGAAAAAGATGTGAGTGGGCTCGCCGTTACAAAGATGTGGACTGGACCAAAATTATTTTCACTGACGAAGCTTCATTTGTTTTCAACAATCCCTTGAGACGTGTGTGGACTGCTCACAGTTAAATAACAGTGAAACATACGGCAAAGTGCATGTTTATGGCTGTTTTTGTGCGGAGGGTTTCAGAAAATCGGTGACTATTACCGGATATACAATGCTCAAAGAATGATCCAGTTGTGCAAGAAAGAATTTCTGGGATCCGCTGAAATGCTATCCGAACCTGGATAGGCCCCTACAAGAGGACAACGATCGTAGTCGTATCTGTCAGGGCTTCAAGGACAAAAATGAGTCAATATGTTGGATTGGCCATCTCAGTCTCCAGATGTCAATGCGATTGAAAACGTCTGGAGACTTATGAAGCAAAGGATTAAAGGAAAAAATATAAGCATAATAAAACAGCTTACACTGTTTTTAAAAAGAATTTGGTGAAAATTACCGCAGGACTACTCCAAAAAAAATTGGCTCTAAGTTGTCGACAAAGGTGCGAGGCGATAATTGGCAATGGAGTAGACTGGACAACATATTAAGTACATTGCGCAGTAAGGGAAATATTAAAAGCTTTAAAATAAATAATTTTGTTTCCCTAAGACAAGCGGTTGTTTTCTTTTAAACCACACGCTTTTGTTAAACTCACTGTATATTCGCTAATAATTTTTTTTCTTTAATCTCATTAGAGTATTTATTTCTGGCCACTTTAGATAAAATTTAGGGAACAAGATCTTTAGATCTTGCTGCGGTTGTTTTAGAACGGAGAACTTTAAGGAAAAATTACGGAGCAAATTGAATTGCTTTTATTTTGGCCAGTAGAAAAGTAAAGTGAATTCAATTGGATGTCTGTATTTTTTTTTTAATGCCGTAAAATTGCTACTCATTAACTTTATATATTAATTACTCCAAGCTATTGGCAACATTTTTTTATATGAAAATGTATCGCAAAATACGGACTTGCGATTTTAGTTGCTTTAGTTTTTCCCAACACTGTATATAATATTACTTTCCGTTTTCGAATTTTACATCGAACAACATACTACTCGTACAGCAATTGCGGTTTCATTCGGACAAACCCGACATTAAGATGTGAAATCGTATTTTGATACAAAGTCCTCAACTGAACTTGACTTTTGAAAAGTCAACTTAAGTAGCTTCGAATTATCTCCCCGCGCATCAAGTTTCCCATCCGTAAACTGGTAATTATTCCATGAAATTGACACCACCAAGTCAACAGATACTACCAGACAAATTCGAGGAATCACCTCCAAACTCGATTTTTAGAACGCGTCAGATAGTGTAGCCATAGTCATACTCATAAATAAAACTTGTTTGTTTACCCAACCATCACATCAGACACAAGCAGCAACTCTTCAGTGTTAGAGGCACACTCTTGGCGCTTGGTGTTCCTATAGACTTGTTGACTTGTTTTCAGCTATAGAGGTCACGGCCAAATATACCCAACGACACGCTACAGCTGGAACGGAATTATACAAGAAATCTGAAGCCGGCCCATGTGGTGCTACACGATCTATTTTTGCTTTTAATTGTATTTTTCAGTTAGATGCTTCGGTAACGATCTTTTGTCGATTTCAACTCATGTGCTGGTTTGTTTGTTTGTTTATAGCTTTGTGTGAAGATGTATCTTTATTATATTTATAGCCCTCCTGCCAGATGGACTAACGAGTTCACATTGTGAGCCAAGTATTGTATGGTAGGTATCCGTATTCCTGTCAAGTTTTCATGTGACTAGATACACAAAAGAACAAAGGATCTGGGAAAATTGTTTATAATTCAATGAAACACACTTTGTCGATACGAATTATGAGTACAAGAAACCTGTAATTCCTCATAATTTTCAGAATGCTTTTTTCACCGTAAATTGGACGCACATTCGACCAAATTTGACCATGCCAATCTGCCCACATCGATTAAGTGCATCCATTAAAGCTATGCAAATCGTTAAGAAATTTTATTAACTGATTTGAATAATATAAAAAACAAAAATTGTGGAATTTCCGCAGCAGAAGAGTCACTCAAATGTGATTTCTTATCGAATGGCGATTAGTTGGGTCAGTGGATGAGTAACTTAAAAGCTACGAGTATCCGACAGTGATTGGTTTCCGTATCGAACGTGTTCATATCTACAATATGTATCTCTTCCCTTGGTGTGGCGCAGCATCTTTGTAACGAAAATTCTTGTTTACAATAACTTCAGTGTCAAACTAAATTTCTTAGAATTGTTGTGTATACGAATACTTGGGAACATAATTGGCAAAATTGTAACACAGATGGAGTAGGTATTTATTTTTAGCTTTAAGTAACGACTTCTAAGAACTCGTGATGTAACCTAGATCGTTGTGTTCCTGAATTAGAATAGCTCACTCACTTTTGTAAATACGACGTTACATAGTACGATACATGGTATACTCGTATTTAAGAAATGTGTCACTACAGTCATAAGCGCTGCCATGAGATGTTGTATCATTATGGCAGGGTTCAGGTGAGTCAGTATTGAAACAGCTCTGCTTTTTGGGTTCAGATAGGATGTGACGGAATTACAATTAGAGAAACTCATCGTTATTCCAGGTGGGATCGAGATTCTAAAGTGGTACGTCCCATCATCTAAGGATATGAACACATTCCATTTGCAAGTTTCACTAACCAGATCAGAGCTGGTAAAATTGGTCTCTTAATAGAACGAACAATTTTATTTTTGAATTACTTGATTTTGAGTGATGGAAATCTTTACTAGGACCTTTACAATCGTTTCTGTTAAGTGGAAAAGGCGATATCCGCCAAGTCGCTGCCGCCTGTGTTGATACACATATATTGCAGTTTTATCGAATTTTCCACGACTTTCCGCAAGATTTCCGGTGATAACTTTTCGCATTCCTGTCGAATATTCTCCTTAAGGGCTGCGATTATTTGAGGCTTGTTGGCATAAACGCGTGACTTCAAGTAGCCCCACGCCAAATCGGCAAAACGGGAGATTACGCGACCAGGAAACGCTTCCTTCACAATGTACACTGTGGCTCGTGCTGCGTGTGCGGTTGCAGCACATGTTCACCAAGCCCCACTCGTCCAGTCGTTTATCATGGCCCTCTAGCGTTCGCCAGTAACAGTGACCATATTGCCGATGGCGTCCTCAAAAAAATACGGCCCAATCACTCATCCCTCGTGAACGCCGCACCACACAGTGGCTTTGAGTGGATGTAATGACTCTTCGCGCATCACACGCGGGTTTTCAGTGCCCCAGAAACGAAGATTTTGCTTATTGACGTAACCGCTTAAGTGGAAATGCGCCTCGTTGCTCATGATGATTTTCGACACAAAATCGTCCTCTCCGTTGTTTTAGATTGAGGATGGCTTTATAGTAATTCACACGCGACTGACGGTCAGGGGGTATTAACTGATGCACTGTTTGCACTTTGTACGGGAACATGTGTAAGTCTTTCGCTGTAGGGTTCGTCTGGTGATGCCCAATGGCGTGGCCCGTCGTCTGGTTGATGTTTCAGCGATATCGGCAGCCCCAGCCGTGATATTCTCGGCCGAACGACCAGTCCGGTGGCAGCTACGCCCTGCATGGTTTCCTGTGGTTCCACTCTATTCGAGTCGAGTAGCTAAGCGCCGGAATGTTTGCCCAGTTGGCGCGACACAGTTAGGAAATCGACGTCGAAATTCACGCTGCGCTAACACCGCATACCGATCATTGGTCAAAAACATCGATACAATTATTCCACGCTCTTGCGGAGTATAGCGCTGTGTTGCTTGTCTGTTTGTATACTGCAGCTGTCTAGTTCACAAATGTCAAATATGATTAACGTGCGACATCATTTGCAAAAATTATACCATCTTCCGATAAGGTGTCACCTTGTACTTAGAGAGTTGACACCAGCAAAATTAAGGGAAAAGAATAAGATGGGCTGGACTGGGCTGAGCAGGACGTTGATCTTGAGTTTTAATAAGGTAATGCAGAAGACACAGCGGTCTGTATTTTAGGAGGCTGGGAAGAGAGCATCCAGTTATTTGCTTATAAAAATGAAAATGAGATATGATCAGTGATCACGCTGCCTGATATTAAAAATGTATCTCGCGATATTGTTGAAGGCAATGTTAAGTTTTCTGAGACTATTGCGGTCAGGCTTGCAAAAGATCACGCATCCGTGTAATAAAACTAGTAAAAAAATAGAATAGTGAGTATGCCAAGAAAGATCTGAATTAAAAGTCACAGCAAGGTTTTTAGCGGAGACAGCCCACTTATGGGCATTTGATTTATATGTACAGGCTGAAGGGCTGCGATAACAGAAGCTCTTCGGTGTATTAAGAGCACTTTCGATTTGTCAGTCGAAGATCACGTTTAATTGACCTGTCATGAGTTCTAGCAAGGTCTTCGTTTAGGTGGTCTATAGCAGTTTCATTTGTTGGGCAGCTTATCATAAATTGCACATCATCAGCGTAAATATGGACGTTGCAGTGTTTAACATTGTTTGACAGGTTGTCCACATATGAGAAGAAAAGTGTAGGTCTAAGGATTGATTCCTCTGACACTACACTCTACAAGCTTAAAAAATTCGAACTATTCTCACCAATGTAAACACAATGTTTTCTCTCGTTTAAATAGGACCTGATAAGAGCTACGCCAGAGAGGAAAAAAGCGAAACAGTCTGTAAGCTTACTGCAAATGACCGCATGGTTGACTGTGTCAAATGCCTTCAAAAAGTCGAGCAGTGATATGAGCGTCGGATGATTTCTAACCATTGCGTTACGAATCTCGTATACTGTTAATACTCGTATCAGCGCAATGTTGCAGCTCTTATTGGGCCAAAAACCAGACTTGAGTTTACATAGGAGATCTTTGTTATTTAAGTAGTAACGAATTTGTTTTAGTGCTAACTTTTCAAAGGCTTTTGACAAGTAAGACAGAATAGCGATTGGCCTGTATTCAACCGTATTCCTGATTCCTTTTTTAGGGACCGGGACTATTTTTACTCGTGATAGTGAATGTACTATTAAAGATATGAGTAATGTGAAGAAGTATATAAGGCTGAAGCAGTTTTATAAACTTTGGATTTAGGCAGTCGAGACCAGTAGCATTGGATTTTACCGAGAGGAGTGCTTCAACAATATCTAGTACTTCGTTGACTCTATTGAAGCAGAAAGCCCCTTCAGTGTTATTTGCAGCGTTTGATTCTAGAGGATGAGTGCTGCAAGAAGGATTGTCTTACGAGGAAATGAAATGCAAGTTCAACTGGCCGCAGTTAACAGCAGTGGGGACTATGATATTTTTCTTACAGACGCGAAGCTTCTTCCATATATTCCTAGAATTTCTAATTTTCGAGACAACTTGGTTTCGCAATGAGCGATATTCATTTCGAAATTCATCAATAGGAAATCTCCTCCACTTCCGATAGGCAGTGTTGCGTTGGACTATGAGCTCTTTGATTTTAGGGATAAACCATTGAGGGGGCTTAGAAGTGCGTACTATTGCTTTTAGAGGGATGTTGTTCTCATATATGTAGCTGTAATACGAGTACCTTGGTCGTCCACAGAGGACACATATTCGATTAACGTCGGAGAGCAGTTTAGTATAGTCTGTATTTTGAAAGTCAGGGTAAAATTGTTCCGGAGTGCTGCTAGATAGCTCTATATTAAGTGATAGGTATATCAAGCTGTGCTTAGAAAAGCCTGGGGCAGAAATTTTGTCAGAAAAAAGCAGGTTAGAAATGTCACCAACAAATAAAGCATCAGGAAGGGAGCATGAGTCTTCTAAATAGTGGGTGAAGCGATTTCATATTGCCGATAAACGAGGCTGATTCAGACTTATCAATTAGGTTGCAATTTAGGTCACCATAGATAACTGTGTTTAAGGAAATACATGAAATAGCCTCAAGAACATCTATCAATGGAGTAAAACTTATCCATTTGTTTGGCCTATAGAAAACACCAAGTATTAGCTTTTCAGTTTTACATTTGATTTCTACAATTAAATAGTCAATAGGACGCCCTGGAGGTGATTCGTGTATGACTTCGCCGCTAAGTGGTTTGGGTGGTAGGTATATAGCAACGTCTCCACCAGTGCGGCCAATTCGGTTAGCTTGAAACATTTCATAGCCATTAAGGAAACAGATTTCTTTTTTCACATTTCTGTGCAGCCAGGTTTCGGACACACACTGCATCAGGACGAGAATCATCAAAGGTATAGCGGAATTCGTCAATTTGCTTTGCGCGTTAAGATTGCAGATGTGAAACCCCCCAGCATCCGCGGAGATTTCTCTTCTCTTCAAAGAGTCGATGTTTATGTTTATGATTACCGTTAAAGAGCTCAGGCTAATATAATTCCCGCCATTTGAATGAACGCCTAATTATTATATACGCATACAACCCATATAATTGTATTTTCCCATAATACAAAGGTAAGGAAGGATAAAGGTACCATAGAGAGCTTCTAAGAGCCGTTTGATTAAATTTGAGCGTATTCCTCTTACTTAAGGTGGCGCTACCTGGACCTCAACCAGCAAGCATCTCCAGCCAACTCGATCCTTATCTAACTGCCTGACATCTACATGGCTAAGCCAACTCAGTGGTTTGACATTCACTCTTCAGCCCATACAGTTCGTCGTTGTATCTCCTCCTCCACTCACCGTCTATGCAGACGGGACCGAAAATCACACGAAGAATTTTCCTCTCAAAGCAGCCCAGAGCACTCTTATCGAGAGAGGGTTTTGATAGTTAATTGCCTTCTCAACCCAAAGAAGCAGCGACTGGCAAGTGCTATTCTCCCATTGAACTGAGTGCAGGTGTCGTGGTATGAATTAATAGCGGAATGTAAGTTGACAAGGTCTTTAACTACCTCTGAGACGTCGACGGTGGGTGTCCTTTCTTATTGACCGTTAAATCCATCCCGATACTCGCGAATGCGACTCTGACATCACGCTGCTTTTTTTCCAATTATGTCAACATTGGACGGACTTTTAAAAGATTTTTCCTCATGTGTTGACGCGTGAGTTTTGCACTAGAATAATTTTAAAGACCTCGCATAACAGCACATCGCCTTGTCTAAATCGTTTTTGACATCAAAGGCCTCGATGTGTTCTTTACCGACCTAGATGGATCAGCGTGCATTCTCCATCCCAAAACTAGACATTGCTCTGTATAGCTCATCTCTATAGATGTTGTCATACGTGGTCTTAAAATTGATGAATAGGTGGAGTGCATCGATTTAGAGCTCAGGAGTTTTTCTCCAAGATCTACCAAAGTGTGAATATTTGGTCGATGGTAGACTTTCCTAGCCTAGAGCCACACTGATGGTTGTCGACGAACAGGCGATGATAAGAAGGCGGATGGCTCTGTATTTGGCTCCTCTCTTGAGTATCAGACAAACAATGTTGAGGTTCCATCATCGGGCATAATTTCACATATTTTACAGATGAGTTGGTGTATGCTTTTTACCAAGTCAGCGTCTGCCGCTTTGAAGAGCTTGGCGGTCAGGCCGTCCACTCCAGCAGCTTTGTTGGACGGGTGGACGGAATTTTTGGTCTACATCATCCAGGTTATACAGTCTACAGAAATGCTCTTTCCAAATCCCCAGCATCGACTGCGACTATACTACCACGTTACCGTATTCACCTCTACAGGCTTCGGTTCTAGATTCGTGTCGGTGACATTTGGTAAAACCTCCAAATTCCTTCCTGGAGTATCACCTCTCAATTTCCTCGACCACGCGCTTCTCATGCTCCTTCTTTTTCCTCCTGAGAGGCCTGTATTCGTCTCTCCCCGTCTGCTCATATAGCTCGTGAGCAGCTCTAGTCTTTCTATGTAGCACCGTTTTGTATGCATCTTGCTTAGCTGCGCGTGCTTTACGGCACTCATCGTCAAACTAGGAGTTTCACTGTGATGGCCGAGGGAAATCCAACACATCAGAGATGGCTGATAGCTTTTTAGCAAAGTTGCTACTGGTCTTCGATACTTGGTGCTGGCGGCATTGGACCTCTTAAGAGATTAAGGGAGACTCGATCGGAAAAGGATTTGGCGATCTCTCGATATTCGGGACATTCGCAACTGTACCTTGGCTACAACATAGTTATGGCCTGAGCCAATGCTTCGCCCCGCTCCGCAAAGTCAATTAGCCTGAATCCGTTATCTGAGGTGCTGTCGTGCTGGCTATACTTTCCAACAGTTCTACCAAAAATGCCCTCTCTTCCTAGCTTTCCATCAAATCACCGAGGACAATTTTAATGTCATAGCTAGGTCACTGCTCGTAAGATTTATCAAAGAGCTCGTAAGAGCTGTCTTTGGTGTCGTCATCTTTCTTCCCTGTGGCGGGGTGCGCGCATATAATGCTAACGTTGGCAAATTTAGCCTTAATGAGGATTGTTACGAGGCGTCCGATAACATGCCGGAAACTCAAGACTTCTTGCCTAAGTCTGCCTCGTATTTCTTCGATGGCGGTAAGATCTGCATTACAACAGCTTGTTGTTCGGCTGCAATTTGCCTATTAAGGGACCTAGCATCCCACGTACGATCCGAAGTTCATTGTCCTTGTTTCGTTTGCAGAGCTTGTCCGTATACGAGGCTTGTTGTTGCTTCATAACTTTTTTTTTCTTTCCATGGCCGGGCAGTTACCCCGGCGACACAACTCCCTACCTGGAGTTGAATTATAGTTCAACTATGAGAAGCGGTCGGTTAGATCGAATTTACTTCACCGTTATTTCCATCTGGGAACTTTACCCGCTTTCCCGTTCATAGTGCAGCGATTTTTGTCTGCTGGTCAGTACTCGCGCTTAAAGGTTTGGCAAATCGAGTCCGGATAGACATCGGCCGGTACCCGATGGTTACCACTTGGATGTAAAATTAGAACAATGGATGTGCAGAAACAGTTAAAATAAGATGAACCATTTCAGTGTCTACCTTATTTATACAGTACCCACCCACCCAAGCCTTAGTCTATACCTATAAAAATAGAAGTAAAGGTTAGCCCATAAAACCTTCAGGCTAAGGGATTTGAAAGTCTCATCCCATTTTGGTGTTACAGGTCGTACAGATTGGCATCCATATGGCCAGACTTACCATTCACCTCATCGGGGACAGAAAGCACACCGCTTGTATCCAGGACCCACAGCTTGTCCGGAATAGCGCCTTCGGATAACTCATTCCCCGGTTAAGAAGGAGGAGGTTAAGGACACCTAACTATAATATCTTCTACCTTAGCTCGAATTTTTGCCAGATTATGATTTAATCTATTTTTTTCCTCAATATACTCCATTGAGTAACACTTCTTACCTCCAAGAACAGCAGAAAGACATCATTCGGATCTGGGTACCTGCCCTATGACGACCCACACATTTCAGGAAGCTAGTTAATAAGGTCGCTCGCAATCAGAAGAAAGTCGTGCTAGACAGATATTTCTTTTCCGATTGCTGGCTACCTATGTACTCATGCTTGCGTTAGGCGCTAACAATATTCCAAATTGCGTGTTCAGTCATCAGTTTTATTGCCATTAGTCGGTTGAGAATTTTGAGATGCTGACGATCTAATCTAGGAGTTAAGCTATCAAAATGGTGGAATCTCCGTTCATATGTTATTCCGTGCTGTACTAACACATTTCGTACGCCTTCGAATGCAAGTTCAATAACCGGGTCCTACTTCCTACATTTTGCAACTTACACAGTTTCTTGAACTCATATTGTATCAATTCTACGATATAATACGTTTTCGAGTTTGACACTTTTGAACGTCATTATGCCGAAGTTCCAGCTTGCAATACGTATAGTTTATTTAAGAAAAGTATCATATTGCTCTACCCCGGAAGCCGCCAAACTCTGACAGGAATATGTTAAGTCTATTCGCCCCGGGATCACTCCTCCACTGTGTTGAAGAAGTGTAAAGCGGGGTAGGGTAAAGTTAAAATAAAACTGAGAAAGAATAAATTGAAAGCATATTGTCGAATCCTTGGGAAATCATTTCACACTGAGAAACAATCAATTTTTGTTCACGTTTACATTCATAGTCGAGGAAATGGATTCATGTATCTTTTAATTAAATGCGTGTGTTGTAGCATATGGATTCGATTCCCATTTACTGATCATCACTTTAACACTTATTTGTCTGGAATGAAAAGATTTACGCTGGGTAGGAGTACCAATGATTATAGAACTGCCCTTGAACTCTTGGAGTGCATCCAGAATTACACGACTGCATCTTCTTCAGAGATTAATTCTTAGGAACTGATTCAACCATGTTGGTATTTCGGAAACGCTTCCTTTCAAGAATGAACAAGGAATTTGAGTTTCTGAGTTCAACATGTGAATCTTTCAAAAGGCATTCTTGCCTAGTAAAGAATTTGAGAGACTCCTTTCGGTTTCGAAAAGCTGGTTTGGTTTCAATTGCAGTTTAATTGAATTGGAATTGGTCATGGCCCACATCTGGTCATTTGCTCCTAATCCCCTTCAATCCAAAACCGTACGATAAAATTCTTAGGTGACACCATTATTGCATAGTCAATTGACACCCTGGTGCACCGACAAAATGTCTTCTGCCTTACCTTGTCGAATGACTTTTTTCAACACAAGAGCTCATTCGAAATTACCAGTAGGATTCCGGCTCTTAAATTTTCAACAGTAACAACGCTCTCGCAATGAAGGCTCATCAGTTCTCAAGCCCACTTTCGAACTTTCACTAAAATATAGTCATGCTATCCTAAGCCGTAAAATACGCATATGAAATGCCATGCAAAGCTCTTTGTTTCCTAGTTATTATAGTCTGCAAACATTCAAAACCAACGTATATCGATATCTCTCTTTCTTTTCTCCCCAATTTCCCCTTCGCCACCGCTGTGTGTAAACCTTTTAAAGCTACACTCCCGCTAATTATAGGAACAAGTTGTTTTTGTCAGTTAAAACTTTTCTACACAAACACCTCTGCACGGCCTCAATTGAGCTCTTCTGCACCTCATTATCACATTTGGTGAAACCGATGATCCTTTTATCTTTTGTTCGTAGAGTTTGCGAGCTGAACTTGTATTTCCTTTCAATGCCAACATGTATTTCTATTTCGCTGCATGCAGCAATTGTTCCTGTAGTTACTGTTCGTTTACATTTCGCCACTGTACTCAAAGTTCTGTCAGCCTTTTGCCATTACTGCTGTGCGATGTCGGGCTTAGAGCATTTCTTCGGAAATATGATCGGTCTAATTGCCAGTGTGATCAGAGGATAACTACATTTCTTTACCTTAAGATGAACCTACATACCAAATCGAAGTTAGCCATCTGAAAGCTGAGCTTGCGCAGTTCTTGTGTTTTAGTGATCAAACTTACAAACTATAAAACCGCCAGTGGTGCTGTATTCCGCCGTTTTTCTTAATTACTCACTTAGATAGCGCTAAAGTCCGAGGTGAATTTGGCCCTCAACAGCCTTGCGGGGCAGGTTTGACTCGAAAACTCTTTTGGACGGAACTGTCCATTCGGCAAACATGGTCCAGCCATCTCAGACGTTGGATCCGTAGACGCTTGACTATACCGATGTCGCTGTACAGCCCGTACATTTCGTGGTTGAACCTCCTCCTACATTCCCCATCAGTTCAAAACGATATTGACAGTATTTACTTTGATTTTCTCTCATTTACCCATTTAGGCTGCTTCCGCCTCAATCCTTACGAAAGCTTCATTGAATCTTCGCTGTGTTCGTCCAGTCACATCAATGTCACCAAGTAACTTTGCGGATCGAGATGGTGCGTCTTTTTTGGCCAATGAGTGTTGCAAGATTCCTTCTTGGACGATGTTAAAATGACAACGCGTTGTCTTCTATACAACCAGGCATAATTCATTACCGACCTTGATGGCGCAGCGAGAATACTACGTTATCCGATACAACCTGACAATCTCAAAACTAGCCACAGCGCTGTGTAGCTCGTCCCTCTGCCCGCTATCATATGCGGCTTTAAAGTCGACAAAGAGTGTCAATCTGATATTCCCAGATCTTTTCCAAGATCTGCCGCAATGTGAATATTTGAAACCGGAATATGTAGTATTGACCAACCAAAATGTCCATGAATGGTTTCAAAAGCTCACATAATACAACAAAGATCTTATAGGCAATATATTGCTCTATAGTTGGCGCAGGCAGAAGAGTCTCCTTTCTTATGAATCGGACTAACGTTGCTGAGATTTCGTGCTTCGGGCATGCTTTCTTCTGACTACATCTTCCAGATAAATTGATGCATGTTCCCAACCAGGTCATCGCCAGCTGCTATAAATAGCCCAACATGCAGTCCGTCTGTGCCAGGAGCTTTATAAGTCTTAATCTTCGATGTTGCAACATTGCCTTGGTTGGGACGGAATTCTCTATCGTCTTTGTCCAGGTTAAATACTTCATTTTGAGGTATTTTGACTAAGTATCATCTCCGAGAGCAGAACTAATCTTGCGCTGCTGGAACCAAATATATATATAATTTCATTGGTAAAATATAGACAATTTTCTCACGACATTTGGACTTTCTTAGCCGACACATATAACAGAAAGGGACCAAGGCAAAAGGCTGAGAAATTCAGACGCCTTATTAACATCAAGATGGAACCTAACCAAAATATGGGCGATATCGCCAAAAGCAGGGAAGAGAATTTTGTGGAAGATATAACGAATGCCATGAGGAAGGCCGACGAATCCCAGCTAAACCTATACGCTTTCAATATTGTATACTAAAAACGAAGTGAAAGTCAACGAACCGATACAACACTCACGTGACCAGATCACAGAAAAGCGGACCGTAGGTGAAGCGACTGATGGTGAAGAAACCTGCAACGCGAAAACCGATCCTATAAATCTGAAGCAGCTGGAAAAAATGGAAAAATCAAGACGAATGGTACAGTACAATGCAGAAGGAATACGACTCACTTATGCGAAACGAAATTTGGGAGTTGCTAGAGCGACCTACTGGCAGACAAGTAATTAAATGTTAATGGGTCTTCAATACCAAATTTAATTTAGACGGTTGCGTTGAGCGGACGAAACCAAGGTTGTGACCATATTAACGGACTTGACTGCATTGATAGTTACTCTTCTGTAGCCAACATCCATTCGACGCGACTAACGCTAGCAATCGTAACAGAGCACAGCCTTGAACTACACCACTTGGGTGTATCATCGGCATACCTCAGCGGAAAACTTGAAGCCGGACAGTTTTCAAAAGAACACTGCCAATAAAGTATGCACCTTGAGAAAAACCATTTGCGGACAGTCAAACCGACAGTGGAATTTAAGGTTGGTACCGACCTTAAAGGAACTTTAGTTAACACGATCACCATATGACAAATGCACTTGCTTCAAAGCTAATGGAAACAGTATCACTACCATCTTCGTCGATGACCTCCTCGTGGCAAACAACGACCGTAAGGAACATTTGCGTGTGTGCTGCAAACTATCGAAGGATTTCGGCATACACGACCTGGGAGAACCGAAGTTTTGCATTGGATTGGACATCTCGAAGAGCAACGGAAACACCAGGGTTAAGCAAACAGGCTACATCAATAGTCTGCAGAAATTAAACCAGCTTAAAGAAGCAAAACTATCACGCCTGCGCGCACAAGTAAAGCTGAAACTGGAAAAGGATGCAACTATTTAGAGCGAAAGTGAAAGTCTAAATAAAACATAATACAGACAACTAGTCGGGTGATTGTTGTACATATAAACGTTCACCAGGTCGGATATTTCATATATCGTAAATGCACTTTCTCAAAACATCGAGGACCCTAGACATCAGCACTGGACTGCAGGAAAACAAACCATCAGCTCCAAGCTTACTCGGACTCTAGTTGGGCTTTAGACATTAACGACAGAAAGTCTCAATTCGGCTTCGTTTGTATTTGTGGCGGCAGCAGGTCGTTGACACGTCCAGCACAAAGGCAGAATATATTACGCTGTCTTCCGTGTCGCAGAAGAAGAGGCATATCTTCGAAATATAATGTTTAAGCTTAAGTTACATGACTGAACTCTTAACATATTGTGACAACCAAAGCGCCAAACATATCGCTAATGACCAGGCGAATCATGGAAGAACTAAGCACAAAGATGTGCCGTATCACTACGTAAGAGAAACGATAGCTAGCAACATCATTAGTATCAGTTTCCTCAGGTCCGAAGACTTAATAGCGGACGCGCTGATGAAAGCGCTACCGAAGCAGACGCATTACAAGCATTTCGCAGATATGGTCATGGTAAAGGGTGACCAGATAAGAACGATATGAAAAAAAAATTTAAACAAAACAACAACAGTGTGAGATATAAAATTGATTCTGGCTTTATTTTGAAGCTACGTTCATGCCATTACTCGTAAGTGTGGAATAGCACATGAATCAAATGGCCGCCTAGGCTCAATATGTGCCGGCAATAGAGTGTCGAATTTTGGCCTCAAACTCGTTCAAAGTGATTGGCTTTTTAGCATAGACTAAGGGCTTGACTTTGCCCCAGAGAAAATAATCGAGTGGTGTCAGATACGAGTAGCATAGTCAGGGAGGCCAATTAATGAACGCTTACCGTGAGATGACCCAGTCGCCAAATTTCTGCTTCACAACTTCGAGCGTTGCATCGTTTTTATGGCATGTATCGCCGTCTTGTTGGAACTACAGATCGGATATATCAATGTTGTCGAGCTCTGAGCACAGAAAGTCGGTTAACATCGCTCTATACCTGAGACCATTGATTGTAACGGTGTCTCCTTCCTCATTTCGAAAGAAATAAGGTCCGGTGGTGCCGGCTTACCATAAACCGCACGCATCTTTGTGGATGCATTAATACTTGACCGAATACTTGTGGATTGTGTTAGCTCCAATAATGGGAATTTTGCTTGTTGACACATAGCCGCTGAGCCAAAAATGGGTCTCGTTCGAGAAGATGAGTTTTTGGTCAAAATCCGAATCTTCGGAATTAACGGCGTTGGCTATGGTCGTCTGGCTTCAATTCCTGCGTCAGCACAATCTTATACGGATGTAGGGAAAATAAGCCGGGGTTGACTCTCTGGCGATGCCCAACTCAACTGATCGGCGCCGAATCGACATTTTTGGTCTTCTTCGATAATAACCGCTACGGCGGCTATGTTTTCTTCATTTCGCACCAATCTCTGTCTGGTTGGTGGCTTAAGATCCAAAATAATGTACTCACGCTCAAACTTTTCCACGGTGCGGTGAATTGTCTGACGACCGACCTCACGACGAAGTTCACAATGCGTATTGATAACTGAGTGTGAGCTCCGACAATATTTTCTAATAATTTCCGCGCATTCGGCAAGCGTAAAATGTTGCATGATGAAATGGCAAACTTTACTGAACATTTTGACATCTGGATGTCATTGGTAACTTTGACAACTGCTGAAACATGGCAATTGGAAAAACTATCATCTGATTATACCTTCACATCAGTCACTTTTATCTTTTTACCTTTTATAATAATCCACACTTTGTTGAAATAGAGATATGCAAACTGTTCTCGAATCGATTCTGGCTTTGTAACCCTGACAACATTCCGCCTTATTTTCAAGTAAAACCTTCGATCGTCATTCCTTAAGTAACATCTCCCCATTTCCTTGATCATTCGGTTGGCGTGCTCTTTCTTTTTCTTTCCAACGAGTGTGTGTTCTGTTCTTCTTTCTTTTTTGCTCGTACGACTTACGAGCATCTCTGGTGATTCGATGTAGTGCAGCTTTACATGTTTTTGTTTGGCTGCATGTAGCTATCTACACTTGCCGTCAAACCATTAAAATCCAATCACAATCACAACTAGGATTCCTCTGGAACCAGCCGGTTTTTGGTTTGTTGGCAAAGCCGCCACCGAATTCCTGCATTTGCGCCAATGTCAACGGGTTTGTGGATTGCTTTTGAGTCAAACCTGGAATTTAGACAGATCAAAGCAAAATTAATGTAGGAGACTAATTCAGTTTTTGAAGAGTGTCTTCCTGCCATCCTCGACAGATTAGTCCTTAAAACGAAGATTCAATCCATCTGGTTGCCATGAACCCAAAGATTAGCACTCAAAAACTCGCTTAACTGACACCTTCGCTTCGAAGGTCAAAAGCGGGTTGGATATTACGTTATCTAACAACATTTTCTTTATGGTCGAGAGCTTGGGACGACAATTCCAAACGCAGTAAGAATATACTGCGAGTAAAGTTGACAATGTACAGCTTTCTGCGATTCTTGGAAAACTTTGAAATCATTTGCCCACAGCTGCAGAAAAAACCACATCCATCAACCACGTGAATGCCGCACCTTATACACAAACCAAAATCAGTTTACCGAATGTCAGCTAGCATATGACAGAACCATAATTTATTTCAAGTAGAAAGACCACAATCACAACGAACATGAATTGTCTTTGGAGCGGAACCATGGCAACCGTCTTTTGGGACAAACAAAACAATTGTCCCAAATCCTTTTATAAAATCAAAACAAAATAACTTCTAGTCTTGTTAAATGTTTCGTCGCGGTGGAAAACTGTCGCTTTTCACGACAAAAGACGACCGAATTAAAGTTATCAATGAACGTATTAACTTGACCGAAAAACACCTCATGGAATTGTGCTCTTGTTTTGCATCTTGCACCAGAAAACTAGCAAAGTACGTACGACCGCAGACTGAAATTACTCCATTTTTAGAATCATTTCTTCTGTTTCAGGAGTCGAAACACATACGATGAATTAGCCAAAGGATTCAAGACATATGCCGAAGAGGAGGATATCAATGAGAGTTTATGTGACGGACTTAAGAGTTTCACCAATTCCGTGACCATTCTCGCCGATTACATGGACATCGAAGTACATAGAATGGAATTAAAAGTGAGAAAAGCTTTGTTACCAAAATTTTTAAGTTAAGTCAGTTCCTCCACAGATAATCAATGAGCTATCACAGTTCGAGAATATTTGCAAAGCCACCAGAGAAAACCTTCGTTTAGCAGTAATCGCCCGGGATAAAGAAGTTCTAAGGCAAAAGCAAATGCAGGAGATCAAATCAAAGTTTTCCGCCAACACAGTAAGTTAGAACGATGTCCGAATTGTGTCGTATTTATTTGACATTTCTCTATTTTATTTTATAGTCAGCTGCAGATTCAGAACTGATGAAAGCAAAACTCGAAGTTAATCGCACCAACAAGGAAATCGACGAGATCATAAATAACTTTGAGAAACGAAAACTGCACGATTTGAAGCAACTGCTGGAGAACTTTGTGCTGATTTCTATGAAAAGGCATACAAAGTCCTTAGAAGTTCTATCAGCCACATACTACGACATTTCAAATATTGATGAGAAAAATGATTTAAAAGAATTTCAAAAATTAATGAAAAGTAACGAGGACTACGGTAAAAAGCATTCACTTAAGAAAAGCTTGCGAACTACACATTCTATGGACAGTCTGGATAGAGATGAACCTCTGAGTCCAGGTCAAGGGAAACGTAGACTTACACGAAGTACAAGAGATCTTTCGATGGAAAATCATTCCGAAGATGAGGTAAGTTTTCGTTCACTTCGAGGATTCCATTCAAAGAACTATGTACTTCGATTTGTTGTTTAGTCTGATCAGTGCTTCCTATCAAGCTTTATTTTAACATTCAGCTGCAGTCCAGTCTGTTGACTTCGCTCCGTTTATTCTTTGAAATCAGAAGAACAGCTCCATTGTATTGTTTGTATTTTCCTTTTATTATAATTTCTTAGTCTTGCATACAGTACCACCAGCCCCCACATCAGCGATAAGTACCTGCAGTTTGGTTCATCCGAAGCCCGGACACTCGTAGTGATATTTCTCCGCAAGCGCCGCAGGATGCCGCCATCATAAATTATACTAACACAAAACCCAAAGGAAGGCAAAACCCAATTCTAACGCATGTTAGAATAACGCCCAAATACTTTGCGATATCGTAGTTCGTAGAAAAACGAATGGTGATGACTGGAGGAACTAAATGAGTCAGAGCATTCATGTTCTCCTGCGTGCATCGACCAACGTGCACTATAGTAATAAAGACAGGAGGCCTTGCTCGCCGTGAAGTACGGCTGTTTCAACAAGCCTTTCAACAAGAAATAGGTCAGACAGAATCCCGTACCGAGCATGTAGTCTTTCCGTTGTCGGTATAAAGGCTTGTCTTACTCGTCAGATGTAAAGATTCCATCTGACCATGCCAGCAGTAAAGATTCTCTGGGCAGGAAATCTCAAGCATGGGCAAGAGATTTGTTACTTTGACTTGGTATAAGTGCCATCAGATCTTCTTTCTTATGACTTTGACCAGACCAGACGAGTTTTTCGATCTTTTGCAAAAGTCTTTACAAGCCAATCTTGGAAATCTGATATTGCTTAAATGTATAAAGGTTCCAGCAGGACGTCAGTTCAAATTTTTAGCAAGGGTACCGTTCAGATTTTGAACAACTAACTCTACCCTCTGTGTCGTTCTAATTTTAGGCAGAACATTAAAAAACTTGCCGAGCTCCTTCTTAAAGCATGTTCTTTTGGTTTTCTCGGATTCCTCGTCAACTAGTACTAGATGGCGCGTCTTATTATGGACTCGGTGTAATTATGCTATATTCTGACATGGAAACTTTAGAGAGTACTTTCCAGCCAGTGGCTCGGTCAGCTTACCTGTTGGATAGCATTAAGTCGTCTACTTGCCAAAGATGATCTTATTCATATCCGGCTGTTGACATCTTGAGATTTCCAAGGATCTTGGTTGAGCAATCCATGAAAACATGTGTTATAGCTTCTTAGAGCAGCATTGAATTTGGTTCCATTATTTGAATTCTGCGAACCCTGTCATTAAGGTCAAGCTTTCTCTATTTCTACTATTTTATTTGTATGTGCATTGCATTAATTAATGATTGGTTGCAATTTTCGGTATTATTGTCCTACGCATACTATTCCATTCATTGCGCGTAAACGGACATGTCAGGCAGCCGTCGGAATGTTTGATTTCACAGTTTACTGGTTTGTTAACTGCCAAGCCGCTCAAGTCGCGCAGGGAGATTTTGTCAGTGGGTTGGATCTTATCGTAGTCAGAAGAATTGTCGAATGTGAGAGGAAGAAGGTCTTATTTCTTCAAATTTGTTTCATTGATTTCAAGGATTTCACAATGATGGCACGACCACCCAAGCGATGTGGTTCCAAAGCGGCATGCTCGCGAGATGAACCCTCACCGTAGCATTGTAGTCTCTGGCAACATCAGGTACAACGCCCAATTGGCCTGATCTTGTTGTTGTTTTCGGAGTTGGTAGCACCAATGAACATATTGTTGGAGATGTTGTCCAAGTGGCCGCGATATTTCAACCATGGGCCATGATCGGTTGTGTATTTGCCCTTGACCTTGATGAGAATGGTCATGTCTTCCAAATCTTTGCCGTTCCACACGGATCAACAACCGTTCTTGGGATCAACATTGACCTTTACACTATCGCCGCTGGGTGGTGGAGCGTCGTAGGTGTCCATGCCGGGGTCGAATCCTTTTGATGGCAATTCATCACCGAATGGCGAGTCCAATTTGGATTCCTTACCATCGGAGCCTTTAAGGATATCGGTCAGTGGATTGAAATCAAGACGACCGGCAATAGAAAGTGCTGTCACCAATTCAGGGCTCGTAACAAAGGCATGGGTAGCAGAGTAACGATGGTGTCCTTGTCACCCTTCTTGATGTCCTTACGATCGCATTTTCCAATGCAAGGTCCGCAGGCGTTGGCCAAAACAGTCCCACCAAATTTGGTCAAAGTAGCAGAAATACCATCATGTTCGATGGCGGCGCTAATTTGTGATCTTTGACTCAAGACCATGTGTTCATGGTGTTCTTAGCAATGCTGATACAGCGACCCATGTATGTCCTCGTATGAAGAGTTGGTGCATGAGCCGATTAAGCCGACCTTGATGTCATGTGGGTATCCGTTTTCTTAGCATTGGCACCCAATTTGCTGATGGGATGTGCCAAATCTGGAGTAAGTGGACCGTTTACGTGTGGTTCCAATGTATCCAAGTTCGCAATTGCTGTCTGGGGACAAGAGTTGCTTCTGGTATTTGGGGGCATCAGAGGCGATGCCTGATCGGCCAGTAGATTTCAAGTAGACAGACATGCGACTGTTAAAGGGGAAAATTGATCTGGTAGCATCGATTCTATCACACATGTTGCAGGAGAAATCGAGTCAACACCGGGTCCGTGGTATTCAATGATGGCAACAGTGCCAGTCTCGATAGTAAGGATATCAGCTACCTTCAAGATGACATCCTTGGATGAAGTCCATCCACCGATTTTGCCAGTTAAGTTGGACCCAATAACTTTGGGGCACTTTCACTCCCAAGGAATGTCAGCCATTACGTCGATAACATCAGCACCACCAACACCGATCCACAAACAGCCTAAACCACCTTCATTGGGTGTATTGGAATTAGTATCGATCATAAGTAGACCGGGGAAGGCATAATTTTCCAAAATGATCTGATGGATGATACCACTGCCTGGTTTCCAGAAGCTCAAACCATACTTGGCGCAGGCGGAAGCCAAAAAGTTGTAGACTTCCTTGTTGATATCTTTGGCACGAGCCAAATCCTTGACACCACCGACTTGAGCTTCAATCAAGTGATCACAGTGCACAGTCGAGGGTACGGCAACCTTTTTCAACCTGACTATCAATGGCATATTTACCAGCGCAGAATTCTTTGAATTTAAAAATGAATGCCACTTGGTGAACGCTCTCAGTATCCATCATGTTTTACAATCATGACATCATTACAACCACACGGAATTCTTACAGTTTTGGACTGTTCGACGTCTAGATTTTGACTTCTTGACATAACTACAAATTTGGTGGAACCATAATTTGTTTCTGTTACGCGGAAAAATTTCAAATATTAAATATTAACCTCTGAATACCAGGAACAGGCTCTGATCATTACTCTCCAAATGGATCAATATAGCATAAAGGAACGTACAAATATTCATTGTGCAAACTTACATCCCACCTGTATCTAAGGGTAGTTGGGACGATATTCTTCGTAAAAAATTCGGCAGTAAGAAGCCGAGTGAAGCCACTGTCTTACAAATAGTGAATAAATTGCAAACAACAGGCTCCATCTTAGCAAGATAGTCCTATGTACTATGTCTTAATATAATTTTCTTTGGCTTTTTTTATGTGCACGCTGAAACAGGATGAAGAAGAAGATGAAGAGGCTGAAGAAGAGGAAGAATGTAGCGAAAGTGCGCAATCTGCTTCCGATGATGAAGAACAGTCAGATGAAACCGAATCGGATTTTCCCAATAAAAGAAAGAAGTCGTCCTCTCGTGTAAGTCACTTCTTACCAATACACTGCGTACTTCTAATCACGATATTTTTCCCAGCTAGACCCCTAAACCGAAGGCCACCACAACCACAATTGGTATACCAAAAGAATCTTCAAAATCCTCCTTCGGCCACCTCGTAACAGTCGCGGAGATAAGAGCAGACGCACCAACAGCCGCTCCTCGTCAACCGATCGATTGCACTACAAAAAATAAATAAACTCCACACTTTTGCTATAAACTAATTTTTCTCATTTATTTATCCATTTATCGCGTTTCCGTTTCGGCGACAATGTTTTTTGCTTATTCTACATATGTTCCTGGTCATAACAATACACCATTGATATACTCGCACAATAATTAAAAGGAAAAGTACACAGTGCGCACCCTTCCTTCGGGGGGTTTTCTGCTTTGATGGTGTTTCTGTGGTCGAACATGATTTGTATAAAATTGTAGTTGTCTGCTTGTTTTTGTGTGTTTTACGTGCTAAATGAAATAAACTATGTTTTTCACTTAATTGCGAGTCTGGAATATTACTTCTCTGGTCCCTCAACGCCGGCCTGATTCATCAGGTCAGCGATACTCTTCTCCAAGTCATCTATCCGATTGCCCATGTCGTCGATTCGGGTGATTATTTGGTCCGACATTGTTTGGAACTTGTCTTGGACGTTCTGTAAAAGGTTTTGCACCTACAATGACACAATTTGAAATGTTTATACCATAAGTACCCGCCCAAGGTTTTCCTTCCATAGTTACGCACATAAATTGTGAGCTCCTGCATGTTCTTTGGATCCGCATTGCTATTGAGGGAATAGTTTTGTTCCAAATCGCTGTCGATTTCTGATGCTTTCAAATCAGTCATTTCTTTTGTGTTTTATTGTGAAACGATGAGAAACAATTTATTTGCGATTTTAGAAAACTTTGTTTTGTCTGGAAAACTGGCGAATCAAAAACACAACCGAAGTGCGGGTGACTGTTGAGTTTGACAGCAAGCAGCTATTACATGGCGGCGTTGCCAAGGCGAAATTGTTTTGGTGATCGAATTGATTTTTATCGGAAGTGTGTCGTTTCTTGGACGACGACAGCTCCAACAAGAAACCATAAATTGTTTTCTAAAAAAATTGGGCTTGGAGTAAAGTTTTGTTTTTTTTATTTTAATCTTCTTCAACGACAGGATCCAGCCGTATGCAGTGGGGATAGTCGATGGTGTTTGGCTGTCAACCTGATGTAACTGATGTAACACTGTAATATTCTATATAAAGGGACTAAACGCTTTATGGAGGACGTATGATGTATTGGTTTACGCGACTGACTCAACAGTCAATATTCAAGATTATTTATATAAGACACTTTAACGTGTTTGGAGATGAGGCCAATGAGGATTTTCAGGACTAATCGGGGTATTGAGATAGATATGGGAAATAAACCCTGCATGAGTCAGCAGGAAACTCTTCTACAGTGTGTTCCGGATAATTTATCGAAAACTTAAAGGGGAGATCTCTTGACATATTTTGAGAATTGTTGTGGATTGAAGTTACAGAGTAAGCAAACCCTTACGTTGCTGACTCCTATTGAAAATAATATCTTTCAAATTTATGCATGTTACGTAACAAATGGAAGGATTCCTTCAACTCGTAATTATGAACATACTGTTTAAGGCAGCACATTCTGTTCGAACTAATAAAATGTAATACCGAGAATATATTGAACGCCCCTCGTATGTATAGTATATTGCACAAATCCTAATCAAGGGCTTATTCAACTATCACCAACTTGGAGAAGCAATGGACTTGAAGCCCCCAAAATAAACGTGTAATATTGTTACCACAAAGCCAACAGTAACAACTGTAGAAAATATACCAAAAAAAAATTTTGGGAATTTGATTCTCAGGATATACAAGTTCGAACGATTACAAATGAAGAGCGTATTTTTGAATTACTCTTCTCGGACATCGTTCGAAGAGTTGCCATTCAAACAGAACCCAGTCACAAATCTAGGATCATCTACCGAAATGTCAAAGCGTAGATTACTCTCAATAGAAAAGAAAACCTAAACAGAAATTAAGAGGTTAAAGGACGATATCATCAATTTTTGAACGTATACATCGGTTTAAATCATATGTCAGAGATTTCTCGTATTCCCAAACACAACTCTTTTCTACCTCATCATTTGGTCCTCAAACCTTAAAGTTCCATGAGCAAACTGCGTGTTGTTTTTGACGAGTCAGCAAAAACTTCAACGGGAAACCCGCTTAACGATGTTCTAGTAACAGGTCAAACGGTGCAAACAGATATATTTTCAATTATCATGCGAATCCGAGGTTAGAAATATGTGCTTTTACAGCCGATATTAGTAAAATGTACCGCCAAATACCCATCGTCTCTAGAGACAGAGTGTTAAAATTGGTTCTCTGGTGTAAATCACCGTACAACTACTACACTCCCTATCAGCTCAATACTGTGACATCTGGCTAATCATTGACTCCATATTTACCCAAACGTTGTCTACTATTGAGTCTTCAGAATTATTTCCTCAAGCATGTTCAGCATTAGAGCTTGAGGACGATATCATGACAGAGGCGAATGATCTTGATACTGTCATATCGTTACAAAAGGAATTAATCGCTCTGTTATCAACTGCAAAATTTGAACTAAGAAGGTTATGCGCCAATGATCCGAAATTGTTTGAAACTATTCCTGCAGACCATAGGGAAGTCTTTTTATCCATAGGCGAAAACGAATTCGTAAAAATTCTCGGTCTCATTTGGTAACCAAGCTCAGATAATTTTCACTACCAGTTTCAAATTCCTGAACACTCAGTTATAACTAAGAGAACTGCTATATCAGATCTTGGGAAAATATTTAACCCTCTGGGAATATTAGGACCTGTTGTGGTACTAGGAAGATTTTTCCTTCAATAAATTCGGAAAATGAAAGGACTCTCTTGGGATGACCTACTTCCTCCAGCATTAAGTCTCAAATGGGAATCCTATATTGTAAGCATGACTGGGCTTAGTTATTTCAAGTCCCAACATTTATATTTAGCAGCGATTCAACCGAAAGTGTTGAGCTACATTCGTTCTCAGACAGCAGTGAAGTAGCGTATGCGCGTGTTGCTATATTCGGACAATTAACGTACGTGATATAATCACTGCTAGGCTTTTATGTGGAAAACCAGGAATAGCTTCTTTGAAAATTATTTCTATCCCAAGATTAGAACTATGTGCAGCTCTTCCTATGCTGATTTAGTCAGTAGAGTCAAAGAAATCTTGTCCCTTCCCGTGAATAAAACTATATTTTATACAGTGGCTTCAGTGTTCTTCCTACAGTTGGACAGCTTCCGTAGCGAATAGAGTAACTAAAATAAAGGATCCTACAGCAGATCGAGTGTGGAATCATATATCATATATTTCGAGGGGTATTACCTCTTTCCTATGGTTCAATGGCCCTGAATTTCTATAGACCAACAGTTGCGAATTTACAGAGCACGAACTTTCAATTCCGATAGGAGCCATACCGGAACAATGTAAATTGAAGATGGTTCTGCTAGTTTCGCATCAAAGGGATTTATTGGATGAAGTGGGACATAATCATTCATTACCAAAACTGGAACGAATCAGATTTTACCTGAATTGCAAACCAACAGGTGAACGAATCAGAGAACGCCTTCAACCAACAGAACTTCAAGTAGAACTCAAAGGAATACTTCGAAATGTTCAAAGTATTGCATTTCACACATTGCTGAACGGGAGTAGAAGCAGAGGCGAAAGTGAGCGTCTTAGATCATTTTCACCGTTTGTCGACAAAATAGATAACTTGATTATGGTTGGCGGTCGTATGCATAATTCTAACCAGCTTTATAATACTAAACATCAGATTTTATTACCTAAAAATCAGATCTTTACTCATACTTTATTTATCTATGGTTTCCTGGCATCCATAAAGCAAATGTATTGGCCACTATCTGGTAGACTAATGTCTCGGCATTTAATGGGAAATCTTCCTCCTGAGCATGTTAATCCTGGACGTCCATTTCAAACAGCACGCGTTGATTTTTGTGGGACATTTAAAATCTACATTCGAGTTCAAGGTCAATAAAGGCTTATGTCTGCATTTTCGTTTGTATTGCAACGAAAGCCGTCCACACGGAATTAGTGGGCGATCTCTCGACGGAGGCATTTACTGGCGCGCTAAGAAGGTTTATGTCCAGACGAGGTTTATGCATCACAATTTTTTGCGGCAACTCAACCAATTTTATCGGCGCAAAGAATGAACTGGCTGGCCAACTTGTTTAAGTCTGAAAGTCACCGAAATGCCATCAATGATCTTTGGTTAAAGGAGAAAATCAACTGGCGACTGATACTCCCGCGGTTACCCCATTTCAGCGGACTGTAAGAGACTGCTATGAAGGTCGTGAAACACCATTTGACCCAAGTTATCGCATATGCATCGCTGACATACGAAGAGTTATTAACAGCACTCGTTAGAGTTGAAGGAATATTGAACTCGCGCCCCCTCACTCTGTTGTTATCAGATCCCAAGGATCTACGGGTGTTGACGCCGGGATATTTTCTGATCGGGCAACCAATCTCCTCATTTCCAGATTCCGACATCACACAAAAGAAATTCAGCAGCTTGTTACGCTTTCGTCAGCTTCAGTATATTGAAGAGGTATTTTGGCGGCGTTGATCTATGGAATACTTGCACTTACTTCAACAAAGAAATAATTGGCATGGATCGCAACAGAATCTAACTTCCGGAACGTTAGTTATAATCAAGGAAGGCGACGTTCCCCCGCTCAAATGGTTATTGGGTAGAATAACCAAAACTTGTCCAGACTGTTGCTTAAAATTTTAGGAAAAAAAATACAATTACTGATTGCACACTTTTATTTTTCTTCAAACCTTGTCTTATATCAATTGCTCCAAGGGCGGACTATTGATTTGTATGTACGCCAGAGCTCGTCTTTGAAAAGCTCTAACAATGTCTATTCTTTCCGATTCCTATCGGACTTTCGCAGCTTCCTCGTGAATCCTATGGTTCAAGTCATCCAATGTTAGTATTTCCGATGAGGAAACAATATCCTTTATCCGTACCCATAAAGTTAAACTCCATTGGGCTCAAATCCGGTCTTGCTGGCCACAGAATGGGACCATCCCACCCAAAACACGAATTTTCATGCACGCGATCTAACCACTCTCTAGCTGCATAGCTATATTATGCGGGGGCGCCATCATGCTGGTACACAATGGCTGCTCTTTGTTGCAGTGGTATATCACCTAATAGTTTTGGTAGTTCTTTTTCGCAAAAATTGCAGGTAGAGATTCGAATTAAGCCTTGGAGAAATTCAATAAAGTCCGAACAGCTTATTCCCCAATATGTCCGCCCACACATTGACGTTGAACTTATGCCGAAAAGCTCTATGCTTCACGGAATGGGGTTTAATTTTGCCAGAAAGTAAAATTCTCCAGATGTAAATCCTACTCGGATTAAACTGTCTGCTTAGTTGCCTAAAACTGTAATGTAAAACGTCTGTGAGTCTCTGGAAGATTCCCGCGTTGTTCCTTACTCTCTCTCAACCAGGAAAAAGTTCTAATAAATGTCATAAATGTCCTATCAGTGTATCGTCTCAGATATTTCAATCTCAGTAGTTGGCCGAAACCATATAGACATAAACAATGTCTGCGTATTCTTGCATTGAAAAGTCCACCACCGAAAATATTGTGAATTAAACGTCAATATCTCAGTTAAAAACACCAAACTGATTAGGTATATAAATAACTTTGCATATTTTTTTATGTTACGAGTATTTCATTAGAGATCTGCCTAATTTTCTATTTCAGAAAAAGGACCTTTAAATTCTTTTTTCACCTGATACAATGATCGTTTCCTGCTCGAGATGGTGCCTTTTCGGAGTCATAAAACGAATCTTTTTTTATTGGATTTACATTGCTCATTAATAAACTTATTTCTTTTTTGTAGTTGTAAAAAATAGCCGTAATTTACATATTTTTCCGAATAAAATGATGACAAAATCAAAATCTTAACTTTTTAAAAGGAAAGGAAATCACTTTTGACTTTTAGGGCAAAGTTTACTTTGAAACCTCGGAGGAATTTCAACTCTCTTTCAACAGGGCTTAGCCGCTTATTCTATTTCGTCTCCCCGCTATGGGTATATCAAAAATTGTCAGGCAGGCGACCGAAAAAATTTAAGAAAAAATATGGACAATGGTAGTTTTTTTCTGCGCATTCAAAGCCATAAAACTATTGAAAATGTTAATTCTGTGATTTATATCAGATTAAAATTGGATTGGATATTCACTGCTGTGCGGTTGTCTCGAATTGGAGCAATTTATTTAATATTTTCTATGAATACATACAAATTCTTGTTATAGTAGTTGTCAAAGAAACGACTTTCATCAGAACTACCATCGATTTTAATTTATCCAATTCGAATATTAAATGATTATTTACATCCCCAAAACAATTTCGCCTTGGCAACGCGACCATCTAATAATTTGCTTGCTGTCAATGTCAACTGCCACTAGCTTGACTTTTCGGTCTTTGGTTGTGCTCTTGAGTGACTAATTATCTAGACAAAACAAAATTTTAAGAAGTATTTGATTCTCATCGTTTCAAAATAAAACACAAAAGAAATGACTGATTTGAAAGCATCAGAAATCGACAGCGATTTGGAACAAAACTATTCCCTCAATAGCAATGCGGATCCAAAGAACATGCAGGAGCTCACAATTTATGTGCGTAACTATGGAAGGAAAACCTTGGGCGGGTACTTACGGTATAAACATTTCAAATTGTGTCATTACAGGTGCAAAACCTTTTACAGAACGTCCAAGACAAGTTCCAAACAATGTCGGACCAAATAATCACCCGAATCGACGACATGGGCAATCGGATAGATGACTTGGAGAAGAGTATCGCTGACCTGATGAATCAGGCCGGCGTTGAGGGACCAGAGAAGTAATATTCCAGACTCGCAATTAAGTGAAAAACATAGTTTATTTCATTTAGCACGTAAAACACACAAAAACAAGCAGACAACTTCAATTTTATACAAATCATGTTCGACCACAGAAACACCATCAAAGCAGAAAACCCCCCGAAGGAATGGTGCGCACTGTATACCTTTCCTTTTAATTATTGTGCGAGTATATCAATGGTGTATTGTTATGACCAGGAACATAGAATAAGCAAAAAACATTTTCGCCGAAACGGAAACGCGATAAATGGATAAATAAATGAGAAAAATTAGTTTATAGCAAAAGTGTGGAGTTTATTTATTTTTTGTAGTGCAATCGATGGGTTAACGAGGAGCGGCTGTTGGTGCGTCTGCCCTTATCTCCGCGACTGTTACGAGGTGGCCGAAGGAGGATTTGGAAGATTCTTTCGGTATACCAATTGAGATTGTGGGGGCCTTTGGTTTAGGGGTCTAGCTGGGAAAAATATCATTAGATTAGAAGTACACTATGTAATGGCAAGAAGTGACTTACACAAGAGGACGACTTCTTTCTTTTATTGGGAAAATCCGATTCAGTTTCATCTGACTGTTCTTCATCATCAGAAGCAGATTGCTCACTTTCGCTACATTCTTCCTCTTCTTCAGTCTCTTCATCTTCTTCTTCATCCTGTTTCAGTGTGTGTACATAAAAAAAGACAAACAAAATTATATTAAGAGATAGGACTAACTTAGTGTAAAACTTGCCAAGATGGAGCCTGTTGTTTGAAATTTATTCACTATTTGTAAGACAGTGGCTTCACTCGGCTTCTTATTGCCGAATTTTTCACGAAGAATATCGTCCCAACCACCCATAGATGCAGGTGCGAAATAAGTTTGCACAATGAATATACGTTCCTTTATGCTATATTGATCCATTTGGAGAGTAATGATCAGAGCCTGTTTCTGATATTCAGAGGTTAATATTAAATATTTGAAATGTTTCCGCGGTAAAAGAAACAAAACACGGTCCCACCAAATTTGTATTCATGTCAAGAAGTCAAAATCTAGACGTCAAACAGTTCAATGCTGTAAGAATTCTGTGTGGTTGTGTTGATTTCATGATTGTGAAACAAGATGGAAACTGAGAGCGTTCATCAAGAGGCAATCATTTTTAAATTCAACGAATTCTTGGCTTCGAATTCTGCTCGTGCTCTCTCGTCTTTTACCGCGTGACTACAGCATGTAGTGCTTGAGGTTTTTTGGAGGATTATATGGGGTATGTTAAAAGGAAAACTGAGTAATCATCAGATGATGCAAAGCTTAAGATTAATAACTGTGATAGTTGGAGGCCTGCGACTCGATTGATGCTGAATTGTGGCAGTAGCGCAACGATCAAGTTCGCAGCGAAGTGCTTGCCTTACCTCCCGGCGGTGGTCCACGGTAACTGCATGAGTGAACCCTTACTTATGCAGGTTAAAATGGCAACGGCATGCCCGGTCAGTTGCATTATACTGGCCTACGCCGTCATAGGGCTCGCAACCCTATACGGGAGACATTAAAATGTGTGACGAACTAACTAGTGGCCTCGGACAAAAATGGACTCACTGTTGACGACCCTAGCAAACGTTTAAAGGACAACAACCTTCGGATCAGTACGTGGAATGTTCAAACCATTAACAAGCCACGTGTAGCCGAACAATTAGCAAAGGCCCGAGACTGCTATCACTTTGATATCACCGCCATCCAGGAAGCGCGACAGGATGGGCTGGAAATAAGGAGGATGAAAAACTGTAATATGTACTATGGTGACATCGGTTATTTGGATGCGGTTTTGTATTATGCCACTTTCAAGAATTTTTGAGCTTCCGACATGTAAGCGGACATCTTATGACAATCTGCATCAAGGCTAAATTCGCTAACATACGCCTAATACGAACGCGTGCCCCTACTTAAAACAAGGATGACCCCACCAAAGAATGTTTCTCCTCGACAAGACATATGAGCAATATCCGAAGTATCCGCTAATATGGGAAAGAAGACACGACATCACCTGGCAACGGATTTATCCTTATTGACTCTGCTGCGGGACGAAATATCACTATAGCAAGCACACGGCTTCCTCATCTCAAAGGGACCTAGGGAGCTTCGGATCATCAATCGCTTGCGATTGCAGCCAAGCGCGAATTCGGATTTCCCAACCGCCACAACAAAGAAAAACTACTACTCGTATAAGAAGGCATAGCGTAGAAAGGTTGCAATCCCAAGACACCGCCAGAATTTTCACCGCATCTGATGTGTTGGGTTTCACTTGACTATCACCTAGAAATCTTTGGTTTAATGAAGATTGCTGGCAAGCACATGCAGCTAATAAGAAGGCTACAAAGCGGCTTTGCAACGAAAGACGAGAGCAGCCCATGAGCTCTACGAGTAGAAGGGACGCGAAAAACATCAGTTTCTCTAGAAGAAGAAAAACAAACACGAGAAGTGTGCGATTGAAGATATTGGGAGGTTGTACTCCAGAAATAACGTACGGGAGTTTTACCAACAGGGAAAGAGAACGTGTCAAGGTAAGAAAACCCGCACATACTCGTAAGCCTGTAGAGATGAAGAAGGAATGCTTGTAGTGGAGTCAGAGTCGATGCTGATAGAAAAACATCCCGTCATCAAGCAGAATAGACCATTGGACTTAGACGATGATATCCAAAACTTCAGCCCACCTGACCAAAATGAAGTAAGGATAGCAATAGCTGAAATCCAGCAAAGCAGTTGGAGCTTACCGCTCCAACTTATTTTCAGCTCTTTCAGTTGAAGGTGACCTGTTCAACTGCGTCACATGTAGAGGTATAAGTGTCCTCAGATACGAGATCTGCCATATCGTATGAACGTCTGAAACTCTTCGGCAAAAACGCGACTGGTCACTATCAGTGCGATTTCAGACCAGGAAAATCCACAATCGACCAAATCTTCACATTTGGGCAGATCTAGGAAAAAACTCAAAAAGTCGAAATTGATGCCCACGATCCTATCATAGATTTTAAGGCCGCATATGACAGCATTTATAGAGACGAACTATATAGAGCAATATCTAGTTTTGACATCTCTGCCTGCCAAACTTGTTCGTCTGTGCAGGATGACGATTGAGAACGTTCACTGCTCCATCAAGATTGGTAACGGCTTAACCGAGACCTTTGATGTCAAAAAAGATTTCAGGCAGGTGACGCGCTGTCATATGACATCTTTAACGTCATACTTGAAAGAATTGTGTGAGACTCACAAGTTGACCCTGGAGGCACAATCTTTCAAAAGTCTGTACAACTACTAGCGTACAGCGAAATAATCGGCATAATTTGTAGAACTCAACTGGTCACCGGTGCGTTCGCTGGCATTGAAACGAAAGCTGAGAAAATGGGCTTAGCTGTACATGCGAGCAAAACAAAATATATGTTGTCAACAAGAAGGGACACATAACGTCGACGAATTCGATAGAACGTCACAATCGACAACTATAATTTCGAGGTTGTCACGGTAAACAACACATCAGCAGAAATTAAACGAAGAATCACTTTTTCCAATAGCGGTTTCTTTGGGCTAAGAAGTAGAGGAAGACCTCACCATAAGCGAATTGGAATGCGCAACAATAGCCAGTTACCTAAAAATAGGACTAACTCACAAAATCGGATGTCATGTCCCCTCCATTATTACGTATATTTCCTCTTGGAAGGCATACGCAAGTTTTCCTAACGAAGAGTGAAATTTAACGTTGTCATCTCCCAGAAATATACCAGTGCAGCATCTTAAACCGGTATTGGAGCCATCCGTGAAGTCTCGATTACATTTCTTTACTGGCTCAGATTCTGGTCGAAACCATTCCTAGGTACAGGGAAAATCGGATATTCTTGTCGAAAATGCAGTTCTAGTCATGTGAACAAGAAAAGCAAAGTGTTAAATAGCACTTTGAATGTTTTTGACGCGTTCTTCAAACGCTAACTTACCACATATATTTTTAATTTTTAGGGCTGATCGTTCCTCAAATTTACAAATAGCTGCTTCTGTTAGAACTTCGTAGCAACGCTGCAACCTCTTTGTTATTTCATACTGCTGGGGTGCGATTTTTTTAATCTGCGCTAGGTCCTTCAGATTCAAAGTCCCGTCGGAACCTGCAAGACAACAAAACACTTGATCCAACAAAGCAATGATGTAGTCCGTTCGAATGAAACTACAAAACTTCGCGCGTTCCCCTCTATTTGTGAGTACAGATTATAATTTGGACAGTCTGAAAAGCTGTGGGCTCTGTTAGCAACGCATGACAGACAACGAAAACCATCTGATTCGAATTTAAAATTTAAATAATTCTTTGTTATAAATAAATCAAAAACTAAAGAACAATCTGATATTCAAAATCTTGAATCCTTGGTGGAGTTTTCTTTCACACTGGCTGTTACATCACTGCCATAAGTCGGTCCGAATTTCACCAGCTCATGCTTGCATTTCATTGAGCAGTTCGATCCGGTTCTGCCTTCTGGAAAATACAAACTGGACAATCCCGCAGTTTGGTTCGTTTGAACCTGCTGCATCATTTGAGCGTGCACCAATCGCTCGTGTATCCCAGCCGCCATGAATTGTTGTTGCTGGATGAGTGACGTGTTGATTTGAGTCTCGTTCACGAAGGTATTACAGTATTGGGTCATCAGGAATGGATTTGAATACACCAGTGGTTGAGCCGGAAGGAGCGGGTAGCTGCAGTAGTTGGTCTGATTTACAAGGAACTGCTGCTGGGGAATATTCATGGCAGCAAGTTGATTCATAGATTTGCTCATGCGCATCGGAAATCCTGGAGATGGTGCGGCTTTTGTTAATGGAGATCGGATACTACACATCTCTCCATAGCAGGCTCCGTCTGTTGGTTGGTGACAACTTATAGCGGTGGGGAAGTCCAGGAATTCTTTGCCGTAAAGAGCGTAGTGCTCTGCCATTTTGTGGTATTCCTTAGATGTAGGTGGTGGGGCTGACGTTGGAATGACCTTGATTATCGCTTTAACTGCCCAGCATAGGGGATTTTTTGACTCATCTTGCTCTTCCAATTGAGTCTCTTCACTTGAATCTGAGAAAATTGTATTAAGTCGGGTTTTAATCAGTAGGAAATGAGCAGAAATACGAGATCTTACCGTCGAGGAAAAACATCATGCCTTGAATTAGCTCTTCCACATTCTGATTTTCCGTAGCCATTTTTGTCAATTGCTTTTTTTTTTTATTTTTTTTTTGAGTTATTGGCTGCCTGCTTTGGATTGTTGCAAACGAAGTGGAAACTGGTGCTGAATCAAAGTTGAAAATAAGTACATTTATTTTTTTGCGTGAGGTAAATATAATGTTGGGCTTGGCATCTGCAGAGACCAGGTCTGAAAGGAGCTCCATGGTTGTGGCGGGACAATGGAGTAGAGATAGCGGACTAGCGGCGGCTCTTGAAACCACAGCAAGGCTACTGGCACCGACCTATTTACCTGAACCCTTTGTCCTGGGGTTTTAAGTTTCGGCATGTAAGCGAACGGCTCGTAACAATCCGCATCCGATTTGTGTTCATGTCCCTACAGAGGATAAGGATGATAACATCAAAGATGAATTCTATGACCTACTAGATCGAACATATGCTCAATACCCCAGCTATGACACCAAATTTGTCCGATTGGTGTGGATTGAGGTTTTTAGGATTTGTAACGGGGCGCTACCTTTTAGTAGCCAGCACGCGGTTGCAAGATCTCAACATCCATAGAGAAACTTGGCTATCGAGGGCAGTTACCTCACCAGCATTCTGGTTGTCCTCTGATCAATGTTGCTCCAGCTGCCAGGATCGAATACGGATATCACAAGCACAATTGAATCAAGTATATTAAGACCATCAGAGTTCGACTTTGAAAATCTGCAATCGCAAGAGACCGCTAAAACATTTGCGATCGCGTTTTCCTAAACCTCTCTCAAAATCCTAGCTCCAATTCAAAAACCACAAAACACCAACTGGAATCTTGTCAACGAGCTTTTGTTGCGATTGGTTTCAAAGCACCGCCGTAGAGAACCTTTGGCTTGACTAATAATATAGGCAATTACACGCAGCCAAACAAAAAGCATATAAAGCTAGGCTGCATAAAAGGAAAAGAGATGCTCCTTAGCACTACGAGCAGAGAAGAAAGGAAGAGCACAGCCTTCTCGGAATGAAACAGATAAAGCGCGCGATTAAGGAAATGTGGAGATGTTACTGCAGGAATGGCGTTCGAAAGTTTTACCAGAGATTGAGGCGATCACTTCAGGGTTCAAGGGCCGAATGGAGACTTGCATGGACAGCTAGTTGTAAAGCCGCATTCGGTGCTGAGAATATGGGAAGATTACTTCTGCAGACTGTATAACGGCGATGATGATTTGCAAAGCTGCTGGCGCAGACGGACTGCATAATCTATTTAAAGCAGCTGAAGATGACCTGGTTGGGAAGGTGCACCATCCCATCTGTAAGATATGGTTAGGGAAAGCATCGTTTGTCCGATCCACAAGAAAGGAGACCTATTTGACTACGCCAACTATAGAGGAATAAGTCTTCTAAACATCGATTATAAGATCTTTTTTGCGTACTATGTGAGCTTTTGAAAGCATTCATGAATACAGGAAAGCCACCACCTATCAAATATGCACACTGCTGCAGATCTTGGAATAGGCCTAGAATGTCGGATCAACACTCACCATCTATTTATCGACTTCAAAGACGCATATGACGAGCTACACAACGCTGTGTCTAGTTTTGAAGTTGTCAAGTTGCCCCGGTAATGAATTATTCCAAGTTGTAGAGAAAACGACGTGTTGTCATTTAAACATTGCCCTAGAAGGAATCGTGCAACACTCACTGGCCAAAGAAGACGCACGATCTCGATCTGCAGAATTACTCGTACTTGATGACATTGCTGTGACTGGACGAACAAAGCGATGCGTCAATGAAGCTTTCGTGAGGATTGAGGCGGAAGCAGCCCAAATGGGTAAACGGGAGCAAATCAAAGTAAATGCCGTCAATATCGTTTTGAACTGATGAGGAATGGAGGAGGAGATTCAAGCACGCAATGTACGGGCTGTACTGCGACATCGGTCTAGTCAAGTGTTTACGGATCCAATGTCTGAGATGGCTGGACCATGTTTGGTGAATAGACAGTTCCGTCCAAAAGAGTTTTCGAGTCAAACTTCGCGGGACTGTGCAAGTTAGTTGAGGAGGCGTATCTTTGCTCCCACGGATGTATGGACATCCTGTAAAATTAAGTATACACGACAGGTAGCGCTAGCTAAGTGGGCAATCAAGAAAAACGGCGGAATAAAGCACAACTGGCGGTGTTATATGTAGTTTGTAAGTTTGATCACTAAAACGCAGCTTTCAGAAAGTTGAATTCTATTTGGTCTGTGGTCTCGCCTTAAGGCAAATAAATCTAGTGGTTTCCTGATCTCACCGGCAATCCGACTGATCATATTTCGATTGACATACTGCTTAAGCACCGAAGAAGTGCTCTAAATCAGTAGTCGCAAAAGGCCGACAGAACTTTAAGTGCAGTGGCGAAAAGCAACCGAGTAGTAACGACAGGAAAAATTACTGCATGCAGCGAAATAGGAATGCATGTTGTCACTGCAAGGAAATACAAGTCCAGCTCGTAACCTCTACGAACAAAAAGTAAAACGGATCAACGGCTTCACCAAAAGCGATAATGGGGTGGAAAAGAGCTCAATTGAAGCCGTGCAGAGGTGTTTGTGTAGGAAAGCATCAAGTTTCACAAAAAAAAAACAACTTGTTGAGAACTCAAAGTCCGAACAGAAACCTGCAGGCATTGTGGCAGAAGTGAAAAGTAAGGTTAATATTGGTGACGCAAGTCTGGTTAATATTGGAAATTATGCAGAAATAATGAACAGGAAAACTTGAAAAGTGGAGAGTAATTTTGCTCACAATAACTAGAGGAGGCCTACAAATAGCATAGATAGCGGTATCCAAACTAAAGATAAATAAAGTTAATATATGTATTTAAGCGAATGTCAATTTGTTTATCTATCCACTAAAACAGGGACAGCGGAGCAAAAGCAAGAAACAATGCACGGGTGCTTGTCTGATGGACTTGGAAAAAGCCTTCGATACCGTATGGTTAGAGGGACTATTCTTCAAGCTGAACAGGCTGGGCATAAGTAAAACACTTCTGTACATTCTTTTTTATATGCTCTCTAGTAGACAGTTCATCGTGAAGAATGGCGATGTGACTTCTCCTGCAATATTTAACATCAAAAACGGTCTGCAACAATTTGCTGTCAATTCGCCGATCCTATTCAACATCTACACAAGCGATCTTCTGAGTTCCCTTCACCATGCCATGGCGTACGCAGACGACTTGATCGCGTACAGATCAGGGATAAAAATCGAGGTCATTAATACTCTTGTGCAACGTGAAATCGGTATGATTAAGCGGTATTCGGTGACTGGAAGTTGAAGATTAACTTTCAGAAGTCGGAAAACATTCTTTTTAGGACGCCTTTGTGCCCTAGACGGAATACCAGAAAGAACTGGCGAAAGTTTTCGATCGAGGTCTTGTACAACAGGGCGAACTTAATAAGAGTGGAGAATTTCGTCATTAAGCTGACTCAAAGCCACATTGCTAGAGCAATGGCGTCGACGAACAACCTGATCTCTGGGGCTTATTACCTTAATTATCTACATCATCAGAGTGTGCGCTTTAACGGCTTCATTCCGCCAGAGACGTTCCTCTATTTTGATAATAAGGAGCTGATGCGGAGTAAATAAGTGGTACCGCTAATCTTCTACGTTGCTCGAACAGCTAAACGCAGCCGACCCAAGTACGACAGAAACGTCGCACACGTGTGGAGCGTCTCCGGTTTAGTAGAGCGGTAGAGAGTCGTTATTTGAGTCGGTAGCACCATGAATTTTGGTGGCACAGTGAAGATGAGGATACGTCTACGTCGTTTCCCTCAAATTCGGGGTGACGTCATTAGGACGCCACGTCGGTATGCTTAATTTTTAAGACATGCCGGCTTACATAGTTTAAGTAGATTAAGGTAGAGTTAATTTAAAAAAAAAAAAACCTTTAAAAGGTTTACACATAGTGGTGGCGAAGTGAAATTGGGGAGGAAAGAAAGAGAGATATCGATATACGTTGGTTTTCAATGCTTGCAAGCTATAATGACCAGGGAATAATGAGCTTTGCAGGGCGTTCCATATGCGCATTTTACGGCTTAAGATAGCATCACTATATTTTAGAGTACGTTCTAAAATGGGCTTGAGAACTGATGAGCAATCAAAGCGAGACGGGTGTTACTGTTGAAGGTTTAAGGGCCGGAATGATACTAGAAATTTCGAATGAGCTCTGGTGTTGAAAGAAACCATAGAACAAGGTAAGGCAGAAGACATTTCGTCGGTGCTCGAGGGAGTCAATTGACTATGCAATACTAGTGTCACCTAAGAATTTGATCGTACGGTTTTGGACTGGAGGGGATTAGGAGCAAATGACCAGATGTGGGCATATCACACCAACTTTGAGCGGATAAATGCCTTATACATATATTGGGGCGAGATTAGGAGAGGAAATGCATTTTTTACAGTGCTTGAGGAAACCCAGACATTTCGGAGAATTGTTGGTCGATATCAGACTTGAAACCTGGATTGAACGTTCCGAAAAGTAATGTCTAATCCATTGAAGAAGAAAATGCACGCATTTTCAACATAACAGCCTAATACAAGTCTGTCAACTGTCTTTGAAATATCAAGAGGAAATTTTTTCGATGAGAAATGCAGTCAAATCATCAAGCCTGTGTCTATCAAACTGCCGGTCATTGGGCAGATCTCGTATCTCAAGATATGTGTATAAAGAGCCGGAGGCTTATCAGCCTTTCTATGACATTGGAAAGAAAACGCGTACATACGTGTAATGGGTCTGGAGAAGCGTTATGAAGAATTGGTTTTCTTAGGGACGGGCCACACAAATACTGTTTCCAAGTACTTAGAAAGAATCCGATTGGCAAAAGAGCTTGCACAGTGGTTTTACCGGCGTGAAAGACCAACTCCTCAGAAAGAACCTGCTTATTTTGCGTTTATTAAGATCTTTAAGTACGGATGCGAGAGCGGATTGGTTCGGTAAAATTTTCGAAGACATTACATAATCTATTTACAAGCGTTGGACTGGCTACGTACTGAGCCGATTGATCTTGTCTAAACAGAAGCAGACCTTAGAGACAATGTAGTAGTTTTTGTATCTGGTCGTATTGGAATTAATAAGTTTAAGAAAGGCGATGGAGTCATTTCTGGCTCGTTTTGACTTTTTTCAATTTTCCTTTGACGGTTTAGTCTCGTAAGACCATTAAATAGTTCTTTAAGCCTGACAGTCTCTTTATAGCTCGAGTCGCACCAAGCCTTTTATTTTGATTTCATGTGGGAAAAAGGATCTCATTCCAAAGAGAATAGGGTTTCTGATCATATCAGCAGAGGCATCTGGCATCCACCTCGTTATCGAGGGTACAAAATGACCACTTTGAATTCCTAAAGAAACTGGTTAGCTGAGTTGCATGGAAAAATAGGTTTTGGATTAAGAGGTGTTAGGACTTCTATAACCTTGCCATTTTTGCAATTAGAAAAAAAAGGCGAATACAATGACTTTAAAGCAAAGTTCTTTATTTATAAATGACATTTAGACATGCATTACGTTAGTAAACAACAACTAGAACACCATGGCGCGTTGATATAGATTGCAATCTTATGACTCGCAAATTACGTAACAAAATCCAGCACCAGTACCTGTCAGCCTACAGGCGGACTTCAACTCCACTTGCGTTGCAGAGTACCTAAAAAGAGGAAAGTGTTAACAACAATCAACCGTGACAACGTTCTGCTAACAAGTTCTCTGATGTCCCAGAGCCACAATTACCGTGCTCGTTCCATCCCCAAGTGAACACTTTACCACCTGCAGCACAAATCAATCCATGTTCAGAACCTAATTGCAATTTTCTAGGCACAGTCCCATCGGGGAGGAGCAACTCCTCCGGCGTTCGTACAGCATCGCATGCAGATCTTCCTAACTGGCCATAGCAATTCCTACCCCACAACAGCACCTTGTTGTCCTTCGTCAGAACTCCATTATGTGTCCACCCAGCAGCTAATTGCTTAACCTCTTGCTCAAATTCAAAACAATTAGCCTGACCGAACTTATTGTCGCCCAACGCAAGCACTCGTTTCCTTCCGTCGGCCAATATTAACAAGTGATTCTGCCCACTAGCTATGGCATCGATTTTATATTCACACTGCACCCGCACAACGTTCTCCATTTTATTGAACCGCACCTGGGTAATATTTAAAGCCGGATGTGGGTCATTCAATCGCAACCGACCGAGTACATAGATCCGATTATCCTCCGTAAGGACACAGCAATGTCTGAGGCCAAACGTAACTTGACGTGGAATTTCTCCACGGGGTAGGTGCAATTGCAACGGCCGACGTACTGCAGTAAATCCTCTTTGGCACACACCCAACTGTTGAAAAGCATTCGAACCCCATACATACAGTTCTCCGTTGGATGTTATTGCCCCGGACAAATCCCAGCCACATGCCACCGATTCAATAGTGCAGTCTTTGAAGAACTCACTTGGTATGGGGACGAATTCGCTTATGTTATCAGTCCCGCAATCTATCCCCAGTTGACCACGATTGTTCCACCCGCAGCTGTGAAGGCGTCCCAACTGATCCAAGACAAGAACATGTCCACCGCCGCCACAAATCATACGTGCAGCGTTGCCGTTGAATGAGAGCCTTGAGAGGGGTTGAGGATGCATGCACAGTTCACTTTCTATGCCAAGGCCAAGTTGACCATGAGAATTGGCGCCCTATGCAGAAAAAAAATAAAGAAAGCTCACACAACTTAATTTATTCAGAATAGAAGGTGGGTATGTGTGACAGACTTACCCATGAATACACAGCCATTGCAGACAGGACCACTAGTTGAATTGGATGCCGAGCGAGTAATCAGAATGGAGCATTTCATGTAGAAAGCTTGAGAAATTGAAACCGTCAGCTTTGTGGGCACAACATAAACTGCTCGGAGGTATGAATTTCAAGAATTCTCATGAGGAGCTCGAGTATTTGCTTGAAATTGTGCATTTCCGAGGGCAATGTCAACAAAACAAACCAGCTGATTTTTGACGTTTGTTAGTAGGTGAGTGACGCTTCGTTAGTGATGCCAAGTCTATATTTGAAATAGAGAGTTCGTATTATTGGGGCGGGAACACATGGGATGCCACTTATATTTGTTGCAAAAAGATTTACTACTGAATTTTCAGTGAACAATACACTCTCATGTACGAGTATCTTTCATATGTATTTTTCTTATTTTGTGATTGTTGTGATTATATAAATACAGGGAGTTGTATATGTAGCAGTCATGAAGAAATAATAGGGCGGAAGCGGATAAAATAAGTCTGAAGGTAAACGAGGACAAAACAACGCATGAGACAGACGGTTAAACATCGTTATAATTTCAAGCTTCTTAAGGACTTCGTCTACCTTGGCTCCGCAGTTACAAGCAGCAACGCCAACAGCGCCGAAATCAGACGCGGAATTACTCTTGCTTCCTTGGGCTATGGACTCAATTGAGAAACAGAGCCCTCATTCGAAAGACCAAACTGGCTTTATAGAAGACCTTCATCATCACGGAAGCCCTGCTCTGCGGCAGGGTGTTGAACCTTGTAGAAAGCGGATGAAGAGAAGAAAAATACTGCGTGTGATACCGAGGCATGTTGAACAAATGTACACAATAGCTTCGACCTAAGGAGTTTTCGAACATAACCTCGATGGTCTGCGCAGTTCAGAATGACCGCATCTAAGGAGAACTCAAGCAACTTGGAGTGCGCCACTAGAGGCAGCTAGCGAGAGATCATATTAGCTGGAAAGAGCTTGCTCACCTCGGGCAATTGCTAATAAGACGTCATTTTGCAGCATGAAGGTTAAATTAAAGGGGTTGTGTAAATTCAACAACATGATATGGATAAAGAACAATCGCCGACAACAGAGTAAGTAACTCTAACAGAGTAAGTAACAACATTCGGTTTACTGGCGCCTATTCGTCTCTAGTCTATATTCTTCCCTACTAAGGGACAGCATGAAAGCCGCTGAATTCTTGGAGATATTGGGAAGCATTCGTTTGGTCTACCGGCACGTTGAAGAGCCGTGCCATTTGCAGTTGTGCTCATATGAATCCCAACTCTTAGCCGAAACCCAACAATTGTAGGAGAACCTAATGAAAGTTCGGATCCTAAGAAATTCTCCTCTGAGCATTACTTATCAGGTTCATTGGCGATATCATTTTCAGATATCGCATTATGACTTGGGATCCAAATAAAACTCAGTAAATGCGTTCAGAGTAGCCTTTCATCCTCGAACTAGTTTAAAAGTGGTGAGAAAGTTTAGCAATACATTAAATGCAGTTTGGCTGTCGCTACTAACAAGAATACTTCTGTTTCTTCACGAATTCTATACAATAAAATTCACTCCATCAGAGTTGCCCTTGGAAGATAGAGGAATGTACACATATAGCTTTTGCAAAAAGGAGTGGAATTTAACGTTGTCGTCCTGCAAAAAAACACCAGTGGCTCATCTTTTATCTGTTTTGTAGCCATCCGTGGAGATGCTAGTACATTCCTCTTCAGGCCCAGATTACCAGATTTCGTAGTTTTGCATCAGCAGGACTTGTTGTGTCATTGCAGCAGATGGCATATGCATAAGGCAGTCGGCGAGCAAGATCATCAAAATTCCAATGAGTGTTGTACCGAATGCCACTTCTTTTTTAACAGAAGGTGGCTTTCAAAGTACAGCCCATGATATGAATATTAAGAGGAGATGGATTCATCAATGCATCCAGAGCAGAGCCAGGCGTGCCAGGAAAAGCAGCAAGAATCTAGTAAAGGAGCCAGGAACATGTTTTCGTCAAATCTCGTCAACGCAGAGCATACATATAATCTTCCGTTTAAAAAGAATTGGTCTTTGGTACAACACGCCACTGGAGGTTTGATAACGTTGCGCGCTGACTGTCTTATGACTCCGGTCTTATGAACGTGCCGTTTGAACCAATATACGAGTAAGATGTGGCGTTGGTGCCTTTTTAGAGGACGACAACGTTAGAATTTACTTCGCTTTAGGGAAGCTCACATCTGTATCCCAAGCGGAGATTTACACAATCCTGATGGCAGCGAAATATATTGCGGAGGACCGGTGGAGGGGGCGAAACATTTGCATGTGTAGGGAAAGTCAAGCTTCGCTTGGAGCCTTGCTGCACCCTCTTACAAATGTCTTCTTACGCTCGCATCAGGCTACAGGTGCTCAGCGCTGGTACTATAGGCAGCTTATAACTGACACTTACTCATCTTTTTTAGTAAGACTGAAAAATTTCATTAAAAGGAACTTACTAAGAGTACAATAGACTAGTTCTTTGCTTGAGTGGTCTTTTCCGACAGAAAAAAAAGAGCTGGAACAATTCTTGGGTCAGTTTCTAAATCGGCGGGGGAGTTTCTTGAAGGCCTGCAGATTTTTTATTTAAAACATCAGGAACTAATGATACTTCTAAAGGGTGATCAGATAAGAACGATAGGAAAACAATTTAAATAAAACAACAACGATGTGAGATATAAAATTAACTCTAGCTTTATTTTTAAGTCATTACTCGTAAGTGTGGAATAGCACATGATTCAAATGGGCGCCTCGGCTCAATATGTGCGGTGTTATTCCGGCAGTAGAGTGTGGAATGTTGGCCTCGTCCAAAGTGATTGGTTGTTAGCGTAGACTAAGGACTTGACGTTGCCCCAGAGAAAAAATAGTCGAGTGGTGTCAGATCGCATGGTCGCGGCGGCCAATTAATGAACGCTCACCGTAAGATGATCCAGTAGTCAAGTTTCTCCATCACAACTTCAAGCGTTGCGTCGCTTTTATGGCATGTACCGCCGTCTTGTTGGAACCACAGCTCGGATATATCGATGTTGTCGAGCTTTGACCATAGAAAGTCGGTTAACATCACTTTCTACTTGAGACCATTGACCATGTCTCCTTCCTCATTTCGAAAGAAATAAGGTCCGATAATGCCGGCATACCATAAACTGCACCAAACAGTCAATCTTTGTGGACGCACTAATACTTGAAGGAACAATTGTGGATTGTGTTCGTTTCAATAATGGCAATCTTCCTTGTTGATATAGCCGCTCAAAAATTGGCCTCATCCGAGAAGAGCACAATCTTATACGGATGTGGGCCCAAATCCAACCGCAAAATAAGCCGGGTTAGCTCTCTGGCGATGCCCAATGCAGCTGATTTGCGCCGAATCGACATTTCTGGGTCCTCTTCGATATTAACCGCCACGGTGGCTATGTTTTCTTCATTTTTCATCAATCTCTGTCTGGTTGATGTCTTAATATCCAAAAGATTGTATTCATGCTCAAACTTTTCCATGGTGCGACGAATTGCATGCATACTGAAGCCATGACGACGACCGACCGGCATAATGAAATGGCAAACCTTATTAAGTGTTTTGACAGCTGGGTGTCATTGGTAACTTTGAGGGGATGCAATGGCTCTCCGTGCATTTCATGTGGATTCTGCGTGCCTCAGAAATGAAAATTTTGTTTATTCACATAATCATTTAAGTGGAAATGGGCTTCGTCGCTCATTATGATTTTGGATCCGAAAAAATCATCCTCTTCTTGCAGCAGGTTTCACAGAGCATGGGAGTAAGTTGACCTCACTTGACGATCAGCAGGCAGCAGTTCGTTAACTGTTTGCACTTTATAAGGGAACATTTTCAGGTCTTTCATCAAAATTCGACGCAACGAATGTCTGCTGATGTCGAATTGTGCGCATTGTTGTCTCTCGGTGTTTGTGGACTCTCTCGGAGGTCCTCGGCCACAGCGGTGAAATGCACGCTGCATTAAAACAACAGACCGGAAATTGGTAAAATAAGCAGGTGCGTGATCCATTGCTTCTTGTCAACTAATTCTCCATCTGTCAACAACGTAAATGTCAAAGCACAATGACGTTTGATGCCATTTGCAAAAATTGGGTTGCATTCACATTATCACATTACTTTTGTTCCACTTTGAATGTTCCAAGGTTTCCTACACAGGGAAGACGAATTTTGATTTGTTCAGAAAGGTGTCTCATTTTGAGAACCGATGAAAATGAGAAAAAGGGAACATTATGAGACATCGTAGTAGATACACAATGAGTAGTTGATAGAGGTCCCCTTCCACTCGAGCGAGCTATCCAAAACTATCGCTAACCGTATTGTTCCTCGGGATGGGTTCGAGGATTGTCCGCACCGGAGTGATGGTTGGGTACGTTCTATGTTGTGTGCCTCCTTGAGAATTGAGGGAACGATGCTAGAATCCCATTAATCGAATGTACTTTGCTGTAAGGCTTTACCAAAGCAATTCAATCTTCCAGAATTAGTTCGCCAGAGAGTCTCTTCTTATTGGTCTTTAGTTTGGATATTCGTATCTAGACGTCTAGATGTTGATGTTGAATGTTTTTTTTCGCCTTACAGCGAAATGTTGGTCGTTGTTACCCTTAAAAAATCTCGTTCGTTATTCCTGTATAATTGCAGTTCAGGATTGGCATGAGTGCACGCGTTGGCCAGTTGAATTGGTGCAGTTGAATTAGCAGTGTGAAACTCATGATATTACTTTTGGTTGTTCCGTTCCTCCTTTCTCAATTGGATTCCGGACTAGTTATGTCAGTCCAAAGTGAGCTGCGCTGGACAAAGAGGCGAAACAATTGCGAAGCAGGACGATGGGCTTATATGGAGGAATCCACAGTGAAGTAATAACTTAAAATTTAGAAAGAAAACGTTTGCATTAGGCCATGGAGATATAAAGGGAAATACCAAGACAGAGCGGATCAGCTGAAAAAGTATACCTCAGATACAGGGTCTAATCAATGAGTGGGACATAAGTGATCAGGAGAAACAAAATCCGAACAAAACAAGATGGCGAAGCACAAGTGTCCGCATTCTACGTTTGTGGTAGTAGGGAGACGAACAAATTATCAAGGAGCAAGTTACATTTAATAATATAGCAGATATTAAAGTTATACTCGTACATCACTTACATTAACTCGTTTTATCTATACCCTTGACCTCTAAACAATTAATTGCATGACTTGCAAATTATGATTACGTAGGCATGGACTTCATGGTGTCAATTACTCTCAGATTTCCAAGCCAACAACTGGCGCACGCAACGTTCATTATGACTTTCGAGTAACATCACTCATTAAACGTGTAACATGATGTATCTCAGCATGAGATCGAGAATTAACTGTTGAGTTCCTGTTTATTTACCATTGCCATCATGGATGTCACCACCACCTGACAGCATTGCGACATAAGAGATCCACAGGAAAAAAAAAAACCCTCCTCGTAGCGCAAACAATTTTGGCAAGTTGCGTGTACTGAATCAACATCCATTGAATTCACTGAGCTCTCCCAGAGGAACAGCACGAACAAAAAAGCGAAACTTGCAAGGCCATCTTTCCATCGACGGCGACACGCATTGCATCATAACTCAGGGCATTAATTGAGAATTTCACTTTCCATCCCAGCATAGGTACACCATCGGGCGAAGACATTCCGGCACGCCTGCAGCGTCCCTTAAGATACTTGTATCCATACATCATGGAGGCAATGAAATACGAAATTAAATATACTTCCAGGACGATAAACCATCGATGATGATCTCCACCCGCAACTAATTAATTTCGACATGGTCCGCGTTGACCATACGAATACGTACATGACCTGCATACGAATTTAATGCTGCTTGACCAACTTCTCGTGGTCAATCTTTTAGCTCAGGGAACACCAGCTCTTCCAACGTGGGTGAAAGTTCCTGCGTCACTAGGAAATGACTTGGACATTTATTTGCTCTGCCCGTAGTCGTAATTATTCCTTTCGCAGTTAGCAGACAAATTAATAATAATTCTTGTGCTTTATGTCAAAACGAAATTGAGTACGCACACGACTTGGACTCCAGTGATCTGTTCCAGCGTGCGCGTTGCAGCTCCAGCAATAGGCTTAAGAGATTTTGGCTACGGCAACATACGAGTACGAGTACACCAGCGATGATTATACAATTTAGGCATCTCAACAATCGTAATTGTTATTAATTTGTTTTTAGGTGCTCAATGGATGCTCCATGCTTCGTATTCATATATTCGTACTTCTTGCCTGGTGCTCTTGGCTTTCGGATCGGTGATCGTTGGGCGCCCGACACGGGACTCCCTTCTCAGGTGAATTCCACAAGTTTTAACACCTGACAATTACAAATTATCATTGATTGTGTGCCATATGGAGTGTGATACCATAGCAACTCCTCCGTGAGTCCCTTATGGCTATCCACGAAATTGTGTAAGTTTGTTGTTGGACATGTAAATGGACATGGATATGTACTTGGACATGAACATCAACATTGGACAGTGATATTGGCAGTATTTATGCAAATAAAACTTAATGATGCAATGGCAGTTTTGTCGAGTGTCTAAAAAAAATGAAAGGAAAAGTTATGCGGGTAATTAGTTAACAATACAGAGGACATCCATCATGCGTACGATGATATATGGGAGTGGGAGTGTGGTGGCGGCTTAGTTAGTAGGTCAGCCAAAGTGAATGGAAGGGACTTTCTATAAGATGCCACAAGAAATCCAGGCTAGGTATGGTCAAGAGTTGACATTCTTTTTGAATAATGACGAAGAGAGACTTTCTATGTTCGGTGCCGCTCTCCGTCTTCTTCTATCCTGGGTATGATAGGCCTACAATAGTTACTTAAGCTAAGACGTTACGCACACATAGTTTGCCTTTTTAAACTGAGTTTTCGTCCACCTTGCCGTTTTGAATTATTGCGGGTCTGTCTATGTAGTTCTTTGTGTTGGCTCTACGCCCACAAACAGCAGCAGCCCTGTCGCGATAGCGTGATACCAGCCAGATTTACTCTGGACTAGAGAAGGAACCGTCACGATAATAAGTAACGCTACAGCGAATTTCGGTATTTGATATGAAAGGGACTGCTATAGTAACCAGAGCACCGATTAAGACATCGTCATTGTGATTACATGCCTGAATGAGCAAGTTGGTATTGAAAGTAGAAGCTTAAACATGCTAGAATGTATAAGGCCTTGGAAAACTTAAATGAGGGATAGGACTTAATGTATCCTATCTCACATAAACAGTGTTTTGTGATTGTGGTAAAGCGATCATACGTCGAAAACTATTGCAGTTGATCCCCGCCCAACTCAAATCCGAGTTGAACAAGAGAAACCTTAGCGCCAGAAGGGGAAAAAGCGACTTGATGCTCCGACTTCAGGGCGTTTTGAACAATGAGGTGCATGATCCAGGTACATACTCTTTTGTGTTGATGAGGAAAAACAGATAAGTACGGGCAATGACATAGCTGCGGTGATGCAAATCCTCTTGTTACAAATAGACGAACAAAAGAAAAATCTAGACGAACAAAAGAAAAATTTAAATGAACAGAAGAACAGGCTCGAACAAAAGATGGACAAACAAAAGAAAAATCTGGAAGAAGAAAAGAACATTTTACAGCGAAAACTCGAAGAAGTTGACTAAAAATTCGAACAAATTGACAGCAAAGTTGAGCAACTGGCAAAAGAGCTCGGCACAGTATAAAAACAGAAACTCCAAGAATGTTCTTTAAGCGGTCCAAGGAGAAAATAGCTGAAGCCTCCCTCATTCGATGGCCAGATCTCATGGTCTACCTATAAGAAGCAGTTCGAATTAGCTGCTTGTGAGAACCACTGGGACAATGAAGAGAAGTGCTTTGCCCTAGCAATGACCTTACACGATCCTGCAGAAGAATTGTTACAACCGAGAAACGGTTCAATTGTAAAGCCAAATGCTGCAACGAGGAAAAACACTGCAACAGCTCCAAGCAGACGTTAGTAGAATGGCATATTTGCCATATCCCACTGCAGGCCAAAAAATAATCGACGAAATGGCAAAGGACCGGGAAAAGAACCTTTGCTGAAGCACTTGCCTTTGCTCTGGCGATGGAAGTTGCCAGTCAGGCTTCCAAGTAAATACATTTGGTTTGGTGAATGCTCCTGCTCAAGACTAAGTGCCGGGCAACCAAATACTCTGCGAGAGAGACAAAGGATGCGCTGCTGGAACTGCGATAAAGTAGGACAACTTCAATGGCATTGCAAAGAACTGGTACGATGAAACGGCTGCCTTCACTGGCGTTACAAGCAAATAGAGGGAAAACCGGCAGAAATGGCTACCAAGAAGCCGGTCAAACTTCTCGAAACCATCAGTCGGGAAATGTTTGCTTCACGGGGCAGATGTCGATGAAAAAAAAAAAAAAAAAATTAAAAAAATCGAACCAATATTGACCTGGAAGGAACACGAGGAAAGACCAAGATAGCAGGAGATATCGGACCGGAGTCAAACTCTGATGGGATATTGGGCACAGTGGGACATGCTTTGTGTGCAAGAAGATTTGCTGAAGAGAAAATGCGAAAGTGCAGATGGAACAACATCTCGTATGCAGCTAATCGTGCCACGGTTCAGAGTCAGCGATGTGCTCCATGAAATATATGACTGAATCTCTGGAGGCCATTTGGGAATAAACAAGGCGTTAGAGAAGGGAAAGGAACGTTTCTATTGCCTAAGCGCAAAACAACATGTCGAGAATTGGAGCAGGTGTGTGGCTACCAAGGGCCCAAGAGTAAAGCCACAGGGAGCACCATTCGAACGAATGTTTCCCGAAACGTTTGATGGCAACCGATACACCCTCGAGGTCATGAGTTACTTGAGTAAGTGGCCGGAACTGTTTGCGATCCCAAATCAAGAGGCCAGAAGAGATAGCCAACTGGGTGAGTAGATTTGGAGTCCCAATCGAGCTACACTCTGATCAAGTTCGAAACTTTGAATCAAAAGCCTTCCAGGAAGTGTGCCAATATCTGGGAATAAGGAAGACACGGACAACGCGACTACACCCTCAATCTGATGGAATGGTTGAGCGGTTCAATAGGATCTTGAATGAGCATTCGCCTAAGGTCGTTGGCAACTGTCAGCGGGATAGGGATAGACAGATACTTACGTCTCTTCTTAATGGCCTACTGAAACGCGGTTCATAGTTCAACAGGACATAAAATACTCGTACACCATCCGAGATCTTATTTGGTCAAACAGTTCGGTTGCCAAGTGAAACAAAATTTGGATCTCCACCTACTGAGCCCAAGGAGGTGAACGACTACGTGGATGACTTGCGCAACAGGATTCGTAAATTGCATGAAAACCCCCGAAAAAAAATGAAGCTAGTGAGCAACCGCATGGGGACTAGGTACCGCATTAAAGCGAAATCTTCCGGCTTCAACGAAGGAGATCTGGTGTGGCTGTATAATCCCCTGCGCAAGGAAGGCAAATTACTCAACGTTGTCTACCGGGAGGATGTAACATTTCAAAGGAACGATGAATGACGAAGTTGTTCGGGACGAACATCTTTAGGGAGGGAGCAGTATCCCTTTGAATGTGAACAGCTTCGTTTATATTTGAAATGCAGAAGATTTCCATATTTGTATAGCAAGGGACTCAACCATTGGAGAATGAAGAATGGAATCGTATTTTCTAGCAAAATGGAAATTTGTATGGAACGCTGGATGGTACAGAATATTCTCGAGAGATTTCAGTAGGCTGGTCAAAGTCCCCAAAGCGGAAGATCAACCAGGCTGGAATCACTTAGAAAATTTGATGTCATCTACACTGGGTTTAAAGTAGTGACTCTCCGTCTCATGCTACAGGCGTACTTCCCATGTAAGCTAATCATAACCAGCTCATAAGAACTTCCCATTAACGAAGCGAATTAACACAACACGCGGTAGCTGGTATATCTACTCGTATCTCATCGGATGTGATGGCGGATGAGGCAATTGAACATGCTGTTGCTTGATTTGATGGTTTCAAGTCATCTGCCACCGGTGGCATATACCCAGTTATGGTGCAAAAAGGTACAGATCGGTTGCTGGTAACTCTAAAGAGAAAGTTCACTGCTAGCCTGGCACTGGCATACATACTGAAACCTTGGGCAACGGCGAGAGTAGACGAGAATTGGAAAAGAGGACTACGTGCTCACCAAGAGCTTCAGATATATAAGTCTGACTTTCTTCATTTTGAAGAGCATGGAGAGAATATTCGAGATCCATGTGCGCAAAACTGCCTTGCAAATGCACGTTGGGCATTTTCATCGACGTTGAGGGTGCTTTGGAATTGGCGGCATGCTTAACTCGGCCAGACAACAAGGCATAGATGAATCACTAGTTTTATGGATAAGAGCAATGCAGGTGAATAGGACATTAATTGCGGATGCTCATTGTGGCCAATATGTGATGGCGGGGATAAACAGGCGTTGCCTACAAGGCGGCGTTTTATCAATATGCTTTGGTGCATATTGGTCGAGTCATTACTTAACGCGCTCAATAGTTATAATGTTCATGCACAAGCATACGCGGATATCTGTCGGCAAGATATGGGAACTGCCACCGAGAAGGGCCCTCTGGATCGATCTATACGGCTATCCTATGAGTCCGTTGTCAGGTGGAACAAGCTTGAAAATACGTTATTGCTGCCTTTACCAGACTCCAAAGAACGGTCTGTCTCGGCCGCATGGGGCTTTCCTAAGCACGCATGAATCCGCTCAAGACTGCTGCGGAAAAGACTGGTTTCGGCTGGAATCTGAGTGGGGTTTTCACGGATGGCGTTGATATCTTTCTGGAGGACGTTAGGAAAACTGATGGCTACGAACTATATTGTGAAGAACCGGTGGAGAGGGCGAAACATTTTCATCTGTAGTGACAGTTTCTTACGACTTGCAAGCTAGTTCAAGGATGCAAGACATCACTAACCTAAATTCACCGAGTCTTGTTTGGGTCTCAGGTTACAATGGGATCACAGGAACTAATATCACCTATGAACTTGCCAAGCAAGGCTCAGAGCAGAGTTTTTCAGGACCCGAACCTACGTTGTTGAGTTCTCGGTTAAGGCTTTCACTGACATTTGGGTTTCATATGAGCACAACTGCAGATGGCACGTCTCTCCAGATTGCAGGCAGACCAAACAAATGCTTCCCAACGTCTTTAGAAAGTCAGCGGCCTCCCTGCTATCCCTTAGAAGGAAAGACTGCAGATTGCTTACTAGCGTCGTGACGGCGCACAAAACTTTTGCAAAGCACTTAAATGTGCTGGGCATAAGTGACACAACATCCTGCGATGCTTGCAGCAAAAGTGATGACGACACTGAGGAGCACTACCTCTGTGAATGTCCGGCTTACGCCCACATCAGGCTGCAGGTACGGGGTGGGTGCTGGTACAGCAGGTACTTTATCACTAATACTTACTCATCTTTCTTCGTAAGACCGAATGATTCCATTGAAAACAAACCTCTAGGGATAACGCAGTTGAGGAAGATCTCACGATAGATAGATCTTACAAGTAGAAGGAGACCTCAATCGAGCGCCATCATAATAACGAATACTTTTCCTGCTATACCTCTCCAGCGCAAAGCTCGCCATATACAATAGCACCTGCATTTAAGCTGACAAAAGTCTTCTCGAAATCGATGAACAACAAATTAAGTGGAGATCTACTCATACATATAATTAACGCATTGGTCAATGGTGATCCGCAAGGTATGGATGTGGCCAATGCAGGAGTTTGCAGTTCGCTGTCGAGAGTTGAATCAAGATGCTGTTTTACTCGGTCCAGAATCATTCTAGATTTCCGAGAAAGTGTTGGTCCTGTCTTGGAAGAGTTCCGTCGGTATACAGTCTATGCCAACTGCATTGTTTTTCTTTGAGGCTCTCAACGCTGACATTCTTTCAGCGTCACTGGTGGGGAAGTGCGACAACGGTAATTTATTGCTGCGGGATACGAGCTTGGGTTCAAATAACTTTTGCCTAAGTGGTTAAGCGCTGCTGCAAAATGTTCCCGCCATCCGGCAAGCTGTTCCTAATCCGAAGTCAGCAGATTTCCGTCCAGTCCTGTTACCAGTTCTATCTTGGAACTCTGACCACCAGCGAGTTACTTGGTAATATTATAGACGGTTCTGCTGTCGCACCTATTTGTTGCTTCTTCAGCCTTGGTGGCTAGTGCATCGTGGGGTCGGTCGTCATCATGGCTTCAGTGTGTAGGGAATTCGTCGCACCGTGGAAAAGTTTGAGCATGAATACAATCTTTTGGATCTTAAGACATCAAACAGACAGAGATTGGTGAAAAATGAAGAAAACATAGCCACCGTGGCGGCCAATATCGAAGAGGACCCAGAAATGTCGATTCGGCGCAAATCAGCTGGATTGGGCATCGCCAAAGAGCTAACCCGGCTTATTTTGCGATTGGATTTGGGCCTACATCCGTATAAGATTGTGCTAACGGAAGAATAGAAGCCGGACGACCATAAACAACGTCGTGAGTTCGCTAATTGTACGCTGGAAACGTTGGCCGGAGATCCGGATTTTCGCCAAAAAATCATCTTCTCGGATGAGGCCAATTTTTGAGTGGCTATACCAACAAGCAAGATTGCCATTATTGATCCAAACACAATCCACAAATGTTCGCCAAGCATCAATGCATCCACAAAGATTGACTGTTTGGTGCGGTTTATGACATGACGGCATTATCAGATTTTCTTTCTTACCTTCGAAATGTGGAAGGAGACACCGTTACCGTCAATGGTCTCAGGTATAGAGCCATGTTAACCAACTTTCTGTAGCCAGGGCTCGACAACATCGTTATAGCCGAGCTATGGTTCAAAGAAGACGGCGCTACATACCAAACAAGCGACGCAACGCTCGAAGTTGTGAAGGAGAAATTTGGCAATTGGGTCATTTCACGGCCACCGTTTATCAATTGGCCGCCGCGATCATGCGATTTTTTTCGATTATTTTCTCTGAGGCGATAGTCCTTAGTCTACGCTAACAAGCCGAGACTAGCTCAAAGTCAACATTCGACACACGATTGCCGGAATAACGCCACACATATTGGACCGAGACATCAAAAATTGGATCGGCCGCTTGTAGCACTGCAAGCGAAGTCGAGGGGGCCATTGAATGATGTGCTATTCCACACATAATGTAATGAACGTATCTTCACAATAAAGCTGGCATCGATTTTATATCTCACACCGTTTTTGTTTTATTTAATTTTTTTTTCCAATCGTTCTTATCTGGTCACCCTATACTATGCCGCTAAGGCCCCTGCATTCCAAATTTTAAATTCAGAACGTTCGTCCGCCTCCAGATGTCCGCTTGTAGGCATTTACTTTGACTTTTTTGGCTTCTTCCGATAATACGTGAAAACACCATTTCAGTGGTCGTCGATGTCCTTAGGAGTGAAGCGGCTGATTATTTCTGCATTTGCTGCAAGGTAGTCCGTTGTCTATTGACGTCCTTGGTTATCCCCGAGCCTGTCGATATTGTACCTGCGTATCCTTAACAAGTTGTTCTCGCTTGGCATTAATAGATGCAATATACGAGTAAAAGCGTACTTTTACAGTGACTGTCATAAGATGTTGGTCCCTTTTTGTTCTTTCTAAGGCGTGGGCTTATGATAAAGTGATCTAATTCGTTGTGCGTCATTGTGTTCCTGAGGCCGCGTAGTATATCACATGTTTAACGTGGTATTGCCGCAGCTTACGTACGGCTTGAAATTACCCATCACAATCACGACATCTCCTTAAGGGGTTTATATAAAAAACGTCCTCGTCATTTTTATTTACTCGTAGGTAGATTGGCGCAGTGTAGCACTGGATAATGGTTACGTTCCTGACCTTAACATTGAACTTTGCTGTCAATATTCTGGTGTCACAAGGTGGATATAACATAAGGCCGTCACTAGCTTTAGGGCTACGTAAGAGTTCTATCCGGTATTTGCGAGTGGTTTTGCAGAGCTTCAAGGTACAAGGTGGTGCAAAAGTGGTCACCCGAGATTCTTTAGCTGTAATTTTTTTTATGAATAAAAAACTTCGGTTCTGCTTTCAGATTATGTTTACTTGATGTCTGTTTTTTTTTCGATTAAGTCGAAAAAGTGATATCGGCTAATTGGCCGCCGTCGGAATTTATGACCATTCGGACCCGATTTGTGGCATTTTCCATCACTCTTGCCAGAACATCCGGCGATAGGTCCACGCATTCTGGACGGATATTCTATTTGAGGGTCGTTGACATAGACTTGTAACTTCAAAAATAACCACAAAAAGAAACCTGCAACGGTTAAATCGGGCGATCTTGCCGGCCAGTGCAAATCAACAAAACGAAAGATTAGGCTACCCGGAAATGCTGCCCTCAGAAGTACGATTGTGGCTCGTCCAGTATGCGCCTGTTAGAATCACATATTCTCCAATTCCAATTCATCCAATTGAGGAAGAAGAAAGTGGTTGAGCAGGGTTCAGTAGCGCTCACTTTCCACAGTAGTCGTTTGGCCCGCGGGGTTTTCATCTTCAACCACAGCTTCGTTATACTCAGCAGAATGGCTGCTCCGCGGGTGGTCAGACTTGCCAGCATTTCGTCTTCTCCCATGCTCTTCTAGGCGAGCAGCAAAATGTCGTAGGGTTTGCCCACTTGTTGTAGGACGACCGGGAAATCTGCGCCGAAATTCACGCTGCGGCACACCACCGACGAATTATTCCGCAAAAAAATCGTAACAATTATACCGCGTTCTTTAGGAGTATAGCGTGTATTTTGTATCTGTTTACTTCACAAATGTTAAAGTAGAATTGACATTTGCTGCCACTTATAAAAATTATAGCATCTTCCGATAAGGTGATGACTTTTGCGCCACCTTCTACAATAGTTTTGAGTAGTCGATAGCTGGTTGTCTTCAACAACGTGCTAATCCGTATCCGAAGTGTTTGTTGCTGTTTGGAGTGCGTTATGGTTGCGACTCGCTGAGACATAAATCAGTAAACACTTGTCCAGTTTTATGTATTGGGTCTACAAGTAAGTTTCCAGCGTTTTTTTTTTTTTAATTTGAAGTTTTATTATGAAAACATAGTTACAATGCTTTATTCAAAGTATCGTAGATCGGAAGCTACAACTTTCCCCCATCTTTCTGGCAATTTATGAATTCCGGACAAAACAAATTTCTCGTCTTTCGAGCCCAAGAACGTAACGAGTCAATTTTTGATTTCCTCTACTGAGCTGAAGCGTATTCCCGTAAGAGCGTTCTGCATCGAACGAAACAAGTGGTAGTCAGATGGTGCCAGGTCTGGACTGTAAGGCGGGTGAGGCAGAATTTCCCATCCACTATTGCCCAAATAGTTTTTCACCGAAACCGCAACATGTGGCCGAGCGTTGTCGTGATGAAAAATGACGGACTCATGCCTGGTCTCATATTCTGGCCGTTTTTCTTTTAATGCCCGCTTCAAACGAATTAGTTGGGTTCGATATAATGGTCCTTTGATGGTTTCACCACTCGGAAGCAGTTCGTAGTATACGACACCCTTTTGATCGTACCATATGCAAAGCATGACCTTATTCACGTGAATATTTCGTTTCGGCGTCGATTGGGCGAGCTCGCCGGACTTTGTATACGATTTTCTGCGTTTAGGATTATCATAATAAATCCATTTCTCATCACCAGTGACAATACGATGCAAAAATGATTTATTTTTATACCGCTGCAGTAACATTTCGGACATGCAAAATCGCCGTTCGACGTCTCTTGGCTTCAATTCGTACGGCACCCAGTTTCCAACCTTTTGAATGAATCCCAGTGCTTTTAGGCGCAGTGAAACGGCTTGTTGCATGACGCCCAATGATGCCGCAAGTTCTTCTTGAATCTGACACGGATCCTCATCCAGTAAAGCGTCCAATTCCTCGTCTTCAAAACTTTTCGGCTTTCCGGGGCGATCTTTGTCTTCAACTCCAAAATCACCACTTTTGAACCGTTTGAACCACTCGCGGCACGGCGATTCAACAATACATTCCGCCCCATAAGTTTCCGAAAGCATACGATAGGCCGCAGCCGCACTTTTCTTCATATTAAAGAATAAAAGCAGCGCTTCCCGCAAATTACGTTTATTTGGCTGGAAACTTGCCATGATTTTGCTCGATAAAATGTACGACACCGATAGAACTGCTCAAATATAACGCTGCAAAGTTGTTGACAGATACAAAACCTACAAATAAAACACATGGGGTCTGACATTTCTGCCCGGGATCCACTGGTGGCGCCATCTCTGACAAACGCTGGAAACTTACTTGTAGACCCAATATATTGGCGCAGGAAGGTTAGCATTCGCCCTATTTGTGGCGCTACGTGGTATCGTTGAAGTAGGACTAGTAATGATGCAGGTGTTTGTTTGCAGACACCACATCGTTTCTTAGTGAACCAGCATTCATTGGTTAATGATGCTTCTTTTAGTCGTTTGCTATCCGGACTACGGACATACATATAGCTTACATTTATAGCTTGACTAATTCTCTATGGAATCCAACTATTGTCATTTTTGTTAGTCAGACAACATTTTTAGGAACGATTCTAGGGAGTAAATTGAATTAAAAGTCGAATATTCAACAGAATTAAGACTACAGCCTCAAATCCATCTTTATTGTGTAGCAGATTAGTAGGCATGGATAAGAGCAATTCCAAAGGGAATAGTGCCACGATCTGAGATGTGCCAAACACACTTAATCAGTTTTTGCTTCTAGAAATGGCGGCTTATATTTCCATCCGCTCAAGACCTACATGCCTCCTAGCAGACCTATCTCAAAACAGCGCATTCGTCCATCTTTAAATCTAAAAAACAATGTCGGCCAAGATTGTGACTACTCTGCACTGACCTGTCCTTCATTTTTGTTATTCTTCCATTATACATCCCTATAGTGGCTGTTTATTAAGTGGGGGCTGTGATAAGATACAGATTCCATGCATCACTGGCAATTAAACCGCCTGTAAGCCTCCTCGACGAGATGAGAGCAGCACTTCTGCTGCGACTTATCCTTGACTCATCTCTTGTTTCGAGAGCCATATTTTAATAGTGGGGAAATATTTTAAGTTCTGTGACGAGGGTCAGTCCTGCAACTATTCGAATCCATTTCGGCATAAGGGGTATCCTTATTCATGGGCAATTATTCATGCAAATTCGAAACTAATGATCCCAAAAGAATAACCTTCAAGGGCATTCGTATAATTCGGCACGTAAGCCATGCCAAGTCAACATGGATTATGAAAATTCACTATTAAATCTCTTCCCAGGTTCTACATCCATAACTGGCAACATTCGGCTGATTTGAATATGCAGCACATCCCATAGATGGCATAATTGGTATCATCTTCCAAATACTCAGCCACATTCTCCATTTGTCTACTACTCTTGGTACTACTAGCTGCAAAATCAAAAATGTTCTTACCCAAAAATGGTCACAACAATTTACCATATTCCCTACCTGTCGGATGACTACCTAAAAATGGTAGCAATGTTGTTCTGCAGTCCAAAGCAGCCAAATGCGCTTCATTAGTTGATCTCTGGAGTAATAAATTGGATACGAACGGAAGCGCTATGTTACGTATAACTCCATAGCCGAGCCCAATACCTACCTGCAGCTCCAGCTCTCATTATTTAATCCGGCTCACACATTTGGTAAATGAAAATCGTGCTGGCGTGCTTGAGATGGCTTGAGATGGTCTGCCAGGTTGTTCCATTAGAATATGGTTAACTTGTTAAGACCTTCGACTTCTCTAAGTCGGAAATGACTTGAATGGCCACGCACCCATTCATTCGTTCGTAATCAAGATCCGACGCCTATGTCTAAGTACCCCTGGGGGAGACTAAAGGTGTGAGTACATGTAACATCTAACGTGCACCCGGAGTGCAAAGTGGAGTAAATTTCTTTTTAATTAATTCGATTGTTGTGCAAAGGGATAGAGCTTAGGACTCTTGACCCACTGGTCTTCCGGAGCGGACCTCTCTTTGTGGTGACCACTTTCTATTCAAATTAAAAAAAAAACAACAAAAAAAAAACCACCTTCACTGGCTCCAATGAAATGAGGCATCGAATGCTAAGTGTTCACTGTTGGACGCTAAGTGGTAAGTGAATTTTAATCATATTACACCTCGTTAAAGTCTTTAACGGAATGGCAGCATCTATGATACGTAGCAGCAATGGCTTCAGCTTCAGGAGTAACAAAATAATCCACACTGCCGAGATGTAAGCACGATTAGCCATTAAATTGTCTTCAAAGTCCAAGACTGGTCTGGTCGGTGCAGTGCAGGGTGCTGTGGTGAAGTACAGATCAGTTCTGTAATGAGTGAGATTAGAGGGGCAGGTTTGGAGAAACGCCTTCAATCATTCGGTGCTTGATATCTTCATGGTTTAGAGTTTGAAGACGAAATTACATTAAATGGCAGACATTGAAACGCTGAAAGGGAGTACGAGTAACAGTATGTTATGAAAGTTGCAGTGCATCGCGCACTGGAATTTTGCTACTGTGGTAAAGGACTAGACAGAAATGTGATAATTTCGGCTGAGGGCCTACGTGACGATTGATCAGGAAACTGCTGAGTGTCCCATAACTTGTATTAGACCAGCAGTGCAACAATCAAATTTTTATCGAAGTGCTTGACTACATAAGTAAACCGTTACACATGCAGGTTAAAATGGCAAGGGCACGCCTGGCCCTGGACGACGCGAGCAAAGAATGTCCCTACGGCAAATCATGAGCAATGTCCGAAGTACTAGGCGATTTTAACGCCAGGATATGGAAGGAAGACGTCTTTGGTAGAGCAGTTGGTAGGCATAACCTAGACACCATGTCTGGAAACGGACATAGGCTAATCGATTTCACTGCGGGACGTAACGTTACTATAGCAACCACACGATTTCCTCAACTCAATATTCACAAGGGAACATGGTGAACACCAGATCAACAGACTGTCAACCAGATTGGTCATGTTGCAATCGACGTAAGGCACTCCTCAAGTACGAGTATTTTAAATGTCCGAAAATTCCGAGTGGCCAACATAGACTCGGACCACTACCTAGTTGCAGCCAAAGTACGTCTATGGATATCTAAGACGCCACAAAAACGGAGAAATACTATGAGGAGATTTAACGTTGAACGGTTTCAATAGCAACAAGCCGCCATAATCTTGCCGATCGCGTATCCCTCAACCTCTCGGGAACTCCTTTGCAGCCAGCATCAAGTGGTGAAGGCCAGTGGCTTGGATGCCGAGCAGCCATCAGAAATGCAGCAATTGATGTGTTGGGTTTTACCCGCCCACCGCCACGAAACACCTGGTTTGATGAAGAGTGCTGGCATGCACATGCAGCAAAACAACATGTCTACAAAGTGGCGCTGCACAAAAGGACGAGAGCGGCTCGTGAACATTACGAGCAAAAGAGGAGGGAAGAACATCGGCTTCTCGGAGGAAAACAGCAAGAGAATGAGAAGGGCGCGATAGAGGAAATAGAGGGGTGCTACTCCTGGAATAATGTTCGGAAGTCTTACCAAAAGGTAAAAAGAACGTGTCAGGGTAATAAGACCCGAACGGAAATCTGTAGAGATAAACAATGAAACCTTATAGTAGATTCACAGTCGGTGCTGAGGATATGGAAAAACCCTTTCTGTAGGCGAAGACGGCACAAATTCCGCTGTCAGGCCGAGGAAACTATTTAATGTTGACGATGCAAGTCAAAAATTCCATCCACCCGACCAAAATGAAGTGAGGATAGCAATGTCTAAACCGAAGCCGTACAGGGCTGCCGTATCGGACGGCCTACCCACCGAACGATTTAAGGCAGCAGGAGATGACTTGGTAGAGAGCATACACCAACTTATTTCCAAGATTTGGTCAGATGAATGTATGCCTTATGAATGGAACTTCAGCATCGTTTGCCCGTTTCACAATAAAAGAAATCCTCTAAACTGTGTTAACTATAGAGGTATCAGTCTCCTAAACATCGGATAAAAGATCTTGTCTGCTCTATTGTCCAAGCCCCTGAAACCATTTTTCAAAGATCTGATTGGAGCCTATCAGTGCGGTTTTAGGCCCGTTAGGTGCACAATTGGCCAAATATTCACACTACTATAGATCCAGGAGAAAACCCAAGAAGTTCAGTGCGATACTGACCACCTTTTTATCGATTTTAAAGCCACATATTGCACCATCCACAGAGACGGGCTATACAGAGCCATGTCTAGTTTTGGCATACCTGCCAAACTCGTCCGCTTATACGGGGTGATGATGGAGAAACCTCGCTGCTGCATCAAGATCGGTAACGACCTAACCGAGACCTTTGATGTCAAAGAATGATTTAGGCAAGGCAACGCGCTAGCATGTGACTCCTTCAACATCACTCATACAAGCCAACACACGAGGTGCGATCTTTCAGAAGTCAGTTCAATTGCTTGCATGCGCCGACGATATTGATATTATTGGTAGAACACAGCGAGCTGTCACTGGTGCGCTTCCAAGTATAGCAATAGAAGCGGCAAAAATTGGTCTATCGATAAACGAGGCAAAACTAAGTATTGTATATGCTGTCAACTAGAAGAGACACCCAACATCGGCGAATCGGCCAGAATGTCACAATCGACAGCTATAGCTTTGAGGTAGTAAGGGACGGCTCTGTTATCACATCTGTAAACGACATCTCAAACGAAGAATAACGCTTGCTAATCGCTGTTTGTTTGGGCTGAGAAGGCAACGATGTACAATAGTAAGGCCCTCTCCCGAACAACCAAGGAGACTCTATATAAGACCATTGTAATCCCAGTCCTCCTGTATGGTTTCAAGCGTGGACCCTTTCTAAAGCGGTTATTTTGAGAGAAAAATTCTTCGTAAGATATTTGGGTGCGTATGCCTTGACTGGTTCTGGAGGAGACAATTCAACGATGAATTCTACGAGCTACAGAACGACATCAACCTAGTCAAAAACCTGTGCATTGTGCGTTTGAGATGGCTAAAGCATATAGAGCGAATGAACAACAACGCTCTAACCCACAGAATCTTCGACTCTAAAGCGCAGGGACAATGCAGTAGAGGAAGGCCTCGCCTTATGTGGCGCGCTCAAGTGGAAGGGTCTCAATTGGAGGCAGTTAGACCGCGCTAATTGAAGAGGCTTATTGGTTGAGGTCCACCCCGGATTGTAGTGCCGCCTAAGTAAATAAGTAAGCTTAGCAGCTTAGCTTATCTGAGCTGTACAGCGACATCAACCTGGTCAAAAAACAGTGCAATGCACCAGCCCGCGGAATCTACGTCTCTAATCCGGAGTGACAACTCAGTAGAGGAAGGTCTCGCCTTAAGTGACGCGCGCAAGTGGAAGGGGACCTCAACCAGGCACAGGTCCACCTGGATTTTAATTGTCTGAAAAAATTAGTGTCTTTCGAGCGCAGCTGGTATTGAACTCCGAACCGCCCGATTTGGAGGCCAATACACTACCACTTGAGCCCCGGCCATCCACTTCAGCACCCATCATGGTGCTGAGAATATGGAAACATTTTTTCTGCACACTGTATAATGGCGAAGAAGCCCAACATTCCGTTGTCGAGCAGAATAGACCATTCAACTTAGACGATGATAGCCAAAACTTCCGTCCACTTAGCCAAAACGAAGTAAGGATAGCAATATCTAAGCTGAAATTCAACAAGGCAGCTGGAGCTAGCAGCTTACACCAACTCATTTTTCAGATCATGTTCGAAGTGTGTATGCATGATGAATGGAATCTCAGCACCGCATGACCGATCCACAAAAAAGGGGACCCTCAACTTCGCCAACTAGAGAGGTATAAGTCTCTCCAACATTGGATACAAGATCTTATCCACCACATTGCGTGAACGTCTGAAACCCTTTCGCCAACAACTTGATGAGTCCCTACCAGCGCGGTTTCAGGCCAGGAAAGTCCACAATCGGCAAAATCTTCACAACCCGGCAGATCCTGGAAAAAATTCAAGAAGTACAAGAGCCATCTTTTCAACGTTTTTAAGGCGGCATATGACAGCATTTATAGAGACGAGCTACGAGTTTATAGAGTTATGTTTGGTTTTGGCATCCTGGCAGAATGACGATTTAGAACGTTCGCTGCTCCGTCACGGTCGGTAACGACTTAACCGAGACCTTTGATGTTTTAAGTAAGGTGACGCTCTGTCATGTGACTGTACTAGCGTACGAGTACGCTGATGATATTGATATAATTGGGAGAACTCAGTGGGCTGTCACCGGTACGTTTGCCAGTATTGAAACGAAAACTGCCAGATTGGGTTTAACCATAAATAAAGGTAGTAGGAAGTAGAACACACAATATCACGAATTGGACAAAACGTAACAGTCGACATTCATAACTTTGAGATATGGACCTTGTCTTCCTGCCAACAACAAACGCAAATCGCTGTTTCCTTGTACTGAGAAGTCAATTGAGTAGTAAGGCTTTATCCCGAAAAACTAAGAAAACTCCATACAAGACCTTCATCATCCGAGTCCTACTTTATCATAGCTTTAGGCGTTTCGAGAGAAAAATCCTTCGAAAAAATATTCGGTCCCGTTTGCGTTGATGGGCTTTGAAAGAGAAGATTCCACGACAAACTATACGAGCTATACAGCGACATTGACCCAGTCAGAAATCTGCGCATCAGCCGGCTGAGATGGCTAGGGCATATAGAGCTAATGGACACCAATGCTCCGGTCCACAGAGTCATTAAATCTAACCCGGAGGGCCAACTCAGTTGGGGAAAACTACACCTAAGGTAGTGTGCACGAGTAGAAGGGGACCTCATCCGACTTGGAGTGCGCAACTGGAGGCAGTACGCTAAAGACCGGGTCAACTAGGGATACTTGTTAGTTGAGGTATGTAATAAGTAAGTAAGCTCAACTATCATACTTAGGCAAACGCGAAATTGTCTCTCGGATACGGTTGGCAATTGAACGCCGAACCTACCTATTGGAAAGTCAATACATTACAATATTACATACATTACAATAAGCTACAAAAAGGGGAAAGATCAGGTGCTGGAAATTCTAAAGAGAATCTTTACTGTAAGCTTGGAGCTGGTAAGCATACTGAAGCAATAGGCTTTCAGTCAATCCTCAGGCGTTGTTTCCTTTAAGAAAGAAAGGAAGCTGAATGCATTGACTATGTATAGTGCTGAGAGGCATCAGCAATTAAGCTTAACACGAGTATTTGGGTGCCATCCTGAAGAGCAAAATCGTTGTGGGATTTTTGGCAATCTTCGGCAAGTCATGGGACTTTCCGCCGAGTAAGCTCTATTGGTATGAGAAGACTAATTATAATCTGTGCCACATTTATCTATTGCAATCTATTGCATCCCCCATTTAAAAAGAAATGATTTTTGGTACAACCGGCACTGGAGTTTTGATGGTCTGGTGCACCGACTGTCCTATGATTCTCGTCTTATGGGCTTGCGGTCTGTTGCAATGGCACAAGATCTTCTCTTGCTGTGAAAATAAGAAAACAACAAAACAAAAGAATATGGATGGGTCTTCAGGGATAGCTTCAAATCTGACTTAACATAGGACGCTGCGTTGGCATCTTCTTGCATCTTAGATCTCACTTTTCGTCAGGAGAACTTGCGTCCATCTTCCAAGTGGAGATATGCGCAATCCCGATGGCAATGAATTAAATTTATGTGGAAAAATCGGTAGAGGGAGAAAAGTATTTGAATGCAGCCAAGCCGCGCTTAAAATCTTGCTAAATCTCTTTACCAAATTCAAGCTGGTCTGAGAATGCTTGGCTTCTTTGAACTCGTTCAATGTGTCTTGTTTGGGTTCCAGGGAGATTACGGGAAATAAGCTCGCCGATGAACTTGCTAGGCAAGCCTCAGAGTAGAGTTTCTCAGGACAAGAATTTAAGCATGGACTGCTTGCGTCTTCGGTTAGGGCTTCCATTGATAGTTGGATTTTATGTGAGCATAACTGCGAATGGCATGACTCTACAGAATGCCGGCATATCAAACGAATGCTTTATGACGTTTTTAAGAAGTCGTGCAATACCTTAACAGGAACAGCTGCAGGTAGCTTACAGACGTCATAGCAATGAACTCCTAAGTGTGCTAAGCATAAGTGGCACAACATGTTGACGACACCACCCACTATCTCTGTGAGTGTCCCGCCTACGCTCGCATCAATTCAAAAGAACTTAGCGCTGGCACTGAAACGTTTCCGTATCTTTACTGAGAAATTTCAGTAAAAGGAACGTACGAGTACAAGGGGTACAGTGTGCTAGTTCTTTGCCTAGGTGCCCTATTCCGACAGAAAAAAAAGTAATTGTAAAGGATTTTATCATTAGATTAGATTCATTTTTATTTCTTACAAATTCATAATAAAAACATATGCTTCTTAATACGTAGTACAAAAGTTATAAATATAGAAAATATAAGAAATATTGGTGACATTCTTTATTTTTTGTACAAAAGTAACAAAATAGTGTTGAACGCCACTTCAAAGAGTAATTCATAAATCAAATTATTATGAGTGGGGTGACTCTATGAAACAATTGATATACTTAAGCATTAGATTAAAATCTATGGAATTATATATACATATAAACAAATTCATTCGATTTACTTATTTAGATACTAGTTAAGCAAGAGAAGGGAAGAACATTAACAAATCTATATGAAGTGACCAAAGCAAAAATTTTAAATTAAAACTTAATCTGAAGCAAAATTACACCAGAATATTAGAAAGAATTGCTTCCAAACCAGCATAGTTAAAATTGAAAAGCCAAGATTTTGCATGTTTTAGGAACATTCCAAGCATTGATATTGCCCTTATTGACTGCGGAAGTTTATTAAACAATCGATAAGATGATATAGAATAAAAATTACGATATGCAGTAGTACGGAAATTGGGGACAGATACTATATACAAAAAGTTTCCTTGTAAATTAAAATTAGGAAGTAATCGAAAATTACGATTACCAGACTTCATGAAAAAAGTCTTCAACACTTTGAAACAGTACAAATGACGGACTGGAAGAACCTTAAGGTCAGAGAACAATGGAAAACTAGGATGTCTAACGTGTTTTCGGCAAATTTTTCTTAAAACATGTTTCTGCAAGATAAGTAAAGGTTGTACTTTGTTCAGATAAACACCTCCCCAACAAGTAATTCCATACTGCAGTTTTGAGTGGAAAATTCCATAATAAATAGATTTTAAAAGCGTTTTCGAGCAGATGTTTCTTAAATAATAGAAATGTTGAAGTGTACCTCGGAAATAATTCTTCAGCGATTCTGTGTGATTCGAGAAACTCATTCTAGAGTCGATGGTGAGTCCCAGGTATTTAAGTTCATCTACTTTTTCAATCAAGAAACACTGATCACTGCAGCATAGGCTGCTGTTAAAAGTAGGAAAAGAAAAATCAGACGTGCAGGAGCAGTTATACAGTTTGTATCTCAGACACTCTGGTGCATGGAAAAAAAAATTGGGTTCAAAATTGGGTAGAGTTGAAAGACTAAAAAACATTTTTTTAGTTTTGGAACTAATCACCAACTTATGTTCAGCAAACCAATTCCTCAACAAGTTAAGGTCCCAATTAATATTAGAGACTATATCCAGAGGACTATTCAACCCATACGTAAATCCTATATCATCAGCAAAAGCAGTAGGTGCACCTTTAAAATTTAATGAGAAGAGTGAGTTAATGTAAATTAAAAACAAAATTGGTCCCAAGACAGAGCCTTGGGGCACACCCAAATTAAAGAACATAATTTCGCTCCTAATATCATCCAACTTCACCCTTTGTGACCTATTTCCAAGGTACGACCTAAACCAATCAAGCATGAATCCACGAAAACTAGCTTTTCCAGTTTTCTCAGCAGTATATTATGGTTGACCATATCGAAAGCTTTGGTAATATCGATAAATAAACCAGCTGTACACTTTTTACCATCTAGGTGGGACATTACCTGGGAACAAAACTGTAGTAATGCATCTTCAGTTGATTTACCTTTCTGAAAGCCAAATTGAATTGGACTAAAAAACTCCGTTTTGTTTAAGTAACTCACTATTCTATTTTTCATAACTTTTTCAAATATTTTACTGAAAACTGGGAGAAGTGAGATAGGCCTATAGTTACACAGTTGAACAGACGAACCTTTTTTGTACAGAGGCACAGTATCTGCACATTTGAGGGCATCTGGAAAGACCCCAGCAAACACGCAACGATTAAAAATAACTGCCAAGACATCCACTACGAAACATGCAATTTTTTTCACGAAAATACGAGGGCGGGTCAATAAGTCCGTGCATTTTTGAATTTCTGACCTCTTTACTGAAACAGCAACACTGCTCCTGTCAACAGGTATCTGTCAGTTGACTCCTGTCAAAATTTAAACTTGCTGCGTCAGTTAGTTTGTGTTTGACAGCTATTTTTATCAGACTACTCACTAATTTGAGGAGAAAATGGAAAAAAGTGAATTTCGTGTGCTTATTAAGCATTATTTCTTGCGAAAAAAAACCATTACCGAGACCAAGGCTAAGCTTGATAAATACTATGGGGACTCTGCACCATCGATTTCAATGGTAAAAAAGTGGTTTACTGAATTTCGTTGTGGCCGTACAAGCACTGAAGATGCCGAACCTCCTGGACGCCCAGTTGAGGTCTCTACACCCGAAACAATCGAAAAAATTCACGATATGTTGTTGGCCGACCGAAGATTGAAAGTGCGAGAGATTGTGGAAGCCGTAGGGATCTCGCATGGCTCAGTGGTTTCAATTTTGAATGATCACTTGGGCATGAGAAAGCTTTCCGCAAGATGGGTGCCGCGTTTGCTCACAGTCGACCACAAACGCAATCGCGTAACAACTTCACGGGAAGGTTTGGCGTTGTTTAATCGCAATATGGAGGAGTTTTTGCGCCGTTTTGTAACTGTGGACGAAACATGGATCCATCACAACACACCAGAGAACAAACAACAGTCAAAACGGTGGGTTTCTAAGGGTGAATCGGCGCCAAAGAAGGCCAAGGTGGGTTTGTCAGCCAATAAAGTTATGGCGACTGTTTTTTGGGATGCACGCGGGATAATCCACATTGACTACCTTCAAAAGGGAAGAACAATCAATGGGGAATATTATGCCAACTTATTGGACCGATTCAATGACGATTTGAAAAAAAAAACGACCTCATTTGGCCAAGAAAAAAGTTCTTTTCCACCAAGACAATGCAAGGGTGCACACATGTGCAGTTGCCATGGCAAAAATCCATGAATTGGGCTATGAATTGCTCCCTCATCCACCCTATTCTCCAGATTTGGCTCCGAGCGACTACTTCTTGTTCCCAAACCTGAAGAAATGGCTTGGTGGAAAAAGATTTGACTACAATGATGAAGTCATCTCGTCATTTTGAGGACCTCGACAAATCATTTTTTTTGGAAGGGATAAAAAAATTGGAGAAGCGTTGGACAAAGTGTATAGAGCTCAAGGGAGACTACGTTGAAAAATAAAATTATTTTTTTATCAAAAAATCTGTTTTAATCCAAAAGTCACGGACTTATTGACCCGCCCTCGTATTAGAAATTGCGTCAGGTCCGTACGATTTCGAATTCTTTAGCCAACCAATAGCTTCTAATATCTGAAGGAATGTTATGGGCTGAAACACAAAGCTTTGCAATGGTTCAGAGCAACTACATATGGGCAAACAAACATTGCAGAACGGTAGGACTGAACTTGCTGATGAACTGATAGTTATATTCGAGAAATACGAGTTAAAAGCATTAGCGATATCAAGTTTGTCAGAGACCTCACAATCATCGACTTGTATTATAGTGGGTTTTTTCAAAAAGGAAGTTTTATTGAGCAGACTGTTTGCTACTTTCCATTCATTTTTTACGTTTCCCTTAGCAGAATTAAATTGAGTACGGTAATAGGTATCTCGACAAATCGGAATCTAATTTTTAAGTTCAGCGCACAATTTTTTATATTTTTAACTTAAGCTCAGAACGTTAGGGTACTTTTTGCATTTAGTTCTTAGTTTGTTTTTACCTTTAACTTTGTTTAACAAAACATTAGAGATCCACGGTTTTAGTCTTTTTACCAAATTTTTCGAATGCAGTTGTGAGGAGCAGCTAAGAATATGTTTATTAAGGGAATCAAGGAAAATAGAATAGGAAGTTGAAGCATCACTACACGAATAGACATCTTCCCAAAACTCACACAATAGATTGTTTTGGAGATTCCGGAAATTAATTTTTATCACCTTGTTGCATGATTTATGATTAGTTTTACTTTTGCTTTTGAACATGTTTACTAAGAGCATAGTCATAAGATCTAGAACACCCTTCTCGCAGATTCTCAGTGAAACGTTTCTGAAGCGTCCATAAATGTGATCTAGGCAAGTACCCGATTCAAACCTAGTAGGCTCGTTAATAAAACACGCTAGACCATGCGAAGCTAGTAATGCCAAGTAACTTGTAACAGTGGAACTGATACTATCTAAGCTGTTAAGATTAATATCCCCCACTATTATTAAGTGTTTTGACTTTTCCCTTTCTAAAAGACCGGAAAATTCCTCCAAGAACGTCATAATACCAAACATATGCAGTCTATATACACATACAAAAACATATACATCATCATTAATTTCAATGGAAACCTTCAACACAACAGCACTCACAAAATCAACATTGAAGACTTCGAGAATCTTGAAGTCATCTTTCACAAAACACCCAACACCACCTGCAGCGTAATTTTCATTCGGATTAGCAAAAGAACTGAACCCGGGAAGAACGTAATCCCTAATTTCAAAGCCATAAATCCAAATTTCAGACACAAAAACAATATCTATCTAGGCTTCGCTTCCTTAAGGTTTGAAAAAATACTTTTCAGCATGGCCCGATGAAGATATACCAAATCAGATGAATCCCGAATTTTAGAATGAAAGGATCCGGTTTCGATTTATTCAAGGTGGCGCAATCACCGTATCGGAAGATGGTATAATTTTTGCAAATGGCGTCGTAGGTCAAACATATTTGACATTTGTGAACTAGGCAGCTGCAGTATACTAACAGACAAGCAATGGAGCGCTATACTCCGGAATAATTGTGTCGATGTTTTTGACTATTAATCGGTCGGTGGTGTTAGCGCAGCGTGAATTTCGACGTCGATTTCCTAAACGTGTTTCCCCAACGCTCTATGTGATTTACTGGGCAAACATTCCGGCGCTTAGCTACTCGACTCGAACAGAGTGGAATCACAGGAGATCATGCAGGGCGTGGCCGCCACCGGACTGGTCGTTCGGCCGAGAATATTGCGGCTGTGGCTGCCGATGTCGCTGAGAACGAAGAAACATCAACCAGACGACGGGCCACGCAATTGGGCATCACCAGACGGGCCCTACAGCGAATTTTAGTGAAAGACTAACACATGTTACCGCACAAAGAGCAAACAATTCATCAGTTAATGACCGTCAGTCGCGTGTGAATTAATTTAAAGCCATCCTCAATCTCAACAACGGAGAGGACGATTTTGTGTAGAAAATCATCATGAGCGACGAGGCGCATTTCCACTTAAGCGGTTACGTCAATAAGCAAATCTTCGTTTCTGGGGCACTGAAAAACCGCGTGCGATGCACGAAGAGCCGTTACATCCACTCAAAGTCTCTATGTGGTGCAGCGTTTACGCGGGAGTAGTTATTGGGCCGTATTTTTTTAAGGACCCCATCAGCAATACGGTTACTGTTACTGACGAACGCTACAGGGCCAGGATAAATGACTTCTTACTGCCGGAATTGGATGAGCGGGATGAGCCGCACACACAGCACTAGCCACAATGGATGTTGTGAAGGAAGCGTTTCCTGGTCGCGTAATCTATCGTTTTTGCGATTTCATATGGTCAGCAAGATCGGCCGATTTAACCATCCCAGACTTCTTTCTTTGGGGCTGCTTGAAGTCGCGGGTTTATGCCAACAAGCCTCAGACAATCGCAGCCCTTAAGGAGAATATTCGATAGGAATGCGAACAGTTATCACCGGAAATCTTGCGGAAAGTCATGGAAAATGCGATAAAACGGGCATAAATTTGTATCAACACTGGCGGCAGCGGATATCATCTACTCGTATATGGTGTAAATCACATAGAGCGCCCTAACATGAGTGCTCCAACGTAATGGCCCTGAGATCAATTTTCTACCAAGTAGAAAAGCGGTTGTACTGGCTTAAAAGGTTTATTGGTTCATCCGAACAAGCAGCATCACCCTAAGAAGAAGAATTTGTTGCAGTAGGTACTACGAATAATGCTAAGTAATCGTTTCAATTTTATCCATATCCAACCCATATTCGACTGACCAACATCAGTACCGATCGCCGACTTGTCACAGTCACTGTTAATAGTAGCAAACCATCTCCGTAGTCAGATAAAAGTTCCACTTAAAAGGAATTCACGATTTTTTTTTGATACAGATACAATGAACAAATGAAAGTATTTCAACTTGTTTCCTCCTTTTTTCTATGACTGTATCCGTACTCCATTGTTAAATTGTATTTTTTTTAGGAAAGATACAAGTACTTGACAAACCCTGAGAGTCTTATGTATCCGTCCGTACATACCTACTACCTACTCCTAACCATGATCACAAAATATTCGTAGCTCTCCTTCCGAAATCTCCAGCGTCTTCGTCGTATCGTAACCGTAATGATAATCGGGCCAATAATAGAGCCAGTAATAATAACAATACAAGTAATAATAGTATTTTAGCTAAACAGGTTGATGTTCAGGTTGCCGTAGTTGTTGTTTTGTCGAATTGTGGTTCGAATCGTGAAGCTCACGTAGTTGGCTGGGATCATGCGCGCATGCTTTGCCCCAGAGCTCTTAATATTTCAGACCATTCAATCGAAAATGTGGACTAACGATTGGTGTATCCCCAAACCTGACCTGATCTTCGACTTACAGTCGAATAGATACGAGCACAATTGCCGTGTCATTGTAATTATCGATCGAATTGTTTTGCTATTGTACGGGATGATCAGTTCTTCGATCTATGGACAAGCAAAAGCGGAGAGCTCAGCATGGAACTTGTAACCTGCTAACCAGAACGACAGTATAGAGAATCTTCCAGATAAGAGATCGAAATTTGGAGCAATTCCAACCTGTCTCGGTGACTTTTGTGGAGCCAGGTCCACATCGGAGGGCAGTGGTACTGACTGCTTGACTGGAGTTGGACTACTTGGAGTACTTCGGACTACTATGCCGCCAAATAATAGTTCAATGAGTCGATTATTTTATTTGTCGAGATTCCCTTTGTTATTGCACATTAGACTTTCTTTTACCAATGAGTAGGTGTTTGTGTGTATGTGTGTGTGTGTGTGTGTGTGAGTGAGTGTTGTGGGCGATGTGGAATTTTCGTGAGATCTGTTTATTCTTCGAATGGAAATCAGCATGACTTTGAAGGATTTACCGTTTTTAATTCGAGAGAATGATTTAGATATATTGGGTGAACCAGTTCATAGTTGTTAGAGGCAAGAGTGGTCGATTTAGAGGTGAGAAGATCTAGGCCAAGATCAGTGGGATGCCTTTGAGCACGTTACCATGTTCCTGACCTTATTTGAAGCCAATAAATGGTGAGGCACTACTGGTGGGTGGCATTCTATCATGTTCTGCATGCGGTATATGGTATGGTTAGCATAGCATGATTTCATTTGCAAGAATTTTGGAATGAGAAGTGATAGAAGGTTTTGTTTTGTTTTAATTGCTTAAGCAACAACCAATGTGAGGTCAATTAGGCATAATGCCATTCTGGAATGTTCAGCAGATTGTTTGTTCAGTGTCACCTAAGTGGAAACACATGTACATATGTCTAAATCATTCACCCTGTGAGAAACAAGCTTACACTCACTCTTAACGTGAAAGTGTTGAGGTATTCATGATAAAAGCTAGGATATCTTTAAATTTGAAAAGAGGTATGAAGCGGAACTGATCTGCTAAGACATCACATGTGTAATTGTATAATGTAGCCACTGTCACATCAAACAGCAAGATCATCTAACTTTGTTGGGCCTTCACAAAGTTACGGAGATATCAACGGCGCTTTAATGCATAAAGAACGGTCGAATGGTAAGCAATTATGGCGACTGGTGGTGGAATCATAGCCAGATTATTTGATATTAACAACAATTCAATTCCGTCATCGGCTTTAGGATAGGTTGCCAAGCGATCAGTTTCCAGAAATTTGCTAATCTCGCGGATTGCTGTGATTCATGACGGCTCCGATGGGTTTAAGGTTGAGGTCAGTCCAGCTAATGAAATTCCAAGGAAACTCACACCCCGGACTGGTACCGCTTTGAAACATTTGCAGAAAACTTTAAACCTAGCAAAAAGCACAAGAAAAGTGGCTGACTGGGACTCTTACAAAGAATCCCTCAAAATATATAAAAAATAACTGAGGAAGACAGAGCGACAATCGTGTACAGCATTCTGTGACAAAATCACAGAAACCTCTGAAGCATCGCGGCTAAGAAAAATTATCCCTACAAATCCTATTATGCCTAGTTGTTTGAAAAAAACCGATAGCTCTTCGACAACCTCAAGTGATGAATCACTCAATCTGCTACTGGACACTCACTTTCCAGGTAGCTCCCTATTCGCGGCCAGTAGCAACCCAAACAGGACTACTCCAATCGTGACCAAAATTCATGGTCTGATTACAAGAGACAAACTGCTTAAAACATACAAGTCTGCTGGACCGGACGGTATAATACCTGCCGATCTACAAAGGTCCTCTGATATATTAATCTGATCGACATTCCACTGTCATGGAGAGAAGTCAATGTATAGCGCAAGGGACCTCAGACCTATAAGTCTATCATCTTTCCTTCTGAAAACTCTAGAACGACTGATTGATATCCATATACAATACGATCCAAGGCTTTTGTTAACAGCTCAACATGCCTACTGTAAAGGAAAGTCGATGGAGATGACTCTGGATTCACTGGCTAGCCACATCGAACGTTCCTTACAATATACACCCTGCCTGACTCGAACTGCAACCAATTTCAGACTGCTATAATTTCCAAACCGTTCATGACAGTGATCTCAAATTTTGATACATGACAGATAATTTTATTATTTACAAGCCTTTTAAACGATTTGCATCTCAGTTGTGTTGAAAAATTTTTATCCGCTATGGAATTCAAGCGTGATAGTGTGATTGCTTTATATTTGGCTGGAAAACCACAAGTAGCTATCGTTAGAGCCCTCCAGCACCTCAACGTGAATAAATCATTTGTGTCTCGAACCATAGCTCGTTACCGTGATACTGGCAGCTTTGCAAAACGTCAAAAAACAGCAATATCGGCAGAAATGGTTCGGAAAGTTAAGGCTCGAATTGAGCGAAATCCGCGTCGAGTGGAAGAAAAATGGCTCGTGAGCTCAACATATCGTTGGAATGAATGCAACACATACTGAAAAATGAGCTTGGGCTTAAGCCATTGAAGTTCTAAAAAGCACACGATCTTACACCGCAACAGAAAAAAGTTAAAGTCGAAAGAGCGAACGAGTTGCTACGCTTGCGCGAAAGTGGTGACTTGCCGAATTTGGTTTTTTCCGATGAGTCGCCATTTGTTATCGAGCAATACGTCAACAAACAAAATGACCGAGTTTACTTGCAAGAGAGGTCCTTCGAAAATTTACACCTTCGGATGGCCACCAGAAAGCAGGCAGCACCGATGGCGATGGTTTGGGCCGCCATAACCGCCGATGGTCGCTCTCCGCTCGTATTTTTTGGCCGTGGCGTCAAAATTAATGCGATCGTATACCGTGAAACTGTCTTAGAGGCAGTATTGAAGCCTTGGACAAACAATCATTTCGCTCGGGGACAGTGGACATTTCAACAAGACTCATCACCGTCTCCCAAAGCGCGCGTCAACCAAGATTGGTTAAAAAACAATGTTCCACACTTCATTTCTTCGACACAATGGATTGCAAATTCTCCGGATGCGAACCCATTGGATTTCTCTGTCTGGGGTATTTTGAAGGCGAAGGTTAGCACTAAAAAATACCAAAGTTTGGACCACCTCAAACAAGCACTTCGCCGGGAATTGGCCAAAATACCGCAGATCCGTGCGTGCAGCGTGCGATGCTTTCTTCGGCCGTTTCAAGGCCATTATTCGCGCCAAAGGTGGACATATTGAAAACTACTGATATAATTTGAAAATTGATGTATTTTCCAGACGACAACACATCTGCAATCACGACTGCGCTGTTAACTCTGCAGGTGGACGACTCACTTGGGGAGTTGATCAGTCTTATTTTAAATAGCAGGATAATCGACCCCAGACTGGGTGGGGCTTCTATTTAAAGATGTATGACACCGCAAAGTGGTGTCCTTTTTCCCCTCCTCTGGACCACTAAGTTCTGATAAACCTGAAAGCGAGGTGATTACCTATGCGGATGACTGTCTCAGATAAGCATCTTAATACTATTAAAGACCTCCTCCAGCTAAATCTTAACAGATTAACCTATTGGGCAGATCGCTGTGGATTGGGAGTAAACCGCCATAAAACTGATCTTGTTCTGGAAATATGAAATTCCAATAATAGACCCTCATTTTTGACAGGAAACAAAACTGGAGACCTAACATTCAAGAAAGAGTCAAGAAAGCTACAGTAGCTTTATTCTCTTGCAAAAACACCATTGCGAACAAATGGGGCCTTCAACCTCGCATAACCCACTGACTGTACATACGATACTCACCTACAGAGTTGTTGTCTGGTGGACCGCCTTAGACAATGCAACAAATTAAGCAGAGTTCAAAAAACAGCATGGCCATGCATAATCGGAGCCCTACGTTCTACTACCTCCGCGGCATTGGATACTCTGTTTCACTTGACGCCCCTTGATATCTTCAGCAGGTAAGTTGGCCACATTAATATTCTTAATATATTGTATTAGGAATCCTCACAGAGAACATCGATTAGGCCATACCTGAACTTTGGTTTGACAAAGGCTTCTTTTACACAGATGGATTTAAAACCGGTAGCGGGGTCGGTGGCGGTGTCTTCGGAGATAAGCTAAATCTAAGCCTCTCCTTCCGTCTTCTAAATCACTGTAGCTGTAGCGTGTTAAAGGCGGAAATTTTGGCGATTAAAGAAGCTCTATACTGGCTGAAGAAAAACGTGATCTCTGCAAAGGATATCCCTGGACTCAGTCTCATTACATTCTCAAACCGCCTTTGAATGCCGATCAACACTTACGGAGATGGCTGTGGAGTTCAACCTTCACCTATGTTGGATGCTGGGCCACAGAGACATTCCAAGGAATTGTAGGGCCGACGAACTGGCCAAAATTGAAACCACTCTACCTGCTCTACCGGAAAAGGGTAGTCTAGGTATACCTATCGCTACGTGCAAATTAATATTAAAGCTGCATGCTAATAAAAGGACAGACCTTAGATGGGCCGTTGGACCAATAGATCTGGCCAAAGTTGAATCTGAATCGCTCTAAGAGTCTGACTCATCTAAATAGGAAACATCTTAGCGCCACCATCATAGGTGTCATCGCTGAACACTGCCTTATAGGCAAACAGGCAAGAAAGCTTGGCGTCTTTTCAAACGATTCCTGTAGAAGCTACATGGACGAGGTGGAAGGGTAGACAATCCTCCACCTACTAAAAAATATAGACGTTAACAGTCTCCCACGCTTCATCATAAGCTCAAATTGGTTCCATTAGTGAGACGATCACAGATCCACCGGACATCAAAATGGGGCAATAGGCCTAAGTGGGTTGGTCTTTCTAACAGCCGCTTTTACGAGTACCTAACATAACAACTTAAAATTATATTTGTTGACTTTCCAATGTTCAGAAACATCATAACCACGTAAAACAGAGAAAACGAGGAAAACACAAAAACAAAAGTGCCTGTAGGCGCCTTTGAAAGTTGACAAATCGACAAAGGAGATAGTAAAGTGGAATCACTACGACAATAATTACTCGAAATGCAATTCAGCGTAATCTTAATCAATCAAAACGTGCTATTGTGAGCCTGCTTATTTCCGTAAGGGGGAAACCAATGTTATCCTTGGTCAATAAATCGAGATTCTAGAGGAACCGTGATGACAACTAAAAAATTATACGCAAACAGCTGACAATTAAATTAAGAGTTAGAATCCTTTTTATGTTCCTTGTTCTTACGAAAAGCCGCCACCATCATAAAGGGTCTAACAGTTGATTTTGATTTTTCTAGCTCAAAGGCAGAACACACTATGGAGAGGCCTCGAGACCAACGAAGGAGGTGAGCCTTTCCTTGATTTATCTATATCTAGCACCCCTAAATACGAACATACGAGTATGTACTCTTATATGAACTGGTATCTTGTACTCCTTGTACGTTCCTTTTACTGAAACTCTTCAGTTTTTCATAGAAAGTTGGGTAACCGGTTCAGTGATAAAGTGCTTAGAGTACCAGAACTCACCACATCATCTCTAAATACCAGCAGCTTGATCTGAGCATAGGCCGGACACACAGAGAGGTAATGCTTCGCGGTGTGCTCGTCAATTTTACAGCAATCGTCGCAGAATGTTGTGGCACTTTAGTCCTGAAAAACCCTCCAGTCATCCTTGTCAAGCAAGTTCATGGGGAACTTCACTTCCCGTGGTCCCATCGTGACCTGGGACTCAAACAAGACTCAGTGAATTCAGCCTTTTGACTGCGTTCACTGAAGTGTCCTTCATTCTCGAATGAGAGAAGGTTCAGTAAAGCCTTAAGCGCAGTCTGACGAATGCTAAAAACATAAATGCATCGTGCTCATCACCGGTTCTTCACAATATCGTTCGTTGCCACCAGAATTGCGTATATCTCCGCTTGGATCTTGGAAGAGGAGGAGTGAAATTTAATATTTTCTAGAAAGACAGCGCCAGGCTCTGATTTTGGGCGAAACCATTCAGGGCGCGGGGAAATTCAGTTTCATATTTTTTTCAGCAATAGGATTTCTGGTGTCATTGCAAAAGATGGCATTCCAATAAGACAAGAGTCAAAAGATAATCGCCGCGCAAGGTCATTGAAATTTCAGCGGTTGGAGCACCAAAGTCCACTTCTGTTGAAACTGAAGATGGAATTTAAAATTATAACTGACCATCTCTTCATCGAAGCCATATATTACAACTTTCATCGTCTTGAGCTCAACAAGGTCGAATTTAGGATCCCGGCAAAACTGATGACAATGTGCAATTTGGAAAGAGTTCCTTCAAACTATTCCAAACTGCATGTGATGTGATTTTCTTCAATCTAGAGATGCAATGGATAGTGTAAGGGCAGATGTTAGCATGGAAGGCGCTACCTTTGTCAAATCTGTCCAGGCGTTGGAATATTTTATCCTTTATGCAAGCAGAGCGAATAGAAGAGAAGATACAGCACACAGTGCATGGCCAATATCTTCAAATTACAGATTTCGGATTCGAGACGAAGAGAAAGGTCGAATCTGTGTTTTGAGGATCAAACTACCGCAGATGCCAGAGTACTTGGTCTGGGCAAATGGAATCGAACGCAATAGAAGAAATTGGAGGGCTGCTTTGTCTCAGATAGAGACACGGAGAGAGACACAGTGAAGTACGAAAGTAAGATCCAGGACTTGTAAAAGCTTTTCCCTGTGCGTCGTCATTTTCTGAGACGATGCATGTACACAATACATATAAAGGATGACCAGATAAGAACGATAGGAAAAAAAACTTAAATAAAACAACAACGGTGTGAGAAATAAAATTGATTGTGACTTTATTTCGAAGCTACGTTCATGCCATTATATGTGGAATAGCACATTATTCAAATGGCCGCCACGACTTCACTGGTAGTGCTTCAAGCGGTCGGTCCAATATGTGCGGCGTTATTCCGCCAATGGCGTGCCGAATGTTGGCATCGTAGTGTAGCGCCGGCTTGTTGGAATTACAGCTCGGATATATCGATGTTATCGAGCTTTGACCACAGAAAGTCGATTAACATAGCCATTAACGGTAACGGTGTCTCCTTTCTCATTTGGAAAGAAATAATGTCCGATGACGCCGCCATGCTATAAACCGCCAAAAACGGCAACTTTGCTTGTTTACATAGCCGTTGAGCCAAAATGGGCCTCGTCCGAGAAGATAATTTTTTGGCTAAAATCCGGATCTCCGGCCAACATTTCAACGGCTAAGTAGCGAACTCACGACGTTGTCTACGGTCGTCCGGCTTCAATTCTCGCATCAGCATAATCTTATTAGGAAAATAAGCCGGGTTGGCTCTCTGACGATGCCCAATCCAGCTGATCGGCGCCGAGTCGAATTTTCTGGATCTTCCTCGATTCTGCCCACTACGACGGCTATGTTTTCGTCATTTCGCACCAATATCAGTTTGGTTGGTGGCTTAAGATTAAAAAGTTTGTACTCACGCTCAAACTTTTCCACGGTGCGACGAATTGCCTGCACACTGAAGACATGATGACGACCGACCGGCACGATGAAATGGCAAACCTTACTGAATATTCTGACAGCTGGATGTCATTGGTAACTTTGACAGTTGCTAAACCATAACAATTGAAAAAACTATCTTTTCTATTTGGTCACCCTATATAAGGTGGTTCGAGACTGATACATAGATGGCGACTGTAGTATTATGTCCATCCTATTTTTTGTTAGTACCAACCTTCAAACGATACGTGTCAATGATGACATTTCGACCATTAGTCATCGCGATATTGAAGTTCTAGTGACACAGCGTTTGGTATTTTCAAAACCATGGAGAAAAACGAGAGTCATGTGTGGATGTGTTAAAACTTAAGAATGGCTTGAAAAGTGTTATAAGGAATCTGCTCCGTCAGACTTATGCAGGCTAACCGACCAGTTCTTGACTAGTCCAACTAAATTTCATCTACATTATGTATAAACGTATACACGTATGTATCTGATATAAATCGTTGCCACCGACAGACCTCAGCCCTATAATAATAAACCTTCCTCCAACACCTTAAACTCCTGTTTTGGTAAAACAATTACCGCTCAAAAGAAACGCGCCATTGAACTCACTTAATCTTACAATTTACAACAACGCGGTGCAAATTCTGTCCTCCGGAGCACTAAAAAGACCAGTCGTTCTAAATAGAGTTCTCCAAATAAAATGCCTGACATTTATTACACTCGAATTGAGTGATTTCCGCAAATTACCCTTCAGTTCACTGCATAAAACATCGCCCAACTCATTTAGGTGGCACAGAAATACGGACATGCACTTCCATCCGCCTATTTTCGGTAAGCTCTCGTCCTCTCAGCGCCATGTGGAAACCTTTAGTTGCTTCACGCTTCAACTGTTCCCAAGTAACAATTGTCATAATTCGCCATAAACCTAGGCATATGCTAATAAATCACTTGTTATTACCGTTATTACCCTTGCGCTCCACACTCCGACAATCTGACAATCGGGTGCACAACAACAACAGGTTCCAACCGGCACATACTTCATGTGTACACAAGTACAAAACCGCCAATTGGTCGGTTATTACCTGGATCTATCGATCTATAAAACTAAAGCTAATCCAAAGCCCGGACTCAGTGAGTAATGATTTGACAGCTATGCAAATGACAGTAGTGGCAGTAGACACACCGTATCTTAAGTGCTCCCACCAAAGTATCACAGCACGAATCATATCTTGTCGATTGAATTGCGCTGAATGCTTCCATTGAGCTAAGAAGTCGCACTCGTAGCATTATACTTGTTTTGCGCCACTTTGCCCTGCCGTACGGATTACGGATGCTAGGATTGTGTTATGCCATTGAAACGTGCCCATCATGAAAGGTGTTTTTGTGCTCCGCTCCATTTGCCGGATGACTTATGACGCACCGTACATCTTTGGGAGTTGCAAGTTGGGCGCTGCATAAGACGCGGGTGCGAAAGTCGTGCCATCTTTTGATGAGTTGTGGTTGTACGATGTTCGACAGTAGCGGCCAGATAATAACCGTAACCATATCATTACCAGGTGCCATAAAAATGTAGATCGATTAATTTCGTCAGTTTATCGCAATCGCGCATAAATCATCTGCCCCAAATGGCGGCTGGCACAGCTGTGTGTCTTGGATTTGGCCTGTTGTAGTTGTTGGATTGGTTGGTTGGTTGTTTGACGGTAGTCGTGGTGGCGACACGCAAAACAAGCACTTTGTGGCACGAACTTGACGTTCGTGTTTATGGGAGGCTAATGCAATTCTCACCTTGTGTGTGCTGTTTGCAATTTAATGTTGGTAAGCTTGTGAATTACAGTGCCGGTTAAGTGCTGGATATATGTTCATATGTACATACATAGAGACCATGTTAGTGCATTGGCAATTCGAATAGGACTCTTAATCGTAGTGGTTCTCGTATAATTTGCCGAGGAGGAAGTATTTCGCCCAACGGAAATCGCCCTCATTTGTCGTTGATTTACGCGAGCATGCGAACAAGAGCGTAAGTTCGTAACGTGTAGTTCGTTTCATTTCTACCTACCTACCTTCCGAGAATCGGGTAGGAAATGTACTTTGACCTTTTCCACCAGTGTTGCATAACTTTTTGTGTAAATCAATTTACTAGCGCTGCTTGACAAAAGTGTTTTATTTTTTTGTTTTTATTGAGGCAATAGGTCAATGGGCATGTTCCTGTCGCATGACGATACTGCGCCCGACTGTCTGCTGCCCTTTACATGCAATTAATCAGTTTAAACTCTTGAATATTGAACTGCAGTTCATGTTCAATCTTGATGCAAATAAACAATTTATTTTATAGAGAATACGGCCTACAAGAACCATCCATATTGTGAATGAAAACAATGGCAATGGACAGAACTCGTAATCTGCCTCTCGAGAGTGAGTTCAACGCTAAATAGACACACCGTCGTATTTGAAGTTCTGCAACGCGTTTTAGTTCCCTCCAAGTCAGCCCTTCTCTCTGTCCGCTGTTTACCTGCTTCGGTAAGTGAATTCTATTGCGTGGCAAATTAAGGTGTGATAACTCAACTGTCACTTAGTCCTCGTATCTTGACGTCTACAGGTTCTTCGCCCGTTATCGCGTGTAGTTGGTGATTCGATATATGATTTGACCAAAAGACCCTTAAGATGTTACGAAGAACAAGATTTATGAAAGTTTTCACCATCCTTGCGACGGTGTTGGTCACTTTTCAGGCACTCCTCCTATAAAGTAACACTGTTGCGCGTTTGATGGGAACAGTCTCAGCTTGGTTTTCACGCTAAAATTTTTTTGATTTTCCAGACTTAAGGTAGCATACCGAACGCTGCTTTTGCTTTGCGAATCCTGCTGCCCACATAGAATTCGGTACCACCATTAACTGATATTATGTATCTTTCAATTTGTTATCCGGCAATTATTTTGAAACCCTTCTTTATACGCGTATGTCTCCAAGTTCTGGGCCATCTGGTGGAAGTCCAATATTCTGTGAAAGAGATCATGAATCAACCCATTGATTGCTACAAGGAATATCAGTGGGGAAAGACTGCAAACTTGTCGTACCCTGCTACAAACTTCAGATTCCTCTGACCCTTATCTTTGTGTAAGTCATAGCATTTTCCGCCATCATAAAAGCAAGTAGTTTTCCTGGTATACGTCGCCTGTGCGAGGCAGCATCTCGATTAAATCTGTCGAAGCCATTCTGGAGATCGAAGAGCAACAAATGTGGTGGAGATCTGTATTCGCCTCATTGTTTAATCATTATGAGCGAAGTGTTGATGCAGGAATATTCAGTTTGAAAGCCTGCCTGTTTGCTCGATGTCGGGCGTTCACCATTTCCATCACTAGTTCTATCTTAGGACTCTAACCACCAGTGATATAATTAGTAATATTACGCACCTATTTTCTCCTTATTTAATCTTGTTGGTTGGTGCTTGCGCTTGTGCTTCTCGATTCTGCTCGTACTCGTATTTCATCAATTGATCAGGATCAATTTGAACCCCTTTTATTAAAATGGATGTCTTCTTACCTGGTAAACCGATATTAAAATGTTCGGTTTAGATGCGTCCTTTTATTTCCTTTCGTGGCCTCCTCTGGGGTTCCACAAGGCACCCATCTTGGTCCATTTCTCTTCATTCTTATTATTAACGATCTTGAGAGGACCACTAAACACTCCTCGCTCTATCTTTACGCTGACGACGCAAATTTTTTTAAAGCGATTTATTCTCCCCAAGAGTCCTCTTCAACAAGATCTCGATCGGTTTCCAATTAGGTGCCTCAAAAACTGCTTAGAACCCGATATTAGCAAATGTCAATCTATTACCTTTTCACGCAAATGTAATCCAACTCCTCCCCGACTTTATTTTCTCTGTGATCAACTTATATCTTATATCACAGAGAAAATAAAGTCGGTTCAACCTTTCAAGACCTTGGCGTATTATTCGCCAGTGAGCTTAATTTCCGTTCGCATATTAAAGCCAACTTATCACGCCTTTGTAACCGGTGGTCCATGGAATTGTCCAATCCGTACAGATCGATCTTTTTTTTTTTTTATGAGCGAGCGCTCATTTGTGTACACTTAAAATATTTGCACACAGTGCGGGCGAAGGAAACTTAGGGACGAGGAAAAGAGAGGTACCCATGTATATTGGTCTTAAATGTTTGCATGTTATAACGACTAGGAAGTACAGAGTTCAGCAGGGCATTCCATAAGCGAATTGTACGACTTAGAAATGAATCACGGTTTTAGCAAGACGGATGTTACGGTTGAAGGTTTGAAGGGGCGGAATGCTACCGGCGATTTCAATGGAGCACTGGTGGTGGAAATAACAATAAAACAAAGTAAGAGAGGAGACATTATGTCGGTGTTCGAGGGTGTCAATTGACAGACTGATATTAGTATCACCTATGAGTTTCATCGCACGGTTTTGAATCCTATCTAGCAAGTGCGGAAATGTTTCAGGAGAACCTGACCAGATTTGAGCGTTGTAGTCCGATTTCGGGCGGATAAATGCCTAATATATTGAGGCCTGATTAGAGGGGGTGAAGTATTCCTTACATCGCTTGAGGAAACCTAGACATTTCGCAGCATTTTTCACGACATCGAATATGTGGTCATTCCAAAGAGTGAAAAGTTTTTCGGTTGCGACGATCTAAGTACCATTCATGCATAATGGGTGGGTATTTAAATTTCGTCTTAACGACAGCAGACATCATTATGTTTTGGAAGCATTAAATTCCACTCTGTTGATAGTTCCCCAATTGATTATGCTGTTAATATTGGAGTTTAATGAGCTTAACTTAAAGTTCCCGTTCTACAGTCGAAGAGTCCGGGAACGAATATGAAAAGCAGAGAGTACCATCATCAGCAAAGGAATATATCGGATTCGAAGTATCGGACAAGAGATCGTTGATGAAAATTAACAAGAGTGTCGGAGACAGAACAAGGCCCTGGGGCACACCTGCATTTATTTTGTGAACATCAGACTTGAAACCATCCAAGACAACTTGAATTGAATGTTCCGAAAGGTAATTTCTAATCCATTGAAGAAGAGAGTCGTCGATCCCAAAAGCACGCATTTTCGACAAAGGGGCCTGATGCCAACCTCTGTCAAATGCCTTAGAAATATCAAATTCAACTATCTTGCTTTGGCCAGATTCATGTAAGCTTTGGTTCCACTTTTCGGTGAGACATCGCATCAAATCACCAGTGGGCATGTTGAGAAGTTTTCATGATTCGAGATATTTTGTCAGCGTTTCCACGACCTTTGGGGTAGGAGGAGTGTAAAGAAGAAGATTCGCTTTTTTTAGGGACGGGCTGGATAGTTTTCCATCTGCTCGGAAAGAGTCCTAAAGAGTAGGATTAATGAAAAAGCTTACGCTGTGATTTTGCCAGTGTGAAGGAACACCTCTTCAGAAGAAGGGGAGATATACCATCTGGTCCAGCGGATTTGGGAATGTTAAGATCTTTAAGAATTCTTGCTACTACACGAGTGCGAAAATGGTTTCGTCCCATTGAAGATTCGACGCACTCAAGTGTAGGCGAGACAAAGGGATAAGTAAAAAAAAAAAAAAATACCAGAATGCAGCATAAATTAAAGACTGTACGTCCACAACGTTATAATTGACTTCTTTATTATGCTTGAATAGTATGATTGTTAACAGACTAAAGTCGCATAAATTCCATCCTCGTTCCCATGAAAACTTGCCTTTACTTGTAGCTGTAAAATTAACAGAGAATCATGAGTTTACGTAATAAGGTCAATGACCACTTGAATTTGAAATTCTTTAATTACTGCTAATAGATTAACATTCGACTTCTGGAGACTATGTGTGTGTTTACAATATTGTGTTTCAAAAGTGTTATAAGGACTGAACCGAATAAACTCTGTATATTTTAATACGGGCTTTACTTCCAAAGCGTAAAAATTGCAATCCCATTTTTTACCCAAATTAGCCTGTATATTCTCTAGTTTCAGTATGTTATTGATTTAGTATTAATATTTATAAAATATGAGTCAAGAGGAACGCCGTAAAAAGATCATCGACAAATGGCTCGAAAATTCTTCTCGTCCAAACCATTTCATCGCAAAAATTCAAACATATCACGCAGTACAGTGGATTCTGTTATTAAACGATATTTGGAGACGTTGACAGTTAAGCGAAAACAGAAAAGTGGAGCTAAAAGTGGAGCACATGATACAAATTTGGACAAGAAAATAGTGGGTACCATCGTAAAAAACCGGATGATGTCATCCAGAGATGTTGCTCGGAAATATAATACCAACCAAACAATGGTAAAAAGATCTAAAAAACGTAACGGTCTAAAACCACGAAAAAAACAGAAAATACCAAAAGTTACTGAAAAGCAAAAAAAAAGTCATAAAAACACGAGCCCGAAAGCTATACGAGTTGATCGGCAACGAGAAAACGTGCTTGGTTTTGGATGACGAAACTTATGTCAAAGCCGACTTTACTACTCTTCCAGGTGCGCAGTTTTACAACTCGTTTGAAGCTGAGATTCTTTCGCAATCAACAACATCGATTGGGATGGAAAAATTCGGGTCAAAATATCTCGTTTGGCAGGCCATTTGCCAATGTAGACACAGAAGCTCATCGTTTATTACAGCGGGAACAATTAACGGAGAAGTGTTCATTAACAAGTGCCTAAAAAAACGGTTGATTCATTTCTTAAACAAACACGAGGGTTCAACATTATTTTGGCAGCTCACTATGCTCATGCGACGTTGAGCTTTCTTGTTGCTAAAAATATCGACTTTGTCCCAAAAGACATGAATCCACCCCATGTTCCATAGTGCCGTCCCATTGAAAGGTATTGGGCTTTGGTCAAAGCTAAATTGAGGAAAAGTGAGCACTGTGCAAAGGACGTAAACGATTTTAGTACTAAATGGAAAAGAGCGTCCAAAAAGATCATGGATGTAACTGTCACCAACCTTATGAAGGACATCCGAAAGAAGTTGAGGAAAGAATGGGAACCCAAATAATTTTTTTATTTTTTGTAATTGTGAATGAATTTAATAAAAACAGAGTTTTACAGCAAATAAAAAAAAATTTACATGAATTATGAAAATATTTTTTTTTTTTACTTTGAAGTTTCCAAATTTTATTCGTTTCAGTTCTTATTGGAACAATTAATGCCCCTTATTGACATGTGTGTAGGAAGTGATAGTCTTCAAGATAGTGCATGCCATGAGCAATTTAGTGCAAGAGAGATGCTTGCTGATTTCGTTTCCACTTCACCATACCTCAGAGAGAGAGAGAGAGAGAGAGAGAGAGAGAGAGAGAGAGAGAGAGAGAGAGAGGGGGAGGGGGAGAGAGAGAGAGAGAGATTCTAATTGTAAGCATTTCGACATGCGTTTTGTTAACTTTCGGTTTCGTGTTCTTCTGGTGGTCGGTGGCTTTTTATTCTGCAGAATAAAAGTCAATAAACTGTGTTGGGAACTAACAAGTAGTTTTTGCCTTAGTTTTTGGTCGTATTGGAATTTTTTTTTTTTTAAAGGACTTAACACTCAAGTGGGTATGAATACACTTATAATGCCACAGCATGTGTTAAGTTTTTTGGAAAATGGGATAGAGAGAGAAAGAAGACGTTACAGCCATACATGGGTTGTTTGAAATTTTTCGGTTGTCCTATGTCGGATTGGCCTTGTAGGACAGAAAAAACATTTCTCTAAACCTGACCGCCTCTTTACGGCTCGAGTCGTACCACGAGTTTTCTTTTGGTTTGATACTATTCATCCGATGAAGGATACAGCACGTCCAGGGTGTTGGCGGTATGACTACCAAGGTATGGTATTCGCGTGGGCTGATTTACAAGCTGGGTTAAGTTGTTCATCGCACCGTCCTTCGGTTGTAGTCTGTCCAGAATGTCGAAGCCAAGCATTTACCCTTGCTCGCCCCCTGCTTGAGTATGAAAGTAAAGCTTTCAGCGAATTCATGCTTCTTCCGATTGGTTTTCTGTGGTTTGCCCTGGAACAACTCTTTAATCCTACCTCTCAATCAGGACCGCCTCAAACGTATCAATTTGAATTCCATAGACGAACCTACGTATGTACATATATACGAGTAGTTGACATTCTTTTCGGCGCAGTGACATAGGACTATATTTCGAGCTATGGGCTTATGTCGCTTTGTGAAAGCGAAATGAAATATGAGTATGAGTGACCCTGACCACTGTTAATTACATGTACAAATTTGGCTAATTATTTACTTTCGCGGTCGCCCGGCTTTTTGGTCATAAAAAATCGAACAATGGATGAAACTTCTTGTTTTTTTTAAACGTTCTTTTTTACGGCGGAACTTTTTTTATTTTTGTTATTATTTCATATGATTGTACAACATCTGGCACACAAAATTTTAAAGCGATTTTCTGACACTTTCATTTTTGAAGGCGGTGAACTGCTCAAATCGAAATCCACCCTCTTCTCTCATACCCTCTTGTAGACAAAGAGTCTTCCTTTTCTTTATGTATCCTTTTGCGAGTTCTAGAGCCTTAAGTGTGTTCTACGAGTACATACCATGGTCTACGATTACTAGCAATATGCCTAATCTCTCCTCGATTTCGCCTGCGTTGCCATATTTGCCTTTCAATTGATCTGCGCTATGGTTTTGTTAGTTCGTAAAGTAATTTAAAAATTCTGGGTTGGTGGATTAAATTCGATGACATGGTTGCTTAATACAGCTCTCAGATTTTTGGAAAATTTCCCCAATCCATCCGCCGTTGAATGATTGCGTCTGCTAGTTACAGTTTCGTTCTCTGGTCCAATTCTTCACTGCATTGCGCCATTGCCATAATTTTGATATTTCACCGTAGGCTTTGTTTTGGCAATTATGCCCAGTTTGGCTTCTCCATCGATCTAGACAATACTCCGAAGAAGCTACACTCATTTGATGCAACCCCTTATTTCTATAAAATAATGAGGACCAACTTACATTTACAACGTAATCGAGTTGCTTGAGTCCATTCCATTCCTTAAATACTTGTTGACAATGTAGGAAAAAGTACATCGCTGATTGTTAATAAAAACAATATGGGAGATAAAATGCGGCCTTTTCGAACTCCATTTTGGATCTGGAGTCTTTCAGCATACCCTGGAAGGCAGTTCAGTAATAATACTCTTAAAGTGATAGACGAAGTTAAAGGGTGACTAGATAAGAACGATAGGAAAAAACATTTAAATAAAACAACAACGGGGTGAGATATAAAATTACAGCACATCATTCAAATGGCCGCCTCGTCTTCGCTGGTAATGCTTCAAGCGGTCGGCCCAATCTTTAATGGCTCGGTCCAATATGTGCGGCGTTATTCCTGCAAGAGCGTGTCGAATGTTGGCCTCCAGCTCGTCCAAAGTGGTTGGCTTGTTAACATAGACCAAGGACTTGACGTAGCTCCAGAGAAAACAATCGAGTGGTGTCAATTCGCATGATCGCGGGGGCCAATTGATGAACGCTCGCCGTGAGATGACCCAGTCGCTAAATTTATCCTTCACAACTTCGAGCGTTGCATCGCTTGTATGGCATGTAACGCCGTCTTACTGGACCGATGTCGTTGAGCTCTGACCACAGAAAGTCGGTTAACATCGCTTTCTACATGAGACCATTGACGGTTACGGTGTAGCCTCCCTCATTTCGAAAGAAATAAGGTCCGATCATGCAGCCATGTCATAAACCGCACCAAACAGTCAATTTTTGTGGATGCATTGATGCTTGACCGAACACTTGTGGATTGTGTCCGCTCCAATAATGGGAATTTTGCTTATTTATATAGCCGCTGAGCCAAAGATGGGGATCGTCCTAGAAGATGTTTTTTCGGCTAAAATCTGGATCTCCGGCCAACATTTCCATCGCCCAATTAGCCAACTCACGGCGTTGCCTATAGTCATCTGGCTTCAATCACTGCGTCAGCACAATCTTATATGGGTGCAGGCCTAAATCTAACTGCAAAACAAGCCGGCTTGGCTCACTGGCGAAGCTTAATTCAGCTGATCGGCGCCGAATCGACATTTCTAGGTCTTCTTCGATACTGGCCGCTACGGCGGCTATGGTTTCTTCGTTTTGCACCAATCTCTTGGTGGTGGCTTAAGGTCTAAAAGAGTGTACTCACGCTCAAATTTTTCCACGGTGCGACGATTTGCCTGCAAACTGAAGACATAATGGCGACCGACCGGCATGATGAATTGGCAAACCTTACTGAATATTTTGACAGCTGGATGTCATTGGTAACAGCTGCAGAAATATAACAATCGGTTATAATGATGCATATTCGGAAAACTTCTTCAAACACTGCAAATGCTCTTTACATTTTTTGATAATTCAGAAATTATTAAGAACCAGCTGGAGTTTCGACTACGACCAAACGTTTTGAAGCTTCTCTTGCTTCAATATTTATCATATTGATGTAGCTGCACTCTACGTAGTATCTCTATGCGATATTTGAACTCTAGCAATGATGAATTGCTGCTGGGGTAGCTATTATGCGAGTTTTCAGCTGTGGTGGTCAGTCTGCAACTTTGATGATCTCGTTCTATTTCAGTCGTCCGGAACATCGCTTCCAAGTTTATGACTTATGTCAATTGGTGACTGTCTGTCTATAATTTGTTACTCAGGTGATACGAGTATTTTTAGTTAAAACATAGTGCCCCCTATGAAAATAAATTGGAGTAAGACTGAGCAGCAACGCCGCGCTATATTTTCTTGAGCTTCCATGCAGCCTTCAAATAAAGAGCAGCGGGTATTCCGTATTGGCAACTGGTACACGTCCGCTTCTTACCTTCTTGTTTCATTTTCGAGATCTAGGATTTAGCTGCACCTCACTCTGATTATCGATTAGTGACTCTACATTTCAAAAACCAATTTGCCTTGATACAAAAGACAAAAGTAGTTAACGCATTATTCGAGGCATAGACACGGTTCTACTAACATAAAGTGCTTACTCACTTAACACGCAAGTGTTTTATCATGATCTTGACTGTTGCACCATTGTTCTAAATCATGGTTTATTGAGTCAGTTATTATGATCGATCCAAAACCAAACGATTAAACCCTAAAAGTATTGCAATTGATGGTTGCATGATTTCACAACACATGCTTATTGGATAGTCAAAAAGTTTTCTCTTTTAAGATTTGCATTACGCCCTCCATCAGATTCCCGTGGAGGAATGCGTCATCCTTAAGAAGGCAGTCATTATCCGACTTGGTCGTGTTGATAGGCCATAAATGCTTCGGTATACGAATCGTTATTTTACCATCTTTACTGAACAGAAGTCGCATTCACTCCGCCTTAAAGTTACTCGCATTTAGTAACTCTGGTAGCGACAACTTGACTATTTTCCACATTGTTTCAACCGAGCGTATCCGATCTATCATTATATTGGGCTCAAGGCATCTTCATCTAATACCGTATAGTCAATGGCATATACATCATGGTTTTCATGGTTTCTACTTAATTCTTAGACTCTGCAGTACATAACCTTCGATGTCAAAATTTAAGGTGGTAGCTTCCGTCTATGTGGTTCTAAAATTGTTTCTTAATAGGATTAGCTTGCATCGAAAGGACATACATACGTCATATCAAATCAATGTTGCTGATTATACCCGGATCACATTCTTTTCTAGCAGCTCTAAAAAGTAACCCATAACTGAATGTTCCTAGGAAAGTAAGTGAAGTGCCTCATGGAAAAACAAAACGACAGTCAATGTCCACCCTAAATCGCAACAAATTATTTCCTTTCATTAACCAGAAATAATCAACTCCAGTTGAACAATGACGAATGCACATACCAATTTTCCAATGGCTACCTAGGAACTCTCCACCTACCATAAGCAAATCCAAACCATCCAAAACTACGAGCACTCCTTTTGGCTAAAACCTTCTCCACAGATCGAAATGGAAATCCTTAACAAAATGTTAAGACACCACCGTATACACATTATAACATGACAACCGACAACGTGTAACATATGACTGCTACCTGCAACCTTAATAAATTGTCCACACCGTACATTGTCTTACACAGTCTTACCGAGTGCGGCTACAGCAGCCCTTTCTTGATGCCTACCCTGGACCGTCATGTATCACAACTTGCGCAAAGATAACGCTCACTGAACAATTACCCAACCATTGAACATGCACCGAGGAGCGCTTCCAGCTTCATTGAGCCGCAACCTCTACCCACTTGCCTGCCTGAGTAAAATGAAAATTATTTTTGGAACTGTCACAAAGCCGTAGCGGAGTGAGAGGTTAGCGAGGTTTTCGCTCGCATAAAATTGCCACCGTCTTTAAACTAGAAGGATGTCACTTAATGCGGCCAGTGGCATAAATTAAGCAACGTCCACACGACACTCATATATCTGCATTATCATTAGGCAGCACTCGAATGAACCGTGAATGAATGGACCTGGACCTGGATATGGACCTGGACCATAACCTGAAGTCTGATGATGAAATCGGAGAACACCTCCACTGCGAGCAGCCAAGATTGTGAAGGTAGGGAGTTCGTGTGTTTACCTTTGCACGAGTGACGAGTGTTTTTCTAGGCAATAGAAAGTCTGTCCACTTGGAAGAAATGCTAATCTCTCTTCAGAAATTCATTCTGAAGATTCTCTCCAGTGTATACCATAGACTCCTGCCACATCCACCTGGTGCTTGACATCAGTAAAATTGGGTGTATCGACATCAAAAAAAACGCCAACTTCCAACTGCCACGTTTGATCATGAATTGCAAATGAGGCATAATCCTCGTCGTCATCAATCTTCGAGACAGAGTCTCCAGAATCAGTTGTGGGTGTTTGAAAGGGATGAGTCTTTACGTCAGGCGAGTTCACCAAAAATTCATTTCAAGCGTGTAAGTGATCCTTCTCGCGTTACCAATTCAAACGCAATTAACTTGAAAAATGACAGCCAGAAAGAGGACACCACCGAAGCTGTAAAGGTTTCCATATCATCAAAAAAAAAAGTACTCGTGTCTGTAGGCGCGCGTGCGCATCTTTGTGGCACACCAAAAGGTGTGGACGTAGAATTTCTCTTCCAAGGTTCGGTGAAATTTATGTGCGTCGACTTCTCTGAATGTGGAGTGAATCGCAGTTTTGGTCGAAGGGTATAATTAGTGATGGAGTTCCTGATGGTGTGTCTGGTCTGGACGTTTTTAGAGCAAGGAAGATGCTCTGCGAATACGATGCACCACGAATACGAAATAAAAACAAACAAAGGTCTTTGTGCACTGACTTATGAGTAATCTGGGAGGATGGGGCAATCATTTGTATCATCTTTCGGGATAATTGCTGAGATAAACATCTAATAAACTTCGGCAAGGAGGAGTGATTTATATGTCAAATCGATGGAGTGCGTTTAAATCGACCTGATTGCCATGGAATTGGAATTACAATTGGAGTTGGGAGTATAAATTGTTGACCTGGATTCTTTGTGGAAAGGTTTTATAAAGTCGCTGACAGTTACCATCTCGTTGGGAGGGCCATAACTGTTATCAAGTTGTTTGTATGATCTTAATCGTTTTGGAAGGAGTATGCTTTAGATTAGTCTGAGTACTTACTTTTGGATTAAAATCATCTTTAACCTACGCGTAGTGGTAGTGGAATGCACAGTGCATAGGATACTCGTATAACATACAGAACGTATTGCATCGAAAGAAGAATTTTGTGAGTTGCATAAGTGGTTGGGATAAACTGCCTTGGTGAGCCTATGTCAGACAGAAATACTTTGCAACCGTACACCCTAGTTTCTTCTTAGCAGTTTCAGTTGAGTTGTCGTCACTTTGCTAACAATTTCTTGGTAATATTTCTAAAAGATATGGATGTTGCACGATATTTTCACTACAATTCTATGTGAGAACTCTAAATGCGATGTCGCTTGGTGCAGCGTCTGTCGCCACAACATCCTTGCCGTGAGCTCGTTTTTCAGATCTACATATGACCGCACAACCGATTACAATTTTCGATGAAGAAATCGGATGATTATAATGCTGATATCCGGATGGTACGACAGGACCAGCTTTATGAAAATGCAGAAACTGTGATAGTTATTAAAGTTGTCACAAACTGAAAACCTGCTGCATTTAACAATCGTTTGGTTTTGACCCGCAATCGACTCACAGCATTGCCATATGTGTTGCTTGAAATACTATATTCTGGACTTTTAAAAGGATGTAAAAATTATGTGACAATGATGCGAATTTCAAACATAAACCTACAGGTACAAAGACTATTTACGATTTCTTCTACAAACAGACAACATTCCGCTGTAAGGCTGTAAATAGGCGTTAGTTTTATAACACAGCTTCGTAGGTGCTCACTCCCCTACCAACGAGGCTGGAGAACCAATCGAGGAGGAATTTTTAAACCACCTGAACGGAGCCTGTACTCGGAGACATCAATGCCAAAATCGGTATGGAGAACTTCTTTGGCGAGGCGGTCGGAAAATACATGAACATAGGTAACGGCTTCCGACTCTAGTAATACGAGGTTCCCTCACAAAAGAATCCACAAAGCAACCTGGCTAACTTCGGATGGTCGAACCGCCAACCAAATCAACTACGTGCTTATTGACGGACGTTACTGGTCAAATATCCTGGATGTTAAAACATTCGGAGGGGCAAACGTCGGCTCTGATCATTATCTGGTAGTAGTCCGATTCAGAGCTCGACTGTTAAATGGAAGAAAGCTGCAATAACGTGCAAAAAGGAGGTTCAATATTTCACGTAGCCAGACTCTACAGAGAGCGCCTGGACGAAAAACTCTCCAATAAGCCATTGCCTTCCACAAAAAATCAACAACATGTGGTCATATTACTGCACGTCCATCAAGGATGTGGCCGAAAAAACCTTGGGCTACCGACCACTTCAGAAAAGAAATCAGTGGTATGATGACGAATGTGTGTAAAAATCACGACGTTTCATCGCTAGTTACAATGTTGTAAAGGAAGTTTTTGTTCTTATTGGCCTCCTTGATGATGTCCTTCGAATGTTGAATGTTGAATTTTCGCTCGATGCTCATATTTGTACTGATGACACAATCATACATAAAGATCATGAGAAGCGCGCGATCGAGGAAATAGAGAGATGCTACTCCAGGAATAATGTTCGGGAGTTGTACTAAAAGGCAAGGCACAAGGGAACCTTGTAGTAGAGTCACAGTCGGTGCTGAGGATATGGAAAAACTATTTCTACAGACTGATAAACGGTGAACACAACACAAATTGCGCTGTCAGGTCGAGCGAATCATTCGATATTGACGATGCAAATCAAGAATTCCGTCCACTCGACCAAAATGAAGTGAGGATAGCACTGTTTAAACCGAAGCCGTATAGGGATGCCGGGACGGACGGCCTACCCGCCGAACGATTTAAGGCAGCAGTAGATGCCTTAATAGAGAGCATACACCAACTCATTTCCAAGATTTGATCGGATGAATGTATACCTGATAAATGGAAACTTAGCATCGTTCACAAGAAAGGAGAAAACCTCTAAACTGCGCCAACTACAGAGATATCAGACTTCTAAGCATCGCATAAAAGATCTTGTCTGCCGTATTGTGCGAGCGATTGTAACCATTTGTCAGCGATCTGATTGATCCCTATCAGTATGGTTTTAGGCCCGGTAAGTGACCAAATATTCACACTACGGCAGATCCTGGAGAAAATCCAAGAAGTTCGGATCGATACTCACCACCTTTTTATCTATTTTAAAGCCGCTTTTGAAAGCATCTACAGAAACGAGCCATGTCTAGTTTTGACATCCCTGCCAAACTCGTCCGCTTGTGTAGGATGACGATGGAGAAAGCTCGCTGCGGCATCATGGTCGGTAACGACCTAACTGATGTCAAAAAAGGATTTAGGTAAGGCGACGCGCTGTCATGTGACTTCTTCAACATCATACTTGAAAGAATTGTGCAAAATGCACAAGCCCACGAGGTACGATCTTTCACAAGTCTGCTACTGCTTGCATACCCCGACGATATTGATATTATTGGTGGAACACACACACCCCGGCTCTGCTATCACATCTGAAAACGACATCTCTTCAGAAATCAAACGAAGAATAACGCTTCCCAATCGATGTTTCTTTCGGCTGCGAAGGCAACTATACGGGTATAGTAAGACCCTCTTCCGAACAACCAAGGAAACTCTATATAAGACCCTTGTAATTCCAGTCCTGCTTTATGGTTCCGAAGCATGGACCCTTTCCAAACCCGAATGATGATAGCCGTGATCGTTTTGAGAGAAAAATTCTTCGTAAGATATTTGGTTCCGCATGCATTGACGGGTTCTGGAGGAGACGATTCAACGATGAACTCTTCGAGCTGTACAACGACATCGACCTGGTTAAAAAATTGCGCATTGGGCGTTTAACATGGCTGGGACATGTAGAATGAACACCAACGCTCCAGCCCGCAGAATCTTCGACTCTAATCCGGAGGGACAACGCAGTAGACGAAGGCTATGCCTTAGATGGCGTGCGCAAGTCGAAGGAGATCTCAAACAATTTGGGACCTCTTACTAAAAATTAATCAGTTTTGGCCAAAATATCAACAGCTTCAATCGAAGGAGGAAAAAATTTTTTCTTACTTGGAGTTTGTAGCCACAATCGTGATTTAATGGCCCCAATAAAACTTAATATAATATCTATGAATTGTAATTCAATTATTTCCCACGAAAGAAGATTTGAGATTTTAAAAATACTTAAAACCAAGAAACCTCAAATTTGTTTCCTATCGGAAACTAGATTACAACCAAGACACAAACCTAAATTTGATGGCTATAATATTATTCCCAATTACGTTGGAAGAGGAATGGCAATTATTTTAGACGAAAAATACAAATACAGTCCTGTACCTTTTAGCAGCAACATTTTTGCAGTTTCTTTGGCCTCAATTACTCTTAAAAATCCACAAGGAACACAATCAAGAATACTAATAGGAAGCATTTACATCCCAAAAAACGCAGGCCGAAATTTAGTAAGAGACCTCGATAGGTTATATAATGTGGCCAACACATTTGATGCGGTGGTATTTGGAAGAGACTTTAACGCTCGCCATCAATATTGGGGAGATAGCGTCCAAAACAGAAATGGGAACAAAATTTATGATTGGTTCTTTAATGGTCCTTTCTTAAATCTTGACTTAATCTCACCAAACAGCCCAACATTCCCTCGTTACTCCTCCGTATTAGACTTTTTCTTGCTGTCGTCCAGCCTGAATGATGTATCTCATAATAACTGCTGTCTTACCTTTCCTACAATATCTGACCATTACGGAATTTCCTATAAAATAACTCTTGGTACGTTTATACCTATTTTGGTACCACCAACGGTGTACAGAAGCTTCAAAAATACCAACTGGCCAGCTTTCAGAGCTGCTCTTCATAATGGTCTTTCGCGATTCAACGTTCCATTTAATAGAAACCTTTCCAATACAGAAATAGATGCATTTATAGAAAAAATTAACTCGGCATTGGTATCAAGTATTAATTCTAACTCGGTTATATACCAACCTAAGCAATTCAAATACAAAAGCCTACGTTCTCTTACAATGAAATTGATTAAACTACGTTCCCATTGGCTTAAAAAACTTAAAAGAATTTACCATAGACATCTCAATAGAATAAATCAGGAATATCGCGAGTTGTCATCAAGAATTAATTGTCTTAGCAAAATAATAAGTGAGAGAATAAACACAGATATCAATTCTGCGTTCAAATTAAAAATACAGAAAATAAGACCTTCACCTCAAGCTTTTAAAGAAGTAGATAGAATAACAGGAAGAAAATTTTTTGGTTCAGACATCTCAAAAGACATTCTAACATACAACGGTCTGGAACTAGTTGATATTGATACTAAGTTAACTACTTTTAAAGAGTTCTATGCCAATGTTTACTCAGAAAAAACTCCACATTTCGATAGCAGTTTAACTTCTGAAGTTCTATCAACTGTTACTGAATTTCGTGCTAATCAATGTGTTACCTCTCTTACAACTTTTTCACCATATCTTTGTTCTACGAACCCAAATTCGCCACCTTTTACCACGCCTGAAAAAATCAAAATTCTTAGAGCCAACCTTAATAACAAGCTGTCATCGGGCATTGATGGGATATCCAATTTCATTTTACGCAAATGTTGCTCTCTGTTTAACCACTGTATTAACAATGGATATTTCCCTACAATTTGGAAAAAATCAAAACTCTTACCTGTAGGAAAAAAAAGATCAGCTAAAGAAATCGAACACTTTCGTCCTATATGCTTGCTTTCCAATATAGGAAAATTATTTGAAAAAGTTTTAGCCGATCACATTCTCGTTATATGTGAAGATGCAAATGTGATCCCAAACACGCAATTCGATTACCTGAGATAAAAAATGTACGGTGGGTTTGGACATTGACCTTGAGAAAGCGTTTGATTCGCTTTGGCATAAGGGTATAGTTTTTAAACTTATAAAATTAAACTTTCCGACATGGCTGGTACGACTAGTCTATAATTATCTACAAGATCGTTTTACCTCAATAGTTATAAAATCTGAGTCCTCAGAATCATTCCCAATACTATCGGGCATTCCGCAGGGCTCTATCCTAGGTCCGATTCTGTTCATAATATATTTGTACGACTATCCATATGACAGTGTAATAAATAATGAAAGAGTCTTTGGTGAAATTTTCTTTGTAGATGATACTCTAATTTTAGCTAGCGATTCGAGACCACAAATTGCTCTCAACAAAATCAAACAAAAGCTTCCTTTGCTGTTAGGCTACTTCGAGAAATGGGGGCTAAAACTCAACTTAAGCAAATGTGGCATAACTTGCTTTCGCAATGCAAGCGGGAAAGGGCACCGCCTAGCTGTGAAGGAAAGCAAAACGTTGAATCTTCAAATTGACAACCACACCATTCCCCTGCGCTCAGAACTGAAATACTTGGGTGTAACATTTCACAATAGATTTCTTTTCAATAAACATGCCAGGAAAACCTTAGCAAAAGCCAAAGCCGTTTCCGCCACGTTAAAGCCCTTATTGCAGTCCAAAGCATTACAATCAAGTACAAAGATACTCATCTCCGTAAGCAAATTATCCACTACTGCTTTATTTACAGAAGCCCCAAACTGGACAGCAACTCGACCTTCCACGAGTTTGATGCGCTGTCTGATTCCATTCAAAGAATTGTATCCCTGTATCCTCATACTGAAATCGTGATTACGGACGATTTCAATATACACAATTCTGGTTGGCTTCGACATTCTGGACAGACAACACCCGAAGGACGGTGTGTTGAGATCTTCGCTGCGGAAAATAACTTAACCCAGCTTGTAAATGAACCCACACGCATACCAGACGTTGATAGTCATACTGCCAACACCCTGGACTTGTTTTTAACCTCTCACCCTGACAAGTACTGCGTTGATGTACTCTCCCCTCTAGGCTCGTCGGACCATTGTGTCATATCAGCTAAATTCTCGTACACCCACCACACAGTTAGAGAAAAGATTCCTAAAAGAACCGTATGGCAATACGAGAAATCCAATTGGAGCGGACTTAACAACTTCTTTAGGAATTTTAACTGGTCGTTATGTTTCCTCGATAACGACGTGGATGCCGCTGCTGACATGATCACAGAAACTATTCTCTTTGGAATGAGATGCTTTATCCCACATCGGATGAAGAGTATCAAACCAAAAGAAAAGGAATGGTATGATTCGAGCTATAAAGAGGCTGCCAGGGTTAGAGAACTGTTTTTTCGGTCCTACAAGACCAACCCGACAGAGGAAAACCGAAAAAAGTTTAAACGAGCCAGAAATGACTGCAACGCCTTTCTTAAGCGTGTGAAATTCCAATATGACCAAAACCTGAGGCAAAAAATACTACAATGTCCCAAAGGCAGTAAACATTTTTGGTCATTCCTCAAAAACATTAGAAATTCTGCCTCATCCTCCATCCCAACGCTCATTTACAATGACATTCCAGCTGTCAGCTCTTTGGACAAGGCCAATCTGCTTGCTGCACACTTTGCGGCTAGCTCAACACTCCCAGACTGTGCTTTGTCCCCGCCTACACTCGAGTGCGTCGAATCTACAATGGGACGAATCCACTTTCGCACTCGTGTAGTAGCAAGAGTACTCAAAGATCTCAACATGCATAAATCCGCTGGTCCAGATGGTATATCTCCCCTTCTTCTGAAGAGGTGTTCTTCTACGCTGGCAAAACCACTGCGTAAGCTTTTTCATCAGTCCTACTCTTTAGGACTCTTTCCGAGCAGATGGAAAACAGCATTTGTCCAGCCAGTCCCTAAAAAAGGCGAATCTTCTTCTCTATCCTCCTACAGACCCATTGCACTTACGTCCCTTCTTTCCAAGGTCATGGAAACGCTGATAAATCGTCAGCTCATGAAATATCTCGAAACATGAAAACTTCTCAATGACCGGCAATATGGTTTTCGTAGCAACAGGTCCACTGGTGATTTGATGGCATGTCTCACCGAAAAGTGGAACCAAAGCGTACATCAATCTGGCGAAAGCAAGTTAGTTGCACTTGATATTTCTAAGGCATTTGACAGAGTTTGGCATCAGGCTCTTTTGTCGAAAATGCGTGCTCTTGGGATCGATGACTCTCTTCTTCAATGGATTAGAAATTACCTTTCGGAACGTTCAATTCAAGTTGTCTTGGACGGTTTCAAGGCTGATATTCACAAAATAAATGCTGGTGTGCTGGCTCCGTTCTGTCTCCGACACTCTTTTTAATCTTCATTAACGATCTCTTGTCTGCTACTTCTAATCCAATTTATTCCTTTGCTGATGACAGCACTCTCTGCTTCTCATATTCGTTCCCGGACTCACGCCCCTGCTCTTCGGCTGTAGAACGGGAACGGCAGCGTATGTTAAGCTCATTAAATTCCGATATTAACAGCATAACCAACTGGGGAACTATCAACCGAGTAGAATTTAATGCTTCCAAAACTCAATGCTGTCTGCTGTCATTAAAGCGAAATCCAAATACCCAGCCATTATCCATGAATGGTACTTGCATCGTCGAAACCGATAAACTTTCCATTCTCGGTATGTGTATCAGTAACAACTTACGTTGGAATGACCACATATTCGATGTCGCCAAAAATGCTGCGAAATGTCTAGGTTTTCTCAAGCGATGTAAGAAATATTTTACCCCCTCTGATCTGGCCACAATATATAAGGCATTTATCCGCCCAAAATTGGAGTACAATGCCCACATCTGGTCAGGTGCTCCTAAAACATCTCTGCACCTGCTAGATAGGATTCAAAACCGTGCGATAAAACTAATTGGTGATACTAATATCAGTCAATCAATTGACACCCTCGAACACCGACCTAAAGTCTCCTGTCTCACTTTGTTTTATCGCTATTTCCACCACCAGTGCTCCATTGAAATTGCCAGTAGCATTCCGCCCATTCAAACTTTCAACCGTAACACCCGTCTCGCTAGGAATGCTCATCAGTATACCCTCAAGCCCATTTTCGGACGTACTCTTAAATATCGTGATTCTTTCCTAAGCCGTACAACTCGCTTATGGAATGCCCTGCCGACCTCTGTGTTTCCTGGTCGTTATAACTTGCAAACATTTAAAAACAATGTACATCGGTACCTGTCTTTTCTTCCTCCCTAAATTTCCTTCGCCCGCGCTGTGTACGAACATTTTAAGGGTACAAAACCCCTTGAGCGCGCGCCGATTAAAAAAAAAAAAAAAAATATATACAAAACCCTTATACGACCAATTTTAGCCTACGGTTTTTGCGTATGGTTCACCGTCTCCCCTACAACCGCAAACGAGTTGGAAAAATTCGAAAGAAGGATACTTAGATTCTGTTATGGAAAATATCGAAGACCAGATAAGAAATGGTATCCAAATAAACTTCTTTACGACACATGCAAGGTAACATCTCTTATGACATACCCTATTAACCTTACATTAAGAAAACTTCAACGAGTAGAGTTTCATCCTAATAATTTAATCAAGCCTTTGTTGGATTTAAATAAAAATGAAAGTTTAGACGACAATTACTACCTTTCGCCATTTAACCTTCTTAATGAAAGATCTCATACTCATATCGAACAAAATGTTAGTAGAAACCTATCGTTACCCTTTTATCTGAAAGCGTCACGATTTAATTTAAGAGGATAACTCATATACGAGTATGTATATGAACAAGAAATTTATTGGTCGAAATTCATGCTCGCATTATATCAGTTTTTGAGGTTATGTACATGTTGAAAAGTTAATTCTGCTTTAGATTATATAATAGCTTATATATTAACAATTAAGCAGATTAATGGAAAACTCACACAAAGAAACATATCTGTATCTTCTGGGTATAGGGTATAATAATCAATATTGAAATTAACTGCACTTTGCGGTATGAGCGGTTAAGTATAAGTGTATTCTAGTCATTATTTTAAGTTATAATATGGATTGATTTAAGTATGCCGGAAGCAAGCATATAGTAAAATACTTATATTGTTATTTTATAATATAGCACATATATACTGATTGTTAGCTTATGAAGTTATATACCTTAATTTACGAGTACAAGTCTTTAGCCAGGCATATGCTTTCCAAGTTGGCTACAATTAAGTTAAATTAGACATGGATGATATGTATTATAATTGATTTTTTTTAAGTCTCAATAAAGAAAACTCAAACAATTTGGAGTGCACAACTGGAGGCAGTTAGCCAAAGACCGCGCTAATTGGAGAGGCTTATTGGTTGAGGCCCAGGTCCACCCCGGACTGTAATGCCGCATAAGTTAGTAAGTAAGACATAATCATACTGTCTCTTCAGATGCAATCCAAGTGTCATGAAATGACAGTTCAGCAATGAAGGATCTACCTTTAAGGCGCATGTAATTGACCTCACTAGAAATATCTATTTTTAAGAAGTCCTGTTTATATTGGAACGAACTTTGTAGATCGGTTTTCACGGATGGCTTCAAAGCCAATTTATGATGCGACGCTGGTTTTTTTCTAGGGGGCGACAAAGTTGGATTTCACTCCTCGTTTGCTATTCCAAGCAATGAATTATAAAAGAGTCGAAAGTAAGGAAAAATATCTGCGTATTGAAGCCGCTCATAACTTACAAGCTAGCTAGAGAATGCAAGGCTTTTCTAGAATTCAATGGACTACGGTTCCGCTAAGCACCTAAGTGTGCATAGTGTGTGGTATAAATTAAACTACATCAACGCTTGGTGTTAGGGTACAGACGACACCACGGGCGGCGCAATAATTCCGTGTGTAGTCGGAATACGCTCGCATCAGCCTACAAGTACTCTGCGCTGATGTTGTAGTTGAAGTTTTAACCATTTTTCTACGATCGACTGAAAAATTCCAATAAAAGCGACACTCAAAAAGTATAATGTGCTCTGTTCCTTCATAGTTGGCCGTTAGAAAGCCTTGGTCTAAGACATAAAACTCTCAGATCACAATGAGTTCGCGGAATAAGTACTCTTACTAGCTTTCAAGGTAACGTTTAGAAGATCACTTACTAGTACCATAATTTGCGTTGGGACTGCTTGCGCCCTTTAGTTAAGTGCTTCTATGAGCATTTTCTCCTATCGAGAAAATGAAAGTGACGAGGCTCCACAGTACTCCCGCATGGGGCTGCAGGGGCCACTTTTTCCCTAAAGTAATTGCTCATCATTCTGCGAATCAATGAGAAATTCTATTCGCGACAACCAATAAGGAGTAGAATGGACTAATCCATGTTCTGGTTTGACCAAACAAAATAATCTTTTTTTCAAAAGTAAGGCACTTGGTAAGATCAGAGTTTAAAGAGCTGTTGATTTGAATATGAAGCCTGGATATATGATGCACTAAATTCTACTGACTCAACTCATACCGTAAGCTAACTGGGTTCCTAAATTTCTTCGACGTAATAGCTGGCGGCGGTGTCACTCTGATCCAGACAACCGATTCACTGTTTGCTTGTCTTGTTCTCATCCAATTTTAGGTCGAATTCGTTTGCCTGCTCTTAAATTCTCGTAGTTTTAGAAACTGTCCATGTACTATCTGCTCCTAGAACAACTAGAATTGCTTTGAGATAAGTTTCCAAATCTCATAACATGCCGGAGTCTTGGGTTTCTAGTTTAATGTTGTACAAGTGCTCAGGTAAAAAAATCTCTGTTACCCAGGGTTTTCACTTGCGAGTTAAGCTACAATAGTAGAGTTGTATCAGGGTGTTAGTTTTTTTTTTTTTTTACTAGCAGGCCTACGTAAAATTCATCTGCTATCAGAGCTACTAGTTATGGCTACCAGTTCCTATCTCGTGTACAGACAGATACACTAACCTATGTAAACCCTACTACAATAATTAGTCAAATATGCTGAATCTTTGGCAACTCTATTAATTCAGAGGAAGAAGAAATAAAGAGAATTTACTCTTTTACGAATTTTTATTTTCTTACATTTTAATTCAAACATCAGGAAACACTGTTTAGCAGTTAAATCTTCGAGACTACATCTCCATCAACATGGAGTCATGAGACAGTCTTGACATCGCCAGTCATTGCAATGCATTCGATCTCCACCAGGGCATCCATCGGCAAACGAGCGACTTGGAAACACGAACGAGCTGGGAAATCTTTTGTGAAAACTAAACGAAAATAGAAGAAAACGAAAGAAAGAAACAATAAAAGAACCACAAAAACATGTTTACTATGCTTAGGTCTACCAACAACACAAAGTGCTAATGGTAATGATAAGCAAACTAAACAGCGATACGGGACCGTGATAATGGCTATTTGTTGGAACAATTTCGATCGCCCTATCAATAGGTCACGCTCTGTTCGTTAACTTATCACCGAGTCACCTATGGATACACCCCATGTACTTACTTTTCTTGTACACCTCGTTAACCTTGCCAAAGTCTTCCAAATCCTTCAAGAAGATCGTGTTTTTGACGATCTTGTCCATTCCAGAGTCGGCCGCTTTTAGAGTAGCTTCCATGTTTTTGAAAGCCATAGCAGTCTGCGCTTCCACTCCATTGACCAGTTTCATGGTGTCTTTATCCAAACCCAGGCATCCAGATACATAGACAGTGCGATCGGCTACAACAGCTTGACTAAATAGATCATAAAATATAGATCTGCCTTGGAAAGATCTAGTTAAACTCTTACTTGTATGGTGCGACGGGTTTAGCGGCATTAGCGGTGCTAATTAATTTTCTGATTAAAGTTGCCATTGCATGCGAATTATTATTGTTTGTATTCGCGTCCAAACGCTTTGAAAGACGAATGTAAACTGATGAAACTTGTGTGGCGAGGTGAATTTTTTTTAATCAGTGACGTAACTCGTAAGTCGCGTGTAGATACTCGAAGTTGATGGGGTCGTTGCGAAGCGATAATAGAAATTAAATGCCATAGTGCTTCCAAACCACTCGAACATATGTATAAATAGTAAAAATCTGAAAGACTACTTTCTGCTGGTACTTTAAATAGAAATTTTAAATTTTTTTAATTCTTTAAAAAAAAATGTAAAAGTGGGAGAAGTTGAAATTAGAAGGGTTGAGATAGTAATGTTTCATTTATTTTAAAGTTACAGATAACTATTATATCCATAAAAGGAAAGCAGTTCATCATAATGCAAGAAACGTGGAGAGTTAATATGAAATTCGACCCGACGAGAATATAGGTTACACCAAAAATAAAAAAACGAGATGCAACCAATGTCTTTATATAAGTCAATTCAGGCCGAAGTAACTATTTACATAATTAACTGCGAAATATTTGGATTTTCATTCAATTTAATTCAATTCATTTACAAAAAGAGGTGTACTAATACATTAAGACATTGTTTTTAATAGTAGAACTAGGAAATTTTTCAATTTGAATTTATAAACGGTGACCAGATAACAATGATAGTTTTTCCAATTGTTATGTTTCGGCAGCTGTCAAAGTTACCAATGACATCCAGCTGTCATAATATTCAGTAAGATTTGCCATTTCAACATATTGGTCGGTCTTCATCATGTCTTCAGTGTGCAGGCAATTCGTCGCACCGTGGAAAAGTTTGAGCGTGAGAACACTCTTTTGGATCTTAAGCCACCAACCAGATAGAGATTGGTGCGAAATGAAGAAAACATAGCTGCCGTAGCGGCCGGTATCGAAGAAAACCCAAAAATTTCGATTCGGTGCCGATCAGATGTATTGGGCATCGCGAGAGAGTCAAGCCGGCTTATTTTGCAGTTGGATTTATACACACGTATAAGATTGTGCTGACACAAGAATTAAAGCCGCAGACTACGATGTGAGTTCGCTAATTGGGTGCTGGAAATGTTGGCCGGAGATCAGGATTTTGGCCAAAAAATCATCATTTCGGACAAGGCCTATTTTTGGCTCAGTGGCTATGTCAACAACCAAAATTGCCATTATTGGAGCGAATCTACAAGCGCTCGGCCAAGCATCAATGCATCCACAAAGATTGACTGTTTGGAGCGGTTTATGGCAGGGCGGCATCATCGGACTTTTTTTCTTTCGAAATGAGGAAGGGGACACCGTCACCGTCAATGGTTTCAGGTATAGAACGATGTTAACCGACTTTCTGTAGTCAGAGCTCAACGACATCGATATGTCCGAGCTGTGGTTCCAACAAGAGGGCGCTAGATGACTTACAAGCAACGCAAGGCTTGAAGTTGTAAAGAAGAAATTTGGCGACTTGGTCACCTCACGGGGAGCGTTCATCAATTGGCAGCCGCGATCATGCGATTTGATACCACTCGATTATTTTCCCGGGAGGTTCATCAACTCCTTAGTCTACGATAACAAGCTAACCACTTTGGATGAGCTCGAAGCCAACATTCGACACGCTTTTGCCGGAATAACGCCGCAACATATTGGACCGAGACATCAAAAATTGAACCGGCGGCTTGAAGCACTGTCAGCGAGTCGAGGTGGCCATTTGAATAATGTGCTATTCCATACATAATGGCATGAACGTATCTCCAAAAGAAAACCAGCATCAATTTTACATCTTACAGCGTTGCTGTTTTATTTAAAGTTTTTTTGCTATCGTTCTTATCTGGTCACCCTTTGCAATAGTAACATACTAGATGTAGTGAAAAATGACCTCCTTGACCACCAGAATGCGCTGCTACTGCAAAAAATGTTATGGTACCTTGAAGTCCGTTCATATTTAGACAGACATGCCGAATTTCAGTGCGATATTGTCTTTAGTTTTGTTTTGACAGCTGATTGTTGTTGACGTGTTTGGCATCATGTTGAGAGATTTTCGTTCTCTCATAAAACATTATTTTTTGAGAGGCAAAACGGCGAAGGAAACAAAAGAAAAGTTGGATAAATATTATGGGGCTAATGCTCCGTCAAATATTGGTTTCGAGAGTTTCGTGGTGGCCGCAACTCCACTACCGATCAAGTCCGCAGCGGCAGGCCCTCCGACGCGGTTACAGAGGACAATATCAAAAAAATACATGAAATGGTGTCGGCTGACCGGAAAGGGAAGGTGCGCGAGCTAGCAGATACCACAAAGATTAGTACTGAGTGCACACGCCATATTTTGGGCAATATTCTGCATATGAAAAAGTTATCCTGCTGATGGGTGCCGCTAATGACCAAAAACACGAAGGCGAGAGCACTTCGAAAGAGTGTTTGGACTTGCTGATGCGGAATCGGGCGGACTTTTGGCGTCGATTGGTAACTGGATTTGGATCCCTCGGACTATTATCTCTTCCCAAATCTCAAAAGATGGCTCATCAATAAAAATTCAGCTCACGCGAGGAAATCATCGACGCCACGGAGGAGTATTTTGCAGACCTTCCGGAAAATTACTTTTCGGACGGGATCAAGAAGTTGGAAAATCGCTGGAATAAGTGTGTCAAACTAAAAGGGGACTATATTGAATAATATAAAAAAAAAAATTTTTTAATTCCCAAGGAGGTCACTTTTCACTCCATCCGGTATATGCGGCTAATGATCCTATTGGCATGGTTATATACAGATAAACTACAATTTATTACGCAGCCAAGGCTCGTGACATAATCTACTGCTTCCATTTTTTTTTTATTGTTAAGGTAGATGTTCGGCAATAAGTTTAAATTTAATTTGGTCTTGGATATTGGGACCACATGAGACTTGACTGAGTGTGAGATCTTCATTCATAAGAAGAGCTTATTTCCCTAGTTTGCAGTGGGGTTTAGCTAGATGAAGAAGTTGAATATCTTCGGAATATAGGTGGACGGAAACCCATTTGCACACAGATGGGAGGTCATTTATGAATATGCAGAATAGCAAGGAACCCAAAATTGAGCCCTGAGGTACTCCATGCTTGAGCTGTTTGAGGGATGAATAACGTTCATCAGAGAAAGAAAACTCCAGGATAGAATGGTTTACCTTATCGAATGCTTTGGAAAGAAACGAAACATATCTCTTGTCAAATTCCTGCCTGATCTCCTAACCATAGCAGTAGAGTAGATGTGATTTAATCTAAAACCCGATTGTTTATCACTTAGAAAATTATTGACTGCAAGGTACGAGCACTTAGTGCTTTGCTATACTTTTCTCGAATGCCTTTGCCAGACATGGAAGAAAGGTCTAAAATCAGCAGGTGATGGTGGATTCCCTTCTTTTGCGATTGGTAAAACCTTAACAGTTTTCCACATTTGGAGGAAAGTGGAAGTTGTTATACCCAAATTAATTATATAAGTGAGGTGAGAAATAATTAGTTTTATGAAACGAATCGGAATGTTATTCTCACCTACTGAGTTGATGTTATGCACTCAAATATTTCACTTTCGCTTGCTAACTGAAAATCATTTAGTTTCGGTGCGAGGTCTAATTCTTTAGGCATTTGTCCAGTCCGTCCCTAAAAAAGCCAAATCTTCTTCTCTCCTCCAACAGAACCATAGCAATTACGTCCCTTCTTCCCAAGGAAATGGAAACGCTGATAAACCGGCAGCTCATGAAAAATCTCAAAGCACGAAAACTTTTCAATAACCGACAGTACGGTTTTCGTCCACTGGTGATTTGATCGCATACCTCACCAAAAAGTGGAACCAAAGCGTACATCAATCCGGTAAAAGCAAGATGAAGTTGCTCTTCATATTTCTAATGCATTTGACAGAGTTTGGAATCAGGCTCTTTTGTCGAAAATGTGTGCTTTTGGGATCGATGAATCTCTTCCTTCAATGGAATCCTAGTTGTCTTGGACGGTTTCAAGTCTGATATTCAGAAAATAAATGCTAGTGTCTTTTTAATTTTCATTTACTACTTCTAATTCAATATACTCCTTTGCTGACGACAGTACTCTTTGCTTTTCATATTCGTTTTCGATCTCATGTCCCTGCTCTTCGGCTGTAGAACGGGAAGGGCAGCGTATGGTAAGCTTATTAAATTCTGATATTAACAGCATAACTAATTGGGAACCACTAACAGAGTAGAATATAATGCTTCCAAAACACAATGCTGTCTGCTGTCGTTAAAGCGAAATTTAAACACCCAGGCGGTATCCATGAATGGCACTTGCATCGTTGAAATCGATAAACTTTCCATTCTCGGTATGTGTGTCAATGAAAACTTACGTTGGAATGACCACATATTCGGTGTCGTCAAAGATGCTGCGAAATGTCTAGGTTTCCTCAAGTGATGTAATAAATACTTCACCCCATCTGGTCTGGCCTGAATATACAATATATAATGACTTTATCCGCCCGAAATTGGACTACAATGTCCACATCTGGTCCTGCTAGATAGGATTCAAAACCGTGCGATAAGATTCATAGGTGATACAAATATCAGTCAGTCAATTGACACCCTCGAACACCGACGTAATGTCTCCTGTCTCACTTTGTTTTATTGCTATTTCCACCAACAATGCTTCATAAAAATCACCAGTAGCATTCCGCCCATTCAAACGTTTAACCGTAACACCCGCCTCGCTATGAATGCTCATCAATATACCCTCAAGCCCACTTTCGGACGTACTATAAAATATTGTGATTCATTCGAGAATCGAGACGAACAACTCCCTTTTGAAATGACCTGCCTAGCTCCTTATTTCCTAGTGATTACAACCATTGAACATTTAAAACCAACTTTCACCGGTGCCTCTCTTTCCATCCTCCCTGATTTTCCTTCACCCGCGCTGTGTCCAAGCATTTTAAGTGTACTTAAATGCTTCAGGGATTAACATATATAAAAACATATATAAATACACTAGCGAACTCTACGAGCTATACAGGACATTGACCTGGCCAATAAAGTGCACATTAGGCACGTAATATGGGCAGGACATCTTAAGCGAATGAACATCAACGCTGTAACTCATAATAACAACCTTAGGTTATCACGCAAGTGGACTGTTCCGCCATATTCAATCTGTTTTTTCAAATCACCATGGATGGACATAGCGTTCAACAGCACGTGCAAATGATAAAATTGTATTATCAAAATGGGTGTTCTCTTCGGGCAATGTTCCGCGCGCTTCGCTCATTTTACGATCGCCATAATCGTCCTATCGAAAGGACTATTCGCAGTGTGATGGATAAATTTGAGACCACTGGTTCAGTAAACGATAAACCAACACCTGCACGTCGACGAAACGCAAGATCTGCCGCTGTCCGTGAGAGTGTGCAGGAGAATCCGAGCCAATCGATTTCACGTCGTTCACAAGAGCTCGGCTTTTCACAGACCACAATTTGGCGAATTTTGTGTCGTGACTTGGGCCTGCATCCGTACAAAATCCAACTGACCCAGGAGCTGAAGGTAAACAACCATAGACAATGACGCATTCAGTGAACACACGTCGTTGTCTATGGTGGTTTACCTGGCTCTGGAGCCGTTGGAAACTGACCCTAATTTTCAGCGATGAGGCCAATTTCTGGATGAACAAACAAAATTGCCGAATTTGGGACGATACCAGTCCACATGATTTCCAACAGCGTCCAGTGAATCCCGAAAAAGTCACTATTTGGTGTGGATTTAGGGTTGGCGGCGTCAACGGTCCATACTTCTTTGAGAACGACGTTGGCAGGCCATCACCGTCAACGGCGAGCGCTATAAGTAGATGGTTACCAACTTCTTTTGGGCTGAGTCGGATGATATGGACACCAACGACATGTGATTTCAACAGAACGGCGCTACGTGCCAAACAGCTCACGCCACATTGAAAATTCTTCACGAGGGATTGAGGGCATGGTCCTCTCACGTGGAGGTGAACTGGCCATCGAGATCGTGCGATTTGACGCCGTTAGACTTTCTCTTTTCTCCAAATCATTAACAGAGTAGAAGTAGCAACTTCCACACAGAAATATTGTACCTTTGAAGGGTGGAATTCAAGTTGAACTGATAAAAGAGATCAAGATGCGATGGAAGTAGTTACTCTGAAAGTATCGCAATAGAGCAGGTCTGGAATGGAGTTGAGAAACAAAAGAGCCCTAGAGGAAACTTTAAACCTATTTCTGAAATTTAGATGTGTAAGATCAACGTAGAAGTGTTAGCTGCGTTATGTTCCAAAAGGAATTTTTTTCCGATAGTCCATATTTTCTGCACCACTTAACAGTTTAAAGAAAAGAACGCAACATGATCTAGTAACCACTAGGGGGGGAAGAAATAGAAAAATAAAATAAAGTAAAACTAGTACAAACCGCTCGTGCTTAAAGCGAAAAGCCATTAATTTTCACCGCGGTACCCTTTCATTTTGAATGTTTTTGTCTTACCACCCACAAGCCGTAACCGTTCATGTCGGAACTTACAGTCATTAGCAGTCGTTACTTATGGCTTGCCATGATAAATGTATCCACAATCTATGTACCTGTTGCTCTGCCAGTTTTGCATTCTAATTTCATGTTATGACCAAAATGAACCGTTATCCCAGGTAGTTATTGCGTGTGGTAATTTTGTCCTCATAAATGAATATTTCCTGCTTTATGGTATCTATACTTATATACATGTGCGATGGTAACCCTTCTTTAAATGATTTACTGAATTAAAACGCCCTCGCTACTGTATTCAGAAAGCAGTCTTTGAATCTTGAATCTGCATCATTGTGAAGGCATTTCCTGATGAAGTTACCACTCCTAAACCAGCTCTCCATCTTAAAAGTGTTTTTCTGTAGTTTTCACACCAAATAGACACTCAATAAAACACGACCCAATCGTGCAGTGTCATCGCTAGGACAAAAGCCGTCCGAAATGCCACAACTCTCATACGCAATGCAGTCCGCCAGTCCGCCAGTCTGCAAGTCCACTCAGTTCGCCAGTCTTCCAGAGTTCCAATTCAACAATAACAACAACAATATTAAAAGGCCAGACTATTCAACCTGACGCCTGGATGATTGGCAACCGTAACCAATAGGACACATCTCACATAGCACATGAAACATTTGTGCACCGATCATGAAAACACCTGAATTCGCTCCGACACTTAACTCATTCTTATCAAGATTCGAGATCCTCCAAAGACTTGCTTAGTTCAATTGAACGAACTTACGAGTGTCGGCTGGTCTACCATGAACACCATGATGTCAGATTGCCACAAAGCTACAGAGCTCCAGGCACAATAAAAACACATGTCCGACGTTCATAATGGTTTCACTCAAAAGGCCCTGTTCCTAGTAGATGTCTACTCTACGATGCAAGCAATCTGGAGTGGGGGAAGATCATAGACACCCAGCAGCACCCTCCTGATACCAAATACTCTTAGTCCACCAATGCCACGGATCGAGATCGAAGCTGGCGAATGCTGGAAAATTATGAATGCACCGCAATAAGCAATTGGAAAAATGGAAATGGCTCAATCAATAACACTCCTGTTAAAAGGTGTGAGGCACATGCAGAGAGAAATGGCTGCCTGCTTGCCAATAGTACATATGAGTATCCATACCATGTGGCCAGCAATTGCGCAATCCACCAATGTGGTTTACCATCAACCATCCTCTCCTTCGCCCAGAAATCCACCGACTACGATTGGAACCCGTTGCGGTGCTGATTCCTTTGGCCAGGCCATTTAATTGATCACTTTGGGGGCTTTATTTGGAATTGCATACTACAGACTATGCCGGTGCATCTTACCTACCATTACCGCTGCTGCACCGTTGACAGTTTGACCAAAGGAATGTTCCTGGCAAAGCTATCTGACCGATAAATCATCGATCATCGGGCAAAAAACGCTATAAACTCGGATCTTTGCAGATCTTTATAGCCCTGGCGCACAGGTGAATGTAATCACTGCGAGTAATTCTTGGAGAACACAATAAATCATGACAGCTCATGATGGGAATGGGAATTCTTACGAGAAGGCGATTTCATGGTTTCTTCCTGTGTTGTGCGGGCGCGCGATCTCTTGCTCCGGTATAATCGTAAAAAAAAAAAACAAAAAGATCGATTCTCAGAGGACCAGCATCTCATTGACCAACCGCGGCTTCGGCTATGGACATTAATAATTCATCTATTGGCGTTTACGAGCCATACACAGTCTGACTTCTAACTTTGTATGCAAGGTCAGTGTACATTGGATTACGTATAGACGGAGGACCTTAGTCGTCTAATGATGACTCTCGACCAGACGCTAAGTCAAATTGCCATCATTTTTCAACTCGGCGTCGCGTTTGATGGTTTGGTGTGCACTTGATAATTCCGGGCGGCCTAGCATTTACATAAATACAATCTTTGACAGTTGTACTCTCTCTGACAGTTGGGTTTCTAAATTGCACTCTTGACAGTTGGATGCATTCGCATTCGTGTATTAGTACACGTCCTGCATGTGGCCATGCCATGTCCAGGGTTTAATTATTAATGGGTCGATACAGAGCTACCTACGCTGCGTTGCGGTCGTAGCCAGATGACGCGAAGTTCTTTCGATGTTTTACGGCGTGCAATAGCAGGAATAGCACGAAGGGAACTTTTAAATTACATCCGTCACGGAAGCGTACTTAGGGATGTGGATTTGCTTAGGTTAGTGGTGAAGTTTTATGGGTCGCCGTTGAGTGAAATATGGCTTCCACTGACAGGCTATAAGGATACGTAATTAAAGTGCAGCAAATTCATCTTTAACTGATTTAAATATGGGCGGTGGCAGATGGAAGGATTTCAATTGGATTTAGAGGTTAAGGAGAATATTTTGTGTCTATAGTTTGTGGCTATTTTGGTTAGCCTGAGATAGAGTGTAGCAATCGTCCAGATTTGGCAACAACTAAAGTTGCGACATCATCGGAGAGCGGTTAATTGAAACATTTTTTTCCACAACTGCTTGACACCAATTGCCCATTTTAACTGCCACTGAAGTATTGTAGTAGATCTCTTAAAGAGCAGCATTGGAGCACTCACATTCTGAAGATCAAAGTAAAGCTTAAGCGACTGGCATAATGAAATCATGGAATTGGTGGAACTAACTTCTGCAGATGGAACAGAAGCAGCGTCTATTTGAATGTGGATTTCAATATTTCAATCAATGAATCCGTTAAAAACTTTCATCAGGGCTAAATTCGTCTAAAGTGCATTGTTGTCCTTATATAAATAGTAACAACGATACCACCGACGTTTCTAAGAAGTCTTACGAATGATATCCGCTTCCAAACCTTGTAGACGAAGTCTCAGGTCATTTAAGGAGATAGCTAAATAGCACGAGCCATGCTCTATTGGATTTCAAATAGCGCTACTGAAGAAATGGGTACACTTTGAACCCCGGGAGCTGATATGTAATAGGCAGCTCGCTAACGTCAAGCCACTAATGTCCTACGTCTACCATACTCTCAAAGCCTCTCTAAGGTTAGCCATAGATAGACCATTGGGAGAACTACGGGACATACGAGTATATACTTACATGGCCGGTACTCGATTCAAAATGATCAAGAGACTTAATCAAACGCAGGAAAGGCAGCATGTCCTAACTCTCAAATATGATATATGGTATTCACAGGATACCGTTTTCAATGGTGGCCAAGGGTTTTATGAAGACGTAAGCGTCGGCACTTAGGGCTCTGCCCATCAGCTCCTACTCTCTCCTCTACATGGTGAAGCTCGAGAGCTTAGTACCTCTGACAGAAGTTAGGGTACCCTACCCCTGAGGAAAGGCATTAGCTGCTACTGAGAGAGGTCGGAAAGATTGTTCGCACTAGGACAACTTTGTTTTATCAGAACAGCGGCCAAAAAACCCATATATGGATCAACGGGGCATCCACGGCTCTAGCCAGTTTGAGCTACTTGGCTCACACCCACACCACAACGGAGATATTACAATCCAAGAAGTGATGGGATGAGCAGAGCAAAAAGGGGACAAAAAACTACGACATATAGTACTTCGCCTGCTATAAAGAAGGAGACTGCGCGTTTTTGTATGTGGATTCGCTATTTGGTGGAGATTTAAGCAAAAAGTCTTAGGTTTTTGGCTTGTAAGCGAACGCCTAATAACAATCCACTTCAAGGCCAAATTCAGAAATAATAGGCTGATCTGCTCTGCTCCTACAGAGGATAAGGGTGATAGCATCAAAGGTAAATTCCACTCCCCCATATGCTCAGTCTTCCAGCTATTACACCAAATTTGAAATTTCTTACGGGACGGAAAGTCTTAGTTGCCAGCACGTGGTTCCCACGTCTCAACATCCATAAAGGGACTTTTCTAACCCTTGACCAATCAACCGTCATATTGAAATTGATACCAGACACTCTCCAGCATTGCGATTGTCTGAACTTTCCGAGGAGCCAAAATTGACTCGCATCATTACCTTGTTGGCGCCAGTGTAGAAAAGTTGCATCGCGAAAGGCCACGTTACCCTTTCAAAATCCAAGCCCTCACACATAAACCATATAACATCAATGGGAATGTTGTCAACGAGCCATCAGAGAAGTTGCTTCTGATGCGATTGATTCCAAAGCGCCGGCCGTCATAAAGAAATATCTGGCAGGCTCATCCAGTCAAACAAGAAGCATATAAGGACGGAAGCTGTTTTTGAGCTCTACGAGTAGAAAAGAAGGGTGCAGCATAGGCTGTAAGAAAAAGAAAGAGTACGAGAAGCGCTTGAAATGAAGAGATGAACATGGACAACTAGTAGTTATTTGTCTGATCCATATGCCGTATTAAGTAAGCATCTAAAACCATATCAGTAACATCCAATTAGAGTTCCAGATCGAAACTCACCATCTATTTGTCGACTTCAATGCCGCATATGATAGTGTCTAGTTTTGACATTCCTGCCAAACTTGTTGGTTATGAATTAACCGAGACCTTTAATATTAAAAAAACATTTTAGAAAAGGCTACCAGCTGTCATATGACGCTTTTAACACCGTCGTCGTAGAAAAAAGCTCACTGGCCAACAGAAGAGGTACGATCTTTTTTAAGTCTGTACTGTAAATGGTTCTGATAGTTAGCTAGGGCAAAACAAAATTCATGTCATCAGGAAAGGACCCATACTAACGACTGCGTGGCCAGAACGTCACCGTTGACAGTTAAAGCTATGACGTCCTTTAGGACTGCGTCTACCTTTGATTCGCAGTAACAAGCAGTAACGACATCAGCGCAGAAACCGCACACAGAATTCATCTTACCAATCGCTGTTTCTTTGGGCTGTATATCATACAAAAGACTTATCATCTCTTATTATTTTAGCACAAGTCCTGCACCAAAATCAGACAGCTATTGACAGGTTTTTGTTGAACGATGGGAAGTGCTAGTTCAAAGGAAGTTCTCCTGTTAAAGTTCTGCACAATTGTTTTCAAAGCGCCCTACTATGTACTGTATCCTGGAACTCAAGCGTACTGGAGCGTAATGGTTACTATTGTAAGTTGCAAAACGTGCATCGGAGGTTTAAGGAGTGTTGGTTTCCGACTATCAGTCCATATCTGCCGTGACTAGGAAACAGCGGATTATGCGTGAACTTAAGCAATAAAAACATTAGTTCCCTTTTCGAGAAGTGTTTGATGTTTTACTTCCACACCCGCTGAATCTACTATTTAAATCTCCCCGATGGTTAAATAATGTTCCTCAGATTCCGATCCTTGGATATCAAAAACCATCTCGAGCTCTGAGACAAAATAGTAGGATTAAGTACCCCCAGGTGCATGGCTCACGCTATGTACAACTGCTTTCCAATACGGAGAAAGATGCACACGATTCATGCTTCCATGTTAAATAAGCTTAGATTCACTCGTTAAGGCAGAACGAGCCTCCAAGTTACTTGAACAGTGTGCCTCCTCGTTTGATTCTAATCAATGAAATAACCTTCAATTCGAGATCCCTCCTTCTGGAGCTGTGTTAGGCCAGGAAGCAACGCTTAGATATGGTGAATCGCCGTAGCCACCTCCTTTGTGAGCCGCTTTAGCTCAGTCATCTACCCTTGGATAATGAACAAGGTAATCAGTAGGTTAGGTACAAACTACAAACTCAATGATCTAGGCGCTGAGGCATGATAACGAACCTTCATTTATTTTACTGCATCTCACTTGCCTGCCACCATTTATTCGTGGATAATTTGGGTAGTAAAACTATTGTATATAAACTTACTATATTTGGAGCCGAGCCAGATTTTTTCTCGCAATGAATTGAGATTACGGACAACTCCATTAGCTTGGGTTAAGGAATGAGCTTAACCCATGCACGGCGTCGACACATGTTCCCAACAAAATTTTGAGATATTACGAGAAGAAACACGTACTGGTAATGATGGTATTTCGCCACTCTGGGAAATTGAATCTTGAGGTGATGTCGTGCAGAATGTGCGAGTACTCGTATTTGTCATCTGCAGGAGTAATGTAATACATCTTGTTCTGAAATTTAGTCTTCTGATTGAAAAACCGCATACGAATAACAGCTCACTTTTCTGCTTAAAACACTTATTGCAGTGAATGTAGCAGGTTTTCGTCGTTGATTTCCTTCGTTGGCATCTAGGATCTTCTTAAGTGCTTAAGTTCCAGGTGAAGTCTTTCTCAACTGCGATATTCCTCAGTGTAATATTCGAAGACTCTGCGGGCCGGCATATTGGTATCCATAGGTTTACATGCCCTAGCTATCTAAAGCGGCTGATGCCCAGTTTTCTGAATAGATCGATGCCGCCATATATCGTTGAATCTCCTACTCCAAACCCATCAACGCAAACCGGACCGAATATCTTACGAAGAATTTTTCTCTCAAGGCGAACGAGGACATCTCCAAACGCTTTCGATAGAGTTCATGCTATAGCGCCACAAAATAGGACTGGGTCAAATATAGAGTCCCCTTAGTTGGATTTACTACTCAATTGCCTGCTTAGCTACAAGGTGTTGTTGGTAAATAGACAACGTCCCTACTACTTCAATGTTATGGCTACCGACTATGACGATCTGTCCAACTCGTTGATGTTGTGTGTCTCTTCTTGTTAAACAGCACATACTTGGGCTCGCCTTCATTTACCACTTAACCAACTCTGGCAGGTTCCGTTTCAGTACTAGCGAACGGTGACACCTCGCTGAGTGTAGCCAATTATGTCCAAATTATCGTTATACGCTAGTATTGTACATAGTTCCATACATTTTTGAAAGATTATGCTTCCGGTATTGCTTTGTGATTTCCGCAAAATTCTTCCAAGTACGATGTTAAAGATGTCACATGACAGCACGTCGCTTTGACAGAAAAGATTTCGGTTAAGTCGTTACCGACCTCGACGTAGCAGCGAGAATTCTCATTCCGTCATTCTGCACAGACAGACGAGAATAACTCTATCTATAGTTCGTCTCTATAAATGCTGTTATATGCGGTCTGAAAATCGATGAAAAGATGGTGGACATCGATTATGACTTCTTGAATTTCTTTCAAGATCAACTGTGAAAAGCTAGTCGACTGTGGAAAGTCCAAAGGCCTGAAATTCACTGATAATGGCCAATCAGGTTATTGAAGAAGGATTTTAGACATTCGCACAATATGGTAGATAACATCTTGTACGCAATGGTGAGGAGACTTTTGCCTCTATATTTGGCGGCGTTGAGTTGTCCTATATCTTGTGGATGGGACATGCGATGCTGAGATTCCATTCATCAGGCATACATTCATTCGACCACATCTAGGAAATAAGTTGGTGTATGCCCTCTATTAAGTCATCTCCTGCTGCGTTAAATAGTATGGCAGCCATCCGGCCCGGCAGCCTTGTTCGACTTTAGTTTAGATATTGCTATCCTCATTTCATTTTGGTCGGGTGGGCGGAATTCTTGACTTGCATCGTCAATATTGAATGGTTCGCTCTTCCTGACAGTAGAATTTGTGTCGTCTTCGCCGTTTAGCAGTCAGCAGAAATGGTTTTTCCATATCCTCAGCACCGACTGCGACTCTACTACAAGGTTTCCTTGTTCATCTCTACAGGTCTCCGTTCGTGTTTTATTACCCTGACCCGTTCTTTTTACCTTTTGGTAAAACTTCCGAAAAATATTCCTGGAGTAGCACCTTATGCTCGTTTGCTCGTAGAGCTCACGAGCCGCTCTCGTCCTTTTGTGCAGCGCCGCTTTGTTGGCATATTGTTTTGGAGCATGTGCTTGCCGACACTCTTCATCAAACCAGTGGTTTCGTGGTGATGAACGGGTGAAACCCAGCATGTCAGTTGCGGCATTTCTGATGGCTTCTCGGCATCTAAGCCGCTGGTCTTCAGTACTTGATGCCGGCTGCAAAGGACTGCTCGAGAGATTGAGGTATACGTGAAGTTTCTGGCGGCTTGTTGCAATTGCAACCGTTGAATATTGAAGTGAGAAAACCGTGTGCTTGCTACAATAACGTTACTTTCCGCAGCGAAACCGATTAGCCTAAGTCCGTTTCCAGACGGTGGTGTCGTGTAGGCTTTGTCTTCCCATTGTGCTACCAAATATGTCTTCCTTTCCAATTTGGCATTAAGGCCGCTTAGGACCATTTTAATGTCATACATCGGACATTTCTCGTAGGTTTTTTCGAGGAGCTCGTAGAAATTTTCTTTGGGAGCATCGTATTTTCCTCTGTTGGGGCGTGAGCACATATAAGGCTGATGTTAGCGAATTTACCTTTGATGTGGATTGTTATAAGGCGTCCACTCACGTATCGAAAGCTCAAAACTTTTTTCCTAAGTCTGCAGCTTACAACAAATCCGCATCCAAATAGACGCTGCTTACGTTCCCTGTAGCAAGCACCGTAGTAAACATCACAGTTTCTCACAGTTTTTGCCCGGCCCATCCCACCGCACTTCTTTGATGGCGGTGATATCTGCTTTGGAGCAGTCTAAGGCCTCCGCTAATTGTTCGGCTGCACGCGGCCTGTCCAAGGTCCGAACATTCCACGTGGAGATCCGAAAGTCGTTGTCCTTTGTTCGTTTTGCAGGCTCGCCAACAGTGAATCCGTCCTTATCTGAAGCTATTGGCCGCTACGTAAAATTCATTTTTTTACGCCACGCAAAACCCCCATCCTGGAGGGCCAGGCCCGTTTTAGGACCACTAGGACAACTGGGGCCGGACCAAACTCCGGAGCTAGTAATCCGTTTGGAGATGTGGGTGCTGCCGTTGGCCCTCATACGCCACCAGCTCTTTTCCAACACCCTAACTTTGACAGCTCATATAGAGATATCACTAGTTCGACCTAACCGGAACTATAGACGCCACCGTTGATTCCATCCTTAGAATTCGTCCACTGTCGCCCGGAAACAGGAGAAAGTGCCTTAGTGAGATGGCACTCTTCTCTGTGTTTCAGGTTATAGTGGAGGTTAAAACAATTTTTTTATTACAAAATAGTGTTCAAAATATTTATGATTTGAATTTAGTGTTTTAGCCCAAATTAATCGTGACAGCTTTTTGAACATAACCAACCGAAAGATATAGAAATACGAGAACACTTTTTTAAATGCCATCTTAGCAACTAAGTTTACTAATCCACCATAGCCAATGCTAAAAGCAATTTCATCTTACCAGTCAATCATCTCTCGCTGACAAGAAAAGCCTCCAGTTAACCATATCCCAAGAGATATTCAATCGCAGCATCTTAAAAATCCAATTTACTGCCTCCAACCATGGACACTGGCTTGGCTCTTAAAATTAATAATTCCCCACCGGCCGAACGTACTTAAAAGTTAATCCCAAAAAATTACGAGTCGCATGCTGTTATGACCTGCTACTCTGGTTGCCAATAATAAAGTGCTTTTAACAGTTAAACGAAGTCTTAATATTGTACAATTTTATAATTTCCATCTTCATATACAAATCCATCTCCATCTCTCCAAGTGCAACTCTATTCCATCTGCACCTTCGATTGGCGTCGTAAAATGATGTTCCCCCCTGGCTAAGCTTTACACCGCCAATGTGAATCATGACAATTGGTGTTAAAGCCTATTGAGTTGGAGTCTAAAAGGCCATTCTCATTTCGAGGCTAAAAAGATACTTTTGATCGTAAAAAAAAGTTAAAATAAAAAAGGGCCGGCATGTGGTGTTAAAACATTTATCGATGTTCGCTCATTCGCTTTCATTGATTTATGAGCCACAGTGAGTCGTTTTACTCGCGCTCGAAATTTCAGTTACATTTATGGTTCTGATGTTTTGGGAGCTGACCGGTGATGAATGGAATGCCCCTAAAAAAGTAACTTTCACCAAAATTCGTTTAGACATACGATATGACCTTAATGTTTGGAAGTGATTTGAGCCTTGACTTTTGGGAAGGCTATTGATTTAAAATGTGAGCAAGTTCTTAGGCTTTCAGCTCGAAGAATGAGGTTAGGTCATTCGTATCAGGAAGCTGCTTTTGTTGTTTTATGGCGATAACAACCATTAGAACCATATGCTAATTGGCACTAATTCATGAATCGAAATTATAGTCACTTCTGCTCTTTATTATTATTTTTTGTTCTTAGCGATTGCTTTATTCTCAAAATGCGCAATATTTTTGTTGGCAATCTTTTTAAGGTATGGTCATTGAAGTCACCTCAGATGGTGAATCTTTATATGCATTTTTCAGAAGAAACCATTACATTTTCATACATGGGTTGGGATATTTTTTTTAAAATAAGCTGAAAATCTTCAGATGTTATCATGGCTCTGTAGCGGGCGGCTTCTTTGCAGAATGTGATGAGAGGTTTTCATCCTACGCTTCCGTTCAGTATATTTGTCAAAATTTCCACTGTAAAGTCTAATCAGTCAAAAAGACCTTCCGATCTCCCTAAGGACAGGGCATAGCTCTACAAAGTGGAAAACATCTTCCCAAGCTCCGAGGTTACATAAGGTACAATATGAAGGAAGATCATCTTTATGAGACTTAAAGTTCAAAGTACATAGTATATCGCCAGACAGGACGTCACAGCCGAACACATACAAGAGCCCTGGATCAATAAGGACAACAAGATCCAGGGTCTTAGGCTGAAAAATTACGAGCTGTTCTACAAGGCAGAAGGTAAGGTCAGGATCTGCATCCTTATCAAAAACCAAATAGAGGCATTTCTTTTGGATACTTACAGCACCGGAGATTTGACAGCAGGAACCTGCGAAAGGGAGTGTGGCAAAGCTCTCTGTCTGACCTCGGCCTACTTCCCCTATGACTTCGAGTAAGTGATCTCGGAGAAGATAAAGGACTTGGCAAGGTAGAAAAATTGGATGCTGCTACTGGGCTGTGACGCAAACGCCCATCATACACAATGGCGAAGGGGTGATATCAACCCAAGATGTGAGTGTTTGCACGATTTTAGTTTATCTTCCAACTTCAATATTTGTAACAGAGGGAATTCACCCACTTTTGTGGTGAAAAATAGGCAGGAGGTGATAGATATCACCCTTGGTACAGATACAGAAGGGTTAGAAATAAGGGGATGGAGAGTAGTCGACGAAGCGTCGATGTCGGATCACCGATGGATACGCTTCAAGGTGAACTTTCAGAACAGGGTATGTGGTTTTCAAGGAAATTTTAGGAAGACTGAAAACCACAGTCTTCAGAAGTGACAGAAGTGATAAATATACACTTGGATACAAAAATCAATCAACTGCGATTATATTGATAACTTAGATAGGGCGGTAAAAAATATTAATAAGGCACTAACAATGGAGTTCGAGAAAGTTTGCCTGGTTAACAGAACACCTATAAGGGCTGAACCAAAATGATGGAATAGGGAGATAGGTTTAAAAAGGAAAGAGGTCAGGAAACTCTATAATAGGGCGAAGCTTTTCAGAAGCGGCAGTACATGGAATGAGTACTACGAATGTAAGAGACAATCCAAGTACCTTGTTAGAAAGGCAGAAGTACGGTGAATCTATCGCGGTAACAGACGAGGTTTCGATGTTACGAAAAACGCTTTCAAAAAAAGCGAGCATTCCTAGCTATCTCAGAAAAAATGACGGAACCTATGCTGAAAGTAGCCAAGATGGCAACCCACTTTCCGGGATGCACAGTCTCAGACGACCATGGCATACTACGGCACAGTGAAAACATTAATCTGTTTCTCTCCGAATAGGAAAAAAATTACGGTGGGCAATTCAGTCCTTTAAGCCGTACAAATCTCCCGGTCCGGATGGTATTCTACAGATCATGCTACAGAAAGCACCGGAGGTAGCAATCGAAAAAATTATGGAAATTCTTAGGCACAGTCTAAAAATAGGATACATACCAATAGTTTGGCGGGAAGATAAGGTGATTTTTACACCTAAAGCTGGCAAACAAGGTCATAGACCAGCAAAAGATTTCAGACGAATAAGTCTGTCATCATTTATGCTTAAACCCGTGGAGCGAATATTAGAGATTCATATTAGGAATAGATGCAGTAATGACTTTCTGACAAAGTCACAGCATGCATACATGAAGGAAAATCTGTAGAAGGTGGGTAAAATAGAAAAGAGTCAACACTTTGGTGAGCTTCCGATGGCGGCCTTCCTCGATACTGAAGGAGCCTTACATAAAGTGGAATGCACCGCCATTAAAAGCGCTTTAGTAGACGCTAACATTGAACAGGGCATTATAAACCGGGCTTGCAACATAAACTGTTTCATTGGGCCAAGCTCGGCCAGAATGACCGTAACCAGGGGAATCCCTCAGGGTGGGATCCACTCCTGTGGGTACTGGTTATCAATGACATCCTTAAAAAGCTTAGTACAATGGGCATAAGTGCCACCGCATACGCTGGCGATGTAGTCATAATAGTACAGAGAAAACACTTAAATATTTTAGGCGACATTATGGAGGTTGCCCTGAAGATGATTAGTACTTGGACAAAAAACTGGGGTTTCAATGCCGACCCTTCCAAAACGGAACTGGTTCTTTTTACCAGAAAGTACAAGATACCGCAATTCAGACTCCTTAAACTCAACGGAGTAGAATTGTCCCTCTCGGCGAAGTAACTGTCTGTGATTCTTGTCAAAAAACAGAATTGGAATCTTAATGTAGCGGAGAAAACCAAAAAGGCATATAACACATTGGCCGTGCCGTTTTATAGTAAAACTCAAATTTTTTGCAAAATTCAACTTTATTTATCAATATAGTTGCCTTCGAGGGCGATAAACTGATTGAAACGATTTTTCAATCTTTCGATACCAGTTTTGTAGTACGATTTCGGTTTAGCCTCAAAATAGGCCTCTGTTTCGGCGATTCGGTCTTAAATCACTTTCCGGCGAGCATTCTGTTGAGGTCTGCGAACAGGAAATAGTCGTTGGGGGCAAAATCTGGAGAATACGGTGGGTGGGGAAGCAATTCGTAGCCGAATTCATTCAATGTTGTCATCGTTTTCATCGACTTGTGACACGGTGCATTGTCTTGATGAAACAGCACTTCTTTTTCTTCAAATGTGGCCGTTTTTCTGCGATTTCGTCCTTCAAACGCTCCAAAAACGCAATGTAATAGTCGTTGTTGATAGTCTGCCCCTTTTGGAGATAGTCGATGAAAATTATTCCATGTGAATCCCAAAATACGAATGCCATAATCTTGCCAGCCGACTGTTGAGTTTTTGGTCGTTTTGGATGACCAGAACTGCCGACTTGACTCTGGTGTGAAGTGATGGAGCCAAGTTTCATCCATTGTCACATACCGATGCAAAAATTCGGTTTTATTGCGGTTGAACAGCTTTAAACACTCCTCTGAATCATCAGCACGTTGTTGTTTTTGGTCGACTGTGAGCAAACGCGGCAACCACTTTGAACACATCTTTCGCATGTCCAAATATTCGTGTATGACATATCCAACACGCTCTTTTGATATCTTCAGAGCCTCAGCTATCTCAATCAACTTCACTTTACGATCATTCGTAATCATTTTGTGGACTTTTTTGATGTTTTCATCTGAAACAGCCTCTTTTGGACGTCCACTGCGTGCATCATCTTCGGTGCTTGTATGACCACTTTTAAATTTTTCAATCCACTTGCGAATAGTTCGTTCGGCTTGTGCAGAGTCCGGGTAACACTTATCAAGCCACTTCTTTGCATCGGCTGCATTTTTTCCCATCAAAAAGCAATGATAAATCAACACACGAAATTGCTTTGAATCCATTTTTTTCACAATAACAAAAGTTGCTTCACTCACAACGCTATATCTCGAGAACTAATGGTCCGACAGCTGTCAAATTTATACACGTATCTTTTGAAGGTTGGTACTAACTGAAAATGGTATGGATTTAATACAAGCGGTGCCCTCTCTTAGAAACGGCACTGACTTTTCAGCCCATGTGTTATAGTAATTTTCTTTTTATCTGCAAAGGAACAGTAGGAAAAATTTGGGGGTTAAAACCTGCTATGGTGTATCGGCTGCATACGGTGGTAGTAAGACCCATACTTACGTACGGCGCACTATGGTGGAAAGCTACAAAAAAGAAAATGATTTACGGAAAATTAGCGGCGGTTCAAAGAACGCCTTCCATAGCTATTACAGGTGCGTTCCGTACCACGCCTACAGCAGCATTCGACACATTTTTGCACTTAACACCGCTTGATTTACAGATCAAAAAACTTGCTTGCAACAGTGCGATATGACTCACTAATCTGGGTTACTTCAAGAGCAGTATTTTGGGACATGGCACGGTCCTAACGGATCTACTGCCAGGCAATCCAATTCTAACGGGTAAAATTCCTTTCTTGGTCGACGTAGACTTAGACATGATATAATATATCAGGAGAGGATGAACTGGCCAAAAAAATGCAATAATCAGGCGAATAAAATTGCAATTTTCACAAATGGCTCAAAAACAGAGGAAGGAACAGGTTGTTGCTTCTTCTCAGAAGACCCAGAACTAAGAGTGTCTATAAGACTATAAGACTACCGAACGCGAGCAGTGTCTTCCAATCAGAAGTTCTGGCTGTCATCAGGGCGGCTGAGCTAATACATTGAAATCGGTATCCGAAAGAGATATCGCTATCTACATCGATAGTCAGGCCGCACTCAAGGCAATAGAATTAATCAACGTCAACTCTGATACAGTCAGGGGCTGTCGCACAGTGCTCAAGCCACTATGTAGTCAGAACTGGGTAAGACTGCGCTGGGTGCCAAGACACGGCGGTATTAAAGGAAATGAACAAGCGGACGAGCTTGCAAGAAAAGGGGGGCTACTCGACAATACTGACGTTGCCAACATCAAACTACCCCTTTGAAGGGCACTTTTGAGGAAAAAATCTCGAAGACTGCCAACCTTAGGTGGTCAAGTCTTGAAGGACACAGGGTATCCATGGCTCTTTGGCCGGTCTTTGACGGCAAATAATCTAGGAAGTTAATTCAATTGACCAGAGATAAGCTTAGGACAGTAATAGGAATCCTGACGAGACATTGTCTCCTGCGGCAATACGCAAAGGGACTCAAATTGTCAGATACGGATATCTACAGACTCTCTGCGGTTATCTATAAGCTATTGAGAACATAACACACATACTGTATGAATGCGAGGCAATATCGCGTAGTCGAAGAAAGTTTTTAGCGAAATACTTTTTCGAAAACCTAGAGGAAATAGACGGCACGAACTTCAAAGGCCTTCTTGGCTTTTGCAAGAAAATTGGGTGTTTCACCAGGGCGATTGATTGTTTAGGTTTTGCCATTTGAAGACAAATTCAACTGGTTCCACAAGTATCGCGATGGGCGCGTTTTGGTGCCTGGTGTCTGTGTGATGGCATATCCATCACAGCCCTGTTTAACCTAACTTAACCTTAAGTTCAAATCCAGCATATCCCCTTTTGCCTTAAAAAGGGTTGATCTTTCGGAAGTACAATATTCGTCGCACAAATAATTGAATTCTGTCAAATCGTAGTTAAGAGCGCAATAATACTGTCTAAAGAGATGACTGAGCTTGTTCCTTATTTTTGTCATCCAGTGTCCTTAATAAAATGTAAAACATTTTTCGCCAATCATTCAAACTATTAAGCGAAATGTTAAGTTGCAGATTGTACTCGCATCTCCTTGCCAAAAGTAGTCACTTTTCGTAAAACAAAGTTTTTGAAGAGATAGGATGCGTTACGATGAGCTTTGGCAAACGGTTCGCTGGGTAAAACATTGACCTAATAACGTAATCAAAGTGAAGTTTTGAAGTTGCAATGAATAATGGCGGCATTCCAGTTTCGACTAGAAGGATATACAGGGCGATAGAAGTAACAGTTTTTCCAATTATTATGTTTCAGCAACTGTCAAAGTTACCGATGACATCCAGTTGCCAAAATATTCAGCAAGATTTGCCGTCTCATCATGCATCGTTTTACGCTTGCCGAACGTGCGGAAATTGTTATTTATCGAAATTCCGGCTCAGTTGTAAATACGTAACGTGAATTTCGTCGTGAGGTCGGTCGCCATCATGGCTTCAGTGTGCAAGCAATTCGTCCCACCGTGGAAAAGTTTGAGCGTAAATACACTCTTTTGGATCTTAAGCCACCAACCAGAGAGAGATTGGTGCGAAATGAAGAAAACATAGATACCCGGATTATTTTGCGGTTGGATTTGGGTCCATAAGATTGTGCTGACGCAAGTATTGAAGCCGGACGACCAGAGACAACGCCATGTTCAGTTATTCAGTACCTTGTGCTGGAAGTAGCAAATGCCTCCTCCCTTCGAAACGATTTCCGATAACAGATGTAGGCAAACGTAAACAAAAGACGTTATTCCGTCGAAGACGTTCCAGAAAAAGAAAATTCCGTCATTTTTCCAACTCTCTAATAGTCCTATCCGTTAAACGACCGCTGATCCTCGTACTCAAAATAAAAGAAAGCTTTGGTACTTGTTCACATGAGCAAGCTGAAGAGTAGTTCAGTACTTTTTGGTGGTCAAATAATAATTTTGGATTGGAACCATGATGCTTCTAATCGTAGGCTACACATCTTGAAGACCACTAGGCAATCGGAGTTCTTAATAAAAGTGAATTTACAAATATTTATGTAAACCGAATGTTACATAAACGAATGCCCCGCTATTATCCAAACCAGACATAGCGTCTAAAGCAAATATATTCTTACTGAAGTCTTTAGTCTGTCCTAAACCTTCTAAATCAAAAGTAAAACAATTGCGTAAAGTAATTTCAGCTAAGTCAAACACACAACATAGAATATGCAATCTGGGAGGTAACCCACGCACCGGAAACCCACTAATCGAAGTGACTTTTCCTCGAGTCTCTGCTATTAGTCTAACTCCCATTTTCACTTACCTACAATCACTCAAGATCAACACGTTTGACCTTATCTCTGGCCAACTGTCACCTGATTGTACTACAAGCTGTATGGTGCCACATGAGCATGTACCAAACCGAGGTAACCCATTTGACATCCCCCCCCAACATTCCGCAGGGGCACTGTTGTCTGCTCCAAGAAGCATTGCCATAAAGAAAACTTCATTTAAGTTGTCATATCCTAATGTCCATAAAAGTCCACACTAGCATCACCGCCACAGTCACCATTCATAGGCTCACAAGACATCATCAGCATTGCACATATTTTGCAATCAACATTTGCAAAAGAATTCGCGCACTCTTTCTCCGTCATTCCAAGATACGAGTATGGCCACAGATCCCCGGAGCTACAGAGTCACAGAAGACACTATGACAAGTCTCCGAGAGGAGCAGATAAGGTGCCCCGGACAGCATCCGATGGCGGCGGTGGCGTAGGCTGGAGGATCTTAAACAATAATTTCCTTAACACTAAATTAGCTCAAGACATTGTGCAGTCAAGATCGGTGTGTTCCTTCGTCTGAATGTCTGTCTGTCCACCGTTTGGATAAGGTGCAGGAAGCGGTTACACTTTAAACACTTTAAAGCCGGGTTACACTTATCACTGTGCGCATGTGGATGCGCCTCTATGCAAACAACACAGTATTTCACCGCCCAACCCCTCTCTGGCAGCGAGAGACTCTGCTGGCCACCTTTCAAGATTAGAAAGAGACCAGAGAGACATTTTGTCCAGGTCCACTTGTGACGAAATAAAACATGGCTTTCTGTGTCCACCATAATGAAAATATATTGCAAGTTAATTCCAGAATTTATTTATTGCTCGGTGTGTGCAGTTAGATCGTAATGTTTGTCGGGTGGTTTCGCTTTGGTATGGGGACCAAAAACACGGAAATGACACTGCTCACCGCACACTCCAGTGGACAATGTTGTGTCCAATGGAGAGAGAATGCGCGTGCATTGCGTCCTGAGGCACTTGGCTACGACTATGGTTATGGCCTGGGTGATAGTTCGGCAGCATTGTTTAGGTTCTGGTGATTGTTGCTAGAGAGCTTATGAAATATTTTACAATTACCAGTGAACGATGAAAGTGACAGGTTTTAGCTACTTCATGGCGAAAGTAGAACAGTTGTAGGTAGACTTGTTGCTTCTCCAAGTTGATCTTTGATTTTCGCTTAATTGAGGTCAACCAGAGAGGAAAAATATGGGAGGTGTGAGGTCGTGAATAGATTCCTATTTTTCATTCTTTCGAGACATGTGTTCGTTTTTGGTCTGAGGTTACCTAGACATCAGCCTACCACGGGCAGTCAGAATTTTGGGGCCTTCCTCCTTAGCTCGAACACAACCGTATGTAAGCTTAAAGTTAGATGGGTGTTTCACAATAAGTCGTAGCGCATCTCATATGAAAGGAAGTGGTTAGGTATGAATCAAAGATATGTCTTGGATATTAGAAAAATAAGTGATTTGCCCGACGATTGAATCCTTACTTATCCAGGCTAAAACGACAAGTGCGCGTTCGAGCAGAAACATAATACTGGCCTCCGGTGTCTTAAGGCCCACAACCCTATACGGAAGAGATTACAAAGATGTAACAAACCAACTAATGGCCTCGAATAGAAATGAATTCACTGTTAGTGACTCTTGCACACGCACAACATGGAATTTTCGAAGCCTTAACAGATATCACTACCATCCAGGAAGTGCGATGGGATGAAATGAGCAAATTGAGGATGAAAGACTATGATATCTACTATGGCGATTGGCTATAGGGAACAGATACATTTCTTATTCGGGTACGGATTTGTCGTACTCGACTTAGGCAAGGAGTCTTGGGCTTCCGACACGTGGGTGAACGTCTAATGACATTCCGCATCAAGGCTAAATTCGCAAACCTAAGCCTAATATGTGCCATGGCCCTACGGAAGAAAGAGATGAAGGCACCAAAGAATGTTTCTAGGAGCTCCTCGACAAGACATACGAGCAATGTCCTAGGTACGCTGATAGGACTAAGGCTTATTGACTTTGCGGTGGGACAAAATTTTACTATAGGAAGCACACAGTTTCCTCACCTCAATATACTCTGGATCATCAAATGTCAAATCAAATTGATCATTTTGGGATAGACGTAAGGTATGCTTCGAGTATTCTGTATGGCCGAACGTTCCGGGCAGCCAACAATGACTCGAATCACTGCCTTAATGCAGACTAGGTACGAATTTGGATTTCCCAAGATCGCCAGAATCTTCGCTGAACGCGTATCCCAAAATCTCTGAAAAACTCCTATGCCGCCAGCATAAAGAATCGAAGACCAGTGCAACTCTGCTAACATGTAATTAGAGACGCTGCATCTGATGTGCTGGGTTTCACACGACCACCACCAATAAATCCCTGGTTGGATGAAGAATACCGGCAGGCACATGCAGCTAAACAAGAAGGGTACAAAGCGGCGCTGAAACGAAGAAGGAGAGCTGCTCGTGATCTCCATGAGACGGAAAGAACATCTGCTCCTCCAGAAGAAGAAAAAGGAGCACGAGAAGCAAGAGAAGCATGCGAACGAATATATATCTAGAGGTTGTACTCCAGGAACAATCTACGGTTACAAGACTCGCTTGTAAATATAAAAAGCGGAACCTTGTAGTTGAGGCACAGTCGGTGCTGAGAATATTGAAAAACTTTTTCTACAGACTGCATAAGGGCGAAGAAGCTCAATATCCCGTCGTCAGGCAGAACAAACCATTCAACCTTTGCGATGATAGACAATATAATATCTAAGCTGAAACCCAACAAAGCAGCGGGAGCTGACGGCTTACTGGCAGAAGTCTTCATAGCTGCTGAAAATGACTTCGTGGAGTGCATGTACCAACTCATTTGTCATATCTGCTTTACGCATTATCAAAACCTTCGTATCCATTCCGGAGGTTGAGAGGTGTGCGGACATAAAGAGCAAGATTGAGAGGACTAACAACAAAAGCCAAAACCCCTGGGCCATCCAACAGCACATCTCTGAGGTCTTTTAGAGAAGTTCTAAAAGATGTAATAACGATCGCGGTAATCGACAAAAGCGACTCCGACGGATCGATAACACCTGAGCGGTGGCAGTTGGTCAGGTTAAAGCTTTTGGGCAACTTTTTGGCCGTCATGCGGACCACTTCCCATCACAAGCGACACTGGCTGGCACCAAGGCTACGTCAAGATTATCGCATGTGTCGATCAAAGATCTCTCGATTTGGCTAGGTGCAAAACTCGAAGACGTGCCTAAGGAGGATATCTCTTGCAGAAATAGAAGCCGCATTTGGATTCCAGGTGAACCCTCCTCACCAGAAAACATTCTAGAGATCATCGGGCTCAGCAAACCGACCCTTCCATCTAATGACTAGAAATCCGCGAATCTAGAAGACCTATGGGGCCCGTATATGTTAGATGCGCGTTGATTGTGATCCATAAGGAATCGCTTAACCCTCTAGCGCAGGCTATTGGCACGATTCGATTCAGTTTCGACTCGATTCACCTAAGGGTTTATAAAAAGGATGAGCTGGATGTTGATAAGCAACCTCCTCCTCCTTTAACTGAAACTTCGAGCAACCTTAAGCGGTGATATCGTTTCCAGAAATGGATCCAATTTATCCGAGGCGACAATTAAGCCGTCGGTCTTCTCTTCTTTCGGAAATGGAAACCGATCACGAACAAAAAAGGGTTCCTATACGATCAGAGGAATAAGATGAGCTCTTGGGCACATGTTAAGAATCGGAGGACTCTAACAGATCCGTGGTGGAGGCTACTCTGGTAAATCGTAGCGATGATAAGGTCTCTAGTTTAATGTCCATCATTCAAAAAAGGCTTTGGCCGCACTTATTCAGTGTCTTTCCAAAAACGCAGACGATATCATGCTAATCCAGGAACCATCGATCGTGGAAGGCGTAGTTCGTGGATTTGGGACACCTGTATACGCTCCGCTCTATACAAGAGGCAAAGGTAAGATTAGAACTTGTACATTAGTCAAAAGTAGCCTTAATGCATTTTTGCTTCCAAATCTCAGCAATCCCGACTTAATCGTTGCCAGACTAGAGATTGCCAAAGGCTCTTACTGGCTGTCATCCGCATATCTTAGCCACGATCATGTGGGCTCTGTCCCTGGTGATAACCTAGAAAGGGTGGTACTGGAAGCTGGAAGGCTACAAATTGGCCGACATCAACGATAGAGATGAGTCACTTTTTGACCATATTTTAAGTACTAACCTCTTTATTTGCAACATTGGCAATGAGCCCACTTTTATAACAAGAGACCGACAGGAAGTGCTAGATAACACTCTTGTTTCCTACAACATCACTCAAATGCTAACGAACTAGATGGTATCGTCTGAATGCTCTTTTTCAGGAAACAGATGCTCCTTCTAGCCAACCAGCATTCCGGAATTATCGTAAAACTGATTGGCCAGGATACAGAGGAATACTGTCAGAAACGCTATCCCCTGAACTCTCAAGTCCCCCGCGTGACACCAACAAGCTTGACATGAAAGTCAATTAATTCACCCTGTCTTTCGATCAGGCTATAGCTACTTCCTGCCCTCTTACTCAACCTAGAGGCAAGAAAAAGCCGCACTGGTGGACATTAGCACTGGGACCGCTTAGAAGCATTTTCAGAAAAGTTTTCAACCTATCAAAAAGCACAAGAAAAGTAACTGACTAGGACTCATATAAAGAATCCCCCAAAGTATATAAAAATGAACTGAGGAAGGTGAAGCGACAATCCTGGACATCATTCTGTGACAAAATTACAGAAACCTCTGATGCATCGAAAAATTCTAAGAAAAATTCTCTCTACAAATCCTATGATGCATAGCTGTTTGAAAAAAACTGATGACTCTTGGACAACTTCAAGTGATGAATCACTCAAACTGCTACTGGGCACTCACTTACCAGGTAGCTCCCTATTCGCGGCCAGTAGCAACCCAAACAGGACTACTGCAACCGTGTGATTACAAGAGACAAACTGCATTGGGCGCTGTCTAGCTTCAAACTATACAAGTCTGTTGCTCCGGACGGTATAATACCTGCCGAGCTACAAAGGTCCTCAGATATTATCCTGCCTACGCTAGAGAATATCGTGAGGGAGAGAAGTCAGGAGCTTTATTCTACAGTGGCTTAAGCGATCTAAAGAATATAGATGTTAACAATCTCCTACGCTCCATCATGAGCTCAACTCCGTTCCATGAGTAGGAGGCATCATAATGGGCCAATAGGCCTAAGCCGGATGGTCTTTCCAACAGCCACTATTACCTACCTACCTACCTACCCGAGATCTTTGACGCCAAAAAGGGTTTTAGACACGGTGACCCGCTTTAACATCACATTAGAAAGAATTTGTCAAATTACCAGCGTATGACAATTGCCATAATTGGCAAAACTCCCCGAGCTGTCACCGGTGCGTTCGCTAGTGTTAAAACGGAAGCTCTCAGAATGGAATAAGCGGTAAATGAAAGCAAATCTATACACATATGTGATATTAAGAAGAAGGAACACACAACAACGACGAATTGGATAGAACGTCACAGTCGACAGCTATAATTTCGAGATAGTAAGGGACTTTGTCTACCTTGACTCTACTACAAATTCTGCCAAGAACACGTCAGAAGGAATAAAACGAAGATTCATTCTTGCCATTTGCTGTTTCTTTGGGATAAGAATGCAATTCGTAAGGGAGACTCTATATGGGACCTTGATCGTCCCATTCCTACTTTATGGCGCTGGAGCATGGACTGTATCGAAAGCGGATGAAGATATCCTCGGTCATTTCAAGAGAAAAATTTTGCGTACAATATTCGATCCCGTTCGTGTTGACGGTCTTTTTAGGAGAAGATTCAACGACGAACTATTCGGGCTGTACAGCGACATCGACCTAATCAGAAGACTGCACTTCAGTCGGCTGAGATGGCTAGGATATGTAGAGGGGATGGACACCAATGCTCCGGCCCGCAGAGTTTTGGCATCAGACCAGAGATACAACGTAGTAGAGGAAGTATAAGGGTACCCGAAAGGGTTTGGACATAATTGGAGACTGTTAACTAGACCGATCTAGGTGGAAAGACTTGTTAGTTAAGGCTCAGGTTCACCCCGAACTATAGTGCCACCTAAATATGTAAGTGCGAGAGCAGCTCCAAAAGTACCCGACCTGACGTATACGTATAGATGGCGGTTGTTGTTTAAACAGAAAAACAATTATAGAAAGTACCAACCTTAAAGAGCATAAATTTGAACTGGATTCTACTCTGGGATAGTCTGCTCCTTCGATTACAGCAATAAAATATTGGGTGGCAGAGTTTAAGCGAGGCCGTACGAGTTACCAAAACGAACATCGCAGTGATCGACCAAATGAGGTGTGTTCACCAGAAATGTTGAAAAAAATCCACAAAATGGCATTGGATGACCGTCGATTGAAAGTGCGTGAACTAGCAGATATGGCAGGCATTTCAAAAAGCGCTGTACATCGCATGTTGACTGAAAAATTGGACATGAGAAAGCTGTGCGCCGCGATTACTCACAATGGAACAAAAACACCGTCGTGAGATGTTTCAACCGAGTGTTTGGCAAAGTTTGACAGCAATAAGGCCGTGTTTTTGCGTCGATTCATTACAATGGATGCAACATCACTCCACACCCAAAACGAAGGAACAGTCAAAACAATGGGCAGAATCCGCTCAAAAGAAAGAGAAGGGAGTTCCATCTGTAGGCAAGATCATTGCTTCAATTTTTTGTGATGCGCGTGGAATAATTTTCATTGATTATCTTCAGAAAGGAAAGAGGAAATCAGGAGAAAACGGCCTCATTTGGCGTTTGTTTCATCAAAAAGATGCACCAGTTCACACATCCGTCATCGCTCCTCATGCACCCTATTCGCCAGATTTAGCCCTCTCAAATTGTTTTCTATTTCCGAATTTGAAAAAATGGCTCGGTGGTAAAAGATTTGCCAACGGTAAAGAAGTGGAGTCTGCGGTTGATGGCTATTTTAAGGAGCCCGATGATTCTCACTATAAACAGGATATTGAAGCTATTGAACATCAGCGGAAAAATGTGTTGAACTAAAAAGAGACTACGTAGGGGAATAAACATACTTTTCCTTAATTTTTTCGCGTATTCTTTGTTAGGCCGGGTACTTCTGGGACTATGCTCGTAAGTAGGAAGCATTGAAGGATATGTGGTTTGAACAGGGCTGTACTACTTGCCACACAGCGAGGCCAGACTCGCCTTATTGAAGACGAAGTTTCATGATCATCTTATCCCAAGAAATGGCACTGTCAATTATCCGCTCCCCTCCTTTTTACCATTTCTAGACTCTTTCTTTGGGACCACATTTAGTGCTTGGTCTATTTTAGCAAGAGTTAAACTTTAGACGGCTAGGAAGCGAACATTCAACGTGAAATTGCTGCAATATCGGCCGAACTGTGCGAAAAAGTCTTGAAAAATTAGGTCCGAGGCAATCCACTCTCGCAACCGTCCCGTAGAGAACATTTGAACGATGTCATATTCCAAAACTAATCGTATCAATTATATTCCAAGTTCGTTGCAAACACCCCTCTTTTTATTTAAAAAAGAAATTGGGGCGCATCTCAGATGAAAACCAGTAGTATCGTCTAGCGAGTTCATCAGCAATATTGGCAACATTTTTAAGAGCCGGAAAAACGAGTAGTCCTAACTCCATATAATGAATATGCGTTAAAAGTCTCTTATAAACATCCATGTCAAACTCCTGGTACCTTGAATTCCAAATCGGATACAAAACCTCGTCTTTCGTAACACGACAGAAGTTAGAGGATGCTTTTCAATACCCAAACGTTGTCATCATCAAATGCTTTGATGTGAAGAGTGACGCTAGGAAAACTGTTTGTAGATCACTACTATGCTCGGCCTACATCGCCTCAGTTAGAAACCAAAAAGTGTGTTAAGCTAGGTCGTCAATAAAAATCGATCCATAAACGCTTCAAAAATTATTGAAATTCACTACAAAGTTAAGGCAAATTTAGCTGAAACCGCTCAAAAAGTGAACAGTTTTGTCGCACTTTTCCCCCAAGCAATTGTTAAATTGGTCCAGAAATTTGAGTTATTGAGACAAGTTAGTTATGAGGACCCAATACCGAAATCATGGCCGTCGGGCAAGAATCACTGGCAACAAGAACCCAGGCTTGTAGATTCATGCCCAGAAATTGGGCATATCACAAACAACACTGCACCGAATTTGACTTAAGCTTTAGTTCCTAAAGCGTATAGGGTTCAATTAATGCAAGAACTTAAGTCTGTCGGCTATCGCCATCGTCGTAATTGCCATTTGAGCGTAGGGACCTCATGAAATCGAGCAAGACTTTGAATTTGAAAAATTCATTTTGAGCAATGAGACATGTTTCCATTCTTAAGGTCCTGTTTAGGACTTAGAAAAATCCAAGAACGATTGTCGAGAAGCTTCTTTATTCACAATGTGTTGCTGTTCGGTGCGGTTTTTAAGCGAAACTACTGCTCTTTTGTTGGAAAGTTTTCCTGGCCGTGTCATTCCTCGAAATGCTGATCAGAATTGGCCACTAAGATCAGGCGATTTATCATTGTGTGACTTCTTTCTTTGAGGTCATGTGAAAGAGATGGTTTATGCCAGCGTTCTCCAGTCAATGGAAGTACTTAATGCCAAGATCGGATATGAACGACGGAAGTGCGAAGATGTGATGAACAACTTTATCAAAGCGAACCTGGATGTACAACAGAGGCTGGTGGAGGTCATTTGACTGCTACTGGCTGGCTGGCACCTTATTAGTGACAATCTTCCTAGGTCTAGTAATCAGAAGTTCATATACAGAGTCTTCCGAATTTTGACAGTTGATAGCTGCCAGATTGTTGAAGCTACATCTGTCAAATTAGCTGTCATTTATTGAGTCTGTTTTGCCAAATCACATGGGTGTTCTATTCGGGCAACGTTCCACGCGCTTCGCCCATTTTACGGTCGCCATAATCGTCCTACCGAGAGGACTATTCGCAGTGTGGTAGATAAATTTGAGTCCACTGATTCAGTAAACGATAAACCAACATCCATACATCGACGAAACGTAAGATCTGCCGAAAACATCGCTGCTGTCTGTGAGAGTGTGCAGGAGGATCCGAGGCAGTCGATTTCGCGTCACTCACAAGAACTCGGCTTTTCGCAGACCACAACTTGGCGAATTTTGCGTCGAGACTTGAGTCTGCATCCGTACAACATTCGACTGACCCAGGAACTGAAGGTAAACGACCATAGACAACGACACGTGTGTTCACTGAATGGGCTTTGGAGCAGTTGGAAATTGACCATAATTTTAATCGAAAAATCATTTTCAGCGATGAGGCCCTTTTTTTAATGGATGGATACGTCAACAAACAAAATTGTCGAACCCACACCAGATCCAAGAGCGTCCAATGCACGCCGAAAAAGTCTACTGTTTGGTGTGGATTTTGGGCTGCGTTATCGGTTCATATTTCTCTGAGAACGACGTTGGCCAGGCCAGCACCGTCAACGGCGAGCGCTATAGGTCGATGATTACCGACTTCTTTCGGCCTGAATTGGATGATATGGACACCAAGGACATGTGGCTTCAACAGGACGGCGCTACATACCACACAGCTCACGTCACATTGGAAATTCTGCACGAGCGATTCGAGGGCATGGTCATCTCACGTGGAGGTGATGTGAACTGGCCACCGAGATAGTGCGATTTGAGCCCGTGAGACTTTTTCTTGTGGGGTTTTCTGAAGTCACAGGTCTATGCGAATAAACCACAGCGACCCTCAAAGCCAACATAACCCATGCCATCGGTCAAATTCAGCCTGATTTATGCGCCATACTCATGGAAAATTAGACATTTCGAATGCGCGCCACCCCTAGAAACCGCAGCGAACATTTGAACGATGTTATATTCCATACATAATGGCATCAAACAAATAAACAATTTCGATGATATCTCACGCACACTTTGTCTTATTTAAATTTAAAGATAGGAAGCGCTTAGTGAAAGACCCTTTAATCTCGAAAGATGTTAGAGGCTACAATACTTTCCCTAGTACGCCTGGTTCAGCCCTTGACGCATGCATATCATGGCTTGTCTCTGATTTGCGTCTTAGGCATTATTTCTTCATCCTTTGATAAGAGTATGAAGCTTAATACCAAAAGAAAAATTGTTCGTAGATGAAACACTGGACTATCAGATGTTTCTAACGTTGGCAACCACTACAGCTATTGGAAGCCATACGAAAATAATTCTAGAACAAGGAGTCTCAACTCATAGTCTCAAGATATCAGACGTAAAGAAAAACTCCTTTCCCAAACTCCCACATCATTACAGCGAAACGGAAAGTGACGCATGCTACTGCAACATTGGCTTTCAAAGACTGAAAATCTAAAACACTTAGTCGTAGGTTTTTTTTTGTTGACATGATCTCCGCCAATATTGCATAAGCTTCTAGTATGCCAAAATACAAAAGGCACCCCGCTGACGTAGACGAAACTACTCAGCCAAATTACTATTTACAAAACCTGACCCAAAGATGATAGATTCGATAAACCCAGGCACGTTCATAACAGCAGCAGCAACAGCCGAATCACCACCATGCGTATGATTCAATGTCTAGAGCTTGCCATGCCGCTTGAATGTGTTGAAATTTTCCATTCAAAATCTGGACCACTACCGTCGCGCACCGTCTAGCAAACTAATCAATTACCGTTGTCTTATAAACATCCACTGATGTTGATCTTGGAAAAATTTATTTATTTCCTAGACACGCATTAGATCCCATTAACCATAATACGCTCGATTAATAATAATCGTGAGCTGAATGGAATCACTCCAGGAGCAAAATCACAACATAACCCCCCCAACAGCCATCGCTCTAACTCTGAAATGACTCATTGGCCATGTGCGCATGTGCAAATGAAACTCCCTACTGTACTTTCAATTCAACAAACAACAGAGAATTGGAACTGGATCACGCGTTCTCTGTATCATAATTGACATCTAGTGGACAGTAGCCACAACAAGCAGCAACCAACCACACCACGGCAGCCAACATAATTAGTTTTACTGAAAATCTCAAACACACTCGTACGTAAGTAGCTTGGCAAAGCTGCTACACACCGGCCCACGTGGAAAGAAGCCATTTGCCATGATGTCAGAAACCCTTATAAAATATTTGCTTTGTCATTCGGTAAAAAATGGCCTAATCTCGGGATCAGTTCGCGCTCCAACACAGGGCGGCAGCGGCGGCGTGGCGTTACAATCTCTTGCTCCAGTTGACTGACTGACTGTCCTGAGATCTTACCGATAAGGAAACTAATTCTTCATTTCCTTCCCGACAACACAGCTTGAAGGGGGTGGCAGCCCAGGTATAAATATTTAGATATGCCTGTCTCAGGAGCCTCACACACTCATGCAGACTCCACACACCACGATTACATAAAAACGAAGTCAAATTGCCAGGCTAATTCGCATGGCATAGAGTTCACTATGATATTTGGCCTCCTGTCTTCTGTCTTCGGTCGTCGGACCTTAGTCTTCTGTGCCCCGGTCGACTAACGAATACACGCGCGACGGGGGATATTAATCTTCATGTAGTTGTGGTCCAGCGAAGTCATACGCGCGGCTTCGCTGACAAAACAAAAAATAGAAAAAAACAGCTTACAGGAGGGGAAAAAATAAATAAAAATCACAGCGAAATCAAAACGTAAACAGGGAGACTTCGAGGCGAGGCTGACAGGTTGAAAGGCGACGCAGAAGGCGCAACGTTAACGCTTTAATCGCAACCTGTACGGCTCTGGTCGTAAACATTAGTCAGCCGACTACAATCTCTGCGAACGGACGCAAATGCAAGCCGTGAAAACGGTGGACGGGGATGCTGACGCAGACGCTCGGAGACCTAGCGAAAAAGTAAAATGTTACATTTAGAGGCAAATAAACTTGTTCGGTCGGATGTCTGAAGCATGTTTTATGTGATATTTCACTCAGACGGTGTATAAATTTTGAGATACACTGTGCGAAAAGCTTGCGCTGACCAGTGTCGGATAGTTTATTGAGTAATTTTGGCCGACCGACTTCCTAGGAAAGATTAAATGGTCACGAAACAATCGAAGTCTTCGGATAGGAGAGGATGCTTCGTACCTTAACAAACGACGGAGATTTAATGTGCATTCAGGAAGTGCGAAGGATGAAAAACCGCGACATATCATACATAGACTACGGTGGCTGCTACTGACAGGACAATTAGAGGCTATTTGGAGATGAATTTGTCGTTAGAGCCAGACTTAGGCAAGAAGTCTTGAGTTTCAGGCATGTGACTCACCGTTTCTCGTGACAATCTGCATCAACGGTTAATTCGGCAACACCAGCTTTGCACACCAGCTTTGCACTAAGTATTGTTTTTACGAGCTCCTCGCAGACATGACATATGCCCACGTCTGGAAATGGCCTGCACGGTACTACCTCCGACGACGGATTCAGGGTTATCGATTTCGCTTCCGGCGCGAAATATCATCGCAGCACGAATGTGGTTCTTGCGTTTCAATATTTGTAAGTCCCCTTAGTCTTCTGACAATGTTGCAGCAATTCAATTGATCACATTCTGATTAACACAAGGCGCGCACCCTGTATTTTGGATGTTCAACATTAACTCGGATCACTACATTATTGTGGACAAGGACGAAGAAGAAGAAATACTATGAAGAAGTTTGACCTATGAAGGCTGTAGTCGTAAGAATCTCTTGCGCCACCAAAACCCAGTGGCAAGGCTGCGAACAGGCCACCAAAAGTACCGCCTCTGATGAGCTAGGTTTCACATTACCATTATTTCAAAACTTATGGCTTAATGACTAATTCTGGCTAGGATATGCAGAGAAATAGAGATCGCTTACAGCGGTGCTGCAAGGTAGATCCGCGTTGCTCAGGAGTCCGACGAGCAAAAAAAAAGGATGAGCACCGGAAAAAAGAGAGCAATGTTTTGTAGCAAAATATGTTATGGAAAGAAAGACAAAAAGAAAATGTCTTGGCAACAGATCAAGAATGTAAGCTCGCAGGGAAGAACAAGGAACCTAGTAGTATGTAAATCAGTGCTGAGTTAGTGCTGGGAACATAAATAAGCAATTTCTGAACGCTGCTATGCAGCTATTATGGACAACATTCCGTTATCAGATAGAATGAATCATTCAGTGATAGGCAACAGTTCCTTCTACGTGATCTTGACGAATTGAGGATAGCCATATCCATACTCAAACCCAACAAGGCTGCCGGTAGTGATGGCTCAACTGCCGAGTTTTTCAATGAGGCAGAAATGACCTCGTGGAGAGCATATGTAATTTCATAAATATGGTCGGGTGAAAGTATGCCAGACAAATGGAGCCCCAGCATTGTACGAGGGTGCCTGATCCTGTGAAATAGAGTCTGCATAAACTGTAGAAGCACCAATCTTCTCAAGATCACCTATAAAATCATCTTTGAGGAGAAATAGCTCATTATGAATTTACGGAGATAGTCCGGTATTTCAATTCGATTAAAACAGATCATAATCCTTCTCAGTTCGCTAAATTAAACGAGTTCTTCACGTCCAGAGTCATAAAGGCGCAGCCTTTCTTGGTGCCGCCCTTCCAGCGCCTGTCACACTGCTCCACAGTTGACTATGGCTAAAGAAAACCGTATTAGTGTTCTGGTATATCTCCTTCTGCTAAATTGTTGGCAAGAGTGTATAGTAAAAAGACGAAGGATCACTTGGGTTATTTTTGGTAATAGCAATAGCCGCTGGCACTTCCTAGGTTAAGCAAAACCTCTCTCTAGAAGATATGCAGTATGGATTTCGGCAAATAAGGCCGGTCCTATTTTAAGAGTGATCTTTAAGGCTCTATTTGGAATAGCATCTAGTTTCGGCATTCCGAGTGCCTATGCTCTCGCACAACGCTGTGAAAATTTACTACAAAAAATATGAAAATATCGTGGAAACATTTCGCAAAGTTCGTACTGCTTTTTGTCGTCATCAAGCGCCTTCTCGCACAGTTATAGTGAATTTAATCGATATCGAACGAATTTGAACATCTCGGACAGGTTAGTGATGTGAAGACTTCAACTCGTATTCGTTCTGAAAGGTCAGCTGAAAATATTGCCGGAGTACCTGAGAGTGTTACTGAAAATCCATGTGTGCCCATTTCGAGACGATCACATAAATAGGGCCTATCCGCAATTGCAAGGCATGTCGCATAAAAATCTCAGCCTACATGCTTGTCAGGTTCAGTTGATATAGGAATGGAAGCCAGAGGACAACGCACTTCCACTGGTTGCGTGTTGAAAATAAATGAACAAGATCATGATTTTTTACACAAAATTATTCTGAGTGATGAAGCTCATTTCCATCTGGGGCCCCGAAAAGCCAAGACAATTAGTGGAATAACCTTTGCATTAACAACGAGTGACAGTTTGGTGCGGTTTTCGGGCTGGATGGCGGTGTCATTGGGCCATATTTTTTCGAAAATAATGCTGGAGCGACCGGTTCAGTGAAGGTATTGCGTTACTGAACGATGTTGACTGACTTATTTTTTGCCTGAAATAGCAGCTACGGCCGTTTACGTCGTTTATATTCAGTAGGACAGCGCCATATGCCACACAGCTGGTGGTTTCTTGAAATGGAGACTTTATTTGTTCGCCGAGATCGTGCGATTTAACATCTTTCGACTTTTTCCACTTTAAGGCGGATAGCTGCAGTCACAACAACTTTCCTGCTGAAGATATCGACTGATGTTAAGTGAAAGGGAATAACCAGTGCAGAGGAGGGGTTAGAGCAGAGGGGTTAGAGCGTAGGGCTCCGCTCTGCTTAGTTTGCTGCATTGTCTAAGGCCATCCATCAGACAACAACCCCGTATGTGAGCGTATGCGAGGATCGGTCTTATGACCGAGATATATTGCCAGTGGGCTATGCGAGGTTGATGGCCCCATTTGTTCGCAATGACGTTTTTGCAAGAGAATAAAGCCACAGTAGCTTTGTTGACTTTTTCTTGAATGTTAGGTTTCCAGTTTAGTTTCCTGTCAAAAATAATCCCAGATATAATCCCAGATGTTTCGGAAAAGATTATATTGCTACCGTTTATTGAGGGAAAGTCTATGATTGCAATTTCATATTTCCTGTAGAAGAGGACAAGATCAGTTTTATGGGGGTTTACTCCCAATCCACAGCAATCTGCCCAACGGATTAATCTGCTAAGATTTAGCTGAAGGAGTTCTCTAATGGTATTAAGATGCTTACCTGACACGGTTATAGCAACGTCATCCGCATAGGCAACCATCCTGCTACCAACCGCTTCCAGGTATATCAGCAGTTCATTAACCACTAAGTTCTAGAGAAGGGGAGAAAGGACACCGCCTTGTGGCGTACCTCTGCGGACACATCTTTTAGCAGAAGCCCCACTCAGTTTGGAGTCGATTATCCTGCTATTTAGCATAAGACCATTGTGTACTTTCTACATTTTAGGGATCGTTCGATGTGGTTAGTCAGTGGATGCAGAGCCATTTCCTCCGACTTTCCTTTACAGTAGGCATTTTGAGCCATTGACGAAAGTCGTGGCTCAATTTTAGCTCGTATATGGATAGTCGTTCTAGAGTTTTCAGAAGGAAAGGTCAGAGGCTTATACGTCTCAGGTTCATTGGGACATGAAAACTATTGTACGTTAATTTCTCTCCATGACAAAGGAATATGGATCATTTTGACGCAGCCCTAGCGTTGGCAGCATAATATCTGAGGGCTTTTGTAGCTCGTTAGTTATTATACCGCCCGGACCACCAGACTTGAATGTTTTAAAGCTATGCAGTGCCCAATGCAGTTTGTCTCTTGTAATCAGACCATGAATTTTTATCACGGTTGCAGTAGTTCTGTTTGGGTTGTTACTGGCCGTGAATAGGGAGCTACCTGGAAAGTGAGTGTCCAGTAGCAAGGTTGAGTGATTCATCACTTGAGATTGTCCAAGAGCCATCGGTTGTTTTCAAACAGCTAGGCATCATCGGATTTGTAGAGAGGATTTTTCTTAGCCACGAAGGTGAAAGGGAATTGAAATCCCTTTTGCCTAATGAAGATCGAAAGAGGATTCTTTTTAGCATTGAATGCTATGGAACTGTTACAATAGAATCCTTAAATTTAATAATTCTGGCATTTTTTATCATAGGCCAGCCGTAAAAAGGAACATTTAAAATAAAAAATCAAGTGACCGCTCCCGTATCAAGTTGAAAATCAAATAACATAGCAAAAAATTTTTTTTTTTAAATTTTAACAGAATTAAAAGCAGATCTTTTACATTATAAATCAAATAGCTTACAAGTCAAGGAAAAGGAGTGCGGACTCAAGAATTTAAAAGGTTGCATTTAAAAAACAAATTCCAATGCAAAAATTAGTTTTTCTAAAGAAAACAGAGACGGCGTAACAGCTGTTAGCTCAGGGTTAGTTCAGCGTTACACGAAAGAACAACAGGTGTTCAATGAAGGCGGATGAGCCCTTAATAGGCAAACGGCAGCGCTCACATCCCCGAACAGGTTGCTGGCTTCGGTCTAACAGACCCCTCGTCCTAGGGGTATCTGTAATGGAACTGGTCTTCCAGATTGAGAGTCGTACCGCCGGGGTATCTCGCCGGCCATGGAAAACAAAAAAAACTAGGAAGCAACAATAAGCCTCGGATACGGACAACCCCTGATAATGCAACAAGGACAACGAAAGTCCCTGAATAGGCCATGTGCAGTCGAATAACTCGCTGACGCCCTGGGTTGCTGCAAAGCAGATATTACCGCCATCCAGGAATGGGATGGGCCAGACAAAAAGAGAATAAAAAACTGCGACACTTACTACGCTGATTGTAATCGACGGCAAAAGTAATATCAATTAGATGCGGATTTGTGGTTAAAGGCAGACTTAGGTAGGAAGTCTTGGGTTTCGTTTAGCAATCGACTCGTTTTTGTAAACATTAGCCTTATATGCGCACCGAGGAGGAAGATGACTATACCAAAGATAGCTCCTCCGAGCTCTTGGATAAGACCTAAGAGTAATATCTTAGCTGTGATATTACAATAGTTATCGGCGAGAGGGGGTCTTTGATAGTACTGTCGGAAAATATAGCCTGCACGACACCACATTGTCGTAGCCGGCACAGGGTTCCCGTATCTCGATATTCATAAGATGACTTGAAGATCTCCTGATCAATAAACCATTAGCCAGATTGACCACATTGCGATAGACGCAAGTCAATCCTCCAGTATTATGGTTGCCCGAATGTTTCCAGGGGCCAACATTGACTCGGGCCATCATCTTGTTGTAGCCAAGGTACGGTTGCGGATATCCTAAACATCGCAAAGGCAAGCTAATACTGTGAGGAAGTTTGACGTCGGACGCTAAAAGTCGTAAGAGATCGCCAAATCCTTTTCCGATCGAGTTTTCCCAAATTTCTTAAGAGGTCCTATGACGCCAGAATCAAGTATCAAAGACCAGTAGCAGAATTGCCAAAAAGCCTAACGTGCGCGGTTTCACTCAGCCATCACAACGAAATCCCTGGTTTGACGTCGAGTGCCGACAAGTACATACAGCTAAGCAAGATACATACAAAGCGGCACTCCATAAAAGGACTGAAGCTGCTCACGAGCTCTACGAGCAGAAGGGGAGAAACGAATACGCGCTGTTGAGGAAATTGAGAGATGCTATTTTGGAATGAAATTTGCCACTTTTACAAAAAAACATAAACCCTGAATGAGACGAATAGGGGAATATATTAGTAGAGTCGCAGTCGGTGCAGAGAATTTCGAAAGAGCATTTTTGTAGACTGAATAACGCCGATGTCGAATCAAATACCGCTGTCAAGCAGAATAAACTTTTCAACACGGAGGATGTAGACCAACAATTCCGTCCACACAAGCTGGAACGGACGACTTGACTACTGATCTCTTCAAGGCGGCAGGCGATGACTTGGTAAGAAACGTACACCAACTCATCTGTAAAATTTGGTAGGACAAAAGTATCCCCGGTGAATGAAACCTCAGCATTATTTGTCCGATACTCAAGAAAGGAGACCATCTGAACTACACCAACTACAGAGGCATGAGTCTTCTTAACATCGCCATATTCTGTGCTGTGAACGCCTGAAGCTGTTTTTCAACTACCTGGTTGGTCCATATCAGGCCAGGAAAGTCCACCATCGACCAAATATTCACACTACGGTAGATCTAGGAAAAAGCAGATCGGTACACACCACCTATTCATCGATTTTAAGGTCGTGTTACGTGTATGATGGCATCTATAGAGACGAAATAAACAGAGCAATGTCTACTTTTGGCATCCCTGCCAAACTCGTCCGTTTAAGCAGGATGATGATGGAGAATGAACGCTGCTCCGTCAAGGTTGGTAAAGAGCTCACCCAGACCTTTGTTGTCAAAAACGGACTTAGACATGGCGATATACTGTCATGCTATTTCTTTAACATTCTTGAAAGAGTAATGCAAAACTGACAGAAATATTCGTCCCGATGGTAAATATTTGATAATCAAATTTCAGGCATCGATACTCGAAGGTAAAATCGCAAATTCTAGTAATGCTAGTTGGCAGCAGTAGCATTCGATTCTATTTTCTTACAGAGTGCCAGTTGAAAATCGAGCCGCACAGAAAATTGCATATTTTTTACTCTCGAATAGCAAGACCGAGTAGGGCCTCAGATATCTGATTTCTCAAATTGGCGACCTCGGATTCTGTCTCCTGGAAAACGGACTTTTTGAGCGTATACATTCTCTGAATTTCTGCATGAACATTGTGCGTATCCCTGTAGAAATCAGTAATCGCTCCGTGATGTAGAATTTTTGTCGTTTCGTGTTTGCAACAAGCCTTGAGATGCATAAAATACATACGAGTACATGTATCTTGTTCAGATCAGTTGATTTTTTTCGGTGTATTGCACCCGCCACAATAGTTCTTATGTGAATTATGTATTATCGTTGATTTCCTTAAACTCATGCACTGTAACATACTCCTGGATATCGATGTCCTACTTGTACCTCCATTGTCATCGTGTTATTCTCAAAGTCATTTAAGTATTTCAATACGCAGTAGGACGTAAGGATGGTGAAATTAGCCCCTTGTGCTCTGGGCAGATCATGAACAAAAGAGCGCTGTCTGGTTATATTGTACAACAAGGAGCTCAGTATTATTTGAGCTTTTACAGGACTTCCTTTTGGAAAATAATTGCAAAACTTGTTCTATATATGTACTTACATGGTAGTGATGAAGATTAAAATGTACCTGGTATCCACCTCTCTGAACGTAATGAATGCACTCTACTCGTATCTTATTGTTGACTGAGTTACATTCCATCAAATTTGAGCGCCACTTTGATTAAATTAATCAAAGCACTCCCCTTAGCTAATATAGTTTGGCTAGGAGTGTCCACGCACTATCCATATGTCAATAAACCTGCAATATTTCAAAACTTCGCAGCAGTATGCATCAATAGTTGCAGATACGAGTACAAATACATCATTCCAAGGAAACCGTTCAGTATATGAAATGCAAACCTAGCGCACTGCATGAGTCCTCGAATTCGAACGCACTTAAATGTCAGTCATCCAGAGATTTCAAGCGAATTCGATGAAATTGAACAAATCGAAAAGGAATTCGAGTACCCGTACGTGCACGACATATCTACGACTGCCAAGGAATACGTTAGACGCTGCATGCAGATACTCTTACTCGTACGCGTATTCGTAGTCGTACAAGTAAATAAATTGTTTCAAATGCTAGACTTATGGAATGCTACGTCACCTTACCCGGGCCAGCATCTAACCAACATCTCCTCTCCTCCTGTACATAATAAAGTTGAAGCTGAGACTGCCAGGACACGGTCCTACAGGCTAATAGAGAGTCCGGGGGCACATGTTAACTTATTATGAGAGGCAGCAATTCATTACGGTTCACATAATACGAGTGTACGAGTACGATCACTCGTACTCCATTGGGATTGGGAGATCTCTGAGGAAGGCGATCTCTAAGGAAACAGATCGACCGCGACGCGGGACAAGATCGTTAATTTGGTTTTGTCGCTCTGCGATCATAAAATAAAATTTTCTACGCAACCGTAGAGAGTAGTGTGTAGAGTAAGTCCGATGGTTGCTGGCGATGTCGCTGGGTCTATGGAGAGGTCTACCATAGTGTAATGACAGCGAGTCCATGGTTTATCATATCCATGATAAATGGACACAGAGGGCGGGAGATGACTGTTGCATAAAGTATTTATGTTTTGTCGGTGTCAGTCTGTTATTGGTCGGTAATAATTTAATTTTTGCGGGCGAGGCACTCGTGTATACAGGTGCATGGAATGACAGATGTCAGCTGGAGTTTGTTGGAATGCAGTGTGGGTCTGCAATTGAATGGAATTGCGGCAAGTGCTTTCGGGGCGGACGGCCTTAACGTTGTATTGGCGGGAATATGGCAATGATTTGTTTCTCTCGTCAGTATGAAGTTCACCTGTTGTTCATTTATTTTCGTATGATCAAGGCAAGTATCTAGAAAGATCCGAAAGAGAAATTATATCTAATCCTAACTTTTTATACTTTACCTGAACGAGGATTGGCGACCTGATCGAGCTATTATACATACTTGCTTAACTTTGAGTTCTTCGTATACTCTGATGTTCACCACTCAATCTAGCAATATAAAGAAGGTTATTTTCCAACCATCATGATTCCGACCAGTAGCTCGGAACCCACCTCCATCGAAAACCATTGGTGTGCTGTCAGTCAGTCGATCTTAAGGAAGAAACAGTGCTTGGTTTCTGAAGAACCTTGGGCTAGGATCGAAGAAAGAAAAACACCTCACAGCTCACATCGCAGCTATTCCAGCAGCAGGGAGAGACGAAAGCTTGAGACTGCGTATCGCATGAAAATGAGAGAAGTTCACGCGACATGATAACCGTAACTACAATATATCAACGCATTGGCTACAGAAGCAGAAGAACCGCTAGTAGATGTGACGTTAGGATCGTATACAGAATTACCAAAGAGCCCACAGGTGTACAAAGATCTAAAAAAATATCTTCAACGTCTACAAAGACACAGATGGATCTTTGCTAGTTTCGGATGAGGACCAGCTCAAAAGGTGGAAGGAGAACTTTTCTGCGGTTTTAAATCGTGTGTTCGCCAGTGACGTCCAACGAGCCGTCCGTAGTAACAATTTCCCGAATACACACTGTATCCCCCAGTAGGAAAGAAATCTTTACCGCAACCAAAGCACTGAAGAACAACAAAGCGGTTGGACTTGACGGTATTCCCGCAGAGCTCGTACGAGTAGCGCCAACAATTTCGAGTCAGCTCCTGCACACACTCATTGAGAGAGCTTGGGAAACAGAGAGTTTTCCTGAAGAGTGGAAAAAAGGAATAATTGTCAAGCTCCTAAAGAAAGGAGACCTTACGCAGTGCGAAAACTGGAGAGCAATTTGCGTTCTGCCTGCAGTAGCCAAGGTAATAGCAAAAATCGTCCCGGAGCAAATAAAAGACTACCTCGAAGACACACTCGACGCCGAACAAGCAGGATTCCGCACTACATCTTCCTGTGTGAACCGGTGTTAAACCTTGCGGATCATCTCCGAACAGTGCGTTGAATATCGATCACCACTTCATCTGCTGTTCATCGACTTCGAAAAGGCGTTCGACAGTGTCAGTAGAGAATTTATCTGCTTTACATAGGAGGGTGATCCTAGATAAATTGATTGCTATTATCAAGACTTCATATGATGTCAAATGTCACGTTCTGCATAAAGGAAGGTTGTCAGAGGAGTTTGAAATCCAATTAGGGCTATGTACTATCACCGATAAGTGATGTACTGTATGCAGCTTTGTCTACTGGAAGTGGAGGAATTCAGTGGACTCTGCAATCACACCTCAAACATCTGGACTACGCGGACGACGTACTCGTATGCTTACTCTCTCATAGGATCATGGATCTCCATCAAATGGCAACAAGTGTGGAGAGAGAAGGTGAAATCATTGGGCTAAAGATCAATACGGCAAAAACAAAAAGGATCAGCCTTTGAACTTCACAACTAGCCATGTAGAGATTTCTGTACAACCAGTAGAGATGGTAGAGGATTTTCAATATCGTGGTTCGCGTGACCAAACTAGATATAATCAGTCGAATCGGGAAGCAAAGGCTGCGTTCAGAGTGCTGTTCAAAATATGGAAAAACAACTCAGCCTAAAGACCAAGCTACAACTGTTCCGCTTCAATGTTGAATCCGTGCTTCTTTATGGGTGTAACACTTGGAAACTCACATCCGCTGTAACAAGAAAACTGCAGACGTACGTCCTCGTCTGCGAAGCATCTTGAGGATTTTCTTGCCCGACCGTATCTCTAATGATGAACTTCATGCGAGAACAGGTTAGGAACCTATTGACTCTATCATACGAAGACGTAAGGGTCACGAGTGCATTGCGAGTCAAGCGATGCAATGGAACCCTCTCACGCAGAGAGGCAGACGAGTAGGCTGACCTAGAAGTACATGTCGAAGAACGGTCGAAGAGGAATGAATCAGCACAACTGGGGAAGAGTTGGAGAGAGCTGAGATACATCTCCAGAATCCATACACGATGGCGCGTAGGAGTAGTGGCAGACCCGCACGGACATAATATGTCTGAGGACCTAAGTAGGTAAGTAAATGTGACCATATATAGGTTCAGGTTGAAACAATTAGCCACTACAGCATTATAGAAACTCCTCCTTGAGGTGATACTCATGGCACCATGAGAGTGCTTACAAGATGCTATTTTCACCACCAATGCTCCATAGAAATTGCCAGTAGCATTCCGTCTCTTCAAACTTTTAACCGTAACACCCTTCTCGCTATGAATGCTCATCAGTATAGTCTCAAGCCCACTTTCGGACGTGCTCTAAAATATCGTGATTCGTTCCTAAGCCATACAACTCGCTTCTGGAATGCCCTCCATAGCTCTTTATTTACTGCTCATTATAACCTTATAACATTTAAAACCAACGTTCATCAGTACCTCTCTTTCTTTCCTCCCTGATTTTCCTTCCCTTGTGATGTGTGCAATCAATTTAAGGATACTTACGAGTAAATCCCATGTGCGTGAATTATAAAAAAATATAGGTCCCACGAGTGCGGTGAGAATGAAAAGTCCGCACCAGCAGAGCTGCCATGTAGGTGTAAGGCGGTTATTATGAGAAATCGCCCGGTATTTTACGGGCGGGATATTACGTTCACGATACACATTTTTTCTTTCTGTCTCCTGCACTATTCAGTCCTCGGCACGTATTTCGAAACACTTTGAATTGGGAATTTAAATCTGCACACCACTTTGTGGTCTCCCCTTGTTCGCCACCTGTGGACGCGCCGGGTCGACTGAAAAGCTCGTGTTATATCCTGGCAGCTTGCGTATAGTGTGCGATATTCGTGAATTGAGAGCGATGGAATGGTAGATTTTTTCAGCAGCGGCAACAGTTTCTGTTCCAAGAAGCCACCATTTATTTAGCTTAATACAAGCTATAACTTAAAATTAAACTTAAACTTAAACTTAAATTTAAAACTAAGGTTGGTTGGAGTGGTGAAACAGAACGGATTTGAGGTAGGGAGTGGTGCGGTGGAAGTCAAAGACGGCAGGGTTTGAATTGATTTTTCTTAGCATATTCGTTCGTTCGCGCCATAGGAGGTGTGGTGGGTTGGTAGGTATAAGAGACGAGGGATACGTAGATTACGAGCGAGGAAAATAGAGTTGTGAAGGGACAGGCGTTCAACGTGACCTGAAAGGAGTTGATGAATGAAGTGAAAATCGGCTGCATCTCTGCGTTCCTCAAGGGTGTTTAAGTTAATAATTTTGAGACGGTTTTGTTAGAGGGACATAATAAAAGGATGGTTCCAGGGCATACCTCGAAGAGCAAATCGAAGAAAATGGCGCTGGATGCTTTCGATTCTCGAGATATGAACACGATGATATGGGGACCACACTTGACTGGCGTACTCTAGGAGGGGGCGAACAAAGGTAATATAGAGGGACTTGGTCACGTATGGGTTGGTGAATTCTTTGGCCCACCGTTTTACAAAATTTAGTGCAGAGTTGTCTTTAAGGATTATCCAATCCATATGTAAATGGAAGTTGAGCTCCATATCACACAAAACGCCGAGGTCGTGAAGAGATTGAACGGAGGAGATATGTTGGTTGTGAAGAAAGTAGAGTCGGGGAAGGGATTGGTGACGCTTATAAATAGATTGGCATTTGGGGATATAAAGTTCCATCAATTTTTGAGGCACCAGATTGAAAAACGATCAAGGTCTTGTAGAAGGGAAAAGGAGTCATGGAGGGAGGAAACGGTTTTGAAAAAATTGGTAATGTCGGCGTAAAGGGAGACAGACAAGTATTTGATGATCCTATCAAGATTATTTATGGTTAATATAAAAAGAAGGACCTAGATGGCTGCCTTGTGGAACTCCAGAGCTGGCCAAAAATGAAGCCGAGTGGGCTGACCTAAAACGAACACTGTAAAAATGATTTTCAAGGTAAAAGGATATCCATTTTAACAGTATGGGTTCAAAGCCGAGGGCAGACATATTAATTAATCGATGAGAGATTTTATCGAAGGCCTTACTAAAATCTCGGTTGCTACTACATCGACTTCGTTACCATTCTCTAGGACAGAGAGGTCAAAGGAATTCAACGAGATTTGTGGTGGTTGGCCTACCCTTCAGGAAGCCATGTTGTCTAGGGGAAAAAAGTGATTTGCATTGGAAGCATAGAGCACATGATGAGTATTCAGACTGTGCTATGCCAGAAGGACCACTGGAGTTTAAATTGGCAACTCACAAATTAGTCGTGGCTAATATTAACTGTCATAAGGCAGTCAAATTAATAAGATATCGTCAGACTCGAACTAGTCACTTCTTAAGGTGGCAATTGCGGGTTAGATGTCACAAAACTAGCAAAACAGAAGATAAATCACCTATTATGCCTTGAGAAAACTATTGCAGATATCATATTCTGGCCTTCATTTCAAAAATTAACAATTTCTTTCCTAAAAAAACGCATACAAGATTAAGAGTGCAGTATCGGATTGTATATTTGTTCCTCTTTTTACTAAAAAGGGTCAACAATTCAGACCAAACCCTAAGCACCACATTGCCTTGACACCAAAGTTCTCCCTACCCGTATAATTACCACAACTCATGGTACACACAAATTACTTAATTCCTTGCCAGCGTAACTGTTACCTGTAACTGAATGCACTCATGGCACACGATACATTTTTTCACGTGGTAACGTTATTGCAATTGGAATTACAAGTTTCCAACTAATTTCGACCACACGCGACCATCTAGCCGCCGACCAGGACACCGTAAGAATCTTCAATCCTAACCTGGAGTAAATCTTGTGTTCCGCTAAATCGCAATCAATTAATAGGTCCGGTACCACACCGTTGTTCGTTTGACCAAAAATTAATTTGCAGTACCTGCTGACTTTGCCGGTGTAGGCCGCCCCACATAGTCCATAGCCCAAGGCAAGGCACCCCATTGAGGACGGCAAGTACCTTCTAGATGCTCATGTTAATCAGTTGCTTCTGGCGTTGAAAGTTCTTCTCCCTCTCTCTCTATCGATAGGGATCTCCTTTAGTCAAATGATCGATGTACTTCTCGATTCTCAATAATTAAACATTTTCCATCCCGAGTCGATAGTACAAACACAAATAGATACAGATACTTTGGCATCCATGCATGTGGAACGTTGATGATGGCCACCTGTACCTCTAGATAGTTCGGAAGCCTTTGTGTGGTCTCAGGTATCATTGCCAATTGAAAAATTAACAGGTATGAGATGTGTAATTAGGTTCATTACTATTATTTTGTCATTTAGATACGAAAAATACACAGCACCCCACATGCACATATACAGAGTGGACTTAACAATTCGCAGACAAATTAATTGCATGGCTAACAAGTTTGCTAACCAAACAAAGTGCTCCTGGTGGGCTGACAGCTTCAACTTCAGCTACAGCAGTAGCATTGCCAAGGCGGATACATGTCCAATGCTTAATACTATACCGCGGGCTAATTAATTTTATTAATTGCCAGCCTAAAGCATGTGGCGTCAGTCAGATACAAATTGCCAGGGAAAAAAAATTACACTCCGTACACTCCCGTCCCTAGAGCGCATACGAATATTTCTTCTGACCAAACTGTCTCAACTTGTAATAAAGTTGTAACATCCCAAGCCATGCAGTTGCTCCAATTTTATTTTTTTCTCTGTTTCTGATACAAAGATACAAAGTTACTCGGTCGACTGTTAATGCCCGTTGTCAACATGGCTAACTTATTTTAGGCCATAACGTAGGGTAAATCGAAATCGGGACTCGTAAATAAGTTTCGGGCGGGCATGCAATTATAACAGACTCTGGGGGAAATTATGACGAACATCCTACACGTGTCGGTTGATCGTCTGTCGTTCGTCCGTCGAACTGAAGTACTCGTAGATACGAGTACGAGTACTGTGGATACAGTGGTAGGGAAAACTCACTCACAACCTCTTGAAAGATACACTTTCGAACAGGTTCAGGCTGGAATACAGCATATTTATGGCCAGGCGGATATTTACGATGTTGGAATGCAGTGGCTATTGGCAGTGATGGCATTGTCGGGATTTTATTGCAACACCGGTCAATCGTCGTGCTACAAGTCTGGGCGTACTAACAATCAGAAGCCAATCGTTTTTTAATCATCTTCAATCGGCAGTTTGGCTAGAAGAGACGAGAAGCTAGGCATCTCGTAGAATCATAAAGAACGAACCACTTGGCGTGAAAATTACTAACTGCCTGCAGAAGAGGTGCAAGTGGGATGACTTTATTAGCCAGTGGCCGGTATTCAGTAGCTCTGATTCAAGTGGTTCTTCTCCTGGATGGTGCTATCTTGATAATTGGTTGTGGTCTAGCTCTATAACTTCGAGTTTTATGGGGAGGATAATGAATCGTTGGCTAATTAATGTTGTTCAAGGTATGGTATAGTTGTTAAATAGGGAAGATCATGTATCTGGATAGCAATTTAGATACGATTAGTGTAGTTGTAATAGTTGGGGTGCGGAAAATTTGATTGTAAATCACAATTGGAAGGACGAATGTGAAGGAATATTAAGAGGTTCAAAGAACAACATTCCTAGATTAAGTATTGTATGAGAGGATGATCGACGAAACATTATCGGTATTAACTATTACGAATAGAGTCGGTTGCGTTGAGGATTTGCTATCTCTATGGTTACTTACAAATTCGGCCACTAGACTTGGGAACAAGACTCTCAGAATAAGATCTTTCGTGACTTGGACTGTCTGCCGATAGGTCAATAAACTCACAACAGGGAAAGATTTTAATTAAGGCATTTGCACACACGCCTCCAGCAATCTGGAAGCCTCAAGCTTTCCCACGACTAACATTGACTTGAGGCTTAACCTACAATAACTATAGCCTGTTAGTTTGTCCGCCCAAAATAAGGACAGTGACAATAATAATAGCAAATCGTCATGTGGCAGACCATCCCTATGAAATCTCTAGTGCGAAACTGACTTCCAAACAGGTAAAAGAAAATACAAGTGCGTGTAAGATGGCCTTGCAAAAACTGAAGCTGCTCACACGTTCTACAAGCAAAAACAGAAAAACCGGAATAACAAACTTACTGAACAATAAAACATCGGAACCGGGTTAAAGCAACAAGTCAACTGTCATGTGGATGTCGCTGAAGACCTTATAATATTCGCCTTCAAATCTCCTTCTCAAAGACCATCAATGCAAGTGGGACCGAAAATCACTCGAAGAATCTTGCGTTCAAGACGACTAAAAATATCTCCAACCGCCTTCACTTATGTCTGTGCTTCTGTGCCATAGATTAGGACTGGGATCATGAAATAGGTATGTGAGTTATTTCATGGGCCTTATTCTTAGGCAAAACAGATAGCGTTTGGCCAGCTTAACTGTTCGCTTGATCTCTGAAGACGAGTGACTAACAAAGTAAAAAGCGGAGCCGAGATAGAAGAATCTCAAAAAAATATTCTCAAGTGTGCGTTTGAAGAAGTCGCATAAGGGAGTATCACTTTGCCTACATGATCTGATCCAGGTGTCAGGGATACCAAAACTATACATAGCTCGGCTCTGCAAATGCTTTCTTTTGTATATGCCCTTGAAACCGATAAAGAGGTGATGAGTATTGATCTGGACTCTGTCGAAAAAACTGATGAAACCATGGTCTAGAAGTTCTTTCTGAAGTATCGGGCAAATGAAACTGAAGTTCCATTTAGCAGGCATGCTTGCCTTCGACCAAACTTTGGAGGTGCGTTGCTATATGCCCTATACCAAGCATCTCCTGCTGCTGTAAATCATTCGGCGGGTAGTCCACCCGATCTAGCAGCCTTATTGTATGTAAAGACTTCCATCTTAATTTTAGTCGGGTGGACAGAAGTGAATGTGCAGATATCTGCCTTGCACCGAAATATGGGTAGTTCTCCCTATTTAACAGCCTGCAGAAAAGGGTTTTCCAAATTGGCAGTACAAGTCTCTGTTCCGGTTTTGGGGCATTGGCACATTCTTTTTTCCTTTTGGTGAAACTTCCGAACGTCATTCCTGGAGTCACACTTGCTTATTTTCTCGATTGACAGCTTCTCATGAAGCTGAGATGAGAAATCGACATCCTACCTCCTTTTTTGTAAAAGGTGACCAGACAGTAATGATAGTTTTTCCAAATGTGATGTTTCAACAGCTGTCAAAGTCACCAATGATATCCAGCTGTCAACAGATCATCTTCTCGGACGAGGCCCATGTTAGGCCCAACAGCTATGTCAACAAGCAAAATTGCAGTTATTGGAGTGAACACAATTCACAAGCGTTCGGCCAAGTATCAATGCATCCTCAAAGATTAACTGTTTGGTGCGGTTTATGGCATGGCGGCATCATCGGACTTTATTTCCTTCGAAATGGAGGAGGAAACACCGTTACCGTCAATGGTCTCAAGTATAGAGCGATGCCAACCGACTTTCTGTAATCAGAGCTCGACAGCATCGATATATCCGAGCTGTGGTTCCAACAAGACGGCGCTACATGCCATATAAACGATACAATGCTCAAAGTTGTGAAGGAGGAATTTGACGACTGGATCATGCGTATCTTTGAGCATATTTGGGTCGTTTTTTGCTTCAATGCTCGATTCAATTTTATCAGTTGTTGCGATATGCAGTAATCCTTTCACTAGATTTTAGAAGTTCATAGTACTCCATTCCCTTCTAGTCCTACCAAATATACAGCATGAGTCCATGGATATTGCGTACTGATTGGCCTGAGTCTACCCATGATTTTTTGCTCTTGGGTTTGTCCAAATACATCCACTTTTCATCGCCAGTAACAATTCGACGTAAAAAGATTTTTCTTTTGTGCCGATCAAGCCTGCCTTTCCACGGCTCTTCTTTCAATTGATATGGAACCCATTTTCCTTCTTTTTGGATCTTCCCCAGAGCTTTTAAACGTTTGGAAACAATTGTACGATTAACCTTTAATAATTCTGAGAGCTCTTCTTGTGTTTGAGCCATCTTTTCATCTAATAATGTCTGCTATTCTGCATACTTGAATTCTTTCTCTGGGCTTGGTCAGTCTTTGTTATCGATGCCAAAATAAACCACTTTCGAAACGAACAAACCAACATTCACAAGTCCTTTGAGTTGATGACTTTCAGCAACGGTTTTCTTTGAAAAAAATAATTTAATAAAATTGCCCGCAATTGGTCCTTATTTGACATAAAATTCAACATTTTCAGGGCGACAAAAAAAATTGTTTGCTCAATCACGACCTATGATAGCTGTTTATCCTCAAAAATACCATATTTCTTATCATAGACATAAACCATATATAGTAGTTATGCCATCTGTTAGTCAAATCGGCATTTCATATTCACACACAATTAGTAAAATTCAATTGGGTTTCTGATATTGTTTAATTTATTTAAACGAAATATACACCATTGTTATTGACAAGATAAAGTCATGATCGCATTGATGAAGAACTTCTGTAGATTTTGGTTGGAAAACTGAGTCCACTGTTTTCCCAGGCTTGCCTCGAAGAGAGTTCTGCGGAGATCGGAACAACTGCATCAAAATTTCCCAACCAAGCTTTTGCGATTCCTGACTGGTCATCAGTGGTCGGGCAGTGGTGAAGACACCAGAGAAGTGATATGTCCAATTTAGTTCACGGTTTAATGACCAGAAAGGTCCGTTGTAAATAATAGGGCGGTAAAACCGTGTGCAAGATAACGATATTTCAACACGCAGGAAAGACGGAGACCAGATATGGGGATGTGTAGGATATGGTTAAATAATTTTTTTTTTTTCAGATCACTCAAATGAAAAACTAGTCCATTGTACTACCTAACATATGCATATCATCCTTTGCTGTGATCTGTCAGCCTTTCGTAAGTAAGTAGTGTGGCAACATTGCTCCATAAACCTTCACTGTAACACTCATCATGTATACACATTGAGACACTATTAATACTCTTTGTAACAATGCTTATCATGTACATATACTGCTCTTTATAATAATACTTATCGTCAGGGTTCGGACTTCTGATATAAAATTTCGAAGTATGAACAGAAAAAAAGCGAAGTAAAGTCAAAATTTGCGAAGTAAATGCGGGAAGATTGTTTTATTTGCTATTTTTCATAAAAAATTATTTTTAACACATTTTGTTATTCAAAAATATGATTGGTAACAAAAACAAAAAAAAAAAAAAACCTGAACATAAATATTTTCTATCTAAATTGAACATTTACGACTAACTTTTTTATTTTTGAATGTATTTGCCATCAACAAATTTATATTGTTTAATATACTTTTTTAAATTATTTGGAGGTTCATAAATTTCCCAAAGATTATTTATAAGTGATCGTGAAAACATTAAGTTTTCAACTGTCTTAACATTTAAACGATTTCTAAATTTGTTTTTTATCAAATTCATTTCTGAGAATTTTCTTTCCGCTGCTGTGGGGTAAAACAGCCAAAGTTAACATATATTCAGACAAATTTTTGAACAAAATCTCTTCCGTTTGATTACATTTTCCCATTAACGAATACCAAAATTTAACCAAATATTTTTGATCTACGAGTATATTGCTAATGTTATAAAAAAGGAATGCTCTCCATTCATCGTTTAAGACCTCAATTGAGCATTTGTTGAAAGGAAAGGATTCTACCAGTTTTAAAATTGAAGGTAATTGTCCTTCTTGAATTTTTCGAGGGTTCAAACACTGTATTAAATTTAGTTTGTTATCGTCAAAAGAAAATCTTAGTTTGATTTGGTTGCAAGGAGTAGTATAGCATTTTAAAATATTTCGTTTAATTTCCAAAATATTTTTTTCATTTTTCTCAAATTCTATCCCACAAAATATTGTTTCAATAGAAACCTGGAAGTTCTGATTTTCGTAATCCACTTCACAACTTAAAAACTCAATTTTTATAAAATTGCTTAGCAAGTTTAAAAATTGTTGCTTAATTGACGGAAGAAGAAGATGAATAGTAGTTTTTTCGGACTTAAAAATTCTATTAATTTTAGTAATAATATTTAAAACATACGATAAAAATAACAAATAGGATTTATTCACATCGTTTAGTCTTTCTGCCACTGTTTCAATAATATTTTCCCTCTTTTCTTCAAATGACAATAATAAAAAAAATTGCTTTAGAGCTGTCCACTCTTCTAAAACCCTGTCTACTGCCTGAACCGATAACCATCGAGTGATACATGTGTTCAAAATTTTGTGCTCGGCTATTTCAAAATACTCCTGAGCCTTGTAGAGCTATGCGAGAAAAAATTAAAAATGTTCTTAATTAATAATTCAATTTCAAGGGAATTTATTTTGATGCTGCTTTTGAGCAAAGATTTAGAGAATGGCAAGTACAACCCAAGTAGAAGAGATTTTCGTTCAAAGATTTTAGGTGTGTTCTTACCCCATTCAGCGAGCCATTCACAACAGCAGCATTATCAGTTCCTAAACCTATTAAATTCTCGAAAGGAATCTCTAATTCAAATAAGTATTTTTTTATAGCACTTGCAATTGAAGTTGCCGACGAATCTTCTAATTCTAACAACCCAAAAAAATCGTCTTTAATTGAACAGAGTTCTTGGTGCCGAACAACTAAAACTAAACACTTTTTGCAGCTAATATCGGTGCTTTCATCAATAATGAGCGCAAAAAATTTCGAACGAAGGCTTCGTGCTAAATTCTTCTTGCTAAAGTTCGAAATAAGTTTAACTAATTCTGTTGCTTTCTTTGAACAACATTTAATTTTATATGACGTGTCTTTGTCTTGCGTGAGAACATTAAACAGGCCCGGCAGTGTGTCCATGGTGGTAAAAGGTATTGGGTATATAATTTATTTCGTGCGGTTTTTCTTCAAAATTTTAACATTTATTTAAGAAAAACATGTACAATAGTATTATTGCCCATCTGAAGCTATGACTTTTTCCCATCTTTCTGGAAATTTGTGGATCCCATCCCAAAAAAACTGCGCCGGCTTGGCAACCAAGAATGAATCAAGCCAATTTTTGATATTCTGCTCTGATGTGAACCGTATTTTAGTAAGGGCGTTCTGCATCGACCGGAACAAATGGTAGTCAGAAGGGGCAAGGTCTGGGCTATAAGGCGGGTGGGGTAAGACTTCCCATCCACTGTTTTCCAAATAGTTCATAACCGGAATAGCAACGTGGGGCCGAGCGTTGTCATGATAAAAAATTATTGCCTCGTGTCTGGCCGCATATTCCGGGCGTTTTTCGGCCACTGCTCTCTTCAAACGGATTAATTATGCTCGGTAGCGTTGTCCATTGATGGTTTCACCCGGTTTTAGCAGCTCATAATACAGCACACCTATCTGATCCCACCAAATACAGAGCATTACCTTCGCGCCATGGATATTTGGCTTTGCCGTTGATTTGGCTGGTTGGCCGGGTTTCACATATGATTTCTTGCGCTTGGGGTTGTCGTAGTGGATCCATTTTTCATCACCAGTAACAATCCGATGCAAAAATGACTTCCTTTTGTGGCGTTCCAGCAGCATTTCGGACATGCAAAACCGCCTTTCGACGTCTCTCGGCTTGAGTTCATGTGGAACTCAATTTCCTTGCTTTTGAATATATCCAGCTGCTTTTAAACGTTTTGAAATGGCTGCTTGAGTGACACCCAAAGATTCTGCAAGCTCTTCTTGTGTTTGGCAACAATCTTTATAGAGTAATGCTTTCAGTTCTTCATCTTCAAACTTTTAAATCGTGCAAACCACTTTTGGCACGTTCGCTCAGCTAGCGCATGTTCACCATAAACTTCCACCAAAATACGATGACTTTCGGCAGCAGTTTTCTTCATGAAGAAGAACTCCCCGCAAAAACACTTTTTCAGGCACAAAGTTCGACATATTTGAGTGAAAACAAATTATTGTTGTTTACGCTTCAAATGAATGACATATACTGAAATGACGTACAATGACAGTAGCTTTCCAACGCATGTTCCAATGGAATAATACAAGTTACACCATCTCTTAGCAAACCGCACGAATTAAGTTATAGACCCAATAAAAAATTTGAAACAGTACATTACCATTGTAATCTCCTTTTTCAATTTTGTGTCCTTGCTTGCTTCAGCATTTTCCAATTTTTCGACGATTTGTGGTAAATGTGTTTGGTTCTTATACTCAGCTTCTTTTTTTTTGTGACTGTGAGAGCTTGCGTGTCGTTCTAAGTTGGTGATGTTGTTGGCTAAAGTTTTTTTGCACAACTTGCAGTAAGCATTTTGAAAAACTCCCTCCCTGGTCAACCATCTCCTACTTGATTCCCATTCAGTTTTATATTTTTAGTTATATTTCTTGCGGGTTATATTATTTCCCAATTCCTCGTCTGAAATTTCATCTGCCACCATTAGTCAGTTTCTTCGCAAACCGTTTGTGTTTTTCTATAGCCGAATACAAAAAATACAAATACGCATTTACGTAAAACTTCACTGCCTACCCAGTGTCTCCGGGTCTCCCTTTTTGAAGGGAGATACGGCTCTTCTCATTCGTAGAATTTTGTCTAAAATAATAAGCCGTTAAAACACTCACTTATTTTAAACATTTTTGTTACCTTTACTTTTTGGTTAAATATTTATCCATTTCATTAATTTTTTTTCTTGAAAACCATTTGTAATAAATTGCTTGCACAATAGATCTAAATAATCGCAACTGCAAACAATAACAAACCGCAAGTTCATTCCCTAACATCTAACAAGAGCATGCCGTGCCAAGCGAATTCAAGAAATCAATGTTTTACTTACAGTTACAGTTATTCGTCGTTGTTGAAATTCACAAATTCACACTCGCACTTACACCTAGGAGCGAGACAGTGTTGACGCTTTGAGTTATCAGTTCAGTGTTGTCATCGTTATTTATTTAAAAAATGACTGTTAACGAAAAATAGAAGTAGATCTTGGGCAAAGCGAAGTATGGGAGTAGATTTTTTTTATTTCTTAAAATCGAAGTAGATCTACTTCGATCGAAGTAAAGTCCGAACGCTGCTTATCGTGTACACATATAAACACACAAGGAAACAAGGCAGAGGCGCACTCCGAGTTAGTCATCATCCGATCGCGCAAGGAAGTGCAAGTCTGCTATCCACAATAAAAGAACAAGAAAAAAGAGAAACATCCGAGGTTTTATTTAATTGTTCGGTATTTTTTTGAAAGTTTCGTGCCGGCTAAAGTAGTGAGCGCTTTAGTGGCAAAGTGCCTGTATAATCAGCATTGAGTACTTGCAGGCTGATGCAAACGTGACCAGATACTCACAGAAATAGTGAAAAATCCATCATCCCTCTCAAACTAAGCGTTGCAAGATGTTGGTTAACTGAAGACGTGTAGAAGTTCCGAGCATATGGAAAACAGCATTTGTTCAGCCCGTCCCTAAAAAAGGCGAATCTTCTTCTTTCTTGTCCTGCAGACCCATTGCGCTTACGTCCATTGTTTTCAAGGTTCAGTAAACGCTGACAAACCGTCAGTTTATGAACAATCTGGAATCACAATGACCGGCATAACAGGTCCACAAGTGATTTAATGGCATGTCTCACCAAAAAGTGGAACCAAAGTGTACATCAATCTGGCGAAAGCATGATAGTCGTATTTGATATTTCTACCCTTGGCAAAGTTTGGCATCGGGCGCCTTTGTCGAAAATGCGTGCTTTTGGGATCGACGACTCTCTTCTTCAATGGAATAGAAATTGCCTTTCGGATAGTTCAATTCAGGTTGTCTTGGACGGTTTTAAGTCTAATATTCACAAAATAAATGCTGGTTTGCATTAGGGCTCTGCTCTATCTCCGACACTCTTTTTAATCTTCATTAATGATCTACTACTACTTCTAATCCAATATATTGCTTTGCTGATGAAAGTACTCTGCTTTTCATATTCGTTCTTGCACTCACGTTCCTGCGCTTCGACTGTAGAACGGGAACGGCATTAAATTTCGATATAAACAACATTATTAAATGGGAAATCACCAACAGAGTTGAGTTTAATACTCCCAAAATACAATGTTGTTTGCTGTCGTTAAAGGGAAATTTGAACACCCAGCCATTATCCAGGTGGCCAAAAGGGTATTGAATCCTATTATATGAGAACACAAACATTCTCTCTCTAGCCTCACGCCATCAACTCCTACTACTCACCCCCAAGATTGGGTAACCAACCCCTGTGGAAGGTCGTGGGTGACAGTTGTCGAGAGGAGGAGGGGGCATCTCACTAAGGCACTTTCTCTCATTTCCGGGCGGCAGCGGACGAATTCTATGGATGGAATCAACGGTGGCGTTCACAGTTCCAGCTAGGTCGAGCTAGTATTATCTCTATATGAGCTGCTTCTACGTCCTTGAATACCAAGTTAGGGTGTTGAATAAAAGTTTGTGGTGGATGAGCCCTCAATAAGGGCCAACGGCGGCACTCACATCCCCGAAGCGGGTTATTGGCTCCGGAAAACGAACAAATACTGCTATGAAACAGATATCACCACCATCCAGGAAGTATGGTGGGATAGGCCGGGCAAAAGAAAAATTAAAAACTGTGATGTTTACTACGGTGATTGCCATAGGGAACATATGCAGCATCTATTTGGATGCGGGTTTGTTGCTTTCGACACGTGAGGCGTTCATTATAACAATTTGTATCAAAGGCAAATTCGCTAACAGAGGTAAAGGACGATGTTACCAATGAAAGTTTCTACGAGCTCCTCGACAAAACCTACGAGCAATGTCCGATGTAAGACGTTAAAATCGCCATACGCGACTTTATTGCCAAAATTGAAAAAAAGACATCTTTGATAGCACAATGGGAAGACATAGCGTACACCACGTCTGGAAACCGACTTAAGATAATCGATTTCGCTACGAAGCTTAACGCTACTATAGCAAGCACACGGTTTCCTCACATCAATATTCGCAAGGGAACATGGCGGACACCAGATCAGTAAACTGTCAACCAGATTTATCATGTTGCGATCGACGTAAGGGACTTCCCAAGTGTTTTAGATGTCCGAACATTCCGAGCGGTCAACATAGACTCGGACCACTACCTACTTTCAGCTAAGGTACGTTCCCGGATATATAAGACTCCGCAACAACGGGGAAGTACTATGACGAAATTTAACGTTGAACGGTTGCTATCGCAACAAGCTACCAGGACCTTTGCCGATCGGGTATCCCTCAACCTCTCTAGAAGTCCTTTGCAGCCAGCATCAAATGGTGAAGATCTATGGCTTAGATTCCAAGAAGCTATTAGAAATGCCGCAACTAACGTGCTGGGTTTCAATCGCCCACCACCACGAAACCTGTGGTTTGATGAAGAGTCCCGGCATGCATATTCAGCAAAGCAACATTACTACAAAATGGCCCTGCACAAAAGGACGAGAATGGATCGTGAGCTCTACGATCAAAAGAGGAGGGAAGAACATCGGCTTCTCTGGAGAAAAAAGAAAGAGCATGAGAAGAGCGCGATCGAGGAAATAGAGAGGTGCTACTCCAGGAATAATGTTCAGAAGTTTTACCAAAAGTAAAATGAACGTGTCGGGATAATAAGTCCTGAACGGAAACCTATAGAGATGAACAGGGAAACCCTGTACTATGTACTAGGGTCACAGTCGGTGCTGAGGATATGGAAAAACTATTTCTGCAGATTGCTAAACGGAGAAGACAATGCAAATTACGCTGTCAGGCAGAGCGAACCATTAAATATTGACGATGAAAGTCAAGAATTCCGTCCATTTGACCAAAATGAAGTGCGGATAGCAATATCTAAACTGAAGTCGAATAAAGCTACACGGCCGGACGGCATACCCGCTGAACTATTTAAGACAGCAGGAGATGACTTGGTATAGAGCATACACCATCTTATTTTCAAGATTTAGTCGGATGAATGTATGCCTAATGAATTGAACCTCAGCATCGTTTGACTGGTTCACAAGAAAGGAGACTCTATAAACTGAGTCAATTATAGAGGTATCAATCTACCAAACACCGGATATAAAATTTTGTCTGTCGTATTGTGCAGGAGCCTGAAACCATTTGTCAACGATCTGTTGGGACCTAATCAGTGCGGTTTTAGGCCCGGTAAGTCCACAATTGACCTAATATGTATTCAGATTACATGGAGATCTTGGAGAAAACCCAAGAAGTTCAGATCGATACTCACCACCTTTTTATCGACTTTAAAGCCTCATATGACAAACTCTATGGCATTATTGGTAGAAAACAGCGAGCTGTCACTGGTGCGTTTGCCGCAAGAAGCGGCAAAAATGGGTCTAGCGGTAAACGAGGGCGATATAAAGTATATGCTATCAATAAAAAGGAACACCCAACATCAATGAATCGGCCAGAATATCACAATCGACAGCTACAACTTTCAGGTAGTCAGGTAGTAAGGGACCTCGGCTCTGCTATCACATCTGAAACCGACATCTCTTCAGAGATTAAATGAAGAATAACACTTACGAATCGCTGTTTCTTTGGGCTAAGAAGGCAACTGTGTAGTAAGGCCCCCTCCCGAACAACCAAGGAAACTCTATATAAGACCCTAGTAATCGGAGTCCTGCTCTATGGTTCAGAAGCATGGACACTTTCTAAAGCGGATGAAGATGTCCTTAGTCGTTTTGAGAGGAAATTTCTTCGTAAGATATTTGGTCCCGTATGCGTTGACGGGTTCTGGAGGAGACGATTCAACGATAACCTCTACGAGCTGTACAGCGACATCGACCTAGTCAAAAACCTACGTCTTGGGCTTATAAGAAGCCTGGGACATATAGAGCGAATGAACACAAACGCTGCAGCCCGCAGAATCTTCGACTCTAATCCGGAGGGACAATGCAATAGGGGTAGGCCTCGGCTCAGGTGGCGCGCGAAAGTCACCCAACTTGGAGCGCGCAACTAGCGGCAGTTAGCCAAAGACCGCGTTAATTGGAGAGGTTGGTTGAGGCACATGTCTATCTCTCACTGTAGCGACTAACTAAGTAAGTACGTAAGCCGTTATCCGTGAATGACACTTGCATCGTCGAAACCGAAAAACTTTCTATTCTCGGTATATGTGTCGATGAATATTTACTTTGGAATGACCGCATATTTCACGTCGCTAAAAATGCTGCGTTATATCTAGGTTTCCTCAAGCGATGTAAGAAATATATCATCCCTCTGATCTGGCCTCATTATATAAGGTGTTTAATCGCCCAAAACTTGAGTTCAATGCCTACGTTTGGTCAGATACACCTATAACATCTCTGCACCTGCTAGACAGGATGCAATACCGTGCAATAAGGCTCATAGGTAATGCTAATATCGCCCATTCAATTGGAAACCTCGAACACCGACGAAATGTCTGCTGTACCACCTTGTTTTATCAATATTACCACCACCAGTACTCTGTTGACATTGATAGCAGCATTCCACTCTTTCAAACCTCTAACCGTAACACCCGTACATTGAATATCGTATACTTTCCTAGGACGTACATACAACTCACTTATGGAATGCCCTGCCCAGCTCTATATTTTCTGGTCATTATAATCTGCAGACATTCAAAACCAACGTGTATCGATCTCTCTCTCTCTTTACTCTCTAACTTGATTTCCAAGAATCTCAAGCATATGCTGTCAATTGTCTAGACATTGGAGCCACTAATCATCTTCAAAAAATTGGTTATGCGAAAGCTATTGTATATGAATCCGATTAACAGCTCAAATCGTTCCAGATTCCTTCTAGATCACAGGTTATCATTCCCGCATTCATATGCACTCCTTGGGAATAAGCTGTGCATATGTACATACTTATGCATCTGACTGATCCCAAAACCCCAAAAGAGTCAAAATCATTTCATCAGCGTTTACATATGGTGACCTCATAGTTGTTTGAGGAAAAGAAGTCCACCAGACCCACATTTCCAGAAATGAGAATCGGAAATCTTCCTTCAAAAGGAGAACCTCATTATCCATCCGCAAAAGAAAAACAAAAAAAAAATCAAAATTGAGTTCAGCCCAATGTGCACCTGAGTAGGACATGCACCAGCACCACAGTACAATCCCAAACGCACTCACAATTCACTTTAATTTTCGATCTCATCGCATCCGCGATCGCTGGAGATGCCCTTAAATACGGGTGCTACCGATTCTCCACGTAGGTGGCACTGTGTATTCATATCTGCCATAAGTCATCAAAATTTAATCACCTTCCACGCCCAGTTTGAGTTCTGGGGTTTTCTTTATTTTGGATTATTTTCCTTCTCCGCTACAGGTACTCGTAGGTAGGTAGGGACCGCTTTTGTGTGTGATTGCACCTGTCAATCGTGTGCTGTGCTGTGTCCATGAAGAGGCGTGATCCTCACGTGGACATCGTGATTCGATTGCAAGAAAAAAACTCCATTTGACACATCACGAGGTGAGATTTCAGAGGAACCAACTTCTGTGTTGGTTTTTTGGGGCTTCTTCGATTTGAGCCAATTGAGCGATTCGAAAGTGGATCGTGTCACCACCACTCTAGGGACCTTCATCTGACGTATCGTCGTCGTGGTTGGAATTCATACATACCAACGCTTGCACTATCGAACGCTGGAATCAAATTTATTTTACAGTTTGGTAAAATATGAAATTTTTTTTGCGCGCCTTGCCGTTGATCCTGGACGGATTCGAGAACTTGGTTCGGCCAGCACCGAACCATTGGCCACGTTGTTCGTATTCGTATTCGTATTCATATCGAGGTAAGTGGGAGCGGACATGTTTATGCTGAAGTCTGATCGTGATATGGTTGGTGGAGACGAGATGAGGTCCCTTAAGGTATACATAGTGTGGACGCCTGTCAAAATATGTGCTCGTGCTTGTGGTGGCGGCGGCGGTGGTAGAGGCGATTGCATGCAGGCGCACGAGCCTGATTGGGTCGCGATAACGCGTTTACGCACATCAATTTAAGAGTTAACAACAAATTATGCTGGGGTGTCCGAAATGGAAAGTTCCAAAGTCGCGCGCGATGGAGGGATACTCGTAATTGAAAAGGCTGCGTGGCATCATCAGAGATAGCTCCGTTGATGGTGGTCATTTGAGGACGGTGCCCCATACATATCTGGCCATACTGGCGATGGTGATGATGATGATGATGATGATGATGAGGAGGATATGGATTGGACCCTTGGGGTGAGATTGCTTTTTGATTGTGCAATAAGTTTGAGCAATTTTTTTTCTCTTCCGTTGAACTGAACCGAGCATTGAATGGAAATTAAATCTGAAATTCCAGTGCCATCTGGTATCTTTATTTGTAATTTAGGGCTTTTGTGACCTGTTTTTTCGGGTAGTGAGGTCTTCGGTAAGCCAGTAAGCATTTGTGGGTAGAGATTATTGACAAGTGGGGGAGATTGAAGGTTCCTCCACTACTGCTGGTTGGTATGGTGGCTTTCACTTGACCTATCGTTTAATAAATTTCGGGACGATGACATTATCTGTGCGCATTGTGAACGCACTGCCAAGTTGAATTGCACTGGGGAATGTAGGTGAGGTCGTCATGCGTTTTTTTGCCGATTCTTTTTGGTGCAACATTTCATCTGATTAATCGGAGCTTATAGGTGACGGGTTATTTATGGCAGCGATGCGAATATTGTTGTGACAGGGAGGTGACTTGTTGCACCTTGTTATTGAAAGTGTTTAAGACATTTTTGCAAACACAAAGTGTTTAAAGATATGCCATGGCCTTTAAACTTTTGCGATCACTTGCATGAGATAGTTGAGGCGGTTTTTTTTTTTTGAGGACATGTGGAAAGGTCAAGTTTGGTGGGTGTTAACTGATTTCGTATCTTCACGTATTCAATATGAAAGTTCGAAAATAGGTGAAAATCGGATTACTTGTTTTCTTCTGAAAACTAAACGACTTCGTCTCGACTTTCAGAATTGCAGAAAAACTAAAAAAAAGTGGTGAGAGGCCAATGGCATATAGAACACACAGGAACATGGATTGACGCAGATATGATTTTTAAACGCATTTCCTTTGACGAGTTTGTATTCTGTACACCGAAAAAAAAGTGCTCATCAGTTGTTTAAGATGGCTTGCACATATAGAGTGAATGTCAAAGACCGGCACTTAAAGGAATCGAATTAGTTTTTAGAGTACTAGTGTGCTGTTAGTTACATTTTTGCTTAAATCGGGCAAAATATCCTCTGGAGTGAAGTGAAGTTCTCAAAAGTAATCAACAATCCCGAACATCTACAAACTCAGATAGCTGATAAGATATTGCTGTGGGTAGTAAGCAAATCAATCCTCATTAGACCAAGGACGATAGTGCCTATCTGCCATAAACTTCTGGTCTATCTAGAGTGGATGGAAACAAGACCTTACACAATTGCCATCTGGGCACCGATGTTCTCAGGTGTAGCTTTACATATATTAGCGTGCAAATGGTTCATTGCACTATCACCAAACATGGGCTGCTACAATTCGATAAAGAGCAATCTGCCGGGGATGTCTGGAAAAGGGACGATGAGTGAGCGGACTACCTAAAATATAGATTAGGCCAGTAGCCCAATGTTTCAAGGGTTTGCTTAACTTCCCCTGGGCTTTGGAAGCTACATATGTAAGCCATTAAATACACATGCAGGTTAAGATTGCTAGCACAAGCCAACTCTCAATGGAGTTCTCTGAATCCAGACTTTTTACATAGTGCTCCTCTTTCAACATTTCTTTGACACATTCAAAACTTAGGTCTAAAAGGGGCTTCGGAACCAGCTCTCAGAGTTTCTGAAGTAGAAATCAACTTGTACTGATACCAGTGCAATCGGCTCATTAGCGCCCGGTCCTTCAGGTTAGGAGTTGCTTGTATAAGGCTACCAAAAACCCCGGATACTGATTACACCATTGTTGAAGACCCATCATACTTACTGGAAACGGGAAAAGATTGTTTGTGCTGCACTTGAAATGACATGACATATAAGCGCATGCCCCAACGGTGTGAAAATAACGATGACACCAATGACTCTTATTATGAGCTCTACACGAAGATTGTGCCTAATATCCCAAACACTATACTAAAATCATCGTAAACTATTGCAGCAGAAAGTTCTAAAAAATTTACGTCTTTGGTAACACATCTGGTAAATACACCACCTGCAATTCAGGCTTATCGACTTCCCTTCCAGGCGAAATTTATTCGTAGCGGTTAAAAAAAATTGGCAGCCTTGTTATTGGATTGATCACATTCCGAACATCAGTGTTCTGGATGTCCTAGCGTTCAGTATTGACTCGGAGTACTAAGTGTGGCTAAAGAATGAATGCGGATATCCCTAACGCCGCTAAGAAGACGACCTGCTGTGGGGATGTTTGACGTAAGACGGCTGGAATCCTAACACACCGCCAGACTTTTTGCTGTTCCATTGTCGCTTAACCTCGCTAGAGTTCCCGCTTCGCCAGCGCATTATCCCAAAATCTAGTGACAAAATTAGCACCAAATCATCAGAAGTACTGCTCCGATGTAAATTTTATTTAATTTGTAATTTTGGGTGGGGCCTAAGGCCCCCATTTATTTGGCTTAATACAAGCTTAATCTAACTTAAAAACTAGGACTAAAAGCTAACAGAAAACTTAGGAACTAAGAACCAATGGGATGATGGAAGAGATCTTCTCTTGGACTACCACCACTGTGAAACCCGCGGTTTGACAACAAATGCCGGCTAGACCATGCAGATATACAGAAAGCGTAAAGATCAGCCCTGTAATGAAAGGCTAGAACGGCTCGCGAGCTCTATGACTAAAAGTGAAATAAATAGCACCGGCTTCTCAAAAGGAAGCACAAAGACCACGGGGAAACAGATAGATGTTATAGAAGCACATGCGAGGGCAACGACGTACACACCGAAGCCTGCAAGGAAGAACAAGAGTACCTGTTTAAGGCGGTGGGTGCTGATTTTTTGAATGGTAGGATGAAAGCATGCCAGACGAATGGAACCCTAGCGTAGTGTCCCCGATACCGAAGAAAGGAGACACTCTAGTCTGCGGCAACTATAAGGTTTGATTAGGTTAAACAGGGGTATGATGGATATGCCAGCACATGCCTGTGGAACCAGTTGAATTTGTCTTCAAATGGCAATCAAACAATCTCCTTGGTGAAACACCTAATTTCTCTGCAAGAGCCGAAAAGGCTTTTGAAGTTCGTGGCGTCTATTTCCTCAAAGTTATAGCTGTCGACTGTGATATTCTGGGCGATTCGTCGATGATGAGTGTCCCTTCTTGCTGACAGCATATACTTTGTTTTGCCCTCGTTTACCGCTAGACCCATTTTTGCCGCTTCTGTTCCTATACTCGCAAATGCTCCAGTAACAACTCGCCGTGTTTTACCAATAATATCAGTGTAGCCAGCGTATGCAAGCAATTGAACAGACTTTTGAAAGATCGTACCTTATGTGTTGGCTTGGGAGTTTTGCACCACAATTCTTTCAGGTATGATGTTGTAGACGTCACATGACAGCGCGTCCGTTTGGCTAAATCCTTTTTTGATATCAAAGGTCTCTGTTAGGTCGTTTTCCGATCTTGATGTAGCAGCGAGCTTTCTTCTTCGCCATCCAGCACAAACTGACGAGTTTGGCAGGAATGTCAAAACTAGACCTGGATCTGTATAGCTCGTCTTTATATGTGGATGCTGTCATATGCGGCTTTGAAATCGATAAAAAGGTGATGCATATCGATCTGAATTTTTTGGGTTTTCTCCAAGATTTGCCGTAGTGTGAATATTTGGTCAATTGTGGACTTACAGGGCGTAAAACCGTACTGATACGGTCCAATCTGATCGTTGATAAATGGTTTCAGGCGCTCGCACAATACGGCAAACAAAATCTTACCTGCGAAGTTTAGGATACCTCTATAGTTGGCGCAGTTTAGCAGTCTCCTTTCTTGTGAACTGGGGAAACGATGCTGAGGTTCCAGTCATCAGGTATACATTCATCCGACCAAATCTTGGAAATAAGTTGGTGCATGCTCTCCAACAAGTCTACTCCTGCTTCCTGAAATAGTTCGACAGCCACCCGGCTCGGCAGGGTTGTTCGATTTCAGTTTAGATATTGCTATCCTCACTTCATTTTGGTCGGGTGGACGGAGTTTTTGACTTGCATCGTCAATATTGAATGGTTCACTCTGCCTGGCAGCGGAATTTGTTTCGTCTTCGCCGTTTTGCAGTCTGCATAAATAGTTTGTCCATATCCTCAGCACCGACTGTGACTCTACTAGAAAGTTACCTTGTTCATCTCTACAGGTTTCCGTTCAGTTCTTATTACCCTGACACGTTCTTTTTACCTTTTGGTGAAACTTTCGAACATTATTCCTGGAGTAGCACCTCTATATTTTCTATTTTCTCCCGAGAAGCCTATGTTCTTCCCTCCTCTTTTGCTAGTAGAGTTCACGAGCCGCTCTCGTCGTTTTGTGCAGCGGCGCTTTGTAGGCATGTTATTTTGCTGCATGTGCTTGCCGGTACTCTTCATCAAACCAGTGGTTTCATGGTGGTGGGCGGTTGAAACCCAGCACGTCAGTTGCGGCGTTTCTGATGGCTTCTCGGCATCTAAGCAAAGGACTTCTCGAGAGGTTGAAGGCTACGCAATCGGCAAAGGTTCTAGCGGCTTGTTGCGATTGCAACCGTTCAACGTTAAATCTTCTCATAGTACTTCCCCGTTGTTGTGGCGTGTGAGATATCCGTAGACGTACGTTGGCTGGAACTAGGTAGTGGTCCGAGTCGTTGTTGGCCGCTCGGAATGTTCGGACATCTAATATACTTGAGGAGTGCCTTACATCGATCGCAACCTGTTAAATCTGGTTGACAGATTGCTGATCTGGTCCCTTACGGATATTGAGGTGAGGAAACCGTGTGCTTGCTATAGTAGCGTTACGTTCAGCAGCGAAATCGATTATCTTAAGTCGGTATCCAGACGTGGTGTCGTGTAGGCTATGTCTTCCGATTGTGCTACCAAAGATGTCCTCCTTTCCAATTTTGACATTCAAGTCGCCTAGGACGATTTTACCGTCATACATCGGACATTGCTCGTAGGTTTTGTCGAGGAGATCGTAGAAACTTTCTTTGGTAAGATCGTGCTTTCCTCTGTTATGGCATGAGTGCATATAAAGCTGATGTTAGCGAATCTACCTTTGATACGGATTGTTATATGGCGTTCACTCACTGGTTGTAAGCACAAGACTTCTTGCCTAAATCTGCTGCTTACAACAAATCCGTATCCAAATAACGCTGCTTATGTTCCATATAGTAATCATCGTACATAATACACATCACAGTTTTTAATTTTTCTTTTGCCCGGCCCGTCCCACCCCTGGATGGCGGTGATACGAGTATCTGCTTTATAGCAGTCTAAGGCCTCCGCTAATTGTTCGGCTGCACACGGCCTGTTCAAGGTCCGAACATTCCAGGTGCAGATCCAAAAGTCGTTGTCCTTTGTTCGTTTTGCAGGGTGGTCAACAGTGGATCCCACCTTATCGGAGGCTATTGGTCGCTTTGTAACAAGTAATTTTTTACGTGGTTGGGCAGTTAGTCCCATGCATAATGAAGCCATGTCCGGTTTTGGCATCCATACTAAATTCGTCCAGCTTTGCATGATGGCCATAATAAAGGCTCGCGGTTCCGATAAGCTCGGCAATGAATCTACTGAAAGTTTTCATGTCAAAAAAGATTTCCGACAAGGCCAATAACATCAGATGCAAAATCTTTCAAAGGTCAGTACAACAACCGGCCTATGCGGATAACATAGATGTTATCGACAGAATGAAACAAGATGTTTGTAATGCATTTGCAAATATTAAAGCAAGTGAGTGAAAACTTAAGTCATCGAGAAAGGAGTCACAACATCGAGAACTCGAGCAGACCGTCACAATCGCCACGTATAACTTCGAAATAGTCAAAGACTTCCCTAGGCTCCGCAGTTACTATATACAACGACATCACTCTAGAGAATCTTCGAAGTGTAACTCTTGACAATTGCGGCTTTTTTGGCGTTTAGAAGACAATTGAGTAGGAGCGCCGCCTCTCAGACAAACAAAACTGTGGCGTAGAAGTATGGAATTTATCAAAAAATGATGAGGAGGCGCTTGGTCGTTTCAAAAAAAAAAACTCGAGTGAGCTACCGCCCGGAGGAAGAGAAAATATGACCTGTTCAGTGCCATAGACTTAGCTTAAAGAATAACAATTCATTCAGCTAGCAAACAATGGTCATGTTGGTAGAGACGCAGGTCCCGGACTATAGCACGTCGAGATAGAGGAACGCTTATAGAGGAACAAAGCCGTCAAAGCTTTGTTACATATAATTGGGGTAGTAAGCCCTGGAGATCTGGTTGTTCGACGAGGTATTGCTCTTCGAGTCAATTTAATGACGAAATTATCCACTCTTATTAGGTTCGCCCTATTGTACAAAACCTCATTAGGATAGAATTTTATGTACTCAGACTCTGGTGTGCTGTATAAGCGAAGACTAGTCCTAAGGCAAGCCCTCTCAAACACCCGAATCTTTTCCAATAAACTTGCTCTCACGTTGAACCATACGGGGCATCCAAATATTAGCATAGGCCGGATAAGGGCCATGTAGCAGATCACATTCACCCTCGCATCGAGTTGGCTGCTGTAAAACAGTCTCTTTGTAAGGGATAAAGCACCTTCGGCTCTGGCCAGAGCAACATCTATACATATGTTTGTTAAAATATAAACTCCAAAGGTATCTGAGCCCATTTCGACAAGCAAGTGGCTGTCCGTGGTGTCCGATGGTAGAAACCTTTCGCCAGTTTTTTCCGGTGTCCCTAGATGCCCCAGGCAAAGGCGTCCTAAATATCGTTAAATTTTATCGAAGTCACGTTACAAACGTACATTAACGGCCTCAATCTTGGGACCTGACCTGTAATTTAATTTTGGTGGGGGCAAAAGCCCCCATTTATTCGGCTTAATACAAGCTATAACTAAAAATTAACCTTAAACTAAAACTTAAAACTAAGGCTGGTTGGAGTGGCGAAGGAGAACGGATTTGACGCGATTCAGTCGTCTGCGTACGATATGACATGGTGAAGTGAACCTATCAGATCACTTGTGTAAATGTTGAATATGATCGGGAAACTTACCGCACTTTGTGGCAGACCGTTTTTAATGTGAAATGTTCCTGCAAATGTCACATCGCCATTTTTCACGAAGAACTGTCTATCTGTGAGCATATTGAAAAGAATGTACAGAAGTGGTTTACTAATGCCCAGGCTGTTCAACTTGAAAAAAAGGAGTCCCTCTAACCATACGGTATCGAAAGCTTTCTCCAAGTCAATCAGAAAGGCACCAGTGCACTGGTTCTTGCCCTTGTTCCATTGGATATTAGAAACCAGTTTAGACGCGGCATGAATGACATCATGCCCCACCTTAAAACTGAATTGATAATCCGGAACTGTATGTTTGTCATCAACCCGCTTAGTCAGGACTCTATTGATCACCTTCTCGAAAACCTTACTGATGTTTGGAAGAAGACTGATCGAGCGGAGATTCGCCGGATTGGATGTGTCTTTATCCCTTTTTGGGATAGGGTGTACCACCGCGTTATTCCAATGCGCTGGATAATGGGCATTATTCGTGATTCGAAATACTTTGAAGCTCTTCCTTCAAAATGGCCGGGGGTAGTACCTTATCTTCGGCGATGACATTATGCCATATTCTCGTCAATGAAGTGAAACCCAAGCTCTCGAATCGCCAGTCCACTATTTCATTTCGAAGGTAGAAATTGTGCACAAGGGCGTTATTTTCCAGGTCGTGTTTCGGGCCAATGATGTCATTTGCCTTGTCCACTTCCTGGAAAGCCGCTCCTATAGCCTGTATCTTCTCCTGCGGATCCTCGATCACAAAAAAGTTGTCATCATCAACCGCATCACTTGGACCTATATCTGCTGATAAAATTATGTGCTCGTTGTTCGTCGTTCGGGCGATTTTAAGACACGAAAGATCGTCTTGATCTTTCCTCCGGAATATTTTATTTATTTGCGGGAGTCTATTCGGGTTGCTGGTATTTACGCCCCGAATTTTGTAGTTCCAATACAAACTTACAGAATTTCCTTAATTTTCCTATGTTCGGAGGTTTTTGATCGTCGACTTCAGTGTCATGATCTGCGAGTTATATCTGCCGGTAAACAATCTGCACAAAGTTTTAAGTTTTGACAGCGGTCTACTTTTATGTTGATATGGTTCGTCAATAGTTGCATTGCGGAATATGGTAAGTCTTCGTTGTCAGTGTGTTGATACCGAGGTATCGTTTTGCCATTGTTCGTTTAATTGTCTCGTCCATTAGTTTTAGAACCATGTCAACCTCCTCGTTTGACAGATTTCTGTTGGACGATGGGTAGAGCGAATTCGAGTAGAGTGCTCTCGTCAGTGTTCTTGAGAAGTGTGTCCAACTCACCCTACTATAGCTGTAAGAATGCGTTTCAACAAACTCATCCAATTCATGGAACCTAAGTAAGCATCACAGATCAAAGGCATAACAAACGTGCTCTCCATTAAAAAACCTTCGGGGTTGAATAACACTGAGCAACAATTGCTACTTCAGTCTGTCTAAACAGTTCGAGTCGAAGATCATTATCCAAAACACTGTTCTACGAGTAGAAAACTCTAATATTATCATTCTTGCTACTTCACCAGAGTGGAGGATGCGTCAGAAGATGAAAATGAAGGCAACGAGGGTGATGTGAGAAGATCACGGATTGCAGCAACTCCAGAGGCATGTCAGACAGAATTCTTGTCGCTATACCTAATAAAATTCTGAAATTCGGCACTAGGTTTCGGATGTAGAATCACGCGAAGAAGAAAAAGGGTGCCACATCAGAAGAGAATCATCAGATCTGATAGGTGGACACAGCCCTTAATAATAGGGACAAATCACTTAGATAATACTCCACTCCTTTCAGATGGGTCAACTAAAAAGAGGAAGAAACACTTGGCATCCATTCACAATGTGTTGTCAGACCCAACTCCTCGTGTTCGCTGTTAAAAGACGGTGAAAGCCAAAGAAAGTGGCATGATTCTCCACCATAAAAATAAAAAATTACCGGCCCATTGAATAAGGTTTCCCTTGATTGCTTGTCAACACCCAAATGACTTCGTTACAACACCAAGATGAATGAAATTACTGATCAATTCATCAGCCAAAAAGCAAAACAAGTTCACCTGACATGGAATTCCATACTCAAGTGGATTCCGAAATTCAAACGTAAACCGCGAAATGAAAAATTGTTTCAGGGTTCTTTCTGGCCCTTACACTCGCTTGCAATCGAATAAAAGAAAATTGATTGCACACATCACAGTCAACTCATTTACGAGTCAAGATCTACTCGTTTCCATTATTAATAATCCCACACCATGAGTTACTCCTCCCCAGGCCCAGCAGCATCAAATTTGAAGCATTAAGCATCCAGCATCCAGCATCCTCTGTAAAATTCAGATGTTGTTGTTTTTTCTTTTTTACTGTCGCATCCTTCTACTCCTCGGAAGAGACCGCCTCCATCTGGGCACTCGATTAATCAATCATTAATACTCCACCATTTAAGTGTCTTTAAACACCAAACAGCGATTAATCTCTCTCAATGCATGGCACCACTCTGCGTCGCATCATCATCATCATCATCAGCAGCAGCAGCAACATGAGCGGCAGCCGCAACTCAACTACAGTGCACCATGTTAGACGTCTTAGAAAGGAACACTGCCAAGTTCCATGGGATAGTACCATGAACCAAGCGCACTCAACCGAGGATTCATTAGATTTCACTGTCCAGTACCAACAGTCTAGAGGCCACCAAAACCACAACAAACTGTGGATACCTATCAAATAGCAGAGCAGAAGCAGCAGGAATCGGCCGATAACTGTCCATGGACATCGGATGGCGCATTAGCTAACCCGGCAGGTATCTTTCATCGCGCGCTCCACCGGACACAAATCCCCACAAAAAGTCACAAAGATGATGGAATTTAAGTCACACAAAAAGAACAAACCACTAATAGATAGATGGATGAATGGAGGTGACTTGTCCTCGCCCATAGAGCTCAACGAATACATATGCAGCAGCCGTCCGAAACCGGGATACGGAAACAGGATCGCCAATGTGCCATGGCGTAGCATGCCTGGTAAAAGCCATTTGACGTTCATTATGTTCGCCGGTTTAGAGCCGCATAATGGAATGACACTAAGCTCATAACTTACATCCGAATGATTTGAAGTTATTTCTGGAGCAGCGGCCTGGACGCCAGCCTAACTTCATCCACCAACCACAACTGTCTCCGACTACGACTCAGACTCAGACTCAAACTCAGTTGAGCCTAAGGCTAAGTTGTCTCGTGCGTCGCCTAGATGAGAGGAAGTAACTTGGTGGCTTCGATGATGGTGACTTGTCGCGCGATCCAATCGGACAGAATCGGAATCGGACAGAGTTCCATTCCGTTCATGGAGACAACTCACCTGGGTGGATACTGGCAGGTTGAGAGAGATTCGAAAATGCTGGTGGGAAGATTGTTCGCGAGGGAAATTGTTGTTGCGCTGGTGGAACTAATGTTGCAGCCATCATAGATACTGAAACGCTACTAACCAAATGGCATTTCCCATCCATAGATGGACAAGTTTGGGTCACATATGGCATTTGATCGTAAATTTGACGAGCAAGACATTGAAGAGATTTGAGAGTTTTGTAATGCCATCTGATGGAAAGTGAGGAAGATCACGAAGCCTTTTTTGGTTAGCAGATACATCGATTAGAATCAAATTTTATAAGCGGAATCAATCATTTTAGAAAATGCTTCTAGATGGACAGCCACGGGTGCTAGATGAGAAGAAAGCGTGCTACTAAGGCAACAAATAAATAATACTCACATGAGCCATTGTAAATGAAGGAGCCCCACTTGAAAATGGAAATACTGAAAAGGAGAACCTTTTTTTTGAATAATGGAAAATGCATCCGAAGTTGCACTGACCTGGTTTTATCGCACGATGAAGATATTTCGAGTGAAATATGGAGGAGAGAGCATTTTCCGAATGCCAACGACTATTAATCAGTTTTTTGAAAGACGATTGTCGATGCTGCGAATAATTTGTTACGAATTTATCTTTAATACTCGTACTTCATGGATACCAATTGTTTTGCTGATTATGCTGGGAAATATTTAAACTTTTAGATCCTGGAAGATTATTTCGAGGACTGATATATTGGAGTCATCTCTTAGTAGAACTAAGTTGCATATTAATGTCCTTAGAGGCCGCATTCTAATTTCCGCAAAACAGATAACGATTTACAGTGAATGGTTCTAAAATTAAAGTTGTTGTGACAGTTAGCCTGCCATAATCGGAGTCCTTGTACGAGTAAGTGGCATGAAAATCATTCTGTTACCCAAATTTTGTATATCTAGATATCAGTGAGGCAAGAATGGTTTTGTTCGACCTTTTAGCATAGCCCTTCGGGAGGGATATATTTGTGTACAGCGGCAGCACATGTCAGACTATTTCGGTATCTTCGACTTGCAGGGATTGAGCATCCGGTCTGACAAGTTCGTCATCAACTCCATTGCCTCTGTACCCAGCGAAACATATAATTCTGTGCACCAAACATCAAGAGGATTTGCAAACAGTTCCAAACCATCTCGTACCCAAAGCTAAAGACCTTAATAGCTTTGAAGGCTACCTACCTGCATATGAGTTTTTGAGGTATGATCTTCGGAGGTTTGTTTTCATGTACTCTCTGGTTAAGATACCGGATATGATATCCAATCAAATACTGTCAATTTGTTTTGCATGCCATCTCAAACCTAGGGAATGGAATCTGAAAACCTTCAATCAAATCTACCAAACCGAAAGTTAGATCAGAAAAGAATAGTCTCCATTGATTTGCCCTTTTACCATTTGGAATACAATTGGAAAAGGTTGGGGGTGATACCTTAGCTATTTCTGGAACCAAAGATATTCCTTCATAAATTTATTACGGTTGGTGGTCTTTGGAAGCGGTAACTGTTTAGGAGGTTCATTATGATGCGTGCTAGAACAATTGTAAACGAATTGCCTGACAAATTCCACATCCTCTACGCCCCTGGAGCTCCAGCAGAAATCATTGTGAGGAAAGTTTAACAAATCATCACACTCGGGCAGTCCGAGTGGTCCGGAACTCAACAGAGTGCAATCTTGTGCCGCTTAGATATCTCGCTGAGAGATGTGTAGCAGTCCCTAATCACTCTTGAATTTAAGGTGTTTGAAGTTGTGGAACTGCTCGCTGCTTTACGGTCTGTATATTGCGATATCCGAAGCGGGTATTGGATTCAGCGAGATCCAAGCAGCGTCCCAATGAATAGTTGAGGCTTCAGCTGGAAAGACAGATAATTGTATTGTAGATAAGTTCATTGGTAATGGCCATGATGCGGCGTGAATAGATACGCAAGCATTAACCTTTCTGAGTGCAGCAAAGCACCATTAATACCTGTTGAGTTTTTTCTAACAGGCTCACATTAGTCCTTCTTTCCAGTGCAGGCCACCAACGGCTATGTCATAAGTGAGAATTGATCTAACAATTATAGTATAAACGTATTGATCCCACCTTGACCCTTCAGACATCTTGGACGAGTAAAAGGCAAGAAGTGTTTTTTTATTTCGCTTTGCAACATTTACCTTCTACCTCAGTTGGCTGTCCGGGGCAAGATGGCTGGCACTCCTCGAAAAACTCAGTGGGGTGCCACTTACATACCTCCAAGGTATCTCAATTCCAGCTGTAAATAGGAGCACATAGGTTTCGGCCATATTTACACTAACATCACAGCTACATGGCCAACAGGAGAGTATGGCTAAGGTATATTGAAAAATGTTAGAGAGTATTTGTTGGTGTTTGGCGAACACAGAGATAGTAATCTTGTCTGTGTTCAATACTACAAAACACTGCTCGTCTTCCAATTTGGTAAGCAGCTCATTGAGAATTAGGTTCTATTGTATACGAAAGGAGAGACACATATCCTTGAGAAGCTGTCCTAACATATTTGTCAAAATTTTTGTAAAGAAGTGACTACTAGGCGGGGTGAAATGTAACCTCCTTGACCCCCAGACTGCGCTGCTACTGCCAAAAAGGTTATGGTGCAGGTTATTTAGACAGACATGCCAAATTTCAGTACGATATTGTCTTTAGTTTTGTTTTGACAGCTGATTGTTGTTGACGTGTTTGGCATCATGTTGAGTATGGGCAAAAACGATTTTCGTTCTCTCATAAAACATTATTTTTTGAGAGGCAAAACCGCGAAGGAAACAAAAGAAAAGTTGGATAAATATTATGGGGCTAATGCTCCGTCAGATTACACCGTCAAATATTAGTTTCGAGAGTTTCGTGGTGGCCGCAACTCCACCACCGATCAAGTCCGATGCGATTACAGAGGACAATGTCAAAAAAATACATGAAATGGTGTTGTCTGATCGGAAAGTGAAGATGCGCGAGCTAGCAGATACCACAAAGATTAGTATCCTGCCGCTGGGTGCCGCGCATGCTCACTCCTGACCAAAAACACGAACGCGGGAGCACTTTGAAAGAGTGTTTGGACTTGCTGATGCGGAATCGGGCGGACTTTTGGCGTCCCTCGGACTATTATCTCTTCCCAAACCTCAATAAAAAATTCAGCTCACGCGAGGAAATCATCGACGCCACGGAGGAGTATTTTGCAGACCTTCCGGAAAATTACTTTTCGGCACGGGATCAAGAACTTGGAAAATCGCTGGAATAAGTGTGTCAAACTAAAAGGGGACTATATTGAATAAAATAAACAAACATTTAAAAAAAAAAATTTGTTCATTCCCAAGGAGGGTAATTTTCACCCCACTTTAACCTAGTAAATGATGAATTGGTTTAAGCTACAGACGGTGTCATTTATGATCAGCTCTCGAATAGAGTTGATGATCGAAGAAATAGAAATGTTGGTGAAAGCCTGCTTGATATAAAGAAACGCCTCTTGTTACCCTCTTGAGAAAAATTGATTCTTCAACCGTTCACTTGATTTTTTTTACGAATGGACAACTTTTGGATTATGTTTATTTGATGTCTTAAATTTTTTTCCATTAAATCGAGAAAATGATATTGGCTAATTGCCCGCCGCCGGAATTAATGACCAGTCGGGCCCAATTTGAGGCATTTTCCATCACTCTTGCCAGAACTTCCGGCGATAGGTCTAGCATTCTTCACGGATATTCTCTTTGAGGGCTTCAAGAGTCTGACGCTTGTTAACATAGACTCGTTACTCCGAAAAACCCCACAAAAAGAATGATTAACTCAGGCGATATTACCGGCCAGTGCAAATTGTCCAAACGAGAGATTAGGCGACCCGGAAGTGCAGCCCGCAGAATTTCGGTTGTGGCTCGTACAGTATGCGCCGTTGCTCCATTGTGTTGGAACCACACGTTCTCCTGTCCCAATTCATCCAATTAAAGAAGGAGAAAGTGTTTGAGCATGGCTCTGTAGTAGTTAGGCTAGAGGCGTTCTCAAAAAAATAAGGCCCGATGACGCCTCCAGCGTAAACAGCACACCATGCGGTAACTTTGAGAGGGTGTATATAATTGCTAAGATAAGTTTTGTCACCTTTTTTTTGAAAATTGTAAACACTTTCATTGGAAACATGAGCTAATATGTCAGCAATATTAAAAGATATTTTTTCTGCCCTGAAGAAGTATAAAATGGGGTGGTTGCTTGATATCGAAGAAGCTTTCAGTAACACTACTTCTGCAGACTGTATAACTGCGATGATGTTCAAAATACTGCTGTCCGGCAAAACAAACCATTCACCATGGTAGCAGGTGACGGAGAATGCCGCCCATCTGACCAAAACGAAATTAAGGTAGCAATACCGAAGCTTAAGCCTGAAAAAACTGCTAGCGCATATGAACTGTCTGTTGAGCTATTTAAAGCTGCTGAAGACGTCCTGATTGAGAACATGCATCAGTGCATCTGTAGAATGTGGTCACATGAAAGCATGCACCTATCATGGAATCTTAGCATCGTTTGTCCTGACTCACAAAAATGTACTGTGTCGACTATAGAGGAATAAGTCTTCTAAACATTGCCTATCGTCAGGTAATTCTACCTTCGATCAAATATCCAGACTATGGTGGGTACGTCCAATCCGTTGACATTGTCTGTTATGACTTCGAGGTAGTTAACGACTTTGTTTACCTTGGCTGTGTAGAAATCTGACGTAGAATTACTGTTTTTATTCAGAAGACAATTGAGTAACAGAGTCTTCTCTCATAAGGACAAACTGGATATCTGCAAGATCTTATCCTGCCAGTCCTGATCTATGGTGCAGAGGTTTGAATCTTGTCGAAAGCGGATAAAGAAGCGCTTGGCAGTTTTAAGAGAAAGATGCTTCGTGGGAATTGACTGAATTGGCTGGGGCATGTTGAGCCAATAGACATCCTAGCTCCCCAAAGATTTTTCAATTCTAACCTCAAGGAACAGCGCAGCAAAGGACAGCCAGTTGGTTGTCGTGCTAGCTGGAGAGGCTTATTAGTAGTGGTCCAGATGTACCCCGAACTGTAGCGTCATAGAAGTAAGTAAGATTATCACTACAAGAATCAGATATAACCGATCCTATCCACATTTTATTCCCAACAAAAGAGTCATAAATGCTGTGTAAGAAGAAAACCACACAGAGGAATGCTCCAAGATATTATACTCTCTCCTCTAATATAACCTAGTCCTCAACGGGCTGCTTAACACATTAGAAAACCAGGTTATCCAATATACTGTAGGCGTAGTCTCCTTGTTAAGATGCAACTATATAAATTTCAGAGCAGATCGACCTTAGGAGTTCCGATATTTCCAGCTCTCAAATATAAATACACCTCATTGTGATATTAGAAGCCACATATAACGATTGAATATTATTTGCAATGATTTCTGCAGAATGCTTGCAACTGTTCCCTGTTGGTGGTCAAAAGGGTGGTGTATGCTCTAGCCTCACAGCATTAGCTCCTACTACTCACCTCCACGTGGTGACTGCTGGGCCCCTAGTACTTCGAATGGAGACGGGGCAACCAACCCGAGCGGACGAATTTTAAGGATGGGATCAACGGTGGCGCCCACATTTCCAATTAGGTCAAACCAGTTATATCTCTGTATGAGCTGCTTCAACGTGCTTAAACACCAGGTCTATAGGGATCTCCAACACTCCAAAGTCAGGTTGTTGGAAGACAGATGGTGGCGTATGAGCACTTAATAGGGGCCAACGAACAAAGGACAAAGACTTTCGGATCACCACGTGGAATGTTTGGACCTTGAACAGGCCACATGCAATCGAACAATTAGCGAAGGCCCTAAACTACTATAAAGCAGATAGCACCGCCATCCAGGAAGTGCGGTGAGATGGGCCGGGCAGAAAAAAGATAAAAAACTGTGATATTTACTACGGTGATTGCTATAGGGAACGTAAGCAGCGTCTACTTGGATGCGGATTTGTTGTAAGTGGCAGACTTAGGCAAGAAGTATTGAGCTTTCCATACGTGAGTGAACGCTTCATAGCAATTCGTATCACACCCCAACAGAGGAAAAGGACGATGCTACCAAAGGAAGTTTCTATGACAAAACCTATGAGCAATGTCCGATGTTATGACGTTAAAATCGTCCTAGGCGACCTTAACGTCAAAATTGGAAAGGAGGGCATCTTTGGTACCACAATCAAAAGACATAGCCTACACGATACCACGTCTTTTGCACCCAGCATCAAGTGCTGAAGACCAGTGGCTTAGATGCCGAGAAGCCATCAGACATGCTGGGTTTCCCCCGTCCACCATGCCTCGGCTCTGCTATCACATCTCTTCAGAAATCAAACGAAGAATAACGCTTACCAATCACTGTTTCTTTGGACTGAGAAGGCAACTATGTAGTATGGCCCTCTCCCGAACAACCCTGGAAACTCTATAAACTTGTAATCCCAGTCCTGCTCTATGGTTTCGAAGCATGGACTCTTTTTAAAGCAGATGAATATATCCTTGGTCGTTTTGAGAGATAAATTCTTCGTAAGATATTTGGTCCCGTATGCGTTGACGGGTTCTGGAGGAGACAATTCAACGATGAACTCTACGAGCTGTGCAGCGACATCGACCTAGTCAAGAAACTGCGCATTGGGCGTTTTAGATGGCTCGGACATGTAGAGGGAATGAACACCAACGCTCCAGCCCGTAGAATCATCGACTCTAATCCGGAGGGACAACGCAGTAGAGGAAGGCCTCGACTTAGGTGAAGTGTGCAAGTTTTCTTTTCCTTTTTTTGAGAACTTAACACTCAAGAGGGTATTACTACTCTTAAAATGCCGGAGCACGTGTTAAGTTTTTCCGAAAATTGGATAGAGACATAGAGAGAAAGATGTTTGGGCTTAGTACAATAGTTATTTCGCGCCATGGGTGGCATCCAACATTTAATGGGGAGACTAGATTCTTTGTGTAAATTGACTTGATGTTGTATTTAGACAACCATTCATCTCACGAGATTTTAGTTGCCTGAAATAAAAATCTTTTCGTTCACGGCTGGTATTGAAGCCCGAATCGTCCGACTGGGAAGCCAATACACAAATCACTTGAGCCACGGCCACCCACCTCAACCAATTTGCAGTACCCAACCGTAGTCAAGGACCGAGCTAATTGAAGAGGCTTATTGGTTGAGGCCCAGGTCCACCCTGGACTGTAGCACCGCCTAAGTAGGTAATTTCCTCTACCATTAGATCACATTCCCTATGTTGTTATTCCTTCCGAAATCAGAGCAATCTCTGCTATATAAAGATCGTCGATCGTGACAAATTTGTAACGAAATCTGAACAATGGAACTACAATTGGTCCAGGTTTACCACAACAAGCATTGATTGAGTGCAACGAATTTATTTTTAGCATGAGTCAACGGAGTCAAACCCAACGCTATCAGCAGGGTCCTGAAACCGACATAATTTCTAAAATATTTGGTTCAAACTGGTAAATGTATGTATATTTCTGAGACTAGAAAGTGAACCCAACTAAACTATGAAGCATCTCATAATAGGGCGACGCTGCTCTGGGTAAGATGAGACGTGTTGATTGAGGGTGAATAAGAGCAGATGTCAATCGGATCAATCACAGGATAAGTTAGTCCACAACCCTCCACTGCCAGGCTGAAACACCTTAAGGATCTAAGAAATTTTATTAAATATGGAATAGCATAGCAAGCGAAACTGGAGAACTATCTAGCAAGGTAGTAAGATTTTTCAGATTAATTAGAGAAAGCTAGTAGGTGATGTGTAGCAAAAGTCTTCTCAAATCATGCTATTCCAGTGGGGTCTTAGTAGGTCGATTTTTGGTTTTCTTTCAAGAGCTATATCACAAAAACTTCATTAATTAGTTACTTCTCCACCTCGATCTTTTAGTAGAGTCTGTACAATAACATCAGCGTATGAATAAAGCGGTGGAATACTCTGACCCAAGCAGTCATATAAGAGCAGACGTTGTAATAATAAATCTCATAGACCGGGACATAACGAACAAACGACTTCCTTCAACTAAAATAAATTCAGATCCGCAATTTGGAAAAGCTAACTCTCAAAATAGTGTTTTCTACTACCAGCACAATGTTCCCCCACACCAAGAAAGAAGTAAACTTTCCATCTCCAACCACTCATCATCCAACAGGTCATACACCAGAGATTTGTTTCTGTTTTTTTTTAAGAAATTCCCTTCATCGACCTCATACCGACCGTACCACCTTTAACCCAAATGAGCGCATTCAAATTGCATCAATCGAACCATTCAAACTGGCCGCACATTTCGAGGTCATCTGAGGATTTGATGTGTGACCTAAAAAACAACTCCACCTACATGCATTGTCCATTTGGAAACTGACAGATCCATCCATCTGCAGACCTATTCTTGCTTTCATCAGTGCACTACGAGTTCAGGGGCTGCCAATCTGAACAAATTCTTCAACTAAACAGTCCCTCTCCTCTTTTGACCAAATTGAACAATTGTTCTGGTCTATGGAGGAAAGTCGGTTATCATGTAACCGACACTCTTTCGGACTGGCCCGACTGCTCTTTCCACTTCCTTGTCCGGAGAAAAGATTTCATGTCTACAGTTTTCCAAACATCTATCCATTTGTATGCGAGTGGTAACGAACAAGTTCAAGTCTAATAAGCTGACTTGGAACCGGGGCGGCCAGGTCCACCTCCGCCAATAATCATCGACGAATGATCTATCGACGTCAATTTCCATACGAGCAAATAATTCTCACTCCAAGAGATTCTTATCGCCCACGCCGCGCCGCCGCAACAACCACTCAAACAGCTCATGCATATGCGCCCCACAAATCTTCCACAACACACACACACACACACACACGTCGAGTGCATGTATCACAATCCCAGTCCCAGTCCTAATCCGAATTCGAATTCCAGCTTCAACTTCAACTCCAGCTCAACTAATTCTTGACAGTTTCCGCAATGGGAAAATGAATTCCAACATCGACGTATGATTGTAGTGCCTTGCTGGAGTCACAGTCCTAATAGCACTTGTTCCAACCGATTCGAGGGGAGAGCCCTCCTCAATTTTGGTAGCCTGATTCGTCACGAAATCGACATGTGGCAAGGTGGCAAGGAGCAGGAGAAGGAGCAACTCCAAACTCAACAAACAAATTGGTTCGCAACCAAAAATTGACAAGAATTTCGTGACTTTGTCACCTTTCAGCCGAAGATAGATTCCAGATACCAATTGTGAGTGTGACTGTGAGTGGAGGTGCTATAGGAGTAGAGTGACAGTTCGGTGGTAGGTACTGGTGTCATGACGCATCAAAGTCACTTGGTGGGTTTAAATGAACGTATTTGGTCGCATAAAAGGCTAGGCCATGCTAATTATCATGGACAGGAGTTCGAGTACGATTTCCAACACTCGACTACCGTTAGATCGACACCAAAGTCTCGAATTATGTCACGGCGGAGGGAAATCTGAAGTAATGGAGAAATCGTAGTAGCTAGTGTCTAGAGCGCGTTCATTCAATCGATGACGGTAATCAATCAGTGGAATGGGGAATTCGAATTGTCACAGGTGCGCTCGCAATGGTGATCGTGGTGAACTTTCATAAATTGACTGCACGAGTGTCACCTATGAAAGTTGGTGTTGTAACATTTTTTTTTTTTTTTTTTAGATTGGAGATACATACACTGGTGCCGATTCGAGGGAATGGAAAACAAATTAACGGTCGTACGATGCATGTTTTCCTCGTGAAACACAATGTGTCAGTTTGACATCACGATATTTGGTGAAGGCGTGATGCGTTCAGACGTCAGGCTGTTGACCTACATACATATATATGAAAAAGAAACTCTAAGCTGTACTCGTATGCTTACGCAGATTAGTGAATCCAGCAAAGACAAGATTCTGTCAAGCAGACAGTACGGTTTCTTGTGTCTAGCACATCTCTTCTAGGTCAGAGGTGAATCTGTTAGCATGGCATCCTTGGAGTTGGTCCCTTTTTGGGCCCGCATTTTTAGAGCGATCAATGTGCTCAAGTTGAATCGATCTTAAGGGAAGATACACACATATCTGGACATCATATTAACTAATCCGTTGAGTTGAAAACTGGCAAGGAGCTGGCGGTCCTCTAGCATTATAAATATGCTTCTGACCCGACCTTACGTCGGGTAATTGCTAATAAATTCGAATGAATTCTTGCGTGACAATGATAAAATTATTGCTTCCATATGCAGTATTTCATTGGAGTATCAGGATAGCTGTTCCATATTTCCGGCATAAAATTCGTGAGTTGGGATACCACTCGAACTAGTTTTGTGTCGTACTCATATGGTATATCCATATCCTATGACATCTGTCCTATGAAAATGGTCCTTGATGCTATTTAGTTAGAGTTTCAGTTGCGTTTTGCGTACACTTAAAATATCTGCACACAGCTCGGGCGAAAGAAAGTTACGAAGGAAAGCAAGAGAGATACCGTTGTACGTTGGTCTTAAATGTTTGCAAGTTATAATGAGAAGGAAATAAAGAGCTCGACAGGCCATTCCGTAAATGAGTTGTACTGCTTAGGAACAAATCATGCTCTTGAGGGAATACCGTTGAGCATTCATAGCGAGATAGGTTTTACGATTGGAGGTTTGAAGGGGCAGAACTCTACTGTAGATTTCAATGGAGCACTGACGGTAGAAATAGCGCTAAAACAAAGTGAGTCACGAGACATTACGTCGGTGTTCGAGGATTGGCTGACTGATATTAGTATCACCTATGAGTTCTATCACACGGGTTTGAATCCTATCTAACAGTTGCAGAGATGCTTCGGCGTACCCGCCCAGATGTCGGCATAGTACTCCAATTTTGGATGAATAATGCATTAGATACTGAGGTCAGATCAGACACTTCGCAGCATTTTCGGCAACATCGAATATGTGGTCTTTCCAATGTTGTCACTGACACACATACCGAGAATGGGAAGCTTTCCGGTTTCCATCATGGATAATGGCTGAGTATATAAATTTCGCTTTAACTGCTGCAGATAGCATTGTGTTTTGGAAGCCTTAAATTCCACTCTGTTGGTTGTTCCTTAATTGGTGATGCTGTTTGCATTGGAATTTTATACTGTCGTCAGCAAAGAAATATAATGGATTAGAAGCAGCAGACAAAAGATCATTGATGAAAATTAAAAAGAGTGTCGGAGACAGAACGGAGCCCTGGGGCACACGCATTTACTTTGTGAATATCAGACTTGAAACCATTCAAGACAACTTGAATTGAATGTCCCAAAAGGTAGTTTATAGTCCATTGAAGGAGAGATTCATCGATCCCAACGGGACGCATTTTGGACAAAAAAGCCTGATGTCAAACTCTACCAAATGCCTTAGAAATATCGTGTGCAACTATCTTGCACGCTTGGTTCCACTTTACAGAATATTCCACCAAATCTCCTGTTGCTACGAAATCCGTACTGCCGGTCCTTGAGAAGTTTTCGTGTTTCGAGATATTTCATGAACTGACGTAAGTGCCAAGTGCCTGCAGGAGGAGAGAGAAGAAGATTTGCCTTCTTTAGGGACGAATTGGACAAATGTTGCTCTGCATCTGCTCGGAAAGATTCCTGTAGAGTAGCTTACACAGTGGTTTGGCCAGCGTAGAACAACACCTTTTCAGGCCTCTCCATATTGGCGGATTCAACTTCTGCAACGGCATGGAAATGCACACACAGATCTGAACGCGCTCAACTAGGAGAGGTGCCAGATACGATCCGTTCAAGCTAACATACAGCCCCCACGTGGCGCCCCTGGATATTGACCAAATTTATGCAGCCGTGTTCTAGGCAAGAGGACACGTTTTTCTATCCCGACTGGATTTGGCGGTTGGGCATTTGGTTAACGACCCAACCACATAAAAAAACTCATCGTTACGAGAGAACTAACTGCCTCGGAAGAAACCGGATCCGATTTAAATCGACGACACGGCGCGAAAAAGGACAATGATTTAAGAGTATGCACCTGGAATGTTAGAACATTACATGTAAACTGGAAGAGCTACCGAAAACTGGAAAATATCCTCACGCTGTATAAGGCGGACAGGAAGTGCGCTGGTAGAATCATGAATGATGAAAAGAAAGGAACGCGATGTATATGTATTCCACCTGCCACAAAAGGTTGCACTTATTAGGATGCGGATTCGTCGTTAGAAAGCGGCTAAAATCGAAGGTCATCGATTTCAAACCAATTAGCGATCGGCTGGCTGTTGTCCGCATCTAAGGAAAATTCTACATCAGTCTCATATGTGCACACGCCCCTACTAATGAAGCTAAGGACCCTAAAAGATTTCTACGACCTCTTCGACGGAGCCTGCGGAAACTGTCCGGAGTACGATTTTGAAATCGTGCTCGAGGACTTCAATGCCAAAATTTGTAAAGGAGGCATCTTTGGTGGAGTGGTCGGAAAATACAGCCTCCACGAAACGACAACGAACAACGGCTTCCCACTCATTGACTTTGCTTCAGCTAGTAATACGATAATAAGTACAATAGCACAAAATTCCCTTATAAGAGAATCCACACAGCAACCTGGCTAACTGCGGACCGACCAAATTGACCACATGATGATTGACGCAAGACACTCATCAAATATCCTAAATGAGGGGCAAATGTCGACTCGAACCACTATTTACTTGCGACCCGTTTATGGAAGAAAGCTGTGCCAAACAACAAAAAGCAGATACAACATTGGGTCTCTGAGCACACTAGAGATAGCTAGAGACTACAGAGGGCTACTGAACGAAGCACTGTGCAATATGCCATTGCCTACCACAAACGTCAACAACATATGGTTACAACGCTGCACTACTATTCAGGAAGTAGCCGAAACAATTCTAGGCGACCAGCAACCCCCGGCAAGAAATTCATGGTTTGATGATAAGCATATAAGAAGACGTTGCAAAGAACAACCCGGGAAATGTAGGATGAGTACAGAGGAGAAGGAAAAGTTACTGCGAAAAAAGAAAAGAGCTTTTGCACTCTCCCAGCTCAGGGATATCGAAGAGTGCAGGAGTAATAGAAAGATGCGAATCTTTTATAAAAAAGCTAAAATTCTGACTGCAGGCTACCGACCAAGAACTCAGGTACTTGTCACCGACCCGCTGGGAATTTTGGATGTATTTAAGCAGCATTTCTAACAGCTGTTTGATGGGCATGACCGGAAGAGAGTGATAGGGTATGAATAAAACTCAACTCCAGTCGATGAAGTAGTTCTCCCACCCAGCCTAGACGAAGTGGGCACAGCCATTAAAAAGCTGAAGAACAGTGCGATGTTTTGGTAAGTAGAATGCACATGATTATTTGCATAGCATGGGAGGACGAAAGCATGCCCGACGGCTGGATTATCAGCTTTATCTGCCCAATCTTCCAGAAAGGCGATCCTATGTCTTTTAAGAACCACCGAGGCACATCCCTGCTTAACGTAGCCTACAATATCCCATGCTGTGTACTGTGTGAACGACTAAAGCCGTTTTGCACCACATTCACCGGCACCTACAAGTGTGGCTTCCGGCCCGGCAAATCGACGATAGACCAAATCTTCACCCTGCGGCAAGTCTTGGAGAAGACCAACGAGTTCCAAGTCGATACCCACCATCTTTTCAAAGGCGCATATGACAACTTTCATCGTTTGAGTAGCGTCACACCAGAGAATTCGCAATGCACTGTGCAGCTTGGAAACAAAACCTCCGAATTATTCCAAACATGCACCGGATTTCGGCGAGAAGACGAGCTATCGTATATTTTCTTTAAACTTGTCCTGGAACAGGTCCGTCCAGCTGCTGGGCTATGCAGACAATATAGACATCATCGCCCGTTCTCAACGTGCCATTACTGAGGGTTTTATTGCTATAGAACTAGCCAAACGAGTTGGTCTCATGATGAATGCTGATAAAACAAAGTACGTACTGTCGACCAAAAACCGATCCGACGAACACATTCTAGGACAGAACCTAAAAATCGACAGCTATAATTTGGAGGTAGTGAAACAGATTATCTACCTGGGAGCGAATATAAACTCCACGAATGACACCCTAGCGAAAGTTCGACGAAGAATAACCTAAAGCAACCGCTGCTACATTGATTTGTCCAAACCCCTAACTTGAAGGTCCAAAATCATGCTCTACAAAACCATGATCTTGCCAGTCTTACTTTATGGAGCTGAATACTGGACGATAAGCAAGACAGCAGAGCAAATCTTGGGATCCTTCGAAAGAAAGAATATTTGGGCTAATCTGCGAGAAGGGCCAATGGAGGAGAAGATATAACCGCAACTCTACGAGCGGTATAAAGATGTGGATTTATTCCAGAAGGCAAAAATCCGTCAACTGCACTGGCTCGGCCACATCGAGCGAATGGGTGGGAATGCTTCAGCTAAGAGAATCTTCAAATCCCAACCACCTGGTTCACAAAGAAAAGGAACCTCCGAACCTCCGGTTTAAAGATCAAGTAATAGCGAACGCCAGAAGCCTTGGTCTAGTAAACTGGAAGCAATGTGTCCGGGACCGTGAAGGATATTTAAATACTAATTGTACTACACGAGAGCGAAGTGGATTCGTCTCATTGAAGATCCGACGCATTTAAATGTAGGCGGAGACAACACGCAATCTGTAAGTGTTGACCTGGCCGTAAACTGTGCAGCAAGCAGATTTGCTGACACCTGGAATATCTTTATAAATGAACATTGGGCAGAATTTCTGATGTTTTTGACGTACGATCAAACGTTTCTGCTATCTTTGAGATATTGTAGTATTTTTTTCTGCCCCAGGTTTTGATCGTATTAGAATTTCGCTGATTTAAGAAAGACGTTGCAATCATTCCTGGCTCGTTTGAACTTTTTTTCGATTTTCCCCTGTCGGGTTGGTTTTCTAGGACTGACAGTAAAGTCCTCGGACCTATTATGTCCGTGAGGTTCCTCTTGCGGCGTATAGGGCTTCCACTGCTCCTACGCGCCGTCATGTACGGTTTCTGTAGATGTATATCAGCTCTCTCCAACTCTTCCCCAGTTGTTCTCATTCCTCTTCGACCGCTCTTCGACAAGTACTTCTAGGTCGACCCACATGTCTGCCTCTCTGCGCGAGAGGGTTCCATTGCATCGTTTGACTCGCAATGCACTCGTGATCATTACGAAGCATATACCCAATCCACTGCCCCTTCCGTCTTAGTATGACCTGACCTGTTCTCGCGATTTAAAGCCGCTCCTTCCACTTTTTGAGCTAGTCCTCATCGGTCGTTAAAGAGAAATTTAAACACCCAGCGATTATCCATGGATGCCACTTGCATCGTCGAAACCGATAAGCTTTCCATATTCTGTATGTGCATCAATGACAACCTACTTTAGAATGACCACATATTCGATGTCGTCAAAAGTGCTGCGTGCTGCGAAATTATAGGTTTCCTCAAGCGATGTAAGAAATACTTCACCCCCTTTGAACTGGCCGGAATATATAAGGCGTTTACACGCCCAAAATTGGAGTACAATGTCCACATTTGGTCGAGTGCCCCCAAAACTTTTCTGCGCCTGCTAGATAGGATTCAAAACCGTACGATAAGACTCACAGGTAATACTAATATCAGTCAATCAATTAACTCCCTCGAACACCGACGTAATGTCTCGTGTCTCACTCTGTTTTATCGCTATTTCTGCCACCAGTGCTCCACAGAAATCGCCAGTAGGATTCCGCCCCTTCAAACTTTTAACGGTAACACCCGTCTCGCTATGAATGCTCACCAGTATACATTCAACCCAACTTTCGGATGTACTCGTGATTCGTTCCTATGCCGCACAACTCGCTTATGGAATGCTCTGCCTAGCTCTTTATTTCCTAGTCATTATAACCTTCAAACATTTAAAACCAACGTTCACCGGTACCTCTCTTGATTTTCCTTCGCCCGCGCTGTGTGCAAACATTTTAACGGTACTTAATCCCTTGAGTGCGCGCAAATTATAAAAAAAAAATTCGTCTGGATACCTGTGAGCTCTTTGGTGCTTCCGTAGACGGTCCTACTACCACACCTACTATGCGCCTCTTCAGTTTCTGTAGCCATTGTGTTGATATTGTTACGCTTATCACGTTGCACGTTACGTTAAACTTCTCCCATATTCATGCAATACGCAGACTCTAGCTCGTTTCTCCCTGCTGCTGGAGTAGCTGCGATGCCATCTTTGAAGTGTTTTCTTTCTCCAATCCTAGCCCAAGTGCCTTCGGTGCTTGGACTGTTTCTTCTTTCCTACCGACCGACTACTTATACTTTCAGCACCGGATATGAAGACATTTTTCACAGCGCACCAATATTTTTCGATGGATTTGGGTTCCGTGCTACTGATTGCTCTCAATTCTTGTGAAAGGTGGTCCCCTAGCTGTTGGCGGACTGCGGGATTCTTTAGTCTATCGGCATTAAACTTAGGCATTCGGCTGTTTTCTTGAAATCTCCGTACTGCAGCTGTACGTAATCTTACGGTAGCAGCCATCAGCTGGTGGTTCAGGTCCATTCCCATGTCTGCACCCATTCTGTTACGAACCTCCCGGAGACTGGTTGATCGCGAAGTGACCAATTTGGTTGGAAGTTGCGTGTCTGTCCGTTGACACGCAACTGACTTTGTTGGACGTCTTGTGCTCTAACATATTCCTTTCTATTACAAGGCGGTTGGCGGTGCAAAAATTGACAAAACGCTCCCCATTGTCGTTGCGGTCGAAAACGCCATGCTTTTCCGTAACATGCCTGAGCCCATCATTGTCATTGCGAATCTTAGCATTCAAGTTTTCCATTACCATTTTGATGTCTCTGCGTGGTTTACTATCATAACCAGCACTCAGCAGCACTCTCCTCGACGGAAGAGGCCTCCATTTGGGCGTAACACTACGCTACGTACTGTAGTCCGGAACCTGGCTTTCAGGATCCTGTCGTTTAAAGGCTCCCAGGTAATTTATCTTTTGAGAGCTGCTTTGGAAAGTAGCAATCCAACGCTAGCTTCCCGATACCTTCTAGGTGCCTTTCCGGAGTAGAGTAGTACAGTGCTACGAGTTGGAGACTTAAACTTCTCCGACTCCAACCATGTAACTTCACTAATCACTAAGATCTCATACCGCATGAATTCCTTCTCTAATTAGAGGAGACTTTCACTTTCGTTGTCGAGAGGCGTGTACAAATTCCGGAAATCAATCTTTGTCCGGGTACAATAGCTCAATGTCGTAAATGTGTTATCATTTTTTATCCGATGCGTAGTGTCTGTTTCCCGATCAGGCACGATATAGGTCGACCTGCATATGGTAAATATGCTTCCATATTTCGAGTGGAATATACGAAATCTTACAGGCCGTGAGCTATTTAACAAAAAATATCTGAAAGAAGCGAAATATTTGCGTCTTCCGCAACAGCCAAGCTCAATTTAAGACCTTACTCCGCCGTTTAATCACTCTCACTAGTTCTAAAGTGTAATTATTCTCTGAACTATAGTTAGAAGGCTGAAGTTAATGAATTTGAAGAAAGTTCAGAGCGACTACAGAATCGCTAAAATTATGTCTACCTCTGAACTTTTCAGTCAAGGCTTAGAAGGAGACTTTTTAGGATTATCTGCTTTCTCGGTTTACGCTTCCATTAATATTTGAGACTAGAGTGAAAAAAATTGTAGGCTATATGACTCTTTAGGACTCAGAATCATTTGCTTCGGGAAGTCTGTTATCCCTTAGTGCAAAAGACTGCAGATTGATTACTACCACCTTAAAGACATTCATGTACTTTGTTTGTATGACATTACCCGCCTTATTCATCCTGCAGGTACAAGGTGTTCGTTTTGCCGTCGCTGGTATCTTAAGGGTGAGGAAATCCACTTTAGAGAACATATGAGGTGCACAATGGACAAGTTGAATGCTCAATTCCGACAGAAAAAATTCTCGATATTGCGCAGCTTCTTCTAACTGTTTTTCTCCATATGTTCATCACCTTTCGGGGCAATCTTGAAAAGTCAGAAAATATTGACCAGTGCCGCCTAAAATTGGGCTTAGATGACTCAATGGCCAGACCATCAGGAAACTCTTAGCCTCCCTAATAAGCCTATCCAAAATAGAACTCCTGTAGAAAGGTTCCAAGGTCCGCAAATTTAGCCAACTCTGCAAGCAGTGCAGTAGCAATGCCAATGTGTTGGAGAAGCATGTAACTCTATCTCAACAACTAGTCAAAGAAAAAGAAGACCTACGAGATTTTGAAGCCCGCTTTCGACAATTTCGCTATCAACAATGTGCATAGATATTTTTTTTTTAATATTTAAACTATGTCAAAACGTGAGTTTATACAAAAGTGAGAAGCCCACCAACACTCTGATACACGTGCACATCCGCATGGCTTTTTTTCGTATATCTAAGTGGTGACAAAAACCCCAAAGTGCTCCACTTGCCAGTGATTATTGCAAAGATATTCCGCCCTCAAGTCGAAGGAGGAAAAAATGAAAATACAAAGTACAAACACCAGTACCTCCATTCCACTTGGCATAGATGGCAACAATAGAAGCTAAAGCATAAGCAATTCCAGCGGAAGCATTCCAAGTCACCATTTATCACATCTAGCAGTGGCTTAATCTCCTCCATGCCGTGTATAAATGAATAGCGAATAAGCTGGCAATTCGTGCGCTCAGCTAAACACCTGATAACAGAGCGTTCCAGCGCCTGCTGCTGTCTCTCCTAAGTGAGGTGGACACAGATGCACCACACCACGATTACTCCACGTAGTTCGAGCTGCTGCAACAGTGGCAGTGGCATTGGCCATAGTGGCGGTGGCGGTGGCAAAAATTTTGCACTTATCGCATTTGCTCGCTATTCGTGTCTTAAATTAACCTTTTATAGAAAAAGATATTTTTCTTTTATTTTCTCTTTTCGTTCGTTTTTTTCTGCCTCCCCATGCCAACCACAGTCGACTTCTGATAGTCGGTCCGTTGAAAATTGAAAATTGATGCCTCTGTTGGGACACGTTGCAGTACGGCAGCGACGATGGCGGCGTTTCTCCCAGCAAAAAAAAAAAATAAAAAAAACCAACAACGACTCGAGGAACCATCTCTCTTTCGTTTCGCAAATCATTTAGCCAATCTTTTATGCGCCATAAATTTTCCCCCAAACGGACTCGTATCCATACCCGTAGCTGTAGCGGACGAAAAAAGTGGACCACAACGATAGAGGATTGGCCGTTTGGATATCAATACGGAGGACCGCGTACAGGTAGCCCATATTTGGTAACGCATGATTCTCGCCAGAGCTATCCCTCCGATAGATGGTGATAGTGTGCGCGCCCTTAGGCCTTCCGCCTGCATGCCTGACCCCTAAAAACCGATAAAGTGTCCATGTGTCCCCCTTATATATGGTATTCACTTTTGTCTGCCCTGTCGATACCTCGATCAGCTCTCGATCCATATTACATGGAAGATCCGTTAATAAATTCCACCCGGAACGGTACCAATCTAACCAGGCATACTCGTACACGGTCAATATGGTCATTGCACGACGACAATTGCGCACTCAAGATTTACGTGCCGAAAAATCGTGGGCACGATTAGCTGTCTCATCGGCCATATGGTGTTAAACCCTTAGCAACTGCGCGCGCGCGCGCGCTCTCTAGCACTTCTATTGCACTTGTCATCTGTCATTAGGCTAAACGGTGAATCGATCAGTCGAAGATCAATCGATCGTAGTCTCTGTCTTAGTTTTAGTTTCACTCGCCGTCCCCCAGATGTTGGTGGTAAATGAGAAGGGGAAGACCTGAATAAGGTTCCGTAGGCTTAAAGTTAAAGTTTCAATGGATGCCGCCGTAATAGTCATGCCTGTGGCCATGCGCATGCGCAAAGTGACATGCCACCAGAGGACAGTACACCGGACAGAGTACTTGCATCTCTTGCCAAAATTGGTCTCGGCAATAAGTCACGTGAATGTTGTGTGTCGATGCCTAAATGGCCGTCGATATACGAGTACGAGTACGAGTACGAGTACGAGTCTGGGGATTCGTATTCGTTAGATATGGATAGTTTAGAGTTGGGCAAAGATGGAATTAAATGTTCCGCTTGTTAGGTATCCGGGGGATACTATTCCTATCTGATTGGAGTAGTCCACAAGCTTCTGTGGCATGTGTGTGACACTATTACTCCACACAATAATGTGTGGACGGACTTTGTTGTGGAGTCTATTAGTAGCAATGCAAAACTGACGGATGCTACATGTATGTTGCCCACTTCATGATGAAAACCAAGCGAGGACATGTGTTATTCAGTGAGAAAACATCACGAGAATGTCGCATAATGTGAATGCGGAAGGAGATTTGCTCAGACAACCCCATGTAGACATCATTAACACGTTGACCTAAACCTAAACCAGAGTCGTGATTAAATGTTGCTGTACTGTGTCAATTGGTTGCCTGACAATTAATCTAACTTTTGCCCGATGGGTGGTAAATACTTTTTTGATAAAATCGATTAATGTGAGAAAGAATCTAGAAAAGCATTTGGATTTCGGCCAATACCCTTACGATGTGCCTACGGTTACATTTGGTTTTCCCACGCCACGATAAGGTGGAAAAGGTTGTTGCGATCGAGGATTTCAGTAAATTAACATCATATTTGCCAAATAAGGACAATAGCTACAGTTTTAAGCATAGCTTTTCAGAATGAGTACGAAGTGTATCCGAAAGAATTTTCTTTTCTGCGGCTTCTTGTTGTAAACCACATCCTTATAAGTTTTGAACGGAAGGGTGTTACAGCAGTTATACTGGTTCAAGGAGAATACCTTCCAACGATCAGCGAACTAATGGAGTCGGCCTTGGGCACACGCGCAAAATGGACAACACAAAATGGTTTAAGGATAAATCATCCAAAAACCGAACTAGTATTGCTCACAAGAAGAAGAAAGCTAGAGAAGTTTATTCTTCCCAGAATCAACGGTGTCAAGATACAACTTTCATCCAAAGCTAAATATCTAGGAATCAGACATGACTGCCACCAACAATGGATCACTCCACTTCAACGCGGATGGCTCCAAAATGGAGAAAGGTACTCGAGCTGGGGTCTACTGTGAAATGCTACAGATCCAGAACTCCTTTAAGATTGCCGCAACCAAGCTTGCTTTACTCTTCGTGGTGGTCTCCGATAACTGCATGAGTAGACCCTTACTCTAGACAACGGTCATAGGACTCACAACCCTATACGGAAGGAACCAACCATTTGTCTCGATAATGATGGACTCACTGTTGACGACCCTAACAAAGGTTTAAAGCACAACGACAATCAGATCTGGACGTGGAATGTTCGGGCGCTTAACAGACCATGTGCAGCCGAACAATTAGCAGATGCCCTTGATTGCTATCACGCAGATATCACCGCCATAAACGAAGTGCAATGGGATGGACCGGACATAAGATGGATGAACAACTATGACATATACTATAGTGATTGCTAGAGGCAAGGGAAACAGTGCTTATTCGGATGTGGATTTGCCATATGCGGTACACATAGACAAGAAATTTTGAACTCCGAAACGTATCCGATCTTATGACAATGTACATCAAGGCTAAATAAGCTAACATAAGCCTAATATGTGCCCATGTCCCTACGGAAGACAAGGACGGCGCCACCAAAGAGTGTTTCTACGAGCTCCTCGACAAGATGTCTGCGGAAAGAATGAGGTATGGCGTTAAAATGGTACTAGGCGAGGAGGATATCTTTGCTGGGACAGTTTGTAAGCAGTTACACGACACCACGTCTGGTAAAGAGCTTTACGGAGGGACGAAATATTACTATAGCAAGCACACGTTTTCCTCATCTCAACATACACGAGGGGAAAAGCCCGTCTCTGGATCATGAAACGCTAAATAAAATTGATCGCATTGTGATCACGTAAGATATGCCTTCAGTAATACTGGATGTCCGAAAGAAAGAAAAACTCTTTCTCCAGACTGCATAACGGCGAAGAAACGCAACATCTGGCCATCAGGAAGGATGGACCCTTCAACATAGACGATGATAGCCAAAACTTCCGTCCAACTGACCAGAACGAAGTAAGGATAGCAATATCTAACCCGAAATCCAATAAAGCAGCTGAACCAGATGACTTTCCGGCTGAGGTATTCAAAGCTGTTGGAAGTGACCTTGTGGAGAGCATGCATGATGAATGGAATTTCAACACTGTATGCCCGATCCACAAAAAATAAAACCCCCTCAACTGAGCCATCTATGGAGACAGAAGTCTCCTCAGCTTCGGATACCAGATCTTATCCGCTGAACTCCTGAAACCATTCGCCAACAACCTAATTGATCGTTATCAGTGCGGTTTCAGACCAGGGAAATCTACAATCGACCAAATCTTCACACTCTGGCAGATCCTGGGGAAAACTCAGGAAGTCCAAGTCGATACCCACCATCTTTTCATCGATTTTCAGACCGAATATGACAGGATTTATAGAGACGAGCTATATAAAGCCCTGTCTAGTTTTTTTCATCCCTGCCAAACTCGTCCGTCTGTGCAGAATGACGATTAAGAACGCTCGCTGCTTCGTAGAGGTCGGTAACGACTTAACCAAGACCTTTGATGTCAAAAACTGTTTTAAACAAGGTGACTCTTTGTCATGTGACTTCTTTAGCGTCATACTTGAATAGTACGGAACTCACAAGCGAATACTGGGGTCACAATCTTTCAAAAGTCTGTACATAGTTGGGAAAGCTCAGCGGGCTCTCACCGATGCGTTTGCTAGTATTGAAACAGAAGATGCCAAAATGGGTTTAGCGATAAATGAGGCAATATCAAATATACGCTGTCAACAAGAAGGGACGCCAATATCAGTGAGTTAGACACAACGTCACAATTGATAGCTACATATAATCTAGAGGTAGTAAGCGATTTTGTCTACCTTAGCTCTGCTATGAATTCTGCCAACAACACCTCAGCAGGAATAAAACGTGGAATCGCTCTCGCTAATCGTTGTTTCTTTGAGTTAAGAAGGCAATTACGTAGGAAGGTTCTATCCTAAAAGACTAAGGAGACTCAGGAGACCCACAGGGTCTTCGAACCTAACGCAGGGGGAAAACGCAGTAGAGGAAGACTTCACTTTAGTTTGCGCGCATAAGTAGAAGTGTACCTTACCCGACATGGAGTGCGTCACTAGAGACAGTTAGCTAAACACCGGACTAACTGGAGAGGCTTGTTAGGTATGGCTTTAGTTCACCCCGAACTATAGCGCCACCCAAGTAAGTAAGTAAGCTAATTACACTAACTTACTTGCCTAGATGACGCTATAGTAGAAGGTGGGCCAGGGCCTCAACCAATACGTCCTTTCAGAGAGCGCACTCTTTTTTTAGTTGCCTCAAATTGTTCAGTTCAAGTTAGTTGAGGTCTACTTTCACTTGTATGCTCCACCTTTATCGAGCTCTTCCTGTATTTCGTTGTCCCTTCCGCTTGGAATCGAGGGCTCTGCGTACTGGAGAGTTGGTGTTCATTCACTCTACATGGCCTAGCCACATAAGGCGACTAATGTCCAAGTCTACGTCACTGTAGATCTCGTAGGGTTCGGCGTTTAATCACTTCCTTCAAACCTCGTCAAGCCAAACAGGATCAAAAATCGCTCTAAGTATTTTGCGTTCAAAACGGTCAAGAATATCTTCATTCACCTCTTTATTCTCGTTAGTGTTTCTTGATAAGGCCTTGTGACATGCTGTATGATTTGTCGATGTTATGTGTGCCTTCTTGTTGACAGTATATGCTTAGTTTCGCCCTCATTCTTAGCAGATTCTGTTTCAGTACTTGGGTGCGCATCAATGACAGCTCTCTGAGTTCCGCCAATAATATTAATGGCATCTGCGTATGCAAGTAGTTGTACAGACTTTTGGAAAATTAGGCGCCCGCTGTCCACTTGTTCGTAAAATTTTCTCAATCATACTTGCCTAAATCTTCTGCTGACATCGAAGGTCCCAAAGATATTATTTCCGGCCTTTACGGAGCAGCGAGCGTTCTACATCGCCATTCTGCACAATTTGACTTTGACAAGGATATCAGGGCTAGACAAGTCTCTTTATAACTCGTTTCTATAGATGCTGTCATATACGGCGTTTAAATCGATAAAGGTGTGGTGCGTATCGATTTGGACTTTTTGAGCTTTTTAGAGGAGTTACGGTAGTGTGAATATTTGGTCGATTGTTCATTCCTTGGGTCTAAAACTGCACTAATAAAATTATATCGTTGATAAATGGATTCAGCACTAACACAACACCACAGATGAGATCTTATTTGCGACGTTAAGGAGACTGATGCGTCTATAATTACCCAGTTAAGACGAACTCATTTCACTGTGTATCGGGCAAAAGGTCCCAAGGTTCCATTCTTCAGGCATGCTCTCTGCCGACCATATCCTGCAAATCAGTTGAATGGGTTGTTCTATCTGACAGCGAAGTTTGGGTTGTCTTTGCCATTTGACAGTCTTCAGAAGTGTTTTACTCATATCCTCAGTATAGACTGCGACTTAACTACTAAGTTTCTTTAATCATCTCCACAGGCCTCTGTTCGGGTCTTGATGCCTTGACACTATCCATTTACCTTGTGCTAAAACTTCGTTCCGAGCATTGTTCCTAGAGTCTAATATAACACCTCTATTTCCTCGATCCCGCGCTTCCCAGACTCATTCTCTTCCCTCCCCTTTTATTCGTAGAGTTTACTACACAAAGGATCAAAATCACACAGATGGCTTTGATCTGGTAGGGAATACTGCTATGCTAGATGAATATGGTAGAGAGATGCTTGAGTTTGCATCTTTTGACAAAAGTAGCAATTCGACAAGTGGGTCATGCTCAGCTCTAGAACTAACATAACAACACCATCGCGGCTAGATTGCGTGTAGCCTCCATGTATATTCTCAGGAGCACAGCTCTCGTTGCATTTGTGCTTAATCCTTTTTTGTTTGTTCCTGATTCTAAATTTTCGACAGTATATGATGTAGCCTTTTTTGGCAGGGTTAAGGTGGATTAGGCGTTACCTCGTTACTTATTTCTTTCCATTTCAACAGCGATATGCCTTGTTGCCAGTAGAAAATTGGGAAGAACTTTAATCGGAAATTTTACGACATACCACAGGAGTCTCTTATGGATACTGTTGCTTTAATTTTTTGAGAATAACGACTTGGTATGTCACACTTTCGGTGTGAAGACAACAGAATGAACTGGAAAGATTGAGCGTGCTTATCACCTTCAACATAGAATACCATCGCCCTTGAATTCTTAGTAAAGTCCTTACAGAATCGCTATAAGTATGAGCTAGAAATACAAAGTAATGTTGGTCAGCATACACTTTTCATATTTATAAATTATAAGGCGAATCATTGGACTTCCCGATTGCCTTGGAGTGCCTTCGGTAACTTTACTAACTTAGTCGGTGCAACGGTCCGGGGTGGACCTTGGCAACAACCAATAAGCCTCTCCAATTAGCGCGGTCCTTGGCCAACGGCCTCCAGTTGCACACTCTAAGTTGGTTGAGGTCCCCTTTCATTTTCGCGCGCAACCTAAGGCGAGGCCTTCCTCTACTGCGTTGTCTTTCCGGATTAGAGTCGAAGATTCTTTACATGTCCCAGCCATCTCAAACGCCCAATGCGCAGTTTTTTACCAAGTCGATGTCGCTGTACAGCTCGTAGAGTTCATCGTTGAATTGTCTCCTCCAGAACTCGTCAACGCATACGGGCAGAAATACTTTACGAAGAATTTTTCTCTTGAAAAGACCAAGGATATATTCATTCACTTTAGAAAAGGTCCATGCTTCGGAACCATAGAGCAGGACTGGGTAGCAGAGCCGAGGTAGACAAACTCCCTTACTACCTCAAAGTTATATCTATCGACTGTAACATTCTGGCCGATTCGTCAATGTTGGGTGTCCCTTCTTGTTGACAGCATATACTTTATTTTAGCCTTGTTTACCGGTAGACCCATTTTTGCCGCTTCTGTTCTCATACTCAAACGCACCAATGACAGCTCGCAGCGTTCTAACAATAATTTCAACATAGTCGGCGTATGCAAGCAATTAAACATACTTTTAAAAGGTCGTAGCTCGTGTGTGGGCTTGTCAGTTTTGCAAAATTCTTTCAAGTATGATGATGAAGAAGTCACATGACAGCGCGTTGCCATCCCTAAATTACTTTTTTGATCTCAAAGGTGTGGTTAGGTCTTCACCGACCTTAATGCAGCAGCGAGCTTTCTCTATCATCATCCTGCACAAGCAGATGAGTTTGATATGGGTGCCAAAACTAGGCATACCTCTGTATAGATCGTCTCTGTAGATGCTGTCATATGCGGCTTTAAGATCGATAAAAAGGTGGTGAGTATCAATCTGAACCTTTGGGTTTTCTAGAGGATCTATCGTAGTGTGAATATTTGGTCAACTGTGGACTTATCGGACCTAAAACCGCACTGATAGGCTCCAATCAGATCGTTGACAAATGGTTTCAGGCGCTCACACAATACGGCAGATAAAATCTTATATGCCATACTTAGGAGACTGGTACCTCTATGGTTGGCGCAGTTTAGAGGGTCCCCTTTCTTGTGAACCGTGCAAACGATGCTGAGGTTCCATTCATTAGGCATACATTCATCCGACCAAATCGTGGAAATCAGTTGTTTTATGCTCTCTACCAGGTCGTCTCCTGCTGCCAAGGTTGAAACAAGCATAGTGCCATAACTAAGAACAAGGTTGACAAGGCAGCAAATTGATGATTCTTTGTCGGATATTTGGTCTTTGCAGTGTGGAGGGTGAATGGAAAAAGAGATACAAACGAGAACCTCGTTATTTTTGTATCAGTTTGTATTCGTCATCTAGAAGCTTAACATATCGACCGCGTTAACTCGGCCACATTCAGGAACAATATTGCAGCAGATAAGAAATTTGCGGATCTCAGCCATGAGCTCTGACTCCACAAGGATGACCTAAGTTCTGTTTGAAGCATCAAGCTATTGCAGATGCTGAATCCGTTGACTGGAAGCAATGCGTACGCAGGTTGAATGCAAGACTGATGTGTGTTTTTCAGAGACATATTACGGACTGGAGCTTTTTTCCTAGTTAAAATTGCGTTCTAGGGGCTAACTTTAACTGCATTTAAATTGTCTTTAGTAGGTTGCTGATCTGCCAGATCGTCTGTCTAACATGCTGAGATGCTGTTGGTTGCTGGTCGACCTATGGATAACAGACCAATCCTTATCAGTGTTCTAAGCCATTGATATTTGGAAAGTAAAGCAGGGACTACACAGCTTTTTTTTGGGGGGAAAAATACTCGCCATATACCAGACTAAGCAAAACTCCTCGCCCCCGGTCAACTCAAATTGAACGAGTGGGTCTTGTATACCCTGATGGTAAGGCATGTCTGCTCACAAGCTCCTAGGAAAACAATGGCCTATCGTAAAAACTACCGCGTTATCCTGTAGCTGTTTTACAAATCACCGCATCAGTGATTATTTTTGATAAATAGCCATTTTGCTAAGTTTCTGTAAGCATACCCTTCCTCCGAGGACGACTTACTCCTAGACTAGAGCAGCTTTGCTTTTCTGGCAAAAAGTAGAAAACACAATTCGCCGAATAAAACTGTTACAACACCCGACAAGTAAAGCATCCAAAGATGATCTTTATTCCTCCAGTTGCCGAACTTTAAATGATGATTATAAATTTGTGCATTTGGAAACTTTTCTCCAAGACTCCTCCAGTTGCTCAACTGAACATCACACAAATATGCTGCACAGAAGCACTCTCCCAATTGATATGATGGTCATACAAGCGTATTGCTAGCAATTCCATTGCAATTCCTTACAGACTTGAGTGGCATTTATGAGGGAATCTCTGATCACCGACAAGAGACACACAAGTTTCCATATGGCACGGAGAAAAAGCAACAATCCAACCTCATGCCCAGTGACACAGAATGCTGATGGATTCGATAGCAATTCAATGAAATCAGTAACCACCATGGATACATGGCCATTGGACAATGTGCTCATGTATTTAGATGAATGGCAGGCGGATGTTGATACGGAGATGCAGATGTAGTCACATGCCACAAACTCAATGGCTTTGGTGACATGGTAAAACGGATTAATTAACAAAGTGAAATTGTTTTATGTGTCTCCACACGGTACTCTGGATACAGTGGTGGCTTCTTAGGAATCCATAAATCATCCAAATCCAGATCGCTATGGAGAAATGAAATTTTATTTTATTAGTTCAGATAGTAATATGAGACTTTAGAAAGGTGCTCCTCCATGAGGAATGGAGTGGTTGGAATTTTGAAAAGAAAGGTGCATGTTGCCGTCTGGACGTACCTGATTAGGACTTGGTTTGTTTGTGAAATGGGGAGAAATTTGCGGACTTGGGTGACTAACATGAACTCAAACACCATGAGTTTCAATGGGCTTATCTCTGATATGGTTGGCTTCTTATATTTGAACGATTTTTCGTTATTATCCTTATATCCACCTGCTCAACCGATTTTATCCGTTTTAACACTCGAGGACTGTATTTCAGGATTCGTATTTTTTGAATTGAATTGCGCAGCTGTTCTAAACTCCTTTAAGCTCCCAATATTTTCCAATTCTCGAGAAGTAGTGCAAGATGACATGTCTAGAGTAAGTTCAAAAATGGAATGCATGTATTGCATGAAATGTTTAGTTCAATTTACGCTAAAAAAAAAAACACAATCCTCCTGTCGAAGATTGAGGTTGCAGTTACTCCTTTCAAGATACAAGCCGTAGAAATAATAAAATAGAAGGGCTCCGAGTAATCGGGCTGTTTTTCCCAGCCTAAAGACAAAAGATACGAGTATCATCAATTGCTGGCTCCTTCTTAAATTCACATTCTTCATAGATCCTGGTATGTGCGCTCTTCTTGTAAAGTAGAAAGGATTGCATAACTTATTTGGTCTTAAAATTGGGTCAGTCACCTCATCGGTGAAGAATCTATCTCTATGACAGTTTGAAATCTCAAAAGGCAGGATCTTACATAGAACACCACCCGCATGTGTTCAGTAGTAAAGGCTTCAGATCTTTACAAACCGGACAGCCTTCCAAAATCTGCAAAGAGACGAACCAGGCAGAAGAAGATTGAACAACTAGAGTGGAGAAAAACGTTAAGTGTGAAAGCGAACGCCTGTTTATAATCCGTACCGAGGCCGTGTTCGCCAACAAAAGATGGTAAGCGATCATTCCATCACAAAAGGCAGCGTCCAATTTCTAAACGTCCAGATACACGCAAAATTTCGGAGCAACATTCGAGTAAGTTCTGGTATCATTGCATCTGATGGCACGTCCATAAAACAAGAGTAGAACCCTAAACGAGTTCTACCAAGCACCCCTTCTTTCTGAATGGAAGATAGCTTTGAGGATGCTGACGGATACCAGCTATAGTGTGTTGTGTTACTCAGCTCACTTCCAGCTGGCTAGTTTCGTCAAGTGTTTAATTTTTTTTCTGAAAATTGGTCTCTGAAGGTATTCCTCAAAACCAGTCTCAAATCACTTGTTCAGAGGTTACGGATTCCCTTCCACAGTCACTTTAAATCTGCGTTCCGTCTTAAATTATTATTGGGGAGGGCACCGATGAATTTTTCAACAGCTTGCTCTTAGTTGGTTTCTCGCGGATTGCTCCTCTTCAACAAGGGGAAGACCTCGCATTTGATTTTGAACCTTCCGTATTCTGACGATTTCCGCTTGGCGCTATTCAGTCCAGGGTTCCGGGTATGAAAACGTATCAACACATTCTCCGTTTCTCTGATGACGCCAGTCTTTTTGGGTGGCCTGCAAACCGCAAAACCATAAATTCGCTGGATGGGATTTTCGGAGCAGACTTGTTTAGTCATACCGAATTCGATGCGTTAGAAGGTGAGAGCGGTATTTTATAAGTAAGACTTTGTTGGTTGCAGCACTGATTTCATACGGGAATCGAGGGAGTCAAATCCATCGACAGATAGTGTGCCAGATATTTTTGTCACTTCGAAACGAAAGTAAAGGATGTAATTTCTGTTTTTATCCCTTGTCACCGCCGGATGAGTGAGACTTTTAGCACTCACACCTTTGACAGGACTTGGCGGCTCCCTCCTCTGCGCGTTTGTATTCCTTTAGAGTGTGCCTCTGCTAAAGCCACTTGCTTTTTCCGGTTTTCCGGGATAACACGCTAAAATGGCGCTAGGTCCGGGTGAACCTGGCCCTCAACCAGCTAGTGTCCCAAGCCAACTGCCTCCAGTTTCGCATGCTAAGTTGGTTGAGGTCCCCCTTCACTTGCGTGTGCCACTAGAGTAGCGGTCTTCCTCTACTGCGGTGTCTTTCGGGAGAGGATTCGAAGATTTTTCGGACTAGATCATTGGCTTTCATCCACTCTACATGACCCAGCCACTTCAGTCGCTGGGCTATCACTCTTCTGGCTAAGTCGATGTCATGCAGTTCGTCGATATATCTCCTCCTCCATTCACCGTCAACAGGCAGGCTGGACTGAAAATCACTCGAAGAATTTTCCTCTCAAAGCAGCCAAGGGCACCCGTACCCATTTATGATAAAGTCCATGTCTCTATATCATAGAGCAGGACTGGGATTATTAAGGTCTTATATTGGGTCACTTTTGTTGTCCAAGAGGGGGCTTTGCTAGTCAATTGCCTTCTAGCCGAAAGGAGCAACGATTCAAAAGACTTATTCTTCGTTTGATCTCGGCGCTGGTGTTGTTGTCTGGATCAATAGCGGAAACTATATCTATGGAGGATGACGTTCTGTCCGAGACGTCGGTGTTGGGTGTCCTTTCTAGTTGACATCATATACTTGGTATTACCCTCAATGACCGCTAAACCTTAAAGTGCTATTGACATCACGCTGCTTTCTTGGGATTATGTCAATATCGTCGGCGTATGCGAGTAATTAGACTGCCTATTGAAGGATTGTGCCACTTGTGTTGGCGCGTGAGTTTTGCGCTATTCTTTCCGTAATGATGTTAAAGAAATCGCATTACAGCGCTTCGCCTTGTCTAAGTCCTTTTTTGACATCAAAGATTTCGGTCCAGCGTGCGTTCTCCATCATCATCCTGCGTATACGGACGAATTTAACAGGGATGCCGAAACTAGATATAGCTCTGTATCGATTTGGAGCTCTTGGGTTTTTTTTCCAAGATCTCCCGTTGTGTGAATATTTGGTCGGCGGTGGACTTTTCTGGCTTAAAACCACACTGATATGGGCCAGTCAGATTATTGACGAACGGCTTCAGGCACAATACGGCAGATAGGCAATGTTAAGAAGACTGATGAAGACTCTGTAGTTGGCTCAGTTCTGAGGGTCTCCTTTCTTGAGAATCGGCCAGACAATGCTGAGGTTTCACTCATTGAGCATACTTTCATCCTATCAATACAGATGAGTTGGTGTACGATCCTTACAAAGTCATTGCCCGCCGCTTTGAAGAGCTCGGCAGTCATGCTGCCCACTTCACCAGCTTTGTTGGACTTATGCTTCCATATGGCTATCTTCATTTCATCCAAGTCGGGTGGACAGAATTGTTGGTCTAAACCGTTCAGGTTGGAAGGTATAGTCTACCTGACAGCTGTATTTAGTTCCCCATCGTCGTTATACAATCTACAGAAATGTTCTTTCCAAATCTTCATCATTGACTGCGACTGCGACACCTTTTGGTAAAACTTCCGGATCTCATTCCTGGAGTAGCATCTCTCAATTTCCTCGACCGCGCGCTTCTCATTCTCCTTCTTTTTCCTCCTGAAAATTCGGTGTTCGTCTCTCCTCTTCTGCTCGTAGAGTTCAAGAGCAGCTTGAGTCCGGCGCTGCTTTGTATGCATCTTGCTTAGTTGCATGTGCTTGCCAGCACTCGTCTCGTCAAACCAGAGGTTTCGTTGTGGTGGACGAGTGAGACCCAGCTCATCAGAGGCGGCACCTCTGATGACTTTTTGACAATGTTGCCACTGGTCTTCGATACTTGAGGTTGGCGGAATATGACCTCTTAAGAGATCAAGAGTGACTCGATCGGATAAGTATTTAGCGATCTTTTGTGATTGTAGCCGTCCGATGTCAAACTTCCTCACAGTATTAACTTGCTCTTGCTATATCTGATACATCCGCAACCGTACCTTAGATACAAGTAAGTCTTGCTCAAGAGCTCATAGAAACTATTTTTTGTGTCGTCATTTTTCTCGCTAGGGGCGCGCTTACATATAAGGCTAATGTTAGCAAACTTGTCGGAAATTCAAGACTTCTTACCTAAGTCTGCTCTAACAACAGAACCACATCCATATAGCCGCAGCTTTTTCCGTCGTTTACAATCGCCGTCGCAGTGTTACATCCATTTTTTCCCGGCCCATCCCACCGCATTTCTTGGATTGCAGTAACATTGACTTTACAGCAGTCCAGCAGTCCGCTAGTTATTCTGTCCGACGTGGCTAATTAAGGGACTCAACATTCTACGAAGTTCGTTGCCCTTGTTTCGTTTACAGGGGTCATCAACAGTATATCCGTTCGTATCCGAGACTTGTTGTTGCTTCGTAACTTTATTTTTTTCCGCGGCCGGGCAGTTACCCGGTGGCACAACCCCAAATCTCGAGGACCAATTCCATTTTACCAACCACCTGTATATTGTGAAGAAATTTATCCGCAACTGGGCGGATAAATTTCTGGTGTCTGGTACTCTCTCTGACGTTTCAGTCCAATCTATCGAATGTGTCACGCAAGGGGCTACAGGAATCAACCTAGTGCCTGAGTCGTTGGGGGGTTATTTAGTGCGTTGCTTAAGGCCGCCAGAGTCGTTGCTGCGAGAGAAGCCACGAGTGGATTATTGCTTTTGAGAGTACAACCTGGAGTATAGTCCTGGGTATCACCTTCATGCTGTTTAACCATTTAAGGTTAGTTTGACGGCTCACTTGATTTCGCTTCAGCTCATTCGAATTGTTGACACTTAAGCCTTCCCACCACTACTCAGATACCAAACAATGGCAATTCAAATCACACCCCCTTTAAGGGCTACGCTTAGTTTTCTTAGGA